>OV815993.1:85291527-86491527 GCA_929113495.1 Andrena minutula | reverse complement strand
AAAATAGTTTTCATTCTCGAATGGAGCTGCGTTTTTTCAGGAAATCTGCCCTTCAGATGTCTTTTAAGGGTCTTTTGTAAAACTTCGTTGGCCTGGAAAGGAGTGCAATATTTTTTTTTTTTAAGAGAAACCCTCAAATTATATTAATTGAAAACGTTAGGCCTATATGTGTACATATTTAGACAACATGTTAAAAAACATTTAATCAAAAAGTAACAGTAGGTACTCAAAACTTTAAACGCGTCTATCTCAAAACGATGGTTTACGGAATAGTTAGCGTGATGTCTCAAAACCCAAATCACCCGATTTACTTCAAGCTTGACATATATTTGCAGTGGATGTCCCACTCTCGTTGCTACTAAAACTAAGTTGGTTTTTGCAAAATTAGACTTTTGCGACTTAAAAAACCAGCGAATTTTTTGCTAAAATCGATGTCTGTTTTAGACGCTGCCATTTTTTTACTTTTCAGTATTTCTCATTTAATCTAGTTCGGACGATAGCCACACTCATACAGAATACATCAATTTTTAAATTTTCTATTTCAGACAACTACAACGACTGATTTTATGCTAACAATGCGCATATGATTTTTGTTGGGCGCTCTTTGAAGCACTATAACTCCGGATATAACCACTATTTTTGCATACAATTTCTTTCATATTCTTTAAACATTGAAAAATGAAGACACAAAGCTGGAAATAAACATATTTAATGGTTTTGTTTAAAAATAGTCCCAAAGTTCACATTATTTCTCGTCCGTCAAAGTGGCAAGACTCCTTGTGGTTGGGCAAGTCTGCATTTTACTTGAGAATCAATAAATGTCTGTGCAGCAGTGAAGCTTTTCTCGTGCAGAAGTAGGTATATCGAAATTGTGAAGATCTGGGGGCTGACAGTCCGACGGGTTTATGTCTTTATGTGCGCTTGTCTAACTGTAAAGAACAGTTTGTTCCGTGCTACTCTGTAAATTACTTAGTATTCCAGAACGCTGATGGATTTCTGACGGATGGATTTCTTAGTGTTATCTAACTGACAAAGTTGGTTAAGTGTAGGTGCGCTTGTGGGTGCCCACATACATACCTAGGTATATGTATGTATTGCGAGTACATCAGTATTCGTAATAATTTACTGTGTAGGGCATAGCTTAGCACGCAGCAAAATGAACAATAAAATGCATAAGACGCATATAATGCAACGTGGCCCTGCTTCTATGTTTTCCAAATGGTATTCTGTCTAAGCTTTCGGGTGTTGAAACTCTTAGCCAGCTGAAATATGCTCTGTGCCTCTTCAACATCACTTTTCTATCGACCCCGTCGCGCACCGCGTCGTGTCCATTTAATTAAACTGTATTTATTCGCGCTATTCCCTTTCTCTCCATTTTATCGCGTAGCCAAAACGTAGAATATTACTTCCGTGTGTTACAAACGATAAATTATAAGCAGAACCAGCACGTGCCGAAGTAATGCGCAAACAGACTGATTAAATGCAAGCAACTAGACATGGCAAAATCTACAACGGTGCAGAGATACGTCGCTGAGGCTGCACATGTCGGTCAAAGTCGATCCCGTAAACGTTTATGACGGTCAAAGTCAGTGTCGAAGAACGTTTATGGCCGATGATCTACGCCAGTCTCAGTGAACATTGTATGTCAACGAATGCGTATGTGCGTCAATATTGTACGTTAACGAATGTATAAGTACTTATCGTTAGATCAAAGTCAGTGTCGACGGATAGAATAACAAGCGTTTATATACTAGATCAGTGTTTCTCAAATATACAATCTCGGGGAGCATTACGCATTAATGGAGTGGAAAGGTGAGGGCGATTAAGGTTTTGATAACACGAGATTGCACACGATTGCCCAACAAACTTCATCAAGTGTGAAAAACTGTAAAAGCAGATTTTCACATATCAATAGAATATCTTTTATATCAATTATGACCAACAAATCTTTCTCTCAGTTTGATGTCGTATGTCGGTGACCGGTTATATCATTGAATATCGTATTGTTGACAAGACAGCAGTGGCGGACTGGCCAGGGTGTCAGCTTGCCCGATCGCTAGGTGGGCCCGGTGAGCTCCCTTAAGGGGGGATTCTCATGTTACAGACCCCGAGATCTACGAATTTAAAAAAAAAAAAAACTATTGATAATATTACATTAAACTCTTTTGGGATATAAGGAAGCATCTTTAAACTTGTAGAATTCTTTTTTTAGTCGATTCATCTCATTATTTATTAATTATTGCGGAATCTTGTTGACGACTCTCTTCGCCGATGATGGCGTCAGGTATAGCACCTGTCACAGTCCTCTGATTGCAAAAAGAAGAAAATTATCTTAAAGTTAAATAATTTACGCTGGCCCGGACCTAAAATTTTAATTTTAGTTTTTATTTATAATACATTTTTCGTTGATATAAACTATAAAGAATAATATGGAAAAAATTTTAAGGAAAAAACTTACTTTTTCTTACATACACTATGTATAACTCTTTTAATTTTTCATTTTTTCTCTTTAGAGTGGACCGATCCCAGCGTAAAGTATCTAACTTTAAATAACATCTATTCTGTTTGCAATCGGATGACTGTGATCGGTGGTACACATCCCGACAACAGGAGTTACACCGTCGAAGAGGTGGACAAGATTTCACAATAATTCCTAAATAATAAGGAAGATCGACATAAAATAAATATCTTCTGCATGTTTAAAGGTACCTCCTTATGTCCCAAAAGAGTTTAATTCAATACGACAGTTGTTTCGTATCAAAATTCTTAAATGTCAGTTACTTTTGGGGCTGTTCGACGAGAACCCTCCCCTTAAGGGGTTAGGTAGGCTACCCTCGAACGCCCATCAGACAATATGTTAAGACCGTTAATGACCTTTTAGTAGCTTGACAGTGAAGAAAATATAATAGAAGTTCCAATATTATTACTTTGTGCAACTAAAATCCTATCAGATACTATTTTAATAAAAAAAAATGTAATAAAATCATATATTTCCCCTGCCCCTGCTTGCTTTGTCTCCTGGCTAGCAATATTTTTGGACCCAGTCCGCCACTGCAAGGCAGTATGTACCTATCCCTCGAAAGAGTTTTCAACAGCTTTGGCGTAACGAGATTGCACAGTGCACACGTGGTTACAACGAATTGTGAGAACACGATGTTCACCTTGAACCTGAGGTTTCCAACAGGCGGTTTCGCGAACGGGATGCCTTTGAACGTGGAGAACGGGACCGCGTTCCACACAGTTGACAATACTATACCCTGCACCGCTCCCAATTTCGTCTGAACCACCGGGGTCCGTTGAGTGCCAGCGCATAGATTGAAAGACGCCAACGATACGATACTAAGTACCACGAGAACGGAGGCCGCCATCCTCCACGCGTCTTCTGCTGCCAAGTGAATCGAACCACGGCCAACACGCTGCCATTTATATGGACCTATCCGCGACCACTGTTTACCTGCTTATACGACATTAAAAATCTGCTACATACGATTACTGTTTTTCTTCACACATTAGAATTACGCTAATGGTATAGGCCATAGGGCAATATATCTACCACAGCCAAAGTGCTTTTCCGCAGAGCAAGCGTTACAGCTTAAATAATGACCATGAAATACCAAACCACGTTCAAAATGAATCCAGCAATTTTTTCCGGTCGTTTATCTAATCTATTCGGGGCAGTCAAGCGCTGTCGCGTGGTTTAATACAGTTCAAAGAGTTATTAGCACTTTTGCAGTCAAGGTACATACGTGTATGCATATTAGAGGTAATTTCCTCCTTGATCGATCAAAAATGATTTTTCAAAATAGAGCCACATCATTCTCTGATTGTGAGACGCGCGGCGGAAAATTTTGGCGCTATCTACCTTTACTCTATTCAAATATAAATTGTTCCTGAAGATAAACATTTTCATGTCATAAAAGAATTTACAGGTAATTTTTAATATAAAATATTTATAATTATAAAATATCGCGATACCAAATTAAACTCCACTATGCAAATAACTGTAAGAGAAATTCATAAATAAGAGTCACGTAAATTGTTTAATGGGTAATTATTTACGAAACGGGAGTCTTCGCCGATTTCGATGGCCTTGAAATATGTTGTCGGGGACATGATTCTGAACAACTTTTTCCTATACATGTTATCGTCCCTCGGATATAGTTTTCCAGATATTCAAGAAAATAAAACAATTTGGCCCTTACCACCTAGCAATCACAATTGTTTTCTAATATCTCGAGAAATAAAGCCGAGCGACCGCGCCGCAACGATTATTTGTATAGAAAAAAATTGTTCGGAATATTAATCTTGACAACATATCACAAAGTCATCGAAACCGGTGAGGAATACCTTTTTGTAAATACCTAATTACCGTTCTAGGACATAATACAATTTTATTTTTAGGAACAATTTATATTTGATTAAAGTAAAATTAGATTGGCAAACTCGCCCACCGTGCGACCAGTCCCTCGTCTCATCGATGTAACTTTAATGGGCACATTGCGTGTTGCATTATTCAGTGTACAGCGTATTATTAGCGATTATCACCGATGACGAAATGGAGAGTGCGATAATAGGCAGCGAGAGGCGGGAGCTTTGTTTTCACGCGTGACTCGCGTAAAAACGTTCTTCTCATTTTCTTCTTTTTTTATCGGGCGCAGTGCTTGTAAATTTTTGATGCATAATTTCTTTTAAACTTATCGTTAGCCTGCACCTGTCCAGCAGGAAACGGAGAAATACAATACCTATTTAAATTTCACTCTGGTGAGTTCCGTACACGTTGAGATCTCTATCAATTCTGAATGTAGTATCAGCTGGTATCGTCGTCTGTATCGATGTACCGAAAGGTCGATACTTCCAGCGTCCCACTGATACGAATATCTACAATCGCTGTTTTCTTTGATCATATCTTTACGTTTCATTTCAAATGTTATTAATTATATACGATTAAAAAGTGTGGGTATTGGGGTTTATTATATAAAATATTTGGTGTCCCGAAAAACTCAGTGATGAAAACTGAACCGATGTTTCATGATTCCGTCTCAATAATATTTATATTCTTTTTATATTATTATTAGTATTTTATAATTGTTTTTAGGGTTAAGAGTCCATTATATTATTTTAGCATGGTTTATTTTTTGTTAATTTTGTATGCAGATGTAAATGTAATAAAGACGTATTATAATTATTATTATTATGATTATTATATAGTTGGTACCGTCTATCTTTCAAACCTTCCTCTAACCACTACCATATATGGTATACACTTGTACAGAGCCGTTCATAAGTATTAGGACATCCACGGTATTTGCAGAAAATGTGATGTCTAGCACAAATTGAATACTTTTCACTGCTTTTATTTTCTGGCTTTAATTTAAAATTTACGATACTCTCGGGCGTACTCTGATAAAGTGCCACTTAAAAATAATACGGTTCCATCTGGATTTTCGTGGTCAATATAAATTTCTTTACGCGACAACTTTCCTTAACCGTTAACGAGTCTGCCTCGATATAGGTGAGAAGGTTTATCTATAATCTATATTCTATGGAAACCACGATCATATACGACCCTGTTCCACACTGCCTAAAAAATCTAATGAACCTGAGAGATCTCCTTTATGATGGCAAATTCCGCGAGTGTTATCTAGACTGATAAACAAACGCAAACAAAAAGCGAGAAGTAAGGGTAGTATTACTGTTCGACGAGACAGCCTGGCTGTTTCCACGCTGGCAATAAATTTTGGTTGGGCAACCGAGCCTGTACCAATACTACCAATACGCTTCGCAGGGCGTAAATATTTGTAAACTACAACGTACGTGTAGAATCGGGTGTGCGAGATTTGCTGTGAAAACAGGAAACTGCGGTCGCGGCATTTCTAATTAACCTATTCGCAAATCCCAGTAAATTTCGTTTCTGATGGGAGTAGTTTCGCACTTAGGAAATGATGTGGAACAGACTTCTGACGCACAGAATCACATTCCCATAGAAATACGGCAGAAAATTTATTTATTTAATAATAGAATCTTTGAACTACAAACGTGGTGTAGTACCTACGCGTCACGTATCTTAAACGTTCGGATATTATCGAGATTATAACACCTCCACTGGCGTCAGCGTGTTTTCACGACGATATTTTTGGAAAGCATCGAAAGCACGGGTTGTCTGAGAGTTCCTAGATGTTTTCTTTGAACAGAACGGGTATAGCCTTGAAGGTCATAGTATACCATATGGCTGAATTTGTCTTGACAGTCGCGTTCATATTGGATAATCAAATATATAGCATTCCATTTAAAACATTGAGGATCACCTTCGTTTCAAGGAAAATATTGCGAACACCAAAAATTGAGTTACCGTACTAAAAGTTTTCCTTCTTCAGTTTTTACAAACACTTAGCATATTCGAGAATACTGTATAAGAATAGCAGATATAGCCGCTTGGCCGCTTCGAGTACCGCACGGCTCAGCTAGTCGAGCCGGTGTGATTTGACGCAGCGTCAACTTTCGGAAATTTTTACAGGTCCAATTTTAAAATGTCCATATTTTTGACAAATAGACCATGAAGGGAAAGGATAGGGCTATATTCTGATTTTTTTCTTCAGATTTTTAAAATCGCGCCCCATGTTAAAAATATGCATTTGTTTATAATAATTGCACAGAAATGGTTCAAATTTTTTTTCAAAAATTTGAAATAAATTCTTCTTAAAACTTCAATGTCTTCTCTACAAATCCCCGTAAAGCTCATCTCCATCCGTTTACTATTTCCATAGTTATAATTTATTGAAAAAAAGTTAGCACTTAACTTCAAACAGCTGTAAAATATATATTTTTTCAAAATTTTCAAAAATCCTTCTACACATGTTTATGCATCCCTAAAGACTACAACATATTGAAATTTGAGCCACATCCGAAATGTTACTCCAAAAAGTGTCCGAGTTCGCGTGGAATGTCCCTACAATAAGAGAATCGGTTCACTATATAGTGATCGATCTTTTGACAGCCTCGGGCCGACTATCATATGATAGTCGGCCCGAGGCTGTCAAAAGATCGATACCTATCAACACCGTCGTTGGCAAACATCGACCATCGTCTTTTTTCTCTTCGGGTGCAAGCAGCAGTAGTCAGTAGTCATCATGTTTTAACATATAATGAAGAAGCTGAAATCAAAGTTCAGGACGATCCAATCAAAACTTTTGCCGCATGAGCGATCCCTGAGAAAGAGCTATTTAAATTTAAATTCACCTAACTACTTTACCAAACCGTAGCCATTCTACGTGACGATGTTAGCAGCAGGAACGGCCGCTGTTCGTTCGAAGCGACGTGATTATACCCACCATCTGTCAAACGAAACGTTACCACCGCGCTACTAGAACAGAAGGAAGAGATAACAGCACCGACGCGACGTCCATAAATTATCAGGCTCCGTAGCCGCGATACGGCTGTCAACGCGGACGTTTTTTCACAAAATTCCCCAACATTTCGAGCGGTGTGTTACTCTAATTACTAATACGAAAGGAGGGAGAGGTGTTCTCGTTGACACAGCGAAACGAGGGAGCCCGCAGAAGCAAGAGAAACGTTCCGCTCGCTCGATCAGCCACGATCTCGAGTGAAATCTGGCTGGTACATAAGACCCGCGTGCACGTGATTTTAGTGCAACTTTGAATAGTTGGGCCGACACCTTTCTCTCGTACCTACGCGTCGCAGTTCGCTCCTTTCGTTTCGAAAATGAAACCGTCAGTGTTAGTTGTGTGTAAAGACAGTTAAACGCACCCCTGAGCTTCTTTTACGATCACTGTGGATGGATCTACCTGATGATCTCTACCTCGATCAACAAACACAGATTCAGTGTTTGCGAAGAATTCAAGTTTACTACTTAGCTGATAACCGAGGAAATCCTGGATCAGGGCTCAACTGTGGCTGGTTTCACGATCGGTAAGATTAGTTTCATGTTGCTTGGCTGCCATTACGGAAATTTTTCTAAACTGTCGAGTTTGCGAGAATGGAACTTGTTCAGGCGTTCGGACTTGAGGGGCCCAATGGAGAATACCGAGCAGGCACGTGTCACTCCTAATTTTTCTATATTATCAGAAACCTTGGCAGAAGAGCGCATTAAACTTGCAGTTTCAACTACCTCTGTGTATAAATTCAGCAAACATATTTGGTTGAATATCTTAGGAACTCTTAGAGCCAGAACAGCGGTGTACGTAGGTACGTACCTACATAGCAAAATGAAAACACAATTTTTTTTAAATAGTACATAGAAAATAGCCCTCTTCCGTTGATCTTTCCGATAAAATGTTAATTTACTTTATAAAAAAAAGTTATTATGTACATTCTAACGCATAATAAAACAAAACATTGTAATTGAGGTCAGCTGCAATTAACGATTACACATAGTAATTAGTAATTAATTCAACAATCTCATTTAATTGCAATTACAATTAAAGTTAGCGATTACACTTTTTTTATTGATTACGCCGAACTCTGCTCCGGAAGTTGAACGCTGTCGCTGGACGTAAGTAGGTATGTAGTACGTCCATCGCGTTTACTCTCGATGTATCCGTCCACTTTCCTCGGCTATCCGTTACGAGGCCAATTATTAGAATGAAAACGCTGTCCTACTCGCGAGAATTTAAATGCCGAGCGCTATTGTGGTGTACAGTAGGCCAATTAACAATCCCGTGGAGTGCAAGTACCCGGACAGCGGTCGCCCGCGCTTCTACGCAGACGTTGCGACGGGCGTCCCTTCTGAACCGCGCGCGCGATTCGTTGATTTGGCAGCTCAGCATCCCGATTAAAACGGCACACGTGACTGAATTCCAATGCGAAATGCAGCGGCCGCGACCGCGGCCGGGTACATTCACTGGCACTTTATACTCGATTCGTTAGTAAGCGATTGACGCTGCACGCGTTATCACTCGCCGCGTATTGATCCGGTCTCTGCTCTCTACGCCCGCAATCGCGACGCGCCGCGCCGTGCCGCGACTATTAGGTCCAGCGAATTCCCGCGTCTCTCGGCGAGTGCCACCCACTGCCCTTCGCCATGACAGGTTTCTCTCTCAATTTCATTAAAGCCCCACTCACATTAATCAAGTTCCATTACAAGGCAAGTAAAGCCGAAATGATCTCTAATTCGCTTAAAACTTGAAAGTTGAAAGCAACCTGATAAGGATATTTCCAGTCAAGTAATTAATACTAACAACATGACTATTGCGAACGAGGCCCGAGGCGCGAATGTCCAGTCCATTTGTCGTTGCTTCGCCCTATCACCCGCACTCTCGCGCGAACAATGGGGGTTGAAAGGCTTTCCGAGCTTCGCAAGCTAGATGTTTGCGCGATTGTCGCGCGCGATTCGATTTATCGAGTTTGGAATGCAATGGAAGTAATGGAACCTTCGTTACCTAAAGTTTCGGGAGTTAAGTAGCATTCGGAGGTCCTGTTATATCGACAGAGCAGGTGTTTGTAGAATACTTTTTCGTTGGCTGCAGGAGGTTTGTAACTGTTTAAAATTTAAACTGATTCCAAGGATGAGGGATAGGTTCTGCGTTAAGCAGTTTGTTGGGTACCTTTGAAGTATTAGTAACTCGAAATCTAAGAACAGTGTGATTCCACGTAAATAAATAGTTAAATGTATTACAAGCTTACAGAATTGTGAATTTTTATGAAAATTATCCCTTTGTAGTACATTTTATTTCAGAACCAGAGCAACGAATATTAAAAAGTTCATAACTCTATGAACCTATTCGTAACTTCCTCAGAAATGGTGAAATATAAATCTAAGCACCGCTTAGTACCTACTGCACACTTATTCGCTATTCATTTTCGACTTCAACATTCTATTCAAACCATGTTTAATCTTGTATGAATGTATAAAATCCAAATACCACTGACTCACTCACTCACTCCTCACGATTTCTCTACAACCACTGATCCTATGACCATGGGATTTGGTAGGTAGGTCCTCTTAGCTCCTAGGTGGTCCCTTCTCTTTACAGAAAACAGATATGTAACCCGGGAAATGCCAAGAACTTTAACCCTTGCTTGTCACACTGGGTCAAAATGACCCACAGTTTGACTTTGAGGTACAATATATTTGAGGCATTATTGAAAATGGTACTGCTGTTTAAACATCGTGCACGTTAAATGTTAATTTTCAACGATCAACATATATTCTACAATGTTGAAGCTTTGTGTTAGAATTTTTAATTTTAGGGCACAATAGGTATAACAGATAGTTTTTAAACAGCAGTGTGACAACCGAGGATTAAGCTTACTGAAATCTATACAATCTACAACTGCTTCGTAGAAATAAATAAATACATATCTCCTAAATAGTTCTAATAGTGGCTACTCTCATCCGCATTTTCTGACGTGTAATTAGGGTGTTATTGCGCATCGCGGCGAAAGGGACATGATCCAGTACCCCGAAGCCATCTCTATCGCTATCTTCAGAATTTCTACTATAAAAAATTTCATTAAAAAGTCAAGCCTTCCGAGTTTTGATATTTCAGACGCAAGAACTAGTGGTCCTAGCCATTGTGGCTGAATGCTGGAAAGTTCTCTGCTACGCCCAAGCACGTGGCCGAGCGCATTTCTGTGCCCGCTATTGTCGCGGTCATATGTTTATGCGGTTTTGCGTAAGCACCGTTTCCGCGCGCGATAAATTGTTATCCCGAGACTTCCCAGTACGCTTGTTCCAACTATCTCGCGGAGCGTTAACTCGACACATTAATCGAAACACGTGTTGCTTTACTTTTGTTTGTCAGTGATTAAAGGTCAATACAGCCACCGAGCCGAGGACGAGCCGTATCGGCACGTAACGGTTGGTACTCGGTAGCGGGTAGAGTGTAGACACACTACGCGACGGGCCGTATCCGAGCCGTGCGCGAACGCAACGTTGCCGAATGACAAAACAGTATCAGCTCAGTTTCAACTACTCTGCGTGTCGGAAGTTGCAAGTATAAAATTTCGTAATGTTGCTCTCGCACACGGCACGAAAGATTGTGTACAGTTCTATGAGCTACAACTTCCTAACACGATTCTCTTCACAAGTGTGTCCCGTACTAACAGACTCCCATTGCACTCCTTTCCAATGGGACTGTATACATTTCTTTTTCCACGAATCAAATTCCCGAGTCGGGCAACATATAAAATGTATATGGAAAACTTAACCCCTTAACGGCACACTAAATTTTGGAAAAAACATTATAAAATTATATGTCGTAAAAACATAGAACACATTAAACTGCAGTGGAACTGCAGAAAATTTGACTCTACGATTCTTTTATATCTTTAATCAGAGCAGAACTGTAGCACAGTTCACTTGCTATTACATGTAGAATCACCCTCTATATATTTTTAAACCGATTGAAGCTCTGTTGTTCGTTGGTACCTCAGAAACCCGGGACTTTCACGCGATTCTCCTATTTTCTGCAACTATTAACGAGCCGAATGCTCGATGCTCATGCAACATGCCTCAACGTGGCGCCAATTATTCGCAGACTATCTCAGCGACGAGATGTCGGCAATCACGGCAGAATTAACGGTGAGACGGCCAATCTATCAACAGGACGAGCTTAATCACTTGTGCAAATACGTGAAGCCCAAAGAAGCGTGTAAGTATTTTTCGGGATCAGTTCTAAGCCTCCGAATGGCGCGACGTCACTTATTTTCGACCTGCCTTCGCTGGAGGCAGTGCGCCCGGCGCTGCTTATCTACTCTGAGCAAGTGAAACGTTCGGATAACAGCTCCCAAGAATTCATATCTATTCCCCGCGACTCTAGTATTGACGAATATCAGGCGGTGCATCATTTCGCTGAATGAATGATAGCCTCAGGTCATGCTAACTCTAACCCGCACCGCTTTCGCGCGGAACAACGTTCGACAACCTACGAAGTAGTCCGTTTCAATTGGATATTATAAGTTATACATATGCACCCAATTTGTTAAAAGTTAAAATCAACATTTTACACAAATTTCAAAATTTGCCTTCTCAGAAAAATTAAAAAAACATTAAGATAAAAGGCGATTTGTTGGTCACGAGTCTTGCAATTCATATGCCATTTATCCAAGGGAAAATACTCACCAATGTAACGCGTAACGTGCGTCGACGAACCACCTTGACTGACTTGACTCTTTCATTGGAAAGTATCGTCAAACTCATTACCGAGCTCGCAGTTCGTTGAATGTGTGCGTGCGTGCGTGCGTGCCACAGGGTTAAAGACTTGCGTCGCGCGTTACAAAAGTGAAAACAGAGGATAGTAATAGTATAAATGATCCATGGGCGCAGTTTTCAAGAGCATATCGTCGAGATGCAAGAGAATCGAGCCACTCAAGGCTTTAAAGAACTCGATACCGCTGATCGGATGGCTGTCGGCATACAATTGGAAGAGCGACATATTGGGAGACTTGATCGCTGGAATCACCGTCGCTGTTATGCATATTCCCCAAGGTACGAACGTTTGCCAACTGTCTTTGCTTCTGCATAAAAAATACACTCGTCGAATAATAAAACCGTCCTGTGACTTGTGATGTACGACACTTCTAGCGAATGTGTCGCAAACAGACTTTCCAAACAAGAAAAACTGGCAATGCTTGCGTCGGTGAATCTATTTCTGTAATTTATTTCTACTGTGCTCCAACACTTGGCTTGGGTCGCCGAGTCAAACGTGGGGTTCTTATCAAAGAAAAACTCGGAAAGAATAGGACCTTCCGAACCTAAGAAACCTTCATTGATCCTCCAAAATATTTGTACCTGTACCATATAGGGTGGCCCTTATTTTTCAACATCCGATTTCTTTTGCTCCCGTCCTCTATCGAAATTTTTCTGAAATAATATTAAAACGGCGTTCCATACATTTTTTAGATAATAGCGTTTGAATACCTATAGAGAGATCCGTACTACACGCGTATAGGCAATATGTTCGAACGCTATAAAAATGGTTGATAGCGCGATAAAATTATATAGAGAGAAATGATAGAAAATTTAAAAACCACTTTAAATCCAAAAACATTGATGAATTCTAAAGCTGAAGGCCTGGTCGGCAATCATTCCTGTTGATACTTTTTTTATTAAATGGAACCATACTAGGGGTGGTACTAGAGAGTGAGAGCAAAAGAAATCGAGAAATGAGAGCCACCCTAGTTCACATATGTACTTACTTGCTGTATTGTATACTGTACAGTAATAAGTACGAGGGAAAATTTGGGGTAGAAGTTATGAACTTATGCATAAGGGTTAATATTATTACCAACAGTAATTTCGGCCACTAGCTGGTAGGTAATATAAAGAAAGCTAGCACTATATCAGAACTGTCCCGTTCACAGGAATGGCGTATGCCATTTTGGGCAACGTACCACCGATCGTGGGCATCTACATGGCTTTCTTTCCCGTTCTGGTTTATCTCTTTCTCGGGACGTCCAGGCATAATTCGATGGGTAAGTCCGCCAATGTGATTGAGCGATCAAAATCCTGGTGTTACGTAAGATGAAAGCTTCCACTGCAAAGTGCACGGTAGTTTTTTATTTAACTATGTTCTTCCCATTCAACTTCCTCCTAACTTTCATTCCGCTTCTACTTTCTAATCACACTCGCCGGTAAATTTCTTACTTAATCCCTTCTAAAGGATACTTCATTCCGCTCGCCAGTCCTTCGAGTTGTCACTGAACGAGAAGTCAAGAGGATATCGAACGTTTGAATAAGGAAATTTAATTAGCACGAGTTTTGAAAGACACTGTCGCGAATGTATCTTCAATGCCACTACATGGCAATAAACTTGCGATAGGCACAGACAATCTTAACGAACTTTCCTACGTACTGTTGACGTGGGAAATTATTTAAACGTAAAAGCAAGCAATTCGGTTAGGCGTACGGTTAACTCGAGTAGGTACCGCCGATGATTAGGTGTAGATGAAAGAAAAAAAGACGCATAAATGACTGCATACATCGAATTCCCATTAAAGGATGCGAGTAGGCCAAGTTATATCTCTCCTTTCCTCCTGCGAAGGTACGTTCGCGGTGATTTGCATGATGACGGGAAAGGTGGTGACGACTTACAGCTCCCAGGAACACTTTGCCAGTAACTCGACTGTCGCAGAAAACGATCTATCGTCCTCTATGAACCATCGATACTCACCCATAGAAGTTGCAACCGCGGTCACGTTCACCGTCGCTCTCATTCAGGTAATTCGGCAGTAGGTAATTCCTGTTGTGCTTGTACCTACAGAGGGTCGCTGGCCTATTTAGCGCTTCATTATTTGACAAGTAAAAATTCCTGCGCGTGGAATAGGACAAGTAAATTCGCCACGAAAATTAATGTCTTGGGTGCATCTACGTTAGGTACTAGTGATTATTATTTCTAATTTCATTTCAGTTTTAAGTTTTCTTTTAGTTTAATATTATTAAACATACAATATTTAATACACTGGAGACGTTTTTAATCGAGAAATAACCCGGTCAATGGCGCACCCATGGGTGCAGAGGGGGTTGCCCCCCAAAGCAAGGTCTTTGCGGAAGGAAAAGAACCGTACAAAGAGAGAAACCTAATGAATTTGATTAAATTTGCAATAGAAATATTTTTATCCGTTCAACTAGTTAACAGTTTAAACGGTTCAATTGTGGATTCAAAGAAACGTAAAATAATCAGGAGTTAAATCGGCGAGCACCTCGTCTTCGATCGTATAGAGAGGATGCACTTTTGCTGTCCGTGACAACGCAGGATTATCTTTCGTACCCCATTTTCCTATCCAGCTAGGAATGTACGTGCTAAGGCTGGGGGTGATAGCATCCCTTCTCGCTGACAGTCTCGTCAGCGGATTCATCACCGCTGCGGCGATACACGTGTTCACGTCTCAGGTCAAGGATCTTCTCGGACTTCGAAACCTGCCCAAGCGAAAGGGACCTTTCAAACTGATTCTTGTGAGTACATGATTTAACGAGAAAATCACTAGCTCTCATTTTTCTCATTCATATTTATATTTGTACGGGAGAAGCCTTTTGTAGAAAGATAACAGGTACATTTGGTAGCCACGTCGAGGCAAGTCAATATTTCTTCATCATCTTCCATTTCCTTGAATGAAGGGCGTACTAATGAAGAAATATTTTCATTGGTTCTCCACAGTCTGTCTATGATATGTTACTTTTAAACGCAGAGTGTCCAACAGAATTGATCCGTGCAAAGAAAAAGCAATAGCTCCTTCTCTAGTTAAAAGAATGATGCAACGAGACCCGGCATTTTCGCAGATTTACAAAAATGTTTATTTCAAGTGAAATAAACTTGAAGGCATTCAACTTTTTCCTGTCTACATGCAAAAGACACGAGTTTTCTAGGTTGCGTGACTCACCCTTGCATATAGCTATGTAGTAGCTACTAGGTCAGTGCAAAAATTCGTTTGTTCACAGTCGATGAGTGATGCATATGTATGTATACGTTAGCAAGTTTGTAAGTATCTTACTTGTACTTTTACCAGGAAACTGGCGAAAGTTCTTAGATAGCCAAGGAAATTACGTTAATTAAAAAAAATTCCACTTTTAAGGAAGACTTTGATTCGACCTAATACTATAAAACGCATTAGAGGCTGGCTATTAAAGTATCTAACGATAAGATACAGATGTAAATGCTATTTTCGACTTGGATTTAGTAGATATACATGGTCTGCGTTAGGTTTCAATTTCTATTGAGCGTGCACATGATCAACTACGCTTCAGTGTCTTCCTCCTTGGAAATGAAACTGCTAACCACATCCAGAATTAAGTCGTCAGGTTGTTCGGGCCAACTGTGCATACCCGCTGAACAAATATTTCTCATTCGTTCCTTACGGATAATTTCGCTTTCCTTATCCGAGTCAGAAATAAGTAGTCACATTATCGATACCTAAGCCTGAAAGTAAGTCGTCACTCGTTAGTGATCTCTGCCCAATTTGCCCCTCTCCCTGATCCTGCCAAACGGACGAAGAATTAACCTAACCCCCTCACCGCTGAGAACTCGCCACGCAACCGCACGCATGTGCTGTTAGAGGAAGCATGGCAAAATTCCTCGACGGGATAACAACATTTACTTGCTCGACGTCGAAATAGTCAAACACCTTTTATTCCTTATTACCACTGGGGGCAAACAACGCGCGCAGACAATCAGTGTGCATTATGATCGTCGAATCATGAAGTAATAATTACAGAGGAGCAAAAATTGAATCTTGAATGGAGCATAAACAGCAGCACAAATAAACAGCCGAATCGAGAAATATATTTGGCGCTGAACGGAAATATGCTAGATGCTTTTAAAGAAAGGTGGGAAAATATGATTAATGAAATTATAAAAAGTCCTTGGAACTCTAAAATTTCCACAAATCGACAGTACCTACTTATCATTTTTCAGTACTAAAGTTCGAGAAATGGAACTAAAAGGAAAGTTATACATATAGTGAAAATTGTACTCCGAACTCTGTACTAGAACCTAATCTAAGTTCAATACTTTGCTGCTCAGTAGTCCATCACGCCCTCTGTTCCATCTTCTGTTCGGGCATGCGCATTGCAGACCTCGCTATTGCTCGGTGCACCTACAGTATTTATTTAACCACGAAGAACGGTGGAAAGTTTGCAGACATGTAGCTCATGTGATGCTAATGACGCAACTATTTTTCCGATTCGGCAGTAAAACATGGGTGAAAGCATCCCCTCAAAGATATTGCGAGTTTTCATATTATCGGGAATAGATACCTATCTGCGAAACTAAAAGATATGGAAAAAATTCAATTGGTAAATTGATTCTTGTAACGTGCTGCACAACGTTCCTATACAGAATTCAGAAAGTATCGTCGAAATATGGGCTGGAACTGGAGATAATGTAAACTTTACTGGTGTTTACTTCGCAACTGCGGATTACAGTCCTTGAAATTCGCTTTCGTACAAATTTATCATTTCCTCGACGATTAACGAGCCGTGTCGGCAGACCTCAATAATTCCAAATGCTTGCCTGCGTAGGTACCATACCTACCTACGTACACAGCCAAAAAGAATCTCATTAACCGCTCATTGCCTCTTAGAGAAAACGAATTCCTTGAACTCGCATGGCCAGCATGGCCACTTCTTTTTAGTCAAACCAAGGAAATCATTATCGTCGTTAATCGAGTTTGAAAATTCCACGGACATTCTCTCCTATGAATTAATATTTATTTACGAAAAAAAACGTACACTTTCTCCAAGTACATATAAATAAATATTTGAGTAAAAAATTCATGAAGAAACGCCTCCTTTATAATTCGTTCATCGAATTTTGGTGATCCGCGTTTCCGGTTTGCCTCGCACCGCGTGCCCGAGGAAAAGCGTAAAAACGACAAAACAAAAGTGGCTATTGGCTGGGCGGTCTTTCTCCATGCCAAATAAGTCGTGCGAGCTTGTTGGTACGTACATAACAGCGATAATATTGTTTGTTGTAGTTTCCTATACGTAATTCCCTCGCCTTCAAGGAATTTAATTCCCATTCCTTCGAGCAGCACTGGGGAACGTAACGAAAATACGAAACAACTACCCCGAACGCATGAAATACCGAACGAAATTCCATGTCAAACTTTTCTGTAGCCATTAATTAGTTGAAAAGAATGAAAAGAGAATCCCGAGGCCTCGCTGTTTCTGACGAAAAATTAGCGGGGAACTTTGCAATCACCTGGACAGTCCAGACATGTTCTATTAGATCGAGATTTTGTTCGACCGAATGAAAGGAAACTCTTCAGTTTTAGAGAGTACAGCAAAATTCGGTAGAAAAGAAATCATTGAAATTTGCAACTTTCGATTGTTTATAATTGTTTCAGACGTACGTAGATGTCCTGAACAATATTGATGATGTGAACGGGGTCGCCATCCTGCTCTCCTGCATCACCATCGTCATCCTCGTTGCCAACAATCTCCTGAAGGTTGCCCTAAAAACGATACAATTTATGTTAATTAAATAAATGATTCATTCGAAGAAATCGTCTTGTAATCGAAGTAGACTTTGAAAGACAAATCGAGGAGCTTACCTACTAACATGTATTCAATTCATTCGGTTCTTTAATTTCCAGTATGTTTTAAAAAATTGCAATTCTTGCAGCCGAAGGTGGCGAAATTAAGCCCCTTCCCAATCCCCATAGAAATGTTGGCTGTCGTGATTGGCACGGTTCTATCGGTGTACGTGGACCTAGAAGACGCTTATGACATCGTCACTGTTGGTCACATACCAGTGGGGTAAGAATATTCCTCATTAATCATCATCATCCCACATTACAAGCACCCTTTAACTACCACGTGAATTTACTAAAGTTTCATTCATTCGCGATGAAAGAGAATTCTCATTGGTTTCCTCTTCAGTTTACCAGTTCCATCTATGCCCCCGCTCTCGCTGGTGCCAAACATCTTGCTAGACAGCTTCGTGATCACCATGGTGTCCTACACCATCTCCATGTCCATGGCGCTGATCTTCGCGCAGAAGCTGAGCTACGAGGTGGACTCGAATCAGGAGCTAGTGGCGCAGGTAACGCACAAGAAACTGGCTGCTCCGGGCTGTCGGATAACTTAATTCCTTTTCAACTATTCTTCCTGCAAAACATCATTGCACCGATCCTCGACCTGGTTCTAACAGCAAGGTGCTTCTAAGCTGATCTTGAGATTCGATCATGCATGCCGTGACGATTAACGGGTCACGCTTGCAGCTCTGACACGAATTCTATGATTCGAGTCACATCTAGCCTAGTTCGACAAAGTCACCTTCTTGATGCAGCGAGGCTAGAGCTCCTTGGCCGCGTTAACGTAGAAAGATGCTAATCAGTGTGGCGGTTAACGTGAGAAATGCTAGATCACAGTTCGTTGATGAATAACGAGGAAAATGTAAAGGATTTTAAGGATGAAGGTGGGTTTACGAAGGCCCCGACAACTAGAAAAATCAAACACCTATAATGCTAGGATCGTGATTAGGCATTGCAAGCTGATTTCCAATATCCAGGGCAACGTTAAAAATATTTAGTTTAGAGTATCAGTTATTGATCGCAAGGCAAAATGTTATCGCCAAGCATCAAGACAGACATAAGCTCCTTCGACATTCACTGCCAGACTGGGGTAGGCGTGTTTATACGCCGCATTATTACGCAAGCCGTCGGTAGTCCATGACAGGAATTTCAGGTCGAGGGGATATGGAACGCATTTAGTGTCGCCCATAGTAGGACGCAGTATTGAAATGAACAGTCAAAGCGAATTTGATCAATTGTAAGAAGAATAGGGATGGTTATCGTTATAGAGAATGATTCGATGGTTTCCAGGGCGTCGGTAATCTCGTCGGGTCCTTCTTCTCTTGCATGCCATTCACAGCTTCGCTATCCAGATCGTTGATCCAGCAGACCGTCGGCGGACACACTCAACTGGCTAGCCTAATATCCTGCGGAATCCTGATCAGCGTGCTGCTGTGGATAGGACCGTTCTTCGAGCCTCTGCCACGGGTAAATCACTTACTTCCGCGCAGAATTCAAGTGCCAACCTCTCTCCATTACAAATCATTGAAAATAATCAGAATTGTATCAAGTTTGGTCCGAGTTTTATCAGAGGACCAAGTTAGAGTACAGCGCAAAACAATAAGAATCCTATTGCTTTAACAGTGCGTGCTGGCCAGCATAATCGTGGTGGCCCTGAAGGGAATGCTGATGAAGGTGACAGAGTTGAAGAAGTTCTGGAAGCTGGACAGGACAGACGGTGTAGTCTGGGGGGTGACGTTCGGCACGGTGGTCCTCTTGGACGTGGAATATGGCCTGCTGATTGGAATCGTCCTCTGCATTGGCAAACTGATCCTCTTCTCTGTGAACCCCTACACCTGCACGCTCGCTCTAGTACCTGGTACCGAGCTTTATCTGGATATCAAGAGATATAAAGGCGTATGGAGCAATAGTAGTCTCTTTTATCTAGCTTTCTACCCTCCTCGCGTTTTTTCACTCTTTTTCCCCTCTGCTTTCTTCTCTGTCGACGCGTGACCATATCGGGCACAATTTATTGCCGACAGAGTCTGTGCTCGTTTCTCCTATAGAATTCTTTAACGCGGAAGTCGCGTGTTTCAGGCTGTAGAGCTGCCAGGTATAAAGATATTCCATTACTCGGGAAGCTTGAACTTTGCCTGTCGACAACAGTTTCGTGACAAGGTGTACAAAACCGCTGGGCTGATTCCCCGTAGGGAGACGAGCGGAAGCTTCAGGCACGACGAGCTCAGGGAAATTAAGAAGGTGAGATTTTTTTTTCTCTTTTACTCACTTTTACTCTTTTTTTTTACATTAATGTGCTCTGCTCAATGAGGAGAAAAAGAATTTTAAAACTAACTCATTTCTCTCTACCCGAAGCTCCTGACTGCAAATACATATACCTATGTACTCAGATATAGCTACGCACTTTGATAAAGATATAATGAAAGCAGAAAACTAATTATATGACTCATCCACGGTGTCCTATTTCAGTATTTTGAGCACTCTGCAATGAGAGCAGTGAAAAGCGACCCTAAGTGACGCTCTACTCTCTACTGTCTACTCCCTATTTCTTCCGTTTCTTCGAACGTCCTTGTTTCTTCTGTAAAAACCTGTTTATCTTCACACCAGAACGCTTTGACCCATTTCGCTATTTCAGCTTCCCTGGTTTCGCGTGCAACGCCAGCGAAATGAGGAAGTAGGCCAGGTGAACGAGGCGTTAAAGTAAATATGTAAGTCTGGATCGTTGAGTCAACAGACTTGGAAAAAACTTAGGGAAGTAAATACGCGCGCCGAGCATAGGCCCGTGAGGAGCGTAAATCCCCACTCTCATTCCATTCTCATTTCTCATTGAACGCAACGAAGGATGCACGGTAGCCTAAAGTGGGGATGCCGTAGGTGGCTCTGTCGATGAACGGACGATACATTACAAGGTGTGTGCGCGTTTGGCGACTAATCAGAAAGCATTTCAGCTGAGTTATCTTGTCATTACCAGTTCCATTAACGCGTTCACTGACGGCACTGGCATCGGCGTGTTTACACGCCGAGAGCCACGTAGCCGGTAGTACGTAGTCTCGGAAACCCAAATACCCACTGTCGATACAGCATTCCATGTTTAGCGTACGAAATGCAAGAGGTAGAGGTATTGTACTTGGAAGAGACATAGCGCGGCCCAAATAAATTTTGGGAGCTCTTACGACCTCCCTGTTATAATACAGAGAAGAAAGAAAATATTAATAATACTATTTACTATTTAATTAAATAAATACTATTTAATACTATTTAATTAAATATTAATAATACTAAATAATACTATTTAGGTACAATGCAATGCATTATCGCCTATAAGAATGCTAATTTCCTCGTGTCATGTGATTACAGTTGCGAACCCTGATACTGGACTTTACTGGGCTAAGTCACATAGATCTGGCGGGCACGACCACCCTTGGAAACCTGATCAACGAGTACTGCGACATCGATATCCCCGTGTACGTGGCTGGCTGTTCCGGTAAGTGTGATCGATCAAACCACCGACCGCGACTGACCGCGACTGACCGCGACGCTCCACAGTGTATACATCGGTGGACCTACACAGCAATAACAGCATCGCTCGGAAGCGGAAACGATCTACGATCCATTGCGATCTTTTCCGCGACTGCGGCGCCTCCTAGCGCCTCCCAAATTCGAATTTCAAATGCATACGGGCAACTCGATGTATTGCAGGTCCTGTGTACGAGATGATGAGAAAGTGCAACCTGTTTGAATACAAAGGCGGCCTCTTCGCCGTGTTCCCCACCATCGCGGACGCGGTGCACTTCGCAAGATGCAACTCTGAGATGTCGGCCACGCCTGCGTGGAACTCGTACGAGGGCACTTCTATCGCTAGACTGTGAACCTGTGTGCATATTCATCAGTTTCACTGGCGGCAACGTCGATTCATGGCCCACGTACGAGCACGAATTGGGGTGCCTTCTTCGATGAGATATCCGATCTTCCACTGCCAATACGCTTTGATCCTACGAACAAGTATAGCATTAAATTACGGGCAACGACGATAGCTTTCGTGAAATGTAAACGAAAGGATATTTATGGTGGAATCTGGAAGCTGCTTTAGAGAGGAGACTCGTTGGCTAGTGATTCCATGATGATTGATGTTCTGATTCGATTCCAATACTCTGGCAGCCTAACCGCGATCACGCTTTGTATTCCGTACGCGCCGCGCCGGGGCACGTGGCAGCCTTGTCGTTAAACGTCACTGCGAAACGCGAATTTCTAACGTCGGTGCGTGTCGTTCCACTGCTACATAGAAATTCGTTTTCTAAATGACGACGAGGCAGTAGTTGGTTGTCCCGGTTCCGCGGGAAACCTGATCGATTCTAAATAATGGCGTGTATTCGCGTAATCAGGGAGATAAGCGCTCTAACGCGAACTCCAACACTGATTTCTAATGGAGGTAGTACTTGTTATATAATAGGAAGGGAACAAAGAAGTAATAGAAAGATACGATGATACTTAAAGAACCTACTGTTTCGTTCTTGTACATACATAAATACTATTGTAAATAATATCGACCTAAGCGCTTACGTCGTCGTGTACATTGAATTATATACCTGTCCCTTTTGTACTTAAACTGCGAACGAACCGAGTGTTATTGAGAATTCGATGAAGAAAGGCAAGCGCTGAAATTTTGTAACATAGCTTGACGATATTTTCAATTATATAATTCGAAGTATAGAATGATCGTATTTATTATATTTGCGCTTTCTGCAGCTATTACTTAATTTCTGTAATAGACAATTACGCGTCAAGTTTACTTAAGTATCATTTAGGTAACGATGACTTGTACTTTGTAAGATACGATAAAATAAATTATAATATTTATACATTTGTGGCTTGTAATTCCACGCCTCTTGTCTCCTTATTACATTTCGACGAATAAGGTATCGCTTACAGCGTTAGAAAGTACAATGCACATGTATTACGTTAACATAGTGATAATGTACTTCAATCGCGTAATTACATTTAGTGAAGAAAGCTGCATATTATACAACGACTTTCGTAATCAATTTGTTCACTATCCTGTGTTACGTTTGAAATATATCGTTTCTACATTTGTGTATCGAAACCAGCACAACTGGAATATATCGGATAGATAACTGCCGAAAGTTTTCAAACACTTGCAAATGGTATAATGGAGAACTCGGAATTAATGCAACTGCAAATGGGACACATCTTTGTAGGGACCAAGATGGACGACGCTAAACTCGTCGAGCCCTCTGCCTCCGCATTCAACTCCTAGAGCTATAAACACAGGACATTCAGCGATATTCAGTTCTCTACGCTCATAGAATTCAACAAAGAAAACCGGAGACTATTAAGTTCAATATTTACGTCTTAAAAACCGTAGAATCTAATATACCGGCTGCTCAAAAATTCATAGTACACGCTTTACCAATTGAGTGTAACTACCATAAAAATGAACAAGAAAGTTTTGGCAAACATATACCGTTTCCAAGTAATAAAATGTTCCTCTACTTGAAGGATATAATATAATCGATATAAAATTAAGATTAGAGCCAGCACCAAGAAACATTCGGTAGTTCATATCACAGTAAATACCATCTAGAAATATGTAATCTGCACCCGTGTTCTCGGGAATTTCCAAGACAAAATGACTTCGAAGAATTCGGAGCTTCCTGGTTAGAATTACTACGTTCAACAACCATTAATTCCAATCCCAATTAAACGAATCGAAATGCGCGCCACGGGAGGAACTTGCACCTGAGACTTGAGAGATAAGCTTGGCGCCTGCGTGACCAACATCAACATCTCGTACACCTATCACTTGCGAAGTGAAGTTGGTCCAAGTTCGTCTTGTGTCATTGCTACCGGCACGTCACTGTTATTTGTTTACGATGAGTTCGTGGGTACAATATGTTAAATCCATCCCGACGCATATGGTAAGTTGAAATTCACCTCGAGGCGATTAGTTCTCTCGAGCATATGTGCGTGTCAACGTCACGCAGCGAGGTTATGTTTCCCAGTACAACAGGTGTTACGTACATATTTGTATAAATTGTTGTTCGATATTGAATCGGAATACGCATTTGTTTTCAGGACTACGATGGCCAAGCTCGGGCAGAAAGATTATCGAGGATCATCATAACCTTATTTGGAGTAATGTATTACGTTCAAAATACGCGTATACCGGGTTGTCTGCGCAATATTGATTAAACCGCCCTGATCTGCATTCGCAGGTAGTTGGATTAGTATGGGGATACGTCATCCAGCAGTTTTCGCAAACAATATATATCCTCGGTGCCGGTTTTCTGATGGCTGCTTTAATCACGGTGCCACCCTGGCCAATGTACCGTCGCAAGCCTTTGGACTGGCAGAAGCCACAGTCCGAAGCCAGTGTTAAGCCAAAGAAAAAGAAGTAGCTCGATATTATGCGCGATTGTATTTAACAAAGTTTCGTTATAAGATCTTAAATAATAGTACTTGTCTGTACAAAGGAAAGATAAAAAATTTCTACGTTGTTTGCATTTAAAATCGTGTACTTACGACTTGATTCGAAATTCTACGAGAGCAATTAGAGCTGGAATAGAATGAAGCGTCGCTCTTCGGGAATGTAGGCTTAATGGTTGAAAATTTAACGAAGGAATAAACTGCTTACTAGCATACCATTCATATATTCGTATTTGCAGTGCAAGAACTTTAGGGTATTAAATATGTATATTGATAATTGCAAATAAATAATTTCTCTCTTCATACTGGTAGACCCAAAATATAAGTATCGAGTTTTATTCAAAAATTGTGTCACCCACACCTGGACTAATCTGTTTCCTTCATAGATGGCAGCACATCTCGAAGACAGAATAAAATTCTCATATATATATATATATATATATATATATATACACACGCAGGTAACATTAGGGCAGCTAATTTCCGTATCACAGCTTCTTCTAACCAAATTCTGATACCTGATTCAACAATATTTTAACATCACTATATGTTACAAAACTCAAAACTATTTATTTCAAACTCGTTTGAATTCCAGCGCGAGCTCCGCGCGCGCAGCAGTCCGCTTTTGAATAGGTATCACCGTTTCAAAAAATCAATGACTAACACACAGTTGAGTGTCGTTGCACCGCTAGAAACGCGTTTTCTAACCGGTGACGACATAGGTATACGCGAAACTGTCGACGCCTCGAGCAAACGCACCGTTTCTAATTAATAGTTTCCGTCCAACTGATCGGTGACACGATCTAAGGCACAAACCGCGATGTTAATTTCGACTGCAACCGCTTCCAACACGCGGGAATCGCGACGTTGGCGCTGGGGAGGGGATGGGATGAAACGTGAAGGAATCCAATGGCGCGAACCCGTATTTTCAAAATCGATTTCGTCGGGAATCAAGTTTTATACAAAGAGAGATCGCATTTTAAAATTTAAATTGTGATCTTTACTGTTTATAATTGATAATGCTATTATTCACAGTTGTATCGATGTAAAATAATTATTTGATACTGTTTATGTATCATTAATATGACAACTTGGGAATTTAAATCTATTCTACATGCAGGACGTGCACTCTCATGTTAGATTCGCCTGAATTTTAATAGAGAAATTCACACTCGGAGGCATTCGAAAGCACAATGCGCGTATATAACGCGCCTATGCATTATATCCGTAAGATGATAAACCATAATTACACAATACGATTCGACGAGGATATTATAGCATTCTAAGCTCCGATTCCAAATCAGTGATTACATAAATGTTCCGTCACGCGATACAGGTACAACCCCTGACAATAAGATTTCGACCAAACGCAATGGTACGAAGTCAACGAGAAACATCACAATTTTTTCTACGTAAAACAATGCGGTATAAATTTAAAACGCGTGGTCTAATATGAAGTAAATACGCCAAAAATATTTAAGAGAGTCGTTTATTATCTACTAAAAAACAATGAACAAACAAAATGTTGCTTAGAAAACGTATTTGACGGATGGAAGCTCTGAAAAAAAGTATTCGACCATATAAATTTGCAAAGAAGTGAACAATAATTTACTTAAAATTCACATTACCTAATATTGAGTTACATTTCCATGTAAGTACACGTATCACATACTTTCCAAGCAACATTTTGTTTGTTCATTCTTTTTTAGTAGATAATAAACGAATGTCTTAAATATTTTTGGTGTATCTATTTCATATTAGACCAATTTAGCATTACGAGTTTTAAATTTATACAGCATTGTTTTACGTACAAAAAATGTGGTATTTCCTGTTGCAGCTTATTTACGTGTTATTTCGTCTATTATACAAGGGAAGATCCCGAAGCCGGAAATTCGAAAAATTCTGAAACTTTGTGAATATGTAGGGGATTTCCTTGTGTGTGTGGGGGGGGGGGGGGGGGGGAATGAACCCCTGAAAATTCGGCTATTTTCCGATTTTGTGTTAGAACTCGCGAAATGTAAGGAATATAAAAAAAGTTTCAAGACAAAAGTTACTTCTTTTTATTAGATCTATCATTTGGTGAAAAAAATATTTTATAGTTCACGAGTTATAACGCAAAATTGGAAAATAACCGGATTTTCAACGGTCAATTATAGCCTCTTACAGTGAATTTGGGCCGCACACAAAAATTGCGTTGTAATCAGGAGGAAATTCCCTACATATTCACAAAGAATCAGAATTTTTCGAATTTCCGGCATCGGTATGTTCCCTTGATACCCAGATAGCACAGGACGTTTTGAAAACGTACTGGTTTGTGAAAATTGACGTTTTTAGGACCTTTTCGGGACGTTCGTGGACGTTTTTAAGACGTCCTGAACGTCTGGCCTGGACGTTTTTTAAAATGTTTTTGTGCTATCTGGGTACTGGCTTCTGCATTGGTCATTTTTTTATATAATACATCTTAGCAATTATGTTTTGTAAAATATCATACCTATGTAAGTGCCTAAAAGTATAAATTTTAAGCAACGACTTTAAGAGGTCAATAAATTTTATTAGCCGTTATCTCGAAACAAAAGTTTTAGGGTTAGGTTAGTATTGCACTATAGGCTCAATTGTAAGAACGCACGTGTAATAGAGAACGTCGATCCTCCCGATATCAACACATCGCTAACTTGGTTCACTAATGATACGTATCCCAGGTAACAAAAAATACGGCACATTAATAAAATCAACATATTTAATGTTATTCAGATTCTTCACATTTCTGTTACATTGGCGATAAAGTTTGAGCCACGTACCCGGCGCTAGCAAACACGACGCGTCGCTTGGTGTTGCTTGCGGTCCACGACCATACTGAAGTTGGTCTGCATCAGACAGCCGAAAGCATTCGTGTTTTTGTTTACAATGAGTTCATGGGTAGAATATATAAAGTCTGTTCCGACGCATATGGTGAGTTCACAACTGGATCTTCCATTAGTACATATTCATTTTCCGAAACATCGAATAAATTTGAAATTTGATTTGTGTACAATTAGGTTATGTGTGACGATATGTACATAGCTCAAAACATATGTTACGCGCCAACAATTTAACAGATCCCTGATTTTACAATCTCCGTTTACTTTCTCGCGTCTGTGACACTCATGAAATTATGTTTTATTTCAGGACTATGATGGCCAGGGTCGGGCAGATGAGTTGTCAAAGATTATCATACTACTGTTTGCTGTAATATATCTAACTTAAAATATGCGCAGCCTATACGATTCTTAGAATATTCCTTGCATATGTGTGTCGTACATTTGTAGGTGGTTGGATTAATATGGGGATACGTTATCCAGCAGCTCTCGCAGACAATGTACATACTGATCGGAGGGTGCGTCTTGGCAGCATTGATAACAATACCGCCTTGGCCCATGTATCGGCGTAAACCATTGGACTGGCAGAAGCCACAAGCCAGTGTCACAGCCAAGTCAAAGAAGAAAAAATAATCTACATATACCCAAAAAAGTTACCTCGATATAAAATGTACAGCAGTATTCATCGATGATAAAAAACTGATCTATTCCACAAATTGTCTTCGGTTTCAAATGCATTTTTGCAATCAATTCACTAGTTGACTAATACATACAATTCGAATCGTACTCGCTTACAATTAAAACCCACACAATCCATCTGGGTTTGCGTGTTCATTTAAATGCATGAACCGTTAATAAAATCACGAAGGAAACAGTGGAACACCGTGAAGCGATTTTTTAATTACGCTGTCCGTTAGCCTCGCGTAACTGCATTGCTCATTGTTGGAAAGTAATGATGATTGCGAAACGTTCATGGAGATCGATGTAGACGATCTCCTCGCTGACCCGTCTGTATAAAATATCGGACTCGGCATTTCCCTTCCGCTTCGGAACCGCGATTATGTAATCGCCCCCGGTAGAGGAAGGTGCCTCGTAACAAGGTTGATCACATTCGGCTTCGATCTCCCATCGAGATTGCTCCTCCGATCCCGTAAATCACACTAGCCTTGAACAATTAGCCATCGTTTATGATTAGGCCGCATACCGTGCTCCGCCCAATTGGAACAGTTCCAATGTTTCACTTTCATCGACCAGCGTTTCTCATTTTCTCCCGTCGCGCGCTAACCGAAGCATATTTCCCTCAAAATCGGCCCGCTAAGTGACTGACTTTCACGGGGCAGAAACAGGTAGAAGTGTTTTGAAGAACGGTGGGGATGATTGCAGCCGATCGTTACGTAAACGAGCGCCGATTACAGGCACATCGAGAACAGAACATTCTTTCTTTTATACTTTTTGACTGGTGCCTGCCTCCTGTCCTCATTCGTCACAATGGAATACGAGGTTCGTGTACCTAGCTACCTGCGCCATGGGTTCGAAAAGGAAGTTTGAAGGAGGATCTTACGCAACGAGGACGGTTTCTTTACTGGCCTGCTGCAAACGGTGTCCTTTTTGTTGACCCGTGCAGTGGTCCAAGACGAGAAACCAACCAGTTAAGAAATCGCCATGCAATAAACGAAGAATAATAATTTGAAAAAGCCCAAATATCAAGTTCAATCACGAAAAGAGGTGAAACTAAGTGGATCACCTAGGGCTGCCATCCGTGCAGGTTTCCCGGATTTATCTTTTTTTCTCTTTTTTTTGTAATGCTCCGGATTTTTCGATGCTGCTCGCTCAGAAAGTCATAAATATTTTATCTATATTTCTTGATTGCGGTTACAGTCTATAATTTACAGAAATTTTTGTCTTGGGATATCGTACCTAATATAAGATATAGGTAAAAGTGTCCGGATTTCAAATGGAAATGTCCGAGGTTTTAATGCTCTCTGTCGTACATTAAAGATTTTACAGATGGCAGCCCTAGGATCACCCTATGTATAGAATTTCGACTCGTCCAATCTCGTCGAATCTTCTATATCGTAGGAAATGATAAATTCGTATAGGCACCCAAGTAGTACAATCACGTCGGCACGAGTTAGCCCACAGTACGATGGGGTACATACAAGATGAAACATGATACATTTAATTCGCAGCGTTCCGTCGAATTCTACGAAGTACCTATATGAGAGATCGCGTTACCAAACGCCTGCTTTCGCAAGGTTCATCGAGACTGGCCCACTCCCGGAAACCTAAAGTGGACCCGAATCCGAAGGGACGTTGCGTAATGGCGATGACTCCGCGCCCGCTGAAAATCACCGCGAATCGCGTACCTTTCTCGGCCCGCCTTGTTACTGGGTGCAAGATACGCTGTCTGGTGTACACGAACAGGGGTTACGAAACGCTTTCTCCCTGTATGATGGATATTTTAAGTATGCAGCCTGCACCACTTCCTGCAACACTGGCTGGGCCAGCGGTGTACACACGAAAAAATGGATGCAACGGCCGTTACACTGTGAAACACGGTCGCGATCGTTACCTTGGTCTTAACACTGACTTCTTTCTCAAAACCAGCCGGCGATAGACGCAGATGGACGCTGATAGACGAGAAAGCGCGAGGACCGAATCGCCGCCGCGTCCTCGACCGGAAGCGCGCGCGGAATCTGAGTCGCGCGTATCGCACGCTCCTTCCCGCCTTTCATCTCATTTTCTCGCGCATAGCGTGCATTCTGCACGATTGCGTTTCCAGACCAAAGGTATTCGTCGTATCGGCGACCGAGTCTGTAGTAGTAACACCGGCTATAGCGTCGCTGATACGCAAATAATAATTTTCTGTAGATACCAGCTTGATTGCTAAGGATGTAGTACATGCACCGCGGGTGGTCCTTGAAGATACCGATTTCTATTCGAACAGTGTGTTTTCCACGTTTCCTAAATTTCAGGCAAGGAATTAATTACTAGCAAGAAACCAGCATGCAATTTTACCGAAATTGCAAACCCAGGGCCCTCAAGTACCAGCGCACTTGAGAGGATAAAATTGGCAGATTAACGGGTGTCCAATTAATACAATTAAAATGTCGCAATGTCGCGGAGGTACAGGAAATTGCGCCAACAATTTAATTTCCATATAGGTACACGTTTTATACTCGACACAGGCGAATGTATGGATGTAGATATACCGTATACGTTGGGCGGATATTGGCGACTCTGATCGTTGCATGCTTAAGGGAGGAGCCCTATTTAGAACGCTAGGAATAAGGTGATTCTTGGGAAACCTTCAGGACATTTTAGTTCACATTCAAACAATAAAAATTAATTTTTTCGTCACAAAGTGTTCGGTAGAAATGGAGATATATGATCACGTTCGTTAGGGCTCGCGCGCCGGACAATTCTTCCCTGAAATAAAAAAAAACAAGGATTTTCTTGTTTCTAGTATAATTACATTGTCGATGGAACTAAAACTTTGATAAATAAATTGAATTGAACCACTCTTTTTCCATAAATAGTAGGAAATATCTTGGGGCAGAATCGTAACTTTTTCTTTCAAATCCCACGAATTTGCCAACCTTTAATTTTCTTTCGTTTCTTTTCATTTCAGGGAAGAATTGGGGCCACCATTATAATTGCAAATTTGCAACTTCGGCGCGTGAGTCTTAACGAACGTGTTCATATGCCTATCTCCATTTCTACCGAACACTTTGTAACGAAAAAATTAATTTTTATTGCTTGAATGTGAACTAAAATACCCTGAAAGTTTGGAAACGATCCGCTTGACAGTTTCTTAGAAGAAAAAAAATACCAAGAATCACTTTATTCCTACTTCCTAGCGTACTAAGTAGGGCTCTCCCCTTAACGGGTCGCCTGATTTAATTAGGTACTCACCGATTACGAGGGTAAAAGCGGTTCGAGGAAATCACCCGCCTGCAATTCGTTGCTCGAGGCCATTGTATTGTTTAATATCGGTCCGCGAATCGGAAGGAAGTGGCTAGAAAACCGAATCGTCGTTCGCGAGAAGAAAGTTTCGCAATTTTGGCAGGAGGGGCGGAGGGGGTGTAGGAGACGAGACCTGCAATCTTTTCGCGATTAAGCGTCCCCTGTTTGCCGAAGAAAAGGAAACATTCGGACACAAAGTGTGTGATTAGAGGCCTCCTGTAATGGGCTTTTCCTGTTCCACTTGGAGGTTCGGTTCCGGTCGACTGACGGCGAGCTCGATTCGCAGCTCCAACGCAATAAATAAGCCATAAACTGGTGCGGTGCGTCTTATCGCGTACACGATTATGTCAGCGGTGCGGCGCGACTACGGCAATGTCAACGTTTCCGTTTCGTCGATTAAAACGCGAAGAAACGTCCTTTTCTCTACATTTCGACATATCACTGGCGACACGTAATCGAATTTCTCTTTTTCGTCAAAAAACACGATGACAAACTGAAGGACGTTAATTAGGCGATAAGTAATAGTCTTATTGTAGGTATTAGGAGAATCATCAGATGCTCTATTTTTACGTTTGTATTCGAAGAGGATACAAATGGCAGTAATAATGGAATTTTGGAAAATGAAATCATGCGTAAGATGCTGTGGATGTTGTGAAATCGATCACGTAATACAAAAAATCCCGGCATCGTCCCCGAGTATGTTACGTGATAGTGGAATGAGTTATCTTGCGAGGCCTGAATTGGATATGTAATCTTTGTATGTAATTCTTCGATTCAGAGGCAGTGGACTCTCCCTACCCTGTTTCCCCAAAGAACACGTTTCTCGGATGTCGAAAATGTTACATCTACCGAACCTTTCGATCGAAGTCGCTTCTTAAGTAATATTCTAATTTAATCACAGTCTCTAAATATTGCTCAAGAAGGCACATCTCTTATTATAGTAAATTTAGGGTAGAGCAAATAAATGATCAAACGTAGATTAGATCAGAAGGTTAAGAGTTTGTATTACAGTCTTACTGTGTTTTATTTTTCAATTCTCGTTGTTGAAAGAATATTCGTCATAAGGCATATTCGTCGTATACCCGAATAATTGAAATTTCAGACTCGTCAGTAGGTGCAAATGTATGTAATTATGTTCAGTCGCCATGACTACTTATTGTTAAGTAGTCATGTCGCATATATTTCAACAAACTTTATCACACAAACAAACATACAGAAAAGTAAATCCAAAGTCCCTGTTTCTCCAAATCGCGCACTTGATGAAAAAAAAAACAAAATCCACACCTACTCGAAAGCAGCCAAGCTTCAAGGAAGTCGACTTTCCCCCATCATCACCTCCAAACACCATAAATCCGAGCACAATTGGAGCGCGGAAAAACTTTGCTCTCGCCACTACAAAATTCACGAGTACACGTATTACTTCCCCTTCGGCGAGGAAGTTCCTCTTCCTCGCCGACCCGTCGTTCCGCACGCGACCGTAACACTAGGGCATATACGAAAATTAGCTTTACTCGTCCCACCACTTGCAACATCGTCCGTAAAAGACAACACACACAATTCAGTTGCGTGACGGCTCAGCGCCATCAATGTCAGTGGCAAAAAATATCGTTTCCCTGTTTTGGAATTCAGAACTTTACACTTTCCACTAACACTGACGGCACTATTACAGTAAATATCCAACACATATCCAAAACTATTTTTTTTTATTGTCGTATAAATACCTACGCATTGATAGACGAACGGAAAAGCACGGAGCATTAATGAATGCTTTGCTGGGAAAAACATTCGGCAAGAACATCTAATTTTCCAGCCGAGTCACATAGCAGCCCCTTAATTCGCGCTTCGACTGTTTTCCATCAGGCCACGTAACTGGCAATTAAAAGGCCGCAATTGCGCGTCGATTTCCAGCATTTCGAGCATCCACTGAGCACTCGCCTGTGCCGTGCCCAGCTGAGGCCGGACACGTGCCTTACGCACCGTACGCGGTGTGTTACGCGGCTTGGTGAACGCGGGGAGGCGATCGTAACCAAGAGGCGGCCGCTTCCTAGCTTTTACGTAACCCGTTAAGTCCGAGCGACTTTGCTCCCCCACCCTGTGACTTTTCACCGGGTGGTTTTGGCCACCGCGGTTCGTCCTTTATAAGCACACATCCCCGGCCGTCTAAAGCCAGAAACGTATCGACATCCGTTAAACACCGGTCGCGTGATCCACGGATCCTTCGATTCTTCCGTACTTTTTTTTTTCTTTCGTCTCTTCCCCCGTTCGCTCTATCGAGCCGCAGAGTCTCTCGTCGCCGAAAGGGAAGCTTAAGGAACTAAAGACAGCCGACCAGGATGCGCTCCCACGCGATCGCTGTGAGTAACACGGCTACCCCGTGGCGCGAAACAGTGGAACGCGTGTTCGTGTGCTGGGGGTGATACGGTTCCGATGGCTTTTCAGTTTTCACCGCATTGTGCTCACGATATACACACGCTTTTTCAAGCGTTTGTTAGTTGAATGTAGGCTGTCCGAATGATGTACCGCGTGGACGTTTCGATGCGTGAATAGAGCCCTATGCCGTTGTAGATTATTCTCCGACTGGTTAGCACGGGTTTCCATCGCTGCCGAGAATCAATTCTTCAGAAGTGACGAGCATGTTTGCGAGTTTGCACGAGCGCGTATTTTTTTAAGTCTTGGATGACTGTACTCGCGAGATTCGACGAAGAGTTTGTGTTAAATTACTCAATTATTAAAAATCACACAAGGCGCAAAGAAATTATTGAAGGTTCAAAGTTTCGTAGAGTCGTTTCGATGGATGTTTAGTAAAAATTAGATCGATGTACTTTCACCCTATCGACGCGTCGCGACGAGCAGAGAAACTTGGATGAGAAAAGAAAAAAAATACCGCCGCGCATATAAATGACACGTCGCGATGCACATTTCGCCTTATGGACGGAAATCACAAATTCACATTCGTGTTGCAGTTAATCGTGTTCGGAATACTGGCCGTGGCCTTGTCTTCGCCTGTGCCAGGCGGCCACAGGTAAGCTGACAAAGTGACACACCTTTTTATCGCAATTTCTTGCCTTTAGCTTCTGATTGCTTCAGTAGTAACCAAAATCCTATGTCTATCACTATTCTTCGAATATTTTTGCAATATATATATATACACAGGGTGTGGTGGTAATGGTAGTAAAACTGTTAGTTAGTAGCTGACTTCTCGTAGAAAAGTAAATTGAAATTCCAGAGTATCTTTTTGCAAGAGGCTCCGTTCTCGAGTAAATTAATTTTGAATATTTTTCCGCTACTGATGGACTTGGATACGAATTCGTTTTCTACTTTAACAAGACAATTCCAATCACTAATTAACAATAAATTTAATTACTCGCTTTCTTAAATATTGACATCGGCAGGTATTACCAACCTTCACAAGCCCAAATTAGATAAGAAAGCAATTGTCATTCAAGCGTACGACCACTCGACGATTTTTCAAGATCTATTTTCTCGAAAAAATTATTCTACAATTTCGATCGATTTTGCATAACAGCCTACCACGTCACCTTGCCTGTTTTTCAAACGAAACTTAATTTAAAAGTGAAGAAACTTAATTTCATTTCCATTCAACATTTGAGTGAAACTTTCTGCTTGCGTTGTTAAGAGAAAATCGATCCCCTGGTTTCAGTTCGCACCACCACGTTCGCGTCCACGTGCCTTATCACGTGCACACGGTCCATCATCATCATGTGAAGAAGGTACCCGTCCACCACGTCGAGAAGGTGCACGTCCCCGTTCCAGTTCCCATCCATCACGTGCAGAAGGTGCCCGTTCCGTACCCAGTTCATCACGTCGAAAAAGTTCACGTACCTTTTCCGGTGGTCGAGAAAGTCCCCGTAGCTGTGCCTGTCCATCACGAGAAGCAATGGTGGTAGCGGAGAGCACCGCCCCGCCTTTCGGCTTGTTATTACTTAGGTAAACAGGTGTATGCAATTATGTAAGCTTAGGTAAACAGGTAGCTATTTAGCTATAGACAGATTCAGAGATCAGTTGCCCAAGTTTCTATACTTAAAAAGGAACAAGGAGCTGGGATTTCCATAAAATTAAATGAAGAACGAAGAGTTTTAGTTTTTCATGAAAGTTCCAAGCTCCAGTTATCGAATGACAGATTGCGCGAAACACTAGAACAGCTTCCAAAAGTTTTCTTCTTCCCGTTTAGCAGAAAGTTAGAAGGAAAGAAGAAATTTCAAGTATTTTAGAAAAGTATTCATATATCGTCTTCTCTTCTCTATTCCTCAAGCTTATTTATACTGTTGCAGGTTATGAAATGGAGGCGTTCGAGTTACTACAATTTCATGAAACACTGCTGTCGTTTCCCTCAGCCGAATCGTCTCGACAGATACACGCATTAGAAGAAAACAGATGGAAACAGTACAAAATAACTCGAATCGCGCCCTTAGTCCTTTAAGTTGTATAAAATAGAATTTGATATCACTCGGTACGCACATGTGTGTACTTGGATCAAAGCTACTTGTACATACTGTATTATGTTACATTATTTTTTTATACAATACACGTGTTTGACAAATATCGTCTCGATATTCTTTCGGGAAACCCTTGCGAATAATTTCTTTTCCACTTTGTCGATTTTTCTTAACACTATTTTATTCCGCTTAACATTAGCATAACAATTAAATACAACAGTCAGAAAATAACAATAACAAACATCTGCCACGAAAGCCTCATCTATCTTGCAAGCTCCGTCAAGTCAATAAAACGGCTGCGACATTTCACCATTCTTCCACGTGCTCGTGTCCCTCGTCCTCTTCAGGCTTCATTATGTGGATCTTTTTCACGTGCGTGTGATGATGCTTGTGAATGAGTTCTGGCACGTGAATGATGAAGTGTGTGCTGCAAATAATCACGAGTGAATTTCAACGATCCACCACAAAGTGCTAAACAGCTATCGAGATCGAGGGATCTCCATTGAATATTTACTGTTCGTGTTTGCCACCGCCGGGGGAAGGCATTGAAGACACCAGTGCAATCGAGAGGACCAGCGCAAGAAGAACAACCTGAAACAGAGCGGCACAAGGTGAGTGATCGTTGGCGACAAAGGTCAGCAAAAAAATTCAATTTGGCGAGATACTCTCTAAAGTCTAAATTAATCACATCGAATGGCATTCATGTTCAGATTTCTGATCACAATTAATCTAAAAAATGCATGGAGGGGGGAAGTGCTCTGGCACTCCTCAAAGAAGAAGGAAAAAGGAGATTAATGTAACCAGGACTAAAGTAGATAATTACTCAAGAGCTTTGTTAATGGAAAAGCAAACTGGATTTTATTCTTGAAATACATTTTTACAATCACCCAGTGAATGTTATGGTATTTTCATTAAAAATGAATATTATTTATATCGGTTTAACTCGGCTTCGCTCGAGTCGCTCCAGTCTAATGTTAGAGTGTTGCTTGTGTTTAGTAGACTGTGCTACTATAATATACTCTGAGTAGAATCTCAAGTCTGCATGAAAATTTCGAGCAAAATCTAAAAATGAATCGATCGTGTTGCGTTACAAGTTGAGGTGAAAGCGTCTAGACTCTAGAATATGATCGACCAAACCACGTCGTTAAGCCTCCGTCGAGTGAAATTATCCAGTCGCCAAGGTGCGCGCCTCTCATCGTTCCCAACCGCGTGTTAACGATTTTTTAACAATTACAAAGGTAATAGTAACAAACTCGAAACGTTGCCATGTTCGAAATACCCCGACACCGAATAGAAAACGTCGGATGTTCTCAAATGAAATAAAAAGGATCGCCATTTGAAGATGAAAGGACTCGGCGAGACGATATTCAATGAAGAATCGCGAACTGTTCCTCGAATGTCTAGCCACATTGGTACTTGGGTAGTTGACACTTTCTTCGAGGATCCTTTCGGATAATGAACACCGAGTTTAGGGAGGGAATGATTTGCAAAATCTGTAGATGTACACCCACGCGTGCTCTTAGTTTCTCCATAGCTGTGACGTTTGTTCGCGGTGAAAATCCTGTGTCTTCCGAGACCGCTGCACTTGGGCAACTAAAGGACGGGATCCTGGCGAGCCTTATAAACGGAAGCATAATCAGTGAACGGTACAGGAACGAGCGAAATATTTCCTCCGTGCACCCCACCCAACCCTGTTCGCTCTCACCTGCGATTGCCTGAAATTTCACGAGCACCTTCTATCATTGTCGTAGACACCGTCCCGTCTAGTCTCCGGCCTCAACACCTTTTTAGGTGATACCTTGCTCGCCAGAAAAAGCGTAATTGACGGGATGAAAAGCTGGGAAAGAAAAGGGAAAGACTTGGAGAAAAGACAGTTTGATAGGTAAGGTGCTACTGTGAGAACGAATGAACAATGTTGGATGAAGATTGTGTTTATTAGCAGAATAGATGAACGAAGTAGATGCTCACTCCGAAATGACCACTCGAGTTCTACAGTTCCAAATATCCTACGTTTTACAATAATTCATTCTATTAGCTCAATTTCAGTTATAATTGAGAGTCTTGTTTATTCTAAGCCCGCTATTGAATCATCCGCTTCCCGACACTTTCATCCAAGATATTACACTGGCCATTTACAGTTTTCTCTTTTATGTGTTCCGCGTAATCGCCAATAAGGACTTGGAAATTGAACGATCTTGTAGACCGTAGAGAAATTATGGAGCTCGATCGCTGGTGTTTGATGGCCGCCGCGGCCGTTTTCCCACGAAAACGAATGAAAACGTCCCTTCGCGAACTGTCGATTCCCCTGGATCTGATGCTCACTTTCTCTGCCTTCTAGGTATTACTGTAACGAGAGTAATAACACATTATCGCAATGTTCCAATTGTCGATACAATCTGTATTTCGCGTGGAATATCTTCAAATTAATACAATTTCCAAGATATCTTTTGATAGCTATACATACAGGGACATTGCTAGCTGAGATTAACGAGACAGAAAGGATAATAATTGATAGTTTAATATCCTATTTCGTAACACGGGCACAATATTGTCTAATCTGAAAGATCATAATGCTGACAATTCAAGTGGCCTCTGGAAACTTGGCGGTCTCGTTTATTCCACGCCTATGGGTCGAAGAAAGTAAACGGAGAATTACATTTTTTTTCAAAGCAGCGAACCTCCCATTTCTGTGTACCAGGTGCCGGGTACACTCTTTTTTCGATATATGCTCCAACAAACGAGTAGGTATATTTAAAACGACATTGAAAAGTTAAAGACTCAGGGTATAGAAACTTGGAGGAACAGGAAGTTCTTGTTGAAACGGAATTGTCCAGTTAAGTGTCGAATGCAACCTTTAATTCCCATCATTTGCACGTTGATTCCGTTTTTTAATTTTGCGAACATAATCGATTGGCGAGTCGGAGTACCTACCAATTTCCGAGTAGATCGGCAAGAGCTCGATTGTTTTAATCGCTTTATCTCTCAGTTTCCGGCGAAACGTTGTCCAAAAGAGGAGGTCATTGTTTCTAATCGTTCTTTTATTCATTTTTATTCATTTTCGCTGCTTCGTTATGCAAATTCAGGTTAATGCCATCGATTCGCTTTAAATCACAATCCACCGTCAATCGCCCACTTTCGAGTCCTCTGTGTTGATACAGCGAAGCTGTTTTACACCTTGCTACTTTGCTGATAATGCACGAAGCAGAGCTCTGAATACGATGCTACCTATTTACTGTATCGTATACCGACGATGACATAACGGTTCTGTCTTTTATTCCTTGTATAACTTTTTCAATTTAACTGTTCAGTGTCTTACGTGGCAGAGTGTAAACTACTTAAGTAGGCAACAAGTATCGTTCCCCACACTCTTGGAAATCTGCAAATAAATTGCTAACAAATTTTCATTTTCAAATTTCAAATTGTCCACACCGTTGATTAACATTATCGCAAGTGTCTAAGAAATGCGGCTATTGAAAAAACGAAATATTAAGGATACAGAAATCGTTCCCATACTTGACGTTCTACGATCGACGCTATAAATATGTAACAATTCAAGTCAATGAAACGTCTAATTATTATAGTAGGCAGGTATTGACTTAAACGAGGTGTTAAGAGATCCTACGTGATCCACGGCGGTTAAATTAGCCATGTTAATTAGTTTTTGATCTCGTAAAATGAGAAAAACTCGACATCTTTGCTACCATAGATCGAGGGCAACATCCGTGTTAGCGACGCTCCGTGTTATTTACGCTGCATTATTGTGCAGGCATACGAGTGAAATCGTCTTCCTCCATGCGCCATAACATCTGCTCTCTTTCACTTTCCGCTTACTTTCCATTTCGCACTAATCCCCGCACGCCCCGGCAAGTAGGTATACATGTATATCGTTCCGGAAAGATCAGTCCATTTACGGCAAATATCGAGACGATCGATTCAATTTCCATCGACTAATTGCTTCCTACGGTAACTAACAACCGTGTCCAGCCTGGGGACATTGCCTCGCGGGCACTAAGTAGATTAAATAGTTTCTGCTTCCGTGACAGTAATTTGAGTTTGGAAATTATGTGCCGTTCTACCGTTCATAACTATTAGGACACCTGTTGCATTTGCACAAAATCTGATATTTGCTACATGTAGATTCAATACATTTCGCTACTTTTATTTCTGGTTTTAATTGAAATATTAAGCAAAATAAAATTTGGTTTCTGCCAAGTTCTACCTAAATTATTTTATCATGATTAGCTTGTTTTATAATGTATTTGTTGTTAACTTTTTTTTTTATCGAGATAGAGAATTTCAATTACTGGAAATTTGATATTTCTAGAATTTTGCAAATGCATATTGAACCTTAATGAAAGTATGAGGCAATTTTTTCACCCCTTAGGATGAAAATAATCCTTCAAAACTAATTTGATTTTTCCTACTTTTGATGTTCCAAAATTCTATAAAGTTTATGTTGAAATTGTAATCTGCGGATTACCAAACTTCCCTTTTGTATCTAACTTTCTTCGGAAGGTTAAGAGACAGGTGGCACTTGATAAAACGGTCTTTCATATTATTGAAAAACACGGAAGATTAAATAAGATCCAAAGAAGTAAATTACGTGAAAGATACGATACCTACTTGCTCACAATCTTACATATACATATGTATGACGCGAATGCAGCTGGTAACACAAAGAGCAAGTTAAAAGTCCATTAAAGTCCATAAAGTCTCACTCCTATATGAGGCAATCAGAGCAACAATGGACTAACCCACAATTTTTTTCGAAACTAAGTTGGTCGTAATAATGTATTCCAATAGGCCCTACTAATCATATGAACTAGGAAAAAAATTTTTTTTTTTCAATGTTGGTTAGTCCGTTGTTGCTCTGACTGCCTCATATATCTATTAGCCTATTACTTCCTGCTGAAAACATTAACAGCTGTATTCGGTTCTCTGTTCTCAGTCGGTGCAAATGAAAAGGATGACTTAAAAAACGTAAAAAACAATTTATTAAAAATAACGAAGAAGAGGGGCAGTATTTACACAGCATATAATATATACAAAAGGCAACAACTGCAACGGGCAAACGATCAGGTAGGTGTATCGCCATTGCAAAACGCACGCGAGCTTTCATTGAAACAGCCTGAAACGTCGCGTGTGATTGTACAACCCTAATTATTGTACGAACAATTATTGCTACTTATAATTAACAGGTTCGCAAGATAACAATCTAAGTCCAATACCCTAGAATCTTTCAGTTGTCAAAGAACTGTGATATTCACGCCGCCATTCGGATAAATCGTGGGATCTTCTTTAGAAGACTGAAATCGTTGTTTCTATAAAGAATCGTGATCATTAAACTGACTTAAAATTCTTCTCGCATCCAAGATATACATCATAGATGCAGAATTAATTGAGAAAGTTAAAGAGAAACATTGGTTTCTTTGAAATGTCAATTTTCAATCAGTATTCGGATTGTATCGTTCCGTTTCCTTCAGCAATTGTTGTGGTACCCGTGGAAAAGGAAACGAAGAGACCGGAATGACGGCGAAAGGCGTGGAGGAGGTCGAGCAGCGGAAGTCGCGAGAAATCAAATCGATCCTCGAGAGACAACGCTTTGTTATGTATACTGGCATGTTGTACGATGGATCGCGATCGCGAGTCACGTGGCAGCGACGATCGCGTGATCTGAACGTGACTCGATGATCGATGGCCGATTGGACGTCGGCGGAAGTCGGTCAGACCGACCGATCGAAAACGCCGCGTTGGCCGCTTTATTTTTTCTTGTGGTAGCCTGAGAAACCACCACCGTGACCGCCACCGCCGCCGCCACCGCCGCCGCTGTGCCCGCTCGAATACGAATCGTAACCACCTCCGCCATGGCCGCTGAAATAGAAAAACCGTATTAATTTCCCTTTGGAATATCAGTGGCAGCAGTTATGGAAACAAATTAGATCGAGACACTAATCAAAATCTGTGGATTCGTTAGTTAGATTTCATTTACAGAGACCGTCATTTGGAAATGCTAAATGTATCGACTCGATTTTGAAGATCTTTCGGTTTTGTCAAATAATCTTCCTTTGTCGAGAGTTTCTCTTTCGGTGTGTTTAATGTACTTTCACTCTTGACATCTTACATACTCCTTTAGAGAGCGTTTAGAGTGCGTTTAATAAATAAAGAGCTGTTTAAACGTGACACCGCGTAGTGTTACTACCTTGTACGGGTTAGGTATTGTTGTCAGATTTTTTCGCTATGCTTTACTGTCTAGAACTGTATGTACGCGGTATAAAAGATCGTGTTGCTTAGTATGAAAGTCCATTAGGTCAAATGTCTGGAGGAAATGAAATCCCCTTTGGGATAACCGTATAGCTAATCTATTGGTACGAACACTTTCTCACCTGTTACCAAAGCCAGAAGATATGCTATTGCCACCATGACTACTGCCTCCAAAGGAATGATGATCGCCGCCGCCGAATCCACCTCCTCCAATATCACCACCACCATGGCCACCATATCCGCCACCACCTCCGTATCCACCGCCATGGCCACCTCCTCCTCCTCCTCCTCCCCCAAAACCTACGCCATGATGGTCATCGAATCCTCCACCACCTCCGTATCCACCACCGTGACCTCCTCCTCCTCCTCCTCCTCCTCCGAAACTTCCACCGCCATGATGGTCATCGAATCCTCCACCACCTCCGTATCCACCACCGTGACCTCCTCCTCCTCCGAAACTTCCACCGCCATGATGGTCGTCGAATCCTCCTCCACCACCTCCTGGGCTAGTTAGTATGATATCTCCGTGCCCACCTAAAAGTTATTTTTTCCATAAAACATCTGCTTAAAACAGAAAGAAATTTCTTTCCACTCTTATTAGACAAACGATTAGACAAATTGTTATTTTGTTCAGCACTTAACTACTCCTCCCTTACTACTAATATCAATATTTATACCAATTTTTCTATTGATTTTTGAATCGATGTTTCGCAAAAGTTGAATCATTTTCTAGATTTTCACACAGTTTCGGATTCGAGTATCGCTGACGTCTACATTGCGAGCATTTTGAAACTAAATAGAACAAACTGTCCCCATGAATCGATGGAACCACGCTGTTATTTGACGTTGTGTAGTACCTACTTATGCAATAAGCGAACAAAAGACGGGGATGAAAGTTCTAACGAGGTTACGGTCAATGTCCAACCTTGACGAACAAACTCGCGCGATCCACAGTCACGTTGTGCCATGAAAATGCAAAACGAATGAGTTCGCGTCGTACGACTGCAAGACAAATTCTCGCCCCCGAAACGAGCAGGAAGTGAAAACCTACGGAACGAGTTCCACTGGTCGAACGGTGTTAAAGCGCGCCAAGAGAAGCAGCTGAGTAAGATATCGCGATTTCCTAAGGAGGACGTGAGAAAAGCTTTTATCATTATTTGCAACAACGCCGGGTAATGCGAGATATGAGGGTTGTGGGATACTTTTTATAGGAATGCTTTTTCTGCTAAATGTTTCTAGTTTTTGTATGGGGGATATTGCAGGATTAGTCAATGATTCATTCATCGTTCTAAAGGCTCTTACCTCCATGACCGCCGCCTCCACCTCCGTGGCCGCCTCCAAAGCCTCCTCCACCTCCGTGGCCGCCTCCAAAGCCTCCTCCACCTCCGTGGCCGCCTCCAAAGCCTCCTCCACCTCCATGGCCACCTCCAAAGCCTCCCCCACCGCCGTGGCTACTTTCCACAATGGCGATACTGTGTCCACCGCCTCCATGGCCACCTCCAAATCCTCCTCCATGGCCACCTCCAAATCCTCCTCCATGACCACCTCCAAATCCACCTCCATGACCACCTCCGAAGCCTCCTCCACCTCCGTGACCACTTTCCTCAATGACAATATCGTGTCCACCACCAATATCGCCTCCTCCATATCCACCACCGTGACCACCGCCAAATCCTCCACCATGGCCACCGCCAAATCCTCCTCCATGACCGCCTCCTCCTATCGCGGGTCCAGTGACTACGATATGGTGATCACCACCACCACCTCCACTGTGTCCACTACCTCCGAATCCTCCTCCACCGTGTCCACTACCTCCGAATCCACCTCCATGGCCACTACCTCCAAATCCACCTCCAAATCCGCCTCCATGACCTCCTCCTCCAGGACTAGTGATTATAACATGGTGGCCACCACCACCGCCTCCGCCTCCTCCACCATGATCGTCCCCTCCATGGTCTTCATACTTAATTACTTTGCTCTCGTCGTGCTTGATTATCTCTGGCACGTGAATCCTTATGTGCACGCTAGAAAGTTAATACGCCGATTTTACTCTCTGATGATGTTTGAAAGTAAGAACGATCGATCATCAGTGACGCTAGAAATTTACTCACTGTTCTTTGCCGAAAGTGGCGAGTGCAGCGGCCACCGCCGTCGCCAAGATCAAGCACCTCATCTGTGGACAGAGTGTTTAGGTCAAATTCTGTACAATCTTATGTTTAATTGATACGACCGTGAAACGTAATGGCTTCAATTTATTTTGTAAAACAACTGTCATCGCAACAACAAGACAAACGTTTCATCGTGTGAATAAATATAGCCCCTTGACTCGACCTTGCAGTAAACAGAGGTGTAAAGATGATGAAACTGAAGAATTAGCATAACCGCTGTTTTTATATAAATAAATAATTGAACATCTGAATATCAAACTTACGATTTCTAAATTCGCTAAAAGTACTGAGAACTCGAGCCTCCACTCGCAGAGCATAGGATTCCAAAAGGAATAAAAATTACCCAGCTTACAGAATTCAAAACTACTCTATTATCCTGCCGCACACCTGTCCCCAAGCTATCATTTAATCATTACGAAGATCCTAACAAGCCGACAATTCGACTATGCTGTCACCCAATTATCACAAATACCTTAGAGTATACATGTGTAAATATGACATTATCCCATCGACATCTCCTCCTACTGCACATCCTCGTACCTCAAACACGACTGTCACGACTGTCATCAACGACCATATCGGAAAAAGTCACAATAAACCCAGCAACAACTGAACAGCCCCATCTCTTATACCCCCACGATCACGCCACCAATCACTCCGCCCGCGACATCAAAGCTCAGCAAATCTTCCGTCACCAGAAAGCCCAGCTAACACCACGTGGAATGTTCGCGCTTCCTTACAGCAACTTTCGCCTCCATGATCCTCTCCGTGACCTTGTCCTTCACTCTTCCTGCCTGTTCCTGGTCAGCTCGCCTCGATGGTCAGGAGCACACTGTTATATATATTCAGCAAGGATCCTGCCTATATATATATAGCGGGCCCCGAAGGAACTTACCGGAAGAGTGGAGACAGAAGAGTGGGGAGGCCGCCGAAGATCGGGGCCCCAACCAGCGGAGGAGAACTCGAATCGGAGGTGCCTCCCGTGTCGGAGAGCCGTACACTCCACATACACACTACGCACTGCACACGGTCATCCGCCTTTCAGCGTGCATACACCAGACAGCCCAGAATGCTGCCCTGGGTGTCGCTGTGTACGTGCAACGCGGAGGAACGGCCGTGACCTAGAGCCCGGGCATCAGAGAAATCCGCGCTTCGGGCGGTTTTCTGGCGTCGGTGCCCTCTGAGCCCTGGGGTAACGAGCAAATCGGCAACTGCCGCTCTTGCGAGGAAGGGGAACGCCGAGCTGGACCAATTCATCTTCTGGACCACTCGCGCGTGAAAGTGTTCCCGAAAATCGAATTTTCACGTGCTCTGGCAAAAAGAGGCTAACGCGCGAAAACCACTTTTCGACATCAACGCGTTTAAAGTCGTGGACTCCGGCTTCGCCCGTTTTCTCTTGCCTTCCGAGTTCCGACGCGACGTTGCTATTTCCAGCTGGATGGTGTTATCTACCTACATGTTTCGTTTAAGCTTCATCGGAGTAATCGCAGTATATTTCAGCAGTGAAGGAGAACTGTTAAAGAACTCTTAATTTCTTCATTGACATATTTGCGAACATTTTACTTTCATGAATAATTCAAGAGTCCTTGGTGAAAACACTACAAGTAGAACATTTTCAATTGTAGAGCATAAATTTTGCCATAGAAAAAACTTGAAGAAGTAAAAATCGATTTTTTTTTCGCAACTTAACCCCTTGTTACCAGAGCGGGGCACATTTGTTGTCATCTATGCCCCATGGGGAGTATGTGTATGGTCGATGAAGTTGAAGGTGTTACGTGCCGACACGATTTTTCTAAAGAAATCGAGCAGATTTCTAAAAATTCAGGATTCAGAGGCTCGTGTAGTTGGTGAAAGGTTTGTTTCATCGGTTGGCAAAGTGAAAATTAGTACTGAATAGTATGCGAACTTGACGAGTCGGTGGTTTATCATCACGTTTATGTAACGGGGAGGTGATATTTTTTAAGTTGCTTCTACTGGGTCCAGTTGTGGTTGGCTCGTGATTTGCAGCGTTTGCGGTGGGAGAATATTTTCGGACATATGATCGAAAGTTTTCGCGAACTTGCGGCGAAATAAATGCGATAACGTTGGTGGGAGAATATTCTACTTTCGACTATTCGATTCCCAAGACTAACCTACTTATTCGTTGGCTAAAACAATGCAAGGAAGAATGTAGGAAATGCTAGAAACGAGCAGTAGGTTTTAATTAAATGTGAAAAGGCACTTGGATGCTAAGAATTCTCACGACGAGTCACAATAAACGACGCAAATTTTCTCAATACTAGGTATGTATCTATCCTCTGCTCTCGTTTTCTATTAATTCCAGAAATATCGTAGCCAGACCTTTTCACCATTTTCAAATCGCTACAAACCCTGATGAATATGATATTTTCAGATCTTCACCGTCTATGATCGCAATCTTTTCTCAGCTTATAAATCTTCATTTCACTTTCGAGTTATTATCATGAAGATTGAATTAATAGTAAGATCGTGGCGCATGCTCCTATACTTAAAAAACAAATTCATCTCGGCATAGACCATGGAAAACGAGAAACATCCACACAGCAGAAACTTTAGACCATGGCAAAAACTCTAATAGATGTATAACTATACTCTCCTATTCCACGAAACGACATATCCGCATCGATGCATTAAACAAGATATCATTCACATTTGCCGCGCAAAAACTAGGTTTTCCATTTCACTTTCCTATTATTAACATAAAGATTGCATGAACAGTAAGATCCTGGCATTTGTTCCTATAAATATCATTATCAAGCTCATCTCTGTATCGGCCATGAAAACGAGTATTTTCCACTGGAAACCTTGGCACGAACACATGCAAAACTAACAGTACGAGTTGAATCTCCCTTCCTATGAGTTCCGACAAGAAACGAAACACCAGCCTACCGATGCGCGATGCCTCGGAGCCCGGAGGAGACATCAGCCGCGCTGGCCGTGCACTTTTCATTCCCCCGCCGCACCGTGCCGCCACAGAACGTTACATCCTCGCCTTCGGGTGCATCAATTTACTTTCCTCGAAGGTGGTTGCATAAATCGGTGGACAGAGGTTGTACGCCAACGGCGCACGCGCTTTCCCTGGTTTCCAGAATAAAATGAAAATAGAGAACGCCGGCTGGGCCACGTGCCCGTATGGTCGTTGTGATCGAGCACGATATTTTCCTCGCTTGGGAAAATGTGTTTACTAGCTAGCCTTTTTCTCTTGCTTCGTTTCTCACCGATCGATACACCCGATCAGGCCAGCAATAAATTTGTCTGTCCCCGTTGCTAATGGATTTCGTAGAGCACGCCTGTGAAAGAGATATGAAATTGCTCGCGTTCTAATTTTAAGCTGGTTGATATGCTTGTCGATGAGTTGGTTTATTATTTTGTCGCTTTCCTATTTTTTGGGTGCGAGATGTTTATAAGAGCCTGCACTTCGAGATTCGTGTGGTAACTCTGGCTCGTTGTATATGTAGAATTTGCAAGCTCGATAATGAATACTGTGCGAAATTGGACCTCTTTTGGGCTTCAACATTCAACATTGGGACTAGCGTCTGGAAAATATTCCTGGTCAGTTCCTGGTAATTGTTATTATGCACAAGGCAAAAGCCTTATATTTCTTAGTTTTCCTTTCATTATTCTGTCTATTGTTTGTGTTCCTACTTTATACATATAGTTAATTCTATATTTGAACAGTTTTTCTTGTTTTTTTTTCATACATTTGTATTCGAATATGGTCGTACTCCTATATATCGAATAAATAAATGAATTGAGGAAAATTATTCCTATGTCAGGATATTTGTTTGAGAGTCGAACAGGTATAGGAAATAGATTAAACAGCAAATATTGTATAATAGAATTTAAGTAGAGCAGTTCTGTTCGATATAAATGCAAGTGCATTAACAGGTCAAGTTGGATAATGAGAATTTCGATAGACCGAGTTTCGTTTAATTCTAGCTCTCATTAAGGGGGTGGCCTACCTAGAAATTTCCGAAAGATTGATTTCTCGATTTTTATATTTTCTTTAAGTACAATATCATGAAAACATTCCATGAAAGTGTCAAGTTAATCCGACCAAAATTGACAAAGTTATACGCTTGTAAATAGGTAGCTGTTGCTCCGTGTAGCGCTCACAGTCCCAAACCTTTAAACGCATTTTCCGCAAAATCATATTTTCAAAGTCGATGACACACATACAACTCTGAAATTAATGAACCGATTTATTCGAGGCTATGCAGGCTTACTTTAGGGTAGAGAATCTTTTCTTTGCCTAGATTTTGTTTACACTCGAAAAACGAGCGACTTTTTCGGACCGGATATGTTGTCTAAAAAATTTCAAAATTTAAAACATCAACACAAAAATACTGAAACATCCGTACGATGTACTGTTTCCAATAGACTAACGTTTAATAATAAAAGACTATCGGTTTTTCTAGAAAAAATTCCCAAAGAAGCATACTGTTTTTGACTGTTATAGGTGTAGGCCTCCCCCGGCAAGCCAACGCCCGCTATATTCGAGGTTCTGTTACGAATACATTAACGTACATGTACTATTCGACTCGAAGAATCTGATTCAATTTTACTTCGGGTATCATTGTAATTTGAGCATTCACAAAATCTGCATAACGCCACTATAAATAAAATTGTACGTTCAGGACTACGCCAGGTTACTTGGAATAAAATTAAGCGCAAACCAAGTAAATAGAGACACGGATTGGTCTATTAGTGGCACCAGACCGGTAAAAACAGAGCGTAAGAGGTTCTAGGAAGCGAACGTTGCGCAAGCTCAGGCCGTTGTCGAAAAGTAAAAGTACAATTATCTCGGGTAACAGCAAAACGACAAAAACCCACTCCAAGTAAATACTTGAAATGCTCCAGCAACCAGTTTGCTCCGTTTAAATATTCCTCCATCGCTGACTATCGCTTTCAAATCCTCCCATGATATCACGATCCTGCAACGTGTAAGACTGGAATGTTTGTATGGTAAATCCATAGAAGTTGCTAGGTTCTCTGTGCACTCGCGTCAGGGTCACAGTAACAGCAATACAGTGAATAGACATTTTTCTGCGATTTGTCCCCTTCAAATAAGGAGACGACCTTAACGTCCTACTATACCTATACCTACTAAAATTATAAAGAAACAGAAGACAATGAAAAGTTGAATTCACTTCCACCGACGCCGGAGGCATCGCGCCCCCTGTGTTATTTTATTGCTGTAATCGAGACGTGCGCAGAATGTAACCTCCTGCCGCGCCCGCGGTTAAGGAAAAACAAGGCTGACTAGTTAGCGGGCATGCCTAAACGGTACGATTGTAAAAACACCATCAAACATCGGCGAACAGTGCAGGTGTCGATGGACCCTGACCAGTAAAACCGTGCGTAAATCTCGTCAGCGGCGTTCATCCCAAGATTAATTGGTTCGAAAAGCCGCAGGACCGCAAGGCCGCCTATCGAGGAGCCAGTCTCGATTCTAATCGCGAGACGCAGCCGCGGCAGACGCTCGCTCTAGCGGGAAAGAAAGCGATCCAACGGAAAGATCGTATCGATTCTGGATCGGAACCGCGCCTGCCCATGCACCAGAACCTCCGTGATCTTCGATTTCACTGGAAACGATCGCGTCAAGTCGCTTCAATCCAATTTCAACTCTCGATTTCGACTCGTGGGACCAACATGAAGATCCATCGACCGCGCGCAATTTACCCACGCGTTCCAACACTTTTCCCATCATTAGCTCCTCTTTCTGCACCTTCCCTATTATTGCACGTAAGTCGAATTGCCGTTGAACGATTAACCTTTATTTCACCGTCCGTTCGGTGCGCTACTGACGAGAAATTTTATTACTATTTCATATAAGTACCTACTTACATACGTAGTTATACTGTTACGAACAATGCATGAAAACCACCGATTTTTCAAGTGTTTTCATCGGAGCGTCCCCTTGACGGCCTCAACTGCCTCGCAAGTTCGTTAGGTATCAAGGAAAAGCCACATTATTTTTATCAGTTCTGGATTATCGACATTATCGAGATATTATAGTACCTACATATAAAATAAACTTTACTTACATCTAGAGCCTTTAGAACATAGCCGAAATTACTTAGCTATGCACTGGCCTAATTGGCCTCGCTCCATTCGATACAAATCTATATTATATCGAATGACCTCGAACGATCATGAACAGTAGGTACCGACTATTCGTGAGCATCCTTAAGAATTTTCAAGAATTTTAAGTGAAATTGAGCGACCACATACCTATATAGATCATTATACACAAGTATAATCGAGATATTCGCAACGAACGGTGTAAAATGAATAAGGAAACGAATCGGAGCATTCGTGATCCCCTTTCTGGAAAATCATCGGCTCCAGAGGTAGGCCGCCGAGGCCGACCGCCCTTACGAACCGAAGCGGCAAACTTTCGAGGGTGCGATGCTTCTCCGAGCAGAATCTGTTTCCTGGCAAGACAATTTCTGGCGGACAGGGTCTCCATTAGAAGCTGGCTCGTTGATAGTGGGCCGCAGATGGAATATTGTCTGTCAGGGTGTACTCACCCGTCGAGGCTGCGACGGAGAGAAAGCGCTTCCGAAGTGTAAAGTACACGTTCGGAGGCTCGATCGGGACAATAACCTCCCGAGGATCGCAGTGTCGTGATTACGCGAACGAGGGCTTCTTTCGCGGGCAATTAAGCGAGCTGGTTCGCCGTTTAATGCCCGGGCATGCACGGTGCCGGTGGAGAACCTTCTGCGAGCATGCTGCGAGCCTGTTCTCGGCTAACGAAATAGAAAGTGGCGAAAAGGGAAGAACGGGGAACGAAGATCGGCGAGGAGAGATCGAATATAGGTATGTCTACCTACATATTGGTGAGATGGCTCGCGTGCCCTTTCACTTCCATTTTCGTCCCCTTGGGGGGACCTTTCGTTCTTGCTCTCTTGCTGTCCGGCGAGCTTGCTTAAAATCTTTCGACAACTCGAGGATAATGTATCAGAGAGCTCCGAGTCTACTACATATATGTATGTACAATTAACGTAGTAGCAAAGTAGCAAGGAAGATTTCAAATTTTCACCACTCAATTGTACGAGTCTCTTAACTAAGTAGGAAAATCCAACATAAAATGATACTTGTGCCGCCTCCCATTCAACAGAATTCCTTTCTCAACTCTAACTCGCTGTAGACACGTAATTAGTATGTAAATAGGAACTCCTTTAAATTGCACTATCCGATAGCGACTCTGTCCATCTACACAACGTCCTTTAGAATTTGTAATTTTCTACCCTAATCTCTGCGTACCATTACAGCATGAAATTTCACTTTACATCGTTGTCCACTTGGACGTAAATTCCATTAAATGAATGTCCCATCGGAGCAATATGTCAAACAGTTTTATCGTGACGTAGCTACACGTTACTCTAATCGCCAGTGACGCGATCATGCGAGCGCACTTTCGATGCGCACCGCGGATAAGTTAGCCAGTTGCATCCATGTCACTCTCTGACCTTTTCCTCTGGATAGAAACTCCAACTTTTCCGGGAAGTTACCTACCAGGAAAATATAAAAATTCTGCTTTTCCATGAAAAGCGATACCGAAGGTGAGCGACAAATAGCACGCGATCCACGGCCTCGAGTAATAACAGTTGGCCGTACTTACTCGACTTTTCATTTCCCTTTTCCGGCACGTCTGACGCTTTTCAGGTGAACAGCTGTAATAGTAAGTTAATGTTCGTTTATCAAGTGTCATTAAGTGATGGTGCATTCTCAGGTCCTTCGTTTTCGAAAAGTTGCTAATCTGCTGCGATAGGTAAATTTACCGCGAGAATACAAATTACATTTACTTATTTCTGTTTTTACTGTGTGGAAAAGGATTTCGACCACAAATGTCGGGAAAAATTATTTTTCTACACGACAAATAAATTAGGATTAATTCACGTAGCAATTACGGCAAATTCACCGGACCGTGTTAATTCAAGGTGTGGCTGTGGAGCGTGTGATGATACTGATGTTGCAGAAAATTCAAGTGTGAAAGGGGCCAGAAGTGTGGAATATTTGCTAGAAATTCTCGTTTTAATTAGATTGCTCCTTTGTCAGGCGTCATTTCCTTTTCGAACAGCTTACGTAGTTGCCTGGTTCAGCCCGTTTACCAACGTGTGACAACTATATGTGCCTCCGTCTCCATCTCGTTCCCACGGGTTTTTTTATCCGTGGACACCTTTTCCTTTCACAAGCCAGCTCCCATGAGAAACTTTACAAAGTAACAAGAGCTAATGTTCCTTCGCACTGCTCTCGAGATCCTGTTTGCCACCTTGTACCCTTTAACGATCGCCATCGCTGCGATTCACTAGACTCGACGAAAGTTTTTGCATATTCCTCTTTCGATCTTATCCAGCAAGTAGTGATGCGATCTCGCAACGAATCGTTAATAGGGGTGAATTCTAATTCAAATCCCAATCACAATGAGGTGGAACCGCAGTGTAAATCAAAGAAGATATTATTATGTAGCTGCAACCTGCAGATACTCTACAATCCCGAATGTAGCCAGAAACTTTTATAAATAAAATCGTATTTTGCTCCGCATCTAGGTAGTTGCTCCAAAACCTTTTGAGGAGGAAAACTCCTCGAAGCTTCGAAACCTTCAGTCGCCATTGTCCTCGTTGTTGACCCTCCAGCTGCCAAGTGAACCCAGCTGACAACACGGCGCCTTCACAGATCGCTGACAGACGAAGCACGGGGCGCGAGCAGAGGATCGAGAGGATCGAGAGGATCGCGTCTCCCCGCGACAGAGGGGAAACTTTCACGACTTTCGAACGTTCAGCCGGTCATCGGACCTCAGAGTGAAAGTAAACAGGGAAGATGCGATCCCCGCGACCGTGGCATTCGATCGTCGCTTTGTTCGAGCCCCGTCGAGCCCGATGGACCGTGCGAGCACTTTCGATGCATTTAATTCATCTTACAACTACTTTAACCGATTGTTTATTACGGTTGTTACTTTGATGGTCGAAGGAAAGTTTAAAAGGTAAACAGAGATAGAGACACTTACATACGAGAATTTCGGATGAAATCATCATGATATTTTATCAGGCAGAATTAAGGATTTCTTTCAGAATACGTAATTATTCAAACTATTTATTTAGTAGTAATGAGATGATGAACTCCGCTATTAGTACGTATGGAACACGTACATAGGTATTATATATCAACTGTTACAGATGAATGAGGAATCTCCACGAAAGAATAAGTTATAATCTTTTAAATTGTGTTAAATTTTTTAAATTTGCATTTTCCGGGTGATAAAGAAGTCATAATGGGTATTATGAAATGATTGTGGAATAGTGTGACGGTGACTTGTGTGCGACAGCAGTGGCAAGGTCGTTATTGCGGGAATAAAAAGGATTACAGCACGTACTTTATGTGATTTTACCAGATGGTTACTTTAATCGCAACTTTTACTTGGAGAATAAAAAATTGCCAAGTTTCCTTGGATTCTTATCTCCGTGTGTATTTTACTTAACAACCTTGCATGTCACCGTCAATTCCATATCGTCTAAACGATTAGGATACAAAAAGTTCATTTTCCATTCAAATCTTTAATCATACTTCCGGTCGCATTGTACATCTTTAAACAGCAGTGATTTCAACATTTTCAACCGAGTCGATTTCACAGAGTGTAAAAGAAATTAATATCAGTAGGGCACGTATGAAAATTATTACTCTGCGGCGAATTTCACAGTCACTTTCTACGATAACAACTGTACATCTGAATGCCTCGTTGTGGAACGTAAAAATACAGTAATGATAGTTTTAATGGTATAAAAATGATTCTTTGATATATCGCTACTTATTAGTAGCTCCACTATGTATATGTATGTACAAGCTAGAAGAATCTAGAAAATGTGTACTAATCATTCGAGCTAAGGGAACCGCCTTAAATCCAACGTTAACGTCGAAACACCGTGCAAAATGTAATACGCAATTGCCAGGTGACTTTCTACGAGCGCAAGTGCCTTTCTATCGTCCTTCTTGTCATCAACAAATAGACAAAAAATAACTTTCACCGATGTGCTAGGAGCACATTAGAAGCCGTCCGCTAAACATTCTCTGCTAATGCGAACACCCTCTTGCGGTCACTTTATTTAACACTATTGTACTCGAGGTATACCTAAAGGTAGAGTTAAACACGTGCACCAGCGCGCATCGCGCGCCGAACAGTCGAAATTTCCTACGGTACGAGGTCCTAGGTTGCGCGCCGAACCATCAAAATCGTTCTGTGGCGCGGAACGTTCCATTCTATTCCAAGGAACACAATTATTACCGAACACGAAAACCTCAAGTTCCCCCAAACTGGTCATCCCCTTTCATGCCCCCTAATAATTATAGTCCGAGCCCAACAGCGAGATGCAAGGGTCGATTGAAAACTTTGTGTCCCGATAGAGAGAGGCGGCACTAGACGCAGAATTATTTTTTCTGGGGGTAGCCGCTAGTGTGTACTTGTTACTAACTCGTTAGTAGCTAATGTTAGATGATTAAAAAGAATGCGAGCTGAAATGCTAACGAAAGCTATGCATGAAATTTGCTCTTATTTCCGAAGCCAAAAACACCCGAGGTCGTATCGTTACAAGACGGGACGCACCAAGTGCGTCTGGCACTAATATAAAAAAGAAAATTGATCCACCTCCTTTTTACGCCAAGTGGTAGATCAGATTTTGGTAATGGGCTGCCTAAGGAGGAGCAATAAGGATTGTTGCGAACCCTCCAAGTTTTCAATCCACCCTCGTACGCCGTACACCAACCCACAATGTAGGTACATTCATCGCGAACGTAATCCTAATCGAGCATGGACTGTCATCCTCCATGCATGTCAATACAAGAAGCGTCTAAATCTCTAAATTAAGAGCTAAGCTACCCGTGGACGGTCTGCGTAAAGGAGGGAATGGCAGCGTTCGTCGTGCTCACCGTGTTCACCGTGTTTATCGCGTTCACTGGTAGAGCGAACGCCTGGAAGGGGTTGGTCTGAATAGGCATGTTCCTAAAATCGTGCGGCGGTTCCATGGTGTCCTCTTTCACGGCGTATCCCTGTTTCGGTTGAGCGAAGCTCAGGGGCCAACTGACGGAGGTAGGAAAATTGGAAGCGGGCTGGCCGGCTGCTGCCGGGAAGCTTCCAGCCACCTGCTGGTTCTGGAAACCAGTGGTTGCTCCAGTAGCTAGGAACTGAGGCCAGGACTTGGTCATCTCTCGGAGTTTCTGCTGGTAGTGGTCCAAAGACACCGTGTCCCTCAGAACGATGCCCTCCTTGCTGCCTCCGATGGTGGCCGCTGGGATTCCGGAGGGCAGAATCACGTCGCCTTGAGGCTGAGGGGACACGTTCCTATACAGCTCGGCCGCCTTCTGCTGTAGCAGGAGAAGCTGCCCCTTCCCCTTGTCGAGCGAACCGCCGAGATCGATGTTCGCGGTCAGATCCTTCTCTATGGACCTGGACGAGTAGAGCTTCTGCAGGGACTGCAGGTCGTTCCTCCTCTGGTCGTAGCCGAACGCGCTCTCCCGGTCCGGGAAGTACTCGGGCCCTGTCGAGGTGTAGGAGCTCGACGCGTACTCTGGCTCTGGCTGCTTGTGCTCCTGGGAGTCTGGGTACCTGCAATTGCTTCGTTAATCAGTGAAATTCCAAAGGGAAACTTTCTCCGTCACACGAACCTCTTCAACTTTGTTTTTGTGGGGACAGTGGGGATTGTGGATGCTTCTGTTTCGTTGCTTTGGGGAACAGGTGTGTGTGTGTGTGTGTGTGTGTTGGTGTGCTCTCTTCTGCTCGAGTGCAATACAGCGTGATTCATGTGTGTGCGTGTATAGTAAGATTTTTCACCTACGTGTGTTCACTGTGGTCTTATGCTCGTGGTTATTATGCTTAATAAATTACTTGGGTGTCTGATTGGGCCGTGGTCCGTGGTATTAATAATGCATCGAGTCATGAATAAATCATGAATGCGATGGGTAGAATCTTACCAATCTCAAGTTTTTCTGTGTTAAGCACAATTTCCTTGGCACGCTCGTTTATTTATTACTTTGGGGACGTTGGCTTTCAATATTCTCCTTGTCTTTTGACAGAACGATAAAGCTAACTGTATCGATTGAGCAGTGGCGCGTGCACGGGCGCGGCCGGTCAAAAAGTGTGATATGTACCTACTCTACTGGACGGAGTAGAACAATTCCTTAGTGACCAGACAAGCCTGTTTCTACGCTCGTCGTTCCTTCGCCGACCAAATACAATTTCCTTCAACGATAATTTCCAAGTACCTACCTCGCAGACACAAAATTCTTACAACTCGTTGCGTAACTCTAATAACTACAATTTGTCTGCAAGTAACGTACGTATAATATATTCTAATATATTAATATTCAAAGACAAGAGACAATATTATCTATTATATTATATATTACGCTCTAAAATTTCTTAAACTTTCACGAACAATTATTACAGTAACGTTTATGTAATAAATAATTTCAGTACAGATCAATCGCTCAACTGTACTGTCGAACAATAAACCGATTCAGTTTGAATAATGGAAATCCAATAAACAAAACATTCCCTTCGATAACATTACCCTAAAGATTATGACAGTAGTCGAACGAAAAGTATTGAAACCGAAGTTTAAAGAAACACTAATTCATTATTGTCATAAAAGCTGCATCCTTTCCACAAGTGAGAAAGTATAATATCCAACTGCTCTCGGGATAATCCATCACCTGTTTAACATCAATATTTCTGTTTACCTTTCATGGCCAAAAGATATGCTGTCTTTAATACGGTCGTAAGGGATGTATCCTTTGCCGTAAGATACCGCGTGGCTGATTTCTTTTCCGTAAGGTATCTGCACGTGGTTCACGTTCTCGTGGCCTTGGTCGAAGTCGTCTCCTCCGTGAGGGAAGGGTGGATGTGGGAACAGAGGTTTCTTCGAGTGATAGTGGCCGTGATATCGGCGAAAGTGCAAGTCACCGCCATGGGACGACTTCCTGTAACGTGGTGGTGCGTGGCTGCGTCTTAATTGCTGCGGGACCACTAGCACCACCTTATTGCTGAAAAGAATCGACAAGGTTGCTTTCTTAATTGGGAAATCGTTTGTGTCTCTAGAGACGATTTTCATTACAATGTCTAACAATTATGTTAGAATAAACGGCAATTTCACACGGTTTATTGACACAGAGTATACTTACGCATAGGCGACGAGAGGCTCGCCGACCGCCAGCACCAGAATACAGAAAACCTGTCGAGCATAATTGCAAGTTGGAGGAGAGGAGGAATTTTTTAATTTTGCAAAAACTGAAAGGATATTTTTATGTACAGTATCGTACTCTAAAGGTGACAAGTATTCGCGCGGATGTGGGTGAGTAAGAGATGATGATATTACTGATTAATCAGCGACCGCAAACCCTTGTTACGCAAGGACGGGAAAGAGTGAAGTCGCACTGCAAGATACTTCTCACTGAATTAACCCTTCGTGGTCACACGGAGTGTATTGTACCCCAAGAACAATTGTCGATTTGAAATGTCGCACCTTTACTTCTTCCAAAGAGGATTTATCGCAAAAAAGAAAATAAATTTTTTTTTAAAAAAATCGGTTTTTCTCGCATCCATGGAAAATCGCTCATTTCCAATACAAATTTTATCATATCAAAATTTACATTTCTAGAAAAAGATTATTAGACCATGACTGTATAAGTATTACGAATGTACAATTATCACTGAAAAGTTAAAAGATTGAAAAATACGAAAATGGTAACTGAAAAAATGTGCGCTGGGGTATGTACGCGAACCCCGTGTAACCAATTTGTGATTATAAGAAGGTTCTGACCACGAAGGGTTAAGAATGATAGAAGAGTATTTAAAATGACGATGCATATCCAGACACTCGAATAATGGAGGTTCTACTATAACCAGGGATTTCAAACCCGTATGATTTTAATACCGGTATTACGTCAACAAATCTATACCGAAACCGATATCATATCGTACCAAAACAGATGGGTACCGAAACCGAAATAAACCCGTTTCTACGACGCGTTAGGAGCCCGGCGACTATCCCCACCATTTCTCAAAATCCTTCGGACGAGAGTGAGGGAACCCGCGAACGAGCGAGGGAGGCTCTTCTCATTTCCTCTCGCTCGCTCTTGGGTTTTCTCACTCGCGCCATTGGTCGCGCGGAATAGTGTCTACAACGCGTCGTATGTCCGCCGCCAGCCCCGCTCGTCCAGCTTATAACGAGTGCGTGCTGTGCATAAATACCGGTATTTTACCGGATTTTTCTTTTTTCGGCCACATGGTAGATTACAGTAATACCGACATAACGTAATATCTTTTCATAAAAATACCAATATTAAAAAATACCAGTATACGTTTATACTGTATAGATCCTTGTCTAATAATATTTTAAAAACTGTAATAAAATCCGAAAACCGAAAAAATTACCGGTAAATATAGGTAAATATACCGGCACTTGCGTAATTTCGATTTCTATAAAGGTTTTTAACATGTAACCGAAAAATGCCTACCTACGTTATACCGTTTTTTTTTTTCGGTTTCGCTTCAAGACCCTGACCACAATTGACTCCAGTACCACCATCGAAAATAGACGCCTACTATCTTGCAACTAAAGACCCACCCTCCTGTCCCTCACACATCTAACTTGCTTCACGGGTCAAGTGTCGCAGTAGACTACAAAGACTTCAGTAAATGTGCAAATCGACAATGAGACAAAAAAAAATCGGGGTCCCCACATGAGACTTTAATCTTGTGAGATTTCATTATTCTATTGTTTTTAATTATTTTGTAATTAATTTCATGAAACTAAAAGTAGATTCGTGTGAGACAAGTTTCATGATATATGTATTTTCAAAAATCTCATCCCTCACGACTATTTCCATTATTTACACTTAGTTGTTGCTGGGATTCTTGCATCGTGATAGAAAAGTCTCATGTGAAATCTCATCGTGGATTCGCACCTTATGAATTCAAAAGCTGACAAAAAAAACTTACATTTACATCTTTCTTTCCCGCGATTTTATTTTACAAAGGACCTTGGCGCCTAAAGAAGGGGCTTTGTAAAAAAAAAGAAAAACTGGATTTTCTTCTGTGCATAAATTTTTATAATCACCTAACGAATTTTATTGAATTTGCGCAGGAAATAGCTCGGAACCTATCAACAACCACCTCATATCCCATAAAACAGCAATCATTCAGCAACAAACATCCAACACTTACCGAGCAACGCATGTCGCCAAATCCTTAACCGAGTTTCAGCGTTCTGTAGGCCCTGTATCGCCGGGGTGGCGTTTAATCCTTGGCAAGGGCAGTGCGGACCTCACGGGAGCTGACGAATCTCTCTCTCGCTCTCTCGACGCTGCTGCTCCCGGGAGTGCTCTATCTGCTCCGTGTGCTCCGCGTGCTCCAGCCGGTGCAGACAAATTGCGGGAGGTCGGTGGAGGCCTCTTCTCTTTTATACAAGATAAAAAGAGCATAATCGAGGCTGGACGGGCACCGGTGCCCTCCCACCGGCACGGCGCCCTGGAGCCCTGGAAAGAGATCGCGCCCGCTTCGAATCTCTGCGATTCGATGGCCACGATGGGTGTGGGGCACCAGAGCCTGGCGTGTGGGCACGAAACGGCCAGCTGAGCAACGCCAGCCACCATCTAGCCGCGTGCATTTTTCTTTCGGGGGAAATCGACACTTTCTTCTGTCGTTTCTGCGCGCACGAACGCAACCTTCGCGTCGCGGCGTCTAACGTTGGCCGCGCCCCGCCATGCTTTCCAAAACGCGACCAACAAGAACATCACCGACGTGCTCCACATTGGCGGTCTGCAGCGGTCTCCTCCGGTCTCCTCCATTCGGTTCGGTCGCTGGACCTCCATGCCCCACCTGACCACTTTTCCGCTGAACGCGCCTTTCGATTTTCGAGCAACCGTTGGGTGGACCCATGATCTTTCGAGGCTCCACCGAATCTTTCACATGTTTTGGATTTTAATGACGTAAGAGTGCCTGTAAAGGGTGGCGCTTGGGGAAATCTCACAAGGAGCAGCTACGAACTGTAAACTGAATTTTTTAAACGGCTTCATTCGCTGCCCCTTTGTGAGGAATTTAAATGAGAAGATGGAAATTGGAGTAATGTTGTTCTGATTATACCAGTTTGTTTGTCGATTGCCACTAAACACCCTCGCGCATTAAGCGTCACTGACAATGAGTGGCCTCTAAAGAAGTGGGCCCTGACAGAAGCTTTACACTCAACAAGTTCAGTACATAAAAAGACTAGAGTTTCATGAAAATGCATATTTCTATTCGGACGTTAACCGCGAGAAAGTTTTATTAGCAAAAAATTTCATTTTCTTTCAGCCGCAGAGATGATATAATTTCGTGATACTAGTTCTGAAATAAATTATCCAAGTTGCACGCATTATATCGCACTTTCTCAACGTGTGAGATCGCGAACGTATGACGCTACGGGTCAAGTGTAGATGAAAATGATTCTGATGCAACATTGTGCGGCAGAGAACAGAGCGTTGGAAAATATGATGATTTTTAGCAACGGACTTTCAATTGCCATTCTGTTCTTTTTTCAGGCGGAGAACTGTTTGCCGATCGTGGTAAGATACAGTAGATCAGAGCACGAACACTGTTAATGAATTCATTTACAACTTTTACTAGTAAGTCGTGATCAATGTTAGCCGTCTCGGTGGTGAATTCTGGCTCAACTAATTATCGCTTTCTCTGTGGTTCGCTTTTGACGTGTTCAACGCCGCTGAGGAATTTCAAGGTTCGATGGAACATGAAAAAGTGATCGAAAAAGTTTTCTTTAAGAACATTAAAAGTTTTGCTTGCTATAAATACTTTGGGTCAGTGACACCGCAGTCAACGCGCGACAGAAGTTCCATATAGAACCTATGCGCAGGGTGTTTTCGTGAATCGTGGTATGTGGCAAGTATTGTAAGAACCTTGTTTTGGAATTGCAGTCTGTATCTGGAAGATTCGAGCCTCGCGAGGTCAGACTAATTTGTAAAATAATTGAAAATAATGAATTATTCAAACAGTGAAGTGGCAGATATGCGAACAACTGGTCTACCCCTGCAATACTTGCCACGTACTAATTCTACGAACGTGTTAAAACTTTCGGCAATTAAACAAGCTGCGCACCCACATGTGAGTTGTAAAATTTCGCAGCATAACTGCAGGACCGGCGTGATGTTGTGTGGAATGTATGAAATTCCACATTCGGGAATTTTGAAGGCGTTTTACCATTTTTTATTTGTTTCTTTTGAATTTGTTGAAAAAATTTTCACACTCTGCATATGGATCCACAGACGTACATCATTGATAGGTAGGTACTTTTCTAAATACCAAACTACACTTCTTAGAGAAGCTAATGATTTTATATTAAAATCTTAATAGATAACAGCTGAGATACGCATGAATGAAATTATATATGTACCTACGTCTCCTTCGCCTATTCGATAATCCTCCTACAAATCTTTAATACACTCATTTACGATGCCCCCAATTGTCAACTAACCCCTTTACTCCGCAGCATCAGGAAGAAGAGGCGAAAAGAGGTGAAAGGTGCGTCACTGGATCCTCGGACGCGAGACAGAGTATCGTTGGACCTAGATATCTACGTTTCATTGAATACCTGTTCCCTGATTTCACAATCGAGGCTCGCGTTCCCGTCGCGATCGTTACGGTCCACATACACGAATTCTCCAGCAGGGATGTGTCGTTAGCGTAAAATTATCTCATCCACGCGACGGACTTTCTTGCTGGACGTCGGCGTCGAGCCTCTTCCACAGGCCACCGGCGAAAGTCATTCACTCCTTAAATGCGGGATTTTCAAAGCGCATTTCGACGGAGAAAAAAGCAACGGTCGATGGGTGAAAGCGATCGCGTTGAAAGTTCGCTCCTGCCTCCCTTTTTTTCTCTCTCTTCGGCGCGCATTTACATAAACGTGGGAATCGGTATAAACACGGCAAACGTTCGATCTCTTGCGACTCTTGGAGAGTGAACTCGGAACGGGACTGTTCGCTGCGGTGGACGATGATACGGGCGATTCTTTCGAATCAATCAATTAGAAGTTGGAACGAATGCTTGGTTTTGATTGGTAGCACATCGACTTTGTAAATACGGGCAATTGTTTCTATTTCTTTTCGGTCAGTGGGGATTACCTAATGATATTTCGCCTGAAAACGTCCGAAACGTCTAAAAGATCTAAATCGAATGATTTAATGATGCGGTGAATTAATAATAAAATTAATAATAGTAGTAACGTGTTAAGTTAGTAATAGGATTAGGTGCTACAGACAGCTTGTTAGTGATGACTGGTAACGTAGTAGACAGACCCGGTTCGACAAGTAGTGGCAGTACAGACTAGATTATAGTAGCATAGTGGTGGTTGGTGAGTGAAATACTAGTATTCTTGTACAGGGTGATTGGCACGAAACGCCTGATCCGCCTCGCAACCGTGACGAGGTCAACCTCCCGTGGTGTCTCTCCGAACCTATGGTTTTCGACCCTCGAAGGAGTTGGAGTACCTCTTAAGAAGTGAGAAATCTTCGAATTCCTCATTTCTCATCAGATCTGTGCGAAAGCGACGGCAATGGATTCCTGGCGTTCCGTCGATTAAAATCATACCAAACATCATGCAAATCGGACTACTTTGACACAAGCTATTTGTGTTCCTTATGTAAAAGTAGTCCGATTCGCACGACATTTGGCATGATTTTCATCGGAAAACCCCAAGGAATCCATCGGCGCCACTTCCATATCTATACGATGAAGAATAAAGAATTATTTTATTTCTGAAACAGAAACAGGGTAATTCTGCATTTACGCCCGTCACCCCGTGGAAGGAGCGACAACACCCCGCAGTGCCCATCGAATTTTATGCCTTATTATATTTTAGGCCTGGGTTTGGTGTCCGCTCGTTGAGACGACGGGCCGGACGCACAGTTATTATTATAATTATTATTAATTATTATTAGGCCGGAGGGGATTCTGACACCGCCACCGCCACCGCCCCAACCCTCACACTAATTTTTTCATTTATTATTTTGGTTAGGGTTTGGTCCTAACCAAACCTAGGTTTGGTTAAGGTTTGGTCCTAACCAAACCTAGGTTTGATTAAGGTTTGGTCCTAACCAAACCTAGGTTTGGTTAAGGTTTGGTCCTAACCAAACCTAGGTTTGGTTAAGGTTTGGTCCTAACCAAACCTAGGTTTGGTTAAGGTTTGGTCCTAACCAAACCTAGGTTTGGTTAAGGTTTGGTCCTAACCAAACCTAGGTTTGGTTAAGGTTTGGTCCTAACCAAAATAATAACTGACACCGCCACCGCCACCGCCCCAACCCTCACACTAATTTTTTCATTGTTACGTACGCATATTTATCTTTGACTTTCTAACCCTTTCGGTTGTCTGGAATGCACGTGACCCGACGGGGTCATCGTTTCCTGCAGTGGTGTGATGCAACCAAGTTTTCCCCGAAAACCTAATATTCAATGAAGGCACTCATGCCCCCACTACTTTCTAGCGAATTTCACCGTATAAAAAGGGCCACGAATCCACACTCGGGGGCTCATTTCAAGTGTAACACGTTTAGACTAAAGAGGCTTGCAAGATCGAGAAACATTATTCTTCAAGTAGTAATTCAACTTAAGCCATACAGCTCGCAGTGTTGCTGATAGGTGTTGTAATTGTTAAACTCTTTGAGACCCCTGCATTTCTCAGTGCGTCAAAACCGAGAGGTGGACTTAGGTACCGCGACAACTAAACTCTTAAACAATTGTAAGAACCGAGCTTATTGAATATAATTTGTTATTTCTTAATCAGAGTTCTTTTATTTGAATCAATCACTATCTGAATTTCCTCTTCGAGATAAACCCACATAGATACTCCCTTTCCCGCTCAAGGTGTATCACATTATAGAGTTACGAGGCTTACTTAACATTCCTAGTGGCTCCCGGGGATACCAGACCCCGGTTCGTCCACGACTTCTACCTTCCTAGTGGCTCCCGGGAATACCAGACCCCGGTTCGTCCGCTACTAACAAACTCAAACAACCAAAAATCAATCCTCGGCCTCGCAGCCGCCATTCTCATTGCCCTCAGCCTCGGCTCGTAACATCATTTTTTATTTTATTTAGGTTTAGGGTTAGGTTTAGGTTTAGGTTTAGGGTTAGGTTTAGGGTTAGGTTTAGGGTTAGGTTTAGGGTTAGGTTTAGGGTTAGGTTTAGGGTTAGGTTTAGGGTTAGGTTTAGGGTTAGGTTTAGGGTTAGGTTTAGGGTTAGGTTTAGGGTTAGGTTTAGGGTTAGGTTTAGGGCTAACCCTAAACCTAAACCTAACCCTAAACCTAACCCTAAACCTAACCCTAAACCTAACCCTAAACCTAACCCTAAACCTAAATAAAATAAAAAATGATGTTACGAGCCGAGGCTGAGGGCAATGAGAATGGCGGCTGCGAGGCCGAGGATTGATTTTTGGTTGTTTGAGTTTGTTAGTAGCGGACGAACCGGGGTCTGGTATTCCCGGGAGCCACTAGGAAGGTAGAAGTCGTGGACGAACCGGGGTCTGGTATCCCCGGGAGCCACTAGGAATGTTAAGTAAGCCTCGTAACTCTATAATGTGATACACCTTGAGCGGGAAAGGGAGTATCTATGTGGGTTTATCTCGAAGAGGAAATTCAGATAGTGATTGATTCAAATAAAAGAACTCTGATTAAGAAATAACAAATTATATTCAATAAGCTCGGTTCTTACAATTGTTTAAGAGTTTAGTTGTCGCGGTACCTAAGTCCACCTCTCGGTTTTGACGCACTGAGAAATGCAGGGGTCTCAAAGAGTTTAACAATTACAACACCTATCAGCAACACTGCGAGCTGTATGGCTTAAGTTGAATTACTACTTGAAGAATAATGTTTCTCGATCTTGCAAGCCTCTTTAGTCTAAACGTGTTACACTTGAAATGAGCCCCCGAGTGTGGATTCGTGGCCCTTTTTATACGGTGAAATTCGCTAGAAAGTAGTGGGGGCATGAGTGCCTTCATTGAATATTAGGTTTTCGGGGAAAACTTGGTTGCATCACACCACTGCAGGAAACGATGACCCCGTCGGGTCACGTGCATTCCAGACAACCGAAAGGGTTAGAAAGTCAAAGATAAATATGCGTAGGGGAAGCCCGGGCAAAGCGGTTATGTTAAGGTTTAGTGAGAAAAATAACATAGTTACAATTAAGATGAGAAATATTTTTTATATTAATAATCATTTAAAATTAATCAGCTTTCTGATACAATAACGAAAAAATGGGTAACTGAAACATTTAAAGCATTTTAAAACGAAAAACGTAAATAAGTCAATCAATCCGCTTTGCCCTACCCCCCTGGGCAAAGCGGATCAGGGGGTCGGCAAAGCGGATGTTATTAAATAACGCAAAGTCAATCTTGGCATTCGTCACAGAAGTCACTGCCAGATCCTTCATATACAGTGCAGCATTCATGGGCCCATCTGGTACATTGGCTGCACTGGATCCAGTCTTCGGATGGGGGGTCGGAGTATGGCTCAAAACACACATATATGACAATAATATTTATCAATATCAATATCAATAATAAAAATTTATCAATAATATATGACAATAATAAAACAATAATAATATGAGCGAGATTAGCAGGGCAGAGGATTGACGATCCGCTTTACCCCGATCCGCTTTGCCCAAAGAACCCACTTGGTGGAAATTGTAATGTTTGAGAAAAGTATGAACAACAAATTAAAAATGTTGACCTCTAATAGAATCTTAAAGACACAGAGTTCTTATAAAAAATATTTACTGTGGTAAATACCGATAACTATTAATAATCAAGCCACGTACCTACCTGAGCGAAATGTGTAAGAAAACGCACAATTTTCGTTTTTTCTTCAGAAACGACGCACCACAGCAATTAAATACTTTATTGTATTGTCATGGCCTCTAAAATCGGTCGCTTTCTAGATCAGGAAAAACTCGTGGGACCATCTTTGATAGCAAAGCAAAAAAAAAGACGATCCGCTTTGCCCAGGGTATTCGCTTTGCCCGGGCTTCCCCTACGTAACAATGAAAAAATTAGTGTGAGGGTTGGGGCGGTGGCGGTGGCGGTGTCAGAATCCCCTCCGGCCACTCTGGAGGTGGGGATGGCGGTGACGGTGGCTTCCTGGTAATGCTCACTATACTTAATTTAATTAGAATAGGTTACCAGACTCTTCGGCCCAGGATTCTTACCTTTTTCCGGAAAAAGCCATAAAATTCGATAGGCACTGCGGGGTGTTGTCGCTGCTTCCACGGGGTGACGGGCGTAAATGCAGAATTACCCTGTTTCTGTTTCAGAAATAAAATAATTCTTTATTCTTCATCGTATGGATATGGAAGTGTCGCCGATGGATTCCTTGGGGTTTTCCGATGAAAATCATGCCAAATGTCGTGCGAATCGGACTACTTTTACACAGGGAGTCGAGACCGATAGAATTTCGGTTTCGGTCGCGGTCGCGGTCAGTGAGACCGACCAATATGGCATTTACGGTTCTCTCGACCGAACTAGAGAGCGACCGAACGGTCAGGATTTTTCCCTCGACCGAACTAAAGAGCGACGAGCGGTCAGGAGTTTTCTCTCGCCCAAAACTCAAGAGAGAATTTCTCTCAGACTTTCGGTCTTGACCGGTCGCAAACGGTCGCGTTAATTTATGGAGAGATTTCTGTTCCTCTCCATAAATTACGAGTCGGAACAGTTCGGAGCGGCTCGGTTGTGTTCGGAGCGGTTCAAGCTAGCTGAATAAGCCGGGAAGGTATGGATGCTATTTCTGCCGCTAACACTGTTTGTCACTCTCGTGAGGGGTTTGTTGATAGCAGACTTTTGCAGTTATTTGTTACTGTAACACTATCCATTCCAAACTATGTCGATCTGCCGAGATATTATTGTATTTCAAATACTAGTTATGTATTATTTTAATAGAAGTAGTTAATATAAATAAATTATTGTTAATATACAAATAACAAGAAAATGGTTGAAAATATAATTCTTCATGTGATTATTTTAAAAGTATGTCCAAGTGTGGAAAAACAGAAGATAGGAATGTAATAAAATTTAAATATATTTAACAATAGTATAAATAACAAATTTCACAGCAAAATTTATTATAATGTTTCAATTTTTATATCTCGGAATAACGTGTGAAAATATTATTTAACATCTTATGAATCAGTTGTATAAGCGTTACTTCTTCAATTTTTAATACGATATACATATATAAGAAAAGAGAGTGGTACATCGGAAAATACTCCTGTGATGCGAGTAGTACATCTAACGTAAGACAAGGATGGCCCCGTCATGATTGTACGTTGCCATTCTTTAGTACCTGTAACCTTACATAAACACACCGTGTACTCTCTTCATAAAAGTGAAATTGGTTCCTGAGTTACAGAACATTTCTAACTTGGATTTAAATTTTTTAACGTCTTACGACGTTAATTTTAAAGAATCCCTTTTTAGAATGTGCTTATTTTGTAGTTAGAATTTCAAAGTATTTGGTAATATTTTCTCCAAGTTTTAGATTCCTTCGAAGAGACTTTTGCAAAATAAAAATTTGTTTTGTAATTTACTATCTTACAAAAATATTTTTTTCAGTTTGAAAAAATATTAATCAAATGGGCCAAACCTTCTAGATTCCCAAAAATGGTAGGATAACTGTGATGGTGATTTTAAAGAAATTCATGAACTTTATTAAAAATGTAACATGAGGTTCTTATGATATGTATAAAGGACATGAAAACACATTTTTTTCAACACCTGCATGCAAATGGGTGTTTTTTACGCCTGTTGGGTGGTAGCAAAATGACCAATTTCAGACGTAATCGCGTTTTCTACTTTTCTCCCAAGGGAAAAAGATTTTATTTTGCTTTGACTTTTTTACTTTGCTCCCAAGGAAACCGGAGTTTGACGTTACCCTGTGATATGAAGATGCAGTTATTCGACTAATCGTTATGGATCATGTGTGTTTTATCTTGATATTACAAATGTCACAGCACCCCTTTTTATTAAAAGATATAAAGTAATTGCATTTTATACCCAGCAATATAAATTCATTACGTTTTAAATTATATGAATACGCGTGCGTTGTTTTGTCACCCTACCACGGTTACATAATAAAAGACCTTGAAGTGGTGCAACAGAAATTTTTCAGATTAGTAGCATTAAGAAACCGGCGATGCGATTCATCTGAAATTTGGACCATGTTTTGGTGCATCTTTGAGGAAGCTGCAGTTTTTTATTTATTAATTTTTAACCATAAATATAGCAATTATACATGATCGATCATCGCGCCGCGCAAAATTCGCCGGCCATTGGTTTGCATGATATCTATCTACCAGGTAATCTGAAACAGAAAAATGAAACGGCGTTTTATTTTATACATATGTATTTTGTATATTTTATACAAAAAAATTATTGAGCAGTGAGGGGAGTTTTCAAACTGAAAGGTCAAACCTTTAATTTTTACGATCTAATTTTGCGCCAATTTTCTTCTGTAACAATTATGACAACACTAGTGCTCAGTCAGTTGACGTAAACTTCACAGCGGTCTCACTTGCAACAGTTTTTCGGCAGTAAAATTAAAATTTTCGTTGATTTTCTGTGTCGTTTTCTGAGAACAAGAGATATATACAAAGTGTTAATATATCATTAAAATAGCCCGTATTAAACTGAAACGTAAATACTTGACAGGGAAGCTTAATTGATTATTTTCTTTGTTTTGAGGTTATTTTATAGTAAACTCACTTATGTATAGCCCTAAAAGGGACAGCATAACAAGTCTTATAAATGGGACAACCGTTTCATGGCTGTCCCTCCCATACGCATGTACTGCTGGACACTATATGTATTTTCCTGTAAAGTTATTAGTGTATCATCTGATACATAGATGGCATTGTTTTAAATTATCTATTATTAGTTGATGGCGTATTGTTTCAAATTTAAGAAATAATAAAGTGACTATTCAAAACGTGAAAAATTAATAACAAAATCTTTAATCTGCAATATGGAAACGTACCTACCTATTTTACTACAATTGAGCTCATTATTCTTCAAGTAGGATTTAATTTTAAACTATTTATTATTTAAATATTTTATAAATTTTTTATATACGTATTTACCACTCGTGGGTATTCCTATGTTGAACTTAGTTTGTAAGACATCAATTTTATAGAAAATGTTACTTTACAACTAAAAAAGGCTGCTAAAGCATTAACGATAAGTCACACTCTATAAAGATAGTAAAAAATATTTATGATTTATAGTACAAAGAGTTAATTTTTTCATAGATTCCATTGTTTTGTATCATTAAGATGTACAATTATATTTGTAATACCTACTTAATAAGTTTATTTTTATTAACGTGTCCCTTTCATGCCTTATACTGTCCCATTTAAAACCACCTGGTCGTAAAACGGACATTTCCCACTTATTTGAAAATCGAAGATTTTGTTATTTTCTATTACAATTTATGAGTTTGTAATATACTTTTATTGAAGGGAAATAACACACACTTTCTTGTGATGTATTTGTTTTTTAAATACCTATAACGATATTGTCAGAAATGGAGGCTAAACAAAAGTGTCCCTTTTATACCATCTCTCCCCTACTTTCACTCTAAATATTCGACCGAAGCAATAAACATTTCCAGTAATGTATCTTTCCGTATTTATAATTTATAATTTCCAACGAACCTATTCTTTCCTCCCTACTTTGTCACTGACCTGACTATAATCTTATTACATTACCTATATATTTATAGAATTCGTAACTCGTAGGATTCGATGCCGTATACAACTAAATAAATAAATAAATAAAACTGTCACGCGGTGAAGCTACCTACCGATTTACAAAAGAAAGTAGAAAATTCGCATGCGGAACATCGATAGATGGGCATATGTTGTAACAACTGTAAACACAATGTCCGATTCCAAAATCCGCCGAAAATAATTATGGCGTTGTTAAGACTGATCCTCGATGGTACCGCATAATCATTCGCGGAACATGTTCCGCGGGCGGCGGGACGTCGTTACGAGATCGCGTATTGGTTTTCACGTGCGCTAATTCCGAGCCCGGTGAAAGATCGCATTGTAGTCAGCTGGCTGTAAATAATCAGGTAACGATAGATCGAGGAACAAGGTCCTCGACATTGGCCACGTATTGCTACTTTCTATCTTGCCGCGATAAACGATAAAACCGATCGTTACAAATGCTATAAAAATTTCAAACGAGCTTAAACCGAGTAGGAAAGAGTAGGAAATGGCGTACTTCCGGATTTCACGCCACGCTAATGCAAGCTTACTCTCGTTTCAGAGCTTTCACGCGAGCATGGTCAGCTTGTAATATATTATGCCAAAGAAAAGTGGCGAACGACAGTGAGAAGGTGCGGGAAAGGTAGATATTCCAGGTGTCTGTGCGCTTCACTTTCATCAAACACAAAACTAACGACTTCCACGTGTGTTCGCATCGCATTATTGAGAATTCAAATGCTTGGTGAAAAAGATTAGCCACCTCTTTTAACGAGTGTTCAAAATATTCCAAACATCCTTGGGAAAAATGCTAAAATGTGAATGTTTGTCAAAATTAATATTGCATATCGAAACGAACTTTCTCGAATACCCTGTTTAATTAACGAGATTTTCGCTTTTGAAAGTCGCATCAAGTGGACGGCCCGTGCTACGTTATCGCGTTGGTAATGACCAGTGCTGCAAATAATTCCAGTCGAATCCAGGACCGCTCAAAATGACGACCGACACGGTGTATTCCCTAGCTTACATTCCATACATTCGTTCGATCGTTCGATAAACTTTCTTACTGCGAGTACGATGGTGTTGGCTGAATTATTTTGCTATCTGCAACAAAACCACGCATTATATATCACATCACTCTTTTTATATACGTGTCCAGATTCGATTTATTTCTCAAATCGACTATCTCCCATTCGAGTCCCATTTAAATATCTCCAATGTTCCAGAGAAATTCTATGTAAATGCTCCAAGTACCTACATCGGTACGAGAGAAATTAAAATTATCCTCGGCTGGTTTAAAAATTCATGAAATAATCGATTCCCGATTCGATTCGAAAGATTAACTCCCCAACTACGCGGATTTAGGTTCTCAACAGAGTATAAATTTATCAAAAGTTTGTAAATCGATAGTTGAAACGAATCTCTGTCTGAATCCCACATCGCACCGCATTAGAAGAGATGCAGATCCCTACTAAAAGGATCACCTGAGAGAAGCCTAGATAAAGTTCTGTGGCAGAAAAAGGTGAAAAGATAAATCATCCAACTACTACCTTAAGCATAATAGCATAGAGACACGTAGAAAAAGAAACACACCGGGGACTACTTACATTGGAGATGCAGGAAAAGTAACTCGCTTGAATCTGAATTTTCTCAAAAACTATCAACAATAATTGACGCTCACACTTGAAACACATAGTAGGTGTACGTGATACACGCTGCTCGCTAGCTCTACCCAAAATCTCAAGCGCCTCGTGCATCCTGTTGATAAATATAAAGGCAAATCGGTACCTACCACCCCCCGTAGCTTTCGAGCCTTTTCACCGAATAGCCGAGCGCTGACGTGGCTATACCGATATCTCGATTCGAACGGAATTCCTCCTGTAGAGAGTTCACTGTCACGGTCCCGCGATCCTCGAGGAAAAGGATAACGGGCTGGTCGTTTTGTGTTTTCGCTCGCCCACCCCACCACCCTCCTCGTTGGAATGTGCGTTACAATTTGGTCGACATGGATGTTTTACGTAGGCCGGGGAGGAGATCGGTTTCCCTTTCTCCTATCGTTTGGCGAACGCCAGCACGAGATCTCTAGCAGCGCGCAGACGGATCGGCTTACAGAAACGCGGAGCCAACGATTTCTATGGATCCTCTTCTGGATCATCCAGGACGATCCACTCGGGGGATCGGTTTCGTGAAAGGGAATACGACGGAGCGCTCGGTGAAATGGTACCGCGAAGAAGAAACTACCGACTCGCCAGAGCAATCGAGAACTCCTTTTTTCTTCCCTTGGAAATTCTTCTGCGCGCTGCAGCGGCTCTCGGACAGCCTCTACGCCGATTTTCAAAGAAATCATTGGTGGCAGGGCGGGAACGAGTGGAGATTTCCTGTGTAACAATGTAAATATGATTGTGTATTGTTAGGGTAGGTCGGTCAGTGGCTGTACCTCGCTATTTGGCTTTCTTCCTGCTTATCGAGTAGTATATAATGTATAATTGTATAATAGTAAATTGAGCGCAAGTGGAGGTGCTTTTGAATGTGTTGGCCAGACTTTATTGCCGATGCATTACTAAAATTTATGCAGAGAAAATTAAGAGATGGTAGAGGCATGGGAGAGTCTAGAGCGGTATATACCTATTCTTGTCTCCTGAATACTGGTAGCGATATTCCGGGATATTCCGTTAATAAAATTCGCCAATTATGAAGCTATACATATGTATAACCGAACTCCGTGGCCAACGCGAATACGATTTAAAATTTAAATAGTAGAATTCCCGACTACAATAAAATTAGTATCTCCTAAAGTATTCGAAGCGATTGGCTTGGTCCCACTCATACTATGTATAATTCTAGATTCTCTAGAAAGTCGGAAGAAATGTGTAACTCACTCGCTAAAATGCCACTCGCCGCGAAATCACCTGAAACGTGTAACGGTTCCACGCACACGTTGCATCTTATATGCGACAACAGCCTGGCACTACTGGCAGGATATTAGGAAGGGAGCGAACGGAAAAATCGAGCGACTTTCATTAGGATTTCCACTGACTGTGTATATTATAGTGGGCGTCTAATCGCCTGCGAAACTTTCTTAAGCCTATCCTTTTTAATTGGTCGTACGCGAACCGTTCGTGGAAGTCTTAATTATTCCTCTCCCCTCGAGTTATGCAAATGTCGCGAAAGTACACCTGCCTAGGTACTGCGGAATGATGCAGTACCTAATAAGCAAAATTCAATATAACCAAAGATCTTGCTAATTTTCCACTTTCGACCGAGAGGCGTGTATTATTGGCACGCAGGGTGAGCTGTTAATTAGTTAGGTATTTAGTTTTGATACGGGCGGAAAGATTGCCCGCGAGGCGGTTATCGCGCCCATCGGCGCGCGGCGATTCAAGCGGTACTTGGTAACGAGTAGAAATTACTGCAAACGGCAATTACATTATGTTATCAGAGGGTTCGTTCACCTGCCGCCCCCCGCGCATTCCTCCGCTCCGATCGAGAGGCGTTCGCGTTCGCGCAAACGCGTTTTCCTTTCCAGAACCGTGGATGGTCAAGTGCCGTTCCTCAAGGTCGTAAAATCCAATGGACAATCGATAAGGTGGCTTGAGAAATATGGCTTCATTATGCGTCTGGGATAAGCGAATTGTGGGAGTGAGGGAAGAAAGAGGGCAGACTTGTTGTTCCTGGCTTACGGAAAAATGGGCTTTCGTGTTAAGTAAGACGACTAACGATAAGAAGATCTTCTGGAATGCAATGTGTATAAAAAGTAGCTATAGTATTTATTGCTTTAAACCAGACGTGGTTTATGTAGCAAATAGGGTAAACATGTATTTTATATGTATAGCATACAATGTACAATATTTCATATTTAGCTGTATCTTTTGTGTTATATACCTATTTTATCAAAATTATACGTTCATCCTCGTACCCAGGAGATCTAAATGAAATTAACTCTTATAATACTACTTCTTATATACATAGAAGAAATAAATACCTCCATGTTAGAAACACCGCTGTGCAAGTCGCAAGTAAGCATTCCACGAACCCTCAGTGACAGAACTTGACATAAAAAACAACTGCTACGTAATGAAATCCATCTGAAGGCCCAAATAAAAAGCGTCTAAACCTCGCTCTAACTTGGAGAAATCCCTGAAACGATTGCAAAAAAAATATAAACGCCCACACGAAGGAAGCGGGTCCGAGCCGAAAGGAAAATTGTAAGTAGGCACTACCCACCTGAACCGCCCAACCCGGAAAGGCTCGTCGTGGTTCGCGTAACTTGGTGAAACGTGTCATCCTGCTAGCTTCCACCTGTCCACGCCACAGGCTGGTCCCATGGTGAAAGAAGCCAGCGTCCCTAACTGAGACGCGAGAGAGACCAGTGAAACGGACCGCGAGAGCACCCACCTCGTATTACGAGGCTGATCTTGATCTTGGCCGTTCACCTAGCCAGCTTTCATTAAAAAGACCACGAACCAGGGGGGGATTACGGAGCGTCGCTTGGCCGAGGGGGAGAAAAGAGGAAGCGAGCAAAACGACGTATCCAGGTGAAGGGTAGAGCTGGGAATAGTGGGGCCCGGCCCCCGATGCCGCTGGTCCTCCGCTTTTTGCCACGTATTCTCTATTAGCCCGCTCCTTTCACGTGCACCGGCCACCCCGTTGCTAAAGATTCCCTTTCATTCTTATCCGACTCCAATCACGTACGTGTATAAAAGCGGCAAGCGTGTGCAGAACGAGCAGCAGATCAAAACCGCGGCTTAAACCGCCAACTGTACCGCGAGGAGGAACCGGTAGTCGATTCCTCTCTCCCGTCAATCCACGATCCAGCGTCTCTCCTGCGATCTAGCGACGAGTCCTCAGGGCGCAACAGGATGACGAAGTTCGCGGTAAGTCCGTCGTCTCCTGGGATACCACCCGGGATAGTGGCAATTCTCGCGTATCTGCCAACCAAGAACGTTTGTGAGTTCTCAACGTGGGCTTGGGAATTTTTCAGTCCTAAGGTTGGGTTAAGTGGAGGCTCGTCGTTTGTAAAAGGGAGGGATGGCAAGTCGTGAAGTTTAGTTTGCTGGGTGGTTTCCGGGATTCGTCGGGAATCTTTGCGCTCCCCTTTTTCAACGGATAGGTACGGGATTGCGCCGACGAGCTTTCCACCCCCCTACGGAGGGATAGATACCTACGGGATTGTTGCGAGTTGTGCGTCACCGAGGGTTCCCGGGGTTCTGTTGCCAGTAAACTTTTGCATCCCCGTGGGGAGAAGAGGGAGGGATAGTATCAAGTTTAATTCGGTGCATGTTCTTTTGGGATTTACGGTGAACTTTTGTGACCCTCCTAGCCTGAAAGGGTTACAGTTTATTTCATCGCAGTTTTATGGTGGTTCCGAGTGAATATTTGCATCCCCGAGAGACTTGGAAGATTCCGTAGTATAAATCTGTACCCTCCATCGAGGACAGGTCCAAGGTCCAACTTTAACTTGAATTGAATCACGGAAGCATCATAAATCCCTCTAAATTCAGCTCGTTCAAAGGCTTTCAGAATTTGTACATCCCCCATAAAAAGAGGACGAACAGGAGAGGAATCTCATCGCAATCCCTCGTGAACAAAAAATCCTCGGCGCGAACAAGCTCACTGAACAGACAAATATTTATTTTTCAGCCTGCCGTCCTTGTGGTTGCCTCGCTGCTGAATGTGGCCTCCGCCGGGCACAGCGGCGGTGGACAGTAAGTTGTCTTCTTCCACTAAAAACCAAAAACGGAGCATGCGGATGTGACGAACGGATAGTAGTGACGCGGAAGCATCGCCGTTAATCGTATCCGAACCGATAGACCGACCGTGAGCTTAACAAACCGTGTCCAGGCTCGCGAGACGCGACGTTAGAGCGGGTACTTTCACCGCGGCCTCCCCTTATCGTCGATTGCCACTATTTTCTGCGGCCATCATCGAAAGTAATGATAAACGAGAGTGATGTCGATCGTAACGTGTTCCGCGATCCTTGATTTTTCCTCGTTCAACGACCTCGCCGACGGCATTTTCCAATCCATTACGCGCACAACCGTTCATGTCGATTGGGCGCCAAGCCCGAAGATAATTCGTTGTAGGTTTTTTTATTTAACAATCGAGGGGCTATATTTTATTTAATTATTTAGAGTTATCAATGTTCCGAGATTCGAGTATTCCCAGTAATTTTTGCTAGTAATTCTTAACAATTTAATTATTTAAACTCGATACTTGGTGCTAACTCAGAAGAAATGCTACTCTCGCGCAGTAATGTTAGAGAAGAGACACTAAACGGGACCTAGTTTGAACTGGAGAAATACTACCAACTAGATGATACAAACGTCTCTGTCAAGACGAATAAACAAGCTGGAGCGAGATTCTCCGCAAACTCGACACCTCTTACTCCAAGCTCAAGTACCTTCGTCGCACCTGCGCGTTCACACTCTCGCGCCGTCAATCGCTACATAAACCGAAGAAACGGCTATATAACGGAGAAATTCGCTGCATACCTAAACAACCGGAATAATTATCCGTCTCTTCCGCTCGCAGCCTCTAAATTGCAAATAAGCGCGCACCCCTGGTCCCAATCAGTCCCAATCAAAAGAAACAAACTCGAAAGAAGATAATCGCTATCTATCTGAAAATTAATCCCTCGATAAAACCTTGCAGCGACCACGTGGTGATCCACGTGCCCTACAAGATCAAGACCATCCACCACACGCACACCATCACCAAGCACATCCACCACGGCGGCGGGGGTGGCGACAAGTACGAGGTGCTGGGCTACACCGTCGGCCACCCCGTCGACCTCGGTGGCCACGGGGGAGGCCTAGGGGGTGGCGACTTCGGCGGAGGCGGCGGAGGTGGTGGACACGATTTCGGTGGTGGCCACATCGAGTACAGCAGCGGTGGAAGCGGGGGCGGCGGTGGCGGCGGCGGCGGCGATGGTGGCGGTGGACACATCGAGTACGGGGGTGGAGGCTACGGTGGCGACATCGGAGGTGGACACAGCGGATTCAGCGGGGGTGGATACGGTGGAGGGAGCATAGGAGGGAGCAGTGGATACGGAGGTGGTGGCTTCGGAGGTGGTGGCTTCGGAAGCAGCGGTGGTCACGAAGACTGGGGTGGTCACTAAACAACCACGTGGCGTCGATGCCGCGGAGGATATAGGTAGTCCTTTTTTGCCGAGTTTCGGTTGGCTGCTTCGAGCATGTTCGACGAGCTTTCACACTTTCCAACAAAATTTCGAGAGTGAATCGAATTGTCGGTTACGATCTTTGGTTTTCCTTTTATCGCTCGATACAGTGAGTTTGTACGTTGAACGAAAATCGAGAAATATGGAGTTTTAGATTCTCGCGTTTAATCGAACTTACTAGTGAAAGTGTGGAAGTGAGTTGTCGAGCATCGGAGAGCCAATTAGTACCCCCTCCACCTACCCTTTGCACGACACTTTTAGTTTCGTTTAAGCGGAATTGTTTTAGAGAGATAGATGTTTCCTTATTACTTTGACTGGTGTGTTTCACGGGGAGTTCTGCAAACATGCCTAGACACATCGACACCCAATCACCTTGTCTCTTACCTCTCGTCCTAGTCTCTCGTTTATTTGTTGACGCATCACCCGTACTGATATGTAAATATTGTTACTCGTTTATTTGTTTTTTTTTACTACTGTTAAATCACTGTATTGTTGTATGTACTTGTTTACGTGTCGCAACACGAATTGTTTATGTGTATGTTTCTACGTGTCGCGAGGAGAAGTTGAATAAATTGCGTGTGTACCTGAAATTGGCTGCTTCACTTCCCTTTCTGCGATTTAACCGTTGGATCAACGAGGTTTCGTCGTACCTAGGGGAAAATAATTTTTGATTCCTATGTGTTTCGGGAGCCACGGAAAAGAGGAACCCACGATCTTGTGGGTATTCTGTGTAGGTGGTCAGCCGCGTTATCAACTCCGTTCCTGATCTCATATTTATTATAGTTCTGTAACGTGATTTTCTTTCAGAACAAACCAAACACTGAATAGTGACAATGTGTTAAAAATTATTCGAGGCTACCTAAAAAAAATTGAGAAGACTGCTTGAAATGAACTTTGGTTTTAGAGTGCTCTATGGTTTTACCTGCCTACGAAGCAATATATGAGGTCTCTTGTTGTACCTAAAGCGAAGTTGGCGCCTATAGATTGGAATGCGCATTACGAACCTCGCTACTTTTTAGTACATCTCAACACTCCAATTACCATTAAAAACTCCGTATTACGTACAGTTGAACTTTGGGTCGCTCGGACTACGCCATACAAAACACATCAACTGCTTAAAAGTACGCGAGCTCCGCAGTTAAAACGCCTATTAAATTGAGCACAGAAAATTACACTAACTCGCCAAGCCGCTACGCCCTGCGAATTCGTGGAATTCTGCCAAGTCTACGCCTTCCGTGTCGCTTGTCCCTGGTGTTCTCGTACTCGACATCGTCCACCAGATATCTGCCAGCATCCGTTCTCCCATCAACCTCATCCCTGGTACCATGATTCTCAGCGTCGTCCTGCTCCTCGTGCTGGTCATCGTGGAATTTGCTCGACTGGTCCGCGCGAACGTGGCCACTCTCCGAGCGCAGTCCCTTGCTGTACCCTTCCTCGTAATTATAGGAGACAGATTCGACTTCCCTCGGAGGAATATCCTTGACATCCTCGTGCACAGCGTAAGAGTAGCCCTCCTGGCCAGGCTCAGGCTCCTCGGAATCCTCCTCCAAATTATTATCCTCCGCGTAAGGCTGAGGCAAGTAGGAATCTTGATGGTAATCGTACAGGGGCTCGTATTCCCGAGGATCCTTCTTCTGTTGATTGTCGTGGTCCTCGAGCTGCTCGTCCTTGTAGCCGTGCCGATGGCCGTAGCTGCTCCAGGAACTCCAGTCCTCGCGATGGTACTCTTTATGGTGCGGTTTCGGCTTCTTGAGGGCTGGCACGTGCAGGAAAACCGTCTTCGTGTGGATGTGGTGCTTGACGATGTCTGGCACGAGTATCTTCAGGTGAACGCTGCGCGGGAACAAGGCGAATCAAATTCAGGCATCCGGTGCGTAAACGAGAGTACAGCGCGTCTCGCTCGTTGACCGACCGCCACGGTCATTCTCGCTGGAGAAAGCCCTGGGACGTAGTCCCAGGCTTTTTAGACGTCGCTTGTCCAACGAGCGATCGCGACCGTGAGTTTGGAGTTTACTCCGGTACACTTACTGTCCCCTGCTACCACTTCCGTAACTCGCGATCTCGCCGAGCGTGACGAGGAACAGGTAGTCGACGACCCTCTGTGAATAATGTGGGCTGTTATTCTTTTTCACATTTAGATTTTGCCACTAACAATCAGAATATTAGTAAAGCAATGGAATACTCGAATACTTCTCCTCGTATTGATGCCTATAAGAAATTAGAACACAGAGAACAATGAAATTGTATCCGGAATTACTGTACACCACATTATGAAACCAACATGGCGGCCATATGGCTGAGTCCACAACAGAACTTGAACTTTCAACTTATCGTCCAATACTTGAAATATCATTGAATTTCACCGTGATTATTAATTACCATTATGTTTCGAACGGAGATGCCTATGGAAGGTGACGCTGCCAGCAGCAGATCAATGTCGTCTGATTTCGTCGAGGATGCTCCTCCTTTATATTCCACCTCTGTTGGCCGTTGTACCGTAGCTGTTATACCGAACACCATGCAAATTTTACGGCCGATCAAGCACTTTCGCCGTTCCAATGAGAACGCGACGTGACTATTCAACTTCATTGTTGCGCGGAAATAGAAGCTTATTCTTTGGAAAATTGTTCTTGACACTTGCACTTCAGTGAACAAACTGTGCTTGCTTTGGTAACATTTTCTTTCCCTTTTCCCATCGATTTGCCAATCTTGCAAATGATTGCCCTTGCAATCTTGAAAATGCTTTTCTAACTGACGACTTGCGAGATATTGCCAAGAAGACTTTAAAAGATAGATATAAGTAGACATGTGTAGAGGCCTCAGATTTCATATCATAGATTATTGCGATATAGAGTTTAGAGCAGGTACTGATTTCAGAAATTTGATGGATTTATAGATGGATTTAGGATCACAGATTTTGGTCTTGGATCCAGAATCTAAGTTCGGGAGAAGATGGGGTGGAACGGAGGGAGAGGGAGGTACCTACTAACTGAATTTTCAGCATATTGTTAAGACTTACAAGTAACCACATACTTTTTAAACAAAGAAATTTAAAGGGGCGGTGCAATATGAAAAATTCGTAGAATAATAATATCGATTGTGAAGAACGATAAATGTAAGATCAGGAATTCAGTCGTGTTTGATAATATTGTATTTTCGATAATTGTACGTATGTTTGTTATTCTAGACTCTAGAGTGTTACAATAATTCGTCTCTACCATGTATACAAAAGTGGGGGGAAATATGACGAGTATCATTACACTAATATTCACAATTGCTTCGCTACCACTTAATTGTAAGATTATGCGTACATCTAGCTACATGCTATTGATAGACACATTTGTACAACATAATGTTCCCTCGCCTCCATCAAACATCGTAGTTATCATCTTCTTCGAAATCTCCTTTGTCTCGGTGGTGCTGATATTGAGGAATGATCTTGTAAATGGTGTGCGTGTGCTTCACCTTCTGCACTCGATAGGGCACGTGTATGGTCACCTTCTTCCTATAAACCACACCGCCATCGATCAGTTTAAACTGAAGCGCCACGTATTTCTAAACAGTCGAGTACCCTACTCACGCTTCTGCGGACTCGTGCAGCAATGCGAGAAGCAGCAAGAAAGCGATGGCATACTGAAATCAATATAGAGGCGGAGTACATTAGGTTCGTAAATGATTTTGTAAAGAACAGAGGTGGCGATTCGTGGGAACTCGTACGTACCAGATACTTTCCCTCCATTTTGAAAAGCACGATGCTCGTCCGTCGCTGGCAGCTTCGGCTGTCGCCTTCGGAACACGAGCTACTAGGTTTGAACACTGGAGAAGTGGGTACGCTCTGCGCGTACCGCAACAAGTCTTACGTTTATATAGGTACATGGAGCTGAAATTACCCAGGCGAATCGTCGTTTCATCAAGTGTTCCAAGAAACTTCCCCCAGTCTGCAAAAGATCCAGCTATTCCAAGTGAATTTTCACTTTATTGCCTTTTCAGTTTTCACCGAGCTTCATCTCGAATATCAAGAGGGCTCGCGACCGGAGCGCAGAGTCACGCTATCAACCATCAACGACCCCAAATTCAGTGAATTTAGTTGGAGCAAGATAGCTTTATATTTGGGGCTTTTGTTTTTTTCTGCCTCAAATGGAATACTTACCTATGTTTGTATAAAGTAAGAATTGATCTATGGGTTGATAGTTTTTTGCAAAATGAATATCACAAATTAATTCATCGACTCGGCACTGATTCTTTGGCATTTTGCATATGCGGTTCATCAAAATCGTTGCATTCGCCGATTTATTTTAGTTACGAGTTCTACTCACGCTTCACCTGCCGAAGTCGATCTTCCAGTGAAATTAACAATTTAGATGGGAAACTGTAATTACGAGTCGCGTGATTTAAATGGCGTTCTGATTGTTGCGAGAGGCTTGTGCTTCGAGTGTCGTAGAATCTGCTTTCTCGGCAGTCATTTTTAGCCGGAGCTCATTAAGATCTGTGAACCCCGCTGAGGGATACGTTTTTGTGAGAGTATGAACGGATCATCAGCTTCCGAAAGACGAAGCACCGTCAAACAAACTGTCAAGTCGGAAGAAGACTCTATTCGTTGAGAAGTGGTGGAAGAACTAACGCGGCGGAAAGCATTGCACCTGCGCTTCCTTTAGCAGTGATGCACCCAACCGCGAATCTTTTTAGGTATTCGATTCGTGGCACGTACATGCGCAATTAAACGGAAAACGGTCGAAGGATTAGAAAGCACGGCACAGAACCAACCCACGACACGCAGGTCTAGGGTTTAAAATCGTGCTTGAATTAGATTGAATTAGAAATTGGATGTAACTAAAAATTGTATATTGATAAGTAATTATGAATTTGACGTTACTTAAATAAGTGAAACACAGTACTGAAATTATTTATCGCGTTACTCTTCAATTTACGTAGGTAGTACCCACAATTTCTACAATAATGAATACCTACATAATATTTCCAATAATTCTGTTGCCAAGTACTGCTAATATAATAAGAGAGGTGCAAGAATTCGAGTGGTACGATAAATAGTGAGCGGATACTTTTGCGCGCAACAATAAGGGAGCGTGGGGTAAATACGAACGCGGGGTAATCGAGAATGCGATGTTACGCCGCTTTAATAAATAAAAACGATGTTCCCTCTCCACTAGCTAATAGTTCACGTCGCATCCAACGCCGGACAGAAAGTAATAAATACAGAACGCTTATGCCATTCAAGAGAAACACAATTTATTATTTTCATCATGTTTCAAGTAATATTTTATCCATTTCAATTGCATGTAATTATTGTTGAATCAATGATACAAATGTTTTTTTAAGTTCAAGTAAACCACTTTTTTACCAACATTTTGTGACCAAGGTGTTGCTTGAATTATGATTCTAAACTCTGAAATAAATTCTTTTTATTTTTGGATGTCGTGGGGCAATGACGAACAACTCGGATGGGTTAATCTCGAACCTTCGAGATTAGCAACGATAACCGATTTTGATAAAATTTTCAGCATGTATAAAACTTACTTAAATCTACAAAATGGATTTTTAAATTTTTATTACAGGCTCAGACAGAAAAAGTTTAAAAAACAACCTTTACTATTTTTTTTTATATTTCGACCAGTTACAATATTGTTCTAACGCGCAAGAAGAGGAATTTGAAAAATACATTAGCAATATGTTGTAGCGACATTTTTGATGAGTTGACCATCGCAGCCGCGCTTTCTGCGATATTTAACACTCTGTTCGTGATTACCCCACGGCAGTCGAATAATCACGAACACCAAGGGTTTTGATTTTTCACTATAAAGTTGATTTTGATTATAATTTTTCAAAAAATCGTCGCAGTACTTTACAGATAAATAGTTCAAGTATGTTTGTAAATAATAAACAAATTCATTTCTCATATAGTTTTCGTTTTGTCTGCTTTTTTGGTTAGGTGTTCCCAATTCCCCCACTCTCCCTTACTCACCGATGAAATTAGAGAAACTGTGTACCTACATATTCAGAGGGATGAAGAAACTAAGAGTGAGTCTTCGGTTACGCTATTCTGTTGGCAAACCAGTTGTTCGGGTAAATGGACGTTAACATTGACACGATCCAAGAAAGTGGTTTTAAGGATCAAGATCGACCGATCAGCTCTCGCACGACTCGATTCCATCGTTCGACCGTGTCCGAATTAGGCAAAAACAAGTTCACTTTCTATGCGCATTCGCATCGAGCGGGTGAAAAATTACGAGGCACGTTTTGCGGCGATTATCCGTCATTGAAACGCAACTCGCAGCCTCAATGATTCCGCCGCGTCTTCCACGCCGAGCTGCGTAATTGGCTCGAGGCCAATTAAACAGTGAAAATTGCCAGTGAAATGGAAAGCGGAGGAAGGAAAAACATGTACGTTTGCTTTAATACGTCATGGAGAAATAAACCTCTGGATAGTGGAGGTGGGAGGTGGGAGGTGTTCCGTGAAAATCGTGGAAAGTGAATCAACGGAGGGATCGCGATACTGTACGAGGTGTTTATAAAAATCTGCAATATTTTTTCAAAAGTTAAAACAAGCTGGTATACCCATAGGTCCGATAAAAAAAATATATAAGCATTTTCATATTCCGTAAAACATGGACCAACATTTCCCGGCTTTCCTTCTCTTCAAAAAGGAAAATTTGTCATTTGGCGGAAACAGCTGGATCTTGTCAAATGCCGCTGCTTGTATAAATATTAGTATAATATTTAATAGGAGCACAAAAAGGTTCCCCATATGCGTCTTGTACCAATATTTTTTATTATTACCCGGAAAAAATATCGATGCTACTACGTTGAACGGAGAACGAAGTTACAATCTTGCAATTATGTAGCTTGATTTCTCTCCCTACTGGCTTCCAAACGAAGTTACTCGCGAGGATGGTGTCGCGTCTCCCTTAGAATTGCGTTTACTCAGAAGAAAAACGGAGAAAACGTGGGCATTTTCACGACTGCCATCCTTGGAGCTCTTTGCGTGAAATTATCTTGAGCTTGTATGTAGGTACCTACTTACATGCGATCGTCTTTGGTTTCTTCAAAGAAGATGTTATGGGAAATAGATTTTAGGTTCTGAGAGATTAGGCTAATTATTAGAGTGTTTCTATTTCAGAGAAGGTATTAGTTTATTTACAGTCAAGTTTTACGCAGTTGAGTTACGAAGAGACGGGTCGAGTTTAACGTTGATATTATGGTTCTCCATAATTCTTTACGACGTGCGCGTAATAATCGGTTAACTACTTAATTAACACGACACTTTTCACTTTTGTACGGTGTCAACATGATTATAACCACAATTACATGCCAATGTATTAAAATTATTTGAACGCTTCTTAAATATAATGAAAATGCTTGTTGGGATGATTCGTAGGTAAGTGATCAATGTCGCTTATTCCTCTGCTTAAGTAAATTATTTAAAATAACACGTCCTTGGTCCCTGGCACCCTGCTCCATTCTCCTTAAAGCTCATATCAATTCCGAGACGGTTGAATTTTAAAAAATATCGTTTCTCACCAACTGGTCTCTGGTAATTACTCACACTGATCTAAATATCGCGAAATGAAAAAGAAATGACTTGGACCGTATGCCCTATACAAAAAACTACTTAGAGACTCCTACCTATCGTTAGCAGCTTGCAAAAGAGAACAAAGTATAAGATTTGCCCAAATACAAATTTTCGCAATATAAGTTAGCCTCATTATGACTCACACAATTACTATAAAGGACGTGGGAGAAGGACGGGGTAATTAACAGAAAGGGAAACTACTTAGTGGAGTCGTAGTGACCCGTCGAATTTCTCTTGAGCGTCTGCTTCCACGCTGACTTGACGGTGACCTGCAGATGCATCGTTGCGGCTTGCACAGCCGGGCCATGGCCGCTATTATCGTTTCATCCTAAGAAAAATCCCGTTCCGCGCAGGGATGATTCTGAGGAGACTCTGGTTGGTCCGACTCCCCACTTAACCGCCGATTTTCTCCGTCTTACCGCCTGTTACCTCTCTGTCAATCGCCTGCGTCGGGCCCGTAGGCGGTAGTGGGGGCTGCGCAGAACGGTCACAAAACGGTCTGGGCGTAGGATTTTTCTTAGGATGAAACGGGTATAGCATCGAATCTCGATCGTTACTCTTCTTTTCACTTTCCTCTTGCGGACACCTGACTTCCTTCAGCTTATCGTTAGTGTCTGGCTGATTGAACGCTCCGCTCTGTGACTCTCTCATCAACATCCAAAAACTCGCCATCACCGCTATCGATTCTCTGTTGCGGTACCTTTTGCCCTGCGTTAACACCTGCCAACTGTTTACCAACGCCCTTCGTCTCCATATGCACTTTGTTCACCGGCTCCCAATGCTGGCCGACAGATCTTGAGACTTTGTGCGGCGCAGAGCTCTGCTCCGTGGACTTGAACCCGCCATTGTTGTCCGAGGCATCGCCAGCCGCCTCGACTCCGCCGTCCATGTTCAGGTACCTCATGTTCTTGCTGACAAAATCAATGCTATACCTTGGCGTGGAACTGCCCTCGACTTGGCGTTGAAACGGCTTAAAGCTCGAAACGTTCACCGGCTTGAAAGGCTCCCGAGGACCTGGGAAGCTGTTTGCTCGAAGGTAATAGGTATCCTGACTGTTGTTCCTCGGTTCTACGAACTTGGGGTACGGACCGGAGGCTACACGGCCCTCTTTCGGTGCTGGCGCTGGACGCTGGATCTTGTGATGACGAGCAACTCTCTGTACATTAGTCAATTCGCCGTTGTGTCTCGTCGAGACGAACGGTTGTTTTGCTATTTCAGCCAGGTTGCCGCTGGGGGACAGTAAACTGTCCGAGGAAACGAAGCTTGGTCGGACGTTGCTGTGGTGAGCAGAGGCGATGCTCCCTAGGCTGCCAGCAGAGAGGCTCAAAGCTTCGTGGCCAATGGAGGGAATCTCCGAGTGACTCGACAGATCAGTGGGGGGTAGAATGTTTTTATCGAACGTGGCCTCGGCCTCTAACGCGGGCAGATGGGTGACCAGTCGTATCGAGAGGTGCTGCGGCTGGTCTGCCTCCAAAAGTCTCACGTAGACCTTGTCCCCCACTCCGGGGAAGTGGAAGGGCCCTACCAGAGGGCCCACCAACTGGGGTGGGCTGACCACGCGTCGCAGTATGCCCAACAACGAATCGAGGATCCCCTTAGTCTTGGTCACGCGATAGATGGGCTCGATGTGGATGGCCCCGTCGTCGAATGCCTCCGGTGGCTGCACAGCCTCGATCTGATGGCTGTCCAGTTTATTATCACCGATGTCGTACGACCGCCCCACCTCGTGGACCACCTTTTCAGGGATTGCTGAGACCGTGGCTGCAGGCCCTGAAGCTTTAGTCGAAGCTCTGGCTAATCGCTGAAGCTGCCTTCGACGTCGACCGCCTTCCATCATTGCGTTTGGACCGCGCGAGAACATCGAACGATCAGGACGGACCCCTGCGAGCCTCTTGTTCGAGCCCAAGTAGAGATTCGAGCGCGCGTTCGAGCTGGAGGAAGCCACTTCCGGCTGCAGGGTAGTGAACGTTATGTCGCTAACGTCGCTGGCATTCTCGGCTCCCCGTTCCAACGACTGCGCTTTCGGCTGCGGCCTTCTGGAGTTGGAAAAAGTGTGAGATGGTGTTTTCTTTTGTCGTTTGTGGGGCGATGCTGATAAGGATGCTCGAATGTTTCAAGTAGGTATATATGGAAGTAATTTCAAGAACAGCGTACCTTTCCGAGTGCACGGTTTCTACACGGTAGAGTGCCGTTATTAATGCAGCGCAGGCCTGTAACCATCACACAAGACAGGATAAAAATACGCGTTTTGGTTTCTCGAACTTGAGATGGAACCAGAACGCTGATTATTAGTGCGTCTCTTTGCTTGGTACAATGTTGATGTAGGGTCTCGGTTAAGTCCGCTTCGGAACGAGCGTGGTCAAGTAATTGAGAATAACAGAATGGAGTATACCTATTAGTGTGCAGTGGTATTGGGGATTTGGAGCGATGGCCGATCGTATTTCGAAACTCGATAATTCCAAGCCTTGATTGAATTTGAAATTTTTCTTTCACCAGAGTGCACGCGTATTGCACGCGTATGCACGTGTAGACACTGTGTGTCGTCGATGTTTGGTGCAGACTGAATACCTACTTTTTTCAAATACCGAATAAAGTACAAATTGAGATTATTCCCCATTACTTGGATTTGCTTGCCCCTACTCGTACCTCCCGCGCTCTCAACTTCTGATACCAAGCACTTGGATCCCCTTTGCACTTCGAGTTAACTTATTAAACACTTCTCGGAGTAGATATAACCACATATAATATGTAGTAGTATACCAAGTAGTTTGCACTTTCACAATGTCTAATGAAAACTCCGGTGCGCCTAAGAAACGTATTCAAAGTGCAAAGGGTTAATAATAATAATAATAATAATAATAACGAGGCATAATACACGAGTTCTCCCATTCACTCGATTAAAACATCAATTAAAAATCACAGTTGCCACGAAAACAGCAATTCGTAGCTCGAGATTCGAACGGAAATTGAAAGAAAAATCGTCGCAGCCTCGCACTGATCACACCGTACGCGAAGCCCTCGGAGAACGACCGACTTGGACCACTCACCGTCACGAGATGCGCGATCCTCATGTTGCCGATCGCACTTGGTCCCACTAGATCACTTCACCGATCCAACTATGGAGACCTCTGCACGTCGGCAACGTCTTTTAAAGGTTCCCCGGGGCGGCTAGAGCGGCCACGGTTAAACTGGACTTGACATTGTTCAGCGTACATGCACGCTGCCGGCGCCGTCCGTTTTCTCTAAGGAAAAAAAAAAGGCAACTTGTCTGATCGTACCCGGACAGCAGGTAATTGGTGCATCACGCCGCCCCGCGCCGTTCTATCGAAATTAACTCGTATGTAAAGCAAAAAAGCCAACTATTCACTTGCTTCCACCGCGAGGACGGTGCAGATTCGAATTCCTACGCGCTTGTCTAATCGGTGCGATTAATTTCTCCACGTGTTTACAGCTTTGCAAGACTCGTTTCTCCGTTACGAAGCGATGCCGCGCGGTAACGTTCACTGTTTAAAATCTAAAACGATCAGCAAATTGCGCACAGTGGAACGGGGCACTGGATCCGTGTCGATTGGCTTGGAGCTTCACCTGCTTGCGACAGCGACCGACTATAAGCGGTTAGGAGAACTCGATCGGATTGACGTGGATGGAACACGAATAAATGACTGACAGCCGGTGGTCTCGTTTTTCCATATATATATACATATATGCCTACCCCACGCAGATTCGCGGGGTGATGAATGTTTTCCTCTTCTTCTTTTTTCGCAGGTTTCCACCACTAAGGCCGCCTGAACGAAAGTGAATTTCCCTGCGTGGGGCCGGCTTAATTGGCGGATTATGCTCGCACGCGTGCCGCGGGCGAACGCGGGGGAACGCGGTCCGCGAAATCGGCATTTCTATTCTCCGAGGAACGGATATCGTCGGTGATTTATCTAGAAACGGTGAAGGCAGAGCGCCGAACTTCCAAGTAGCGTGCACGCGTCTCGCCAGACCTGTTTGTAAATCGGCTGATTGACGTGGAACGAAAGTCGGTGTCGCCTAAAGCGGCGTTAATCGGGAAAAAGGCGACTATTCAGACGGTTAGTTAAATATACATCGAAGAGGATTTTTACACGAGATCTTGGATGAACTAGGAAAGGAATGGTAAAAACGTGTACCTGCCACGCTCCGAAGTAACGAGATGTTCATTCAAGGGGATCCGAGAATGGTTTTAAGTACGAATCGTTGCCATATTATACACGCATCAGTACAGGTCCATGTGGAGAGTGATTGAAAAGAAAAAAGAGGGGCAAGGCGTTTGGAGCGGTGAGAAAGAAAGAAGAGAGATGAATATGTGGTACATATTGGTGTGAAAAAGAAAGATGGGAAAAGGGGAAGAAGAATTATTGTAGATACTGAGTAAGTAAATAGTCTTTGCGTATAGATAACAGTGAAACATAAAATATTTAAACCGTATGATTGAGATGTAGATAATGGACGTAAGCACAGGCCCGACGCGCCCCTGTAGGCAAAATCAGTAGGCAGCTCAAGTTGTAATAAGAATTCAGAGTAAGCTCATCGAGAAACTGAAATAGATATATTTATACCTACTTATGCATATGTAGGTATGGGTACCTACCTGTATTCCTTTCGCGACGTAGGTGCTCGATAAGAAGAGATTTCTTTAAATTCCCGGACTCCCTAATATATATCTCTTAGGCCGGATTAGATGTCAACTTGGTTCTTACTTCGAAAACCAATTTCCGGAATTTTGCCCTAATCAATCTACCCTAGGGAGTGGTGCAAAAGGAGTGAAATGTGCTTTCACGGAGTCCTTAATATCCTTTGGGCCCCTTCGCTAGTTATAAATAAAAATCGCAATTTGGCAAAGTTCGCCCGAAGCAGCGGAAGCATAGCAGGTAAAAAAAATTAAAACCGACTTCAAAAAAATAAAATTTGCACTAAAAAGTAAAAAATTATTTTTTCCCTTATCTGATCTAGGACTCTCATGTTTCTTAAGTCGAACACTTAAGTTTAAAACTTAAAAGCCAAAAGTAAAAAAATTTTAAGAACAATTAAAACCGACTTGAAAAAAGTACAATTGCACTAAAAAGTAAAAAATGTTGGTGCAGTGTAGGATGGAACCACCGGGACATCGCCCACTTTCGAATAAAAAAAATCGAATCTATAAACTGCTCCTCTTTGAAGGTGGTTAATAAAAATGCTGGAAATTGGGCAAGGAAAAATATATAAGAAATAGTTTTAAGTTGAACGATTTTATTTAATCCGGTCAAAAATGCATTAAAACAAAAAATAATTCTTTGCAGGATATTTCATGGCTTTTCACCGCTCATTTCGTTCCTTCATTCTCTATTAAATTCACTCGCACCCTGATGTAAAATAATATCACCGTCGTAACTGTAGGTAGGTACTAAAAGAAAAGAGTTATTTTTCAGTTTTTAGTGCATTAGTGTTTGAGTTTTTCAACTAAAAAAAAAACTTGAAATATCGAACTATGTACCTATAGGTACCTACGTAGATATTAGTACTTTGTACGCGACGGATTTATCGTTTCCTTGAGAAATTATGTATTTACGGAAATCGCGATGCCATTTGTCGTATTTCGAGAAGAACTAGTGGTGGAAGAGGGCTAAAATTCGGTTAAGTGGGTACAAGATTCGAAAGAAACAAACAAGCACACGGAAGAGTGAAGCTAAATACATAAAATCGGTTTAATTAAAAATGGTGAAGCACAAAAACACCGCAAAACTATGCACATTATCCTGTTGCATTACATTTGTATGTACATATTCCTGCTCTGTGTAAACGGCATTTGAGCAATAATTATGGAGCACTCCGTGTGCAATGCTGCACTTTTAACTGGATAATGATACAGAATGGAGAAATGGAAAAGTGCTACGCACCATGAAATTCATTAAATCCATCTGTCGGCTAAACGAATACATAGCACCTCGTAGATGCATAATACATTGCATGCATTTAGGCGCGTTAATCTAGAGACGCGGTAGCGTCTCGACGCCAAGTACATGAAAAACACCCTATATATATATATGTCGAACTGTCGCTGCCGTGTACCTTTACTCGTCGCGGAGGCATTCCAACCTAATTCTGACATTTATTACATTATATCTCATCACGCCTGCAATATTTTCTAAATTTAAAGGCATTTTTCTCATGTAAACCGCATATCGGCTTTCGAATAAGACCAATTTCAATAAAATCGGTCCACGCATGACAGAGATATCGTAATATCGTCTCATGGATTAGTCGGAAATGGTAAGATTCTTCTTCTTCTTCGTCAAGGAATTTTTCGTCAAGGAATTTTTCGTCAACATAATACGTATACGCGTTATTATACGCACACCTTCAGCCAAAACGAACTAATACATGTTTCGTTCATCAATTCCTATCTTCACTAGGCAAATTTCGTTCATCAATTCCTATCTTCAATATGTGCAATCTATTCCAAATTTTGACAGCTTACAGTCAGGTTATATACAAAATTTGAGATGCCACGTGTTTTTACAAATATATATTATCGTTGTACCATTGAATTGGAATCAAAATGCAGTCTCACATACAATTCCATGAACCTGGAAACACGTACAATTCCATGAATCTGAAAACACGAAAATTCGTGCTAAATCTGGCGATAACCCCTTTAAGCACAGAAATCTGTAAACATGAAAATGAAAATTGATACTAAAATCAATTAGAGTCTAATAAAACGCATGAATTTAGCAAACATAAACAAATTAATTTAAAAAATACTATTCCATGAAATATACTCAGAAAATGACGTTATGAATGGAAATTTTAATTTTTTAACCACGAAAAACATTTCTCGATTTGATAAAACAATTCATGAAATTGTGCGTGCTTTCAGTTTCATGGAATTGTACGTGCTTTCAGATTCAAGGAATTGTACGTGCTTTCAGATTCATCGAATTGTAAATTTCAACAGCTGATAATTATTATGCTGTAATTGTATAAAAAAAGTAAACAAATTACGTCAAGTACATGATACAAATAAATCACAAAATATAGAAAGTAATAATAATCACAAAAAATAGAAGATAATAATATCTTTGTAAAAAGAAGTGAGATCCCCATAAAAAACTTCAAAAAAGTAAAAAATACGCCAAGCACATGAAAACATGAAAATCACAAAAAATAGAAGATAATAATCATTACAAAATTAAAAAAAGATGTGAAATCAAAATGAGCTGCTAGTACATAAAGATGCTTTCCAACTGCGCTTTAGATGACACAACTACATATGCACAGCTAAAATTCCATTACTCATAATGGCTATTTATACAAAGAAAAAAATGTATTAAATAATAATATGCAGATATATTTTTATACAAATAAATATTTTAATACGAATAAATATTTGATTCAAAATACTTGGCGCTGCGCAACCGAAAAAATGTTATTTGCCTTAGTATTAATAATTTACAACTCCATTACAATATAAAAAACATATACATACACATACTAGAAACACAGTCAGATTTATTCTACATATATTTAATTCTAATGCCATACGTAGCATATGCACACGCATGCACGCACGCATGCACGTACAAGAAAGAAAGAAGAGGATTAATGCAATTTATACATATTTATTGAGGTTAGCAACACCAATTCGGGGCGCAGCGCCAAGTATTTTGAATCAAATATTTATTCGTATTAAAATATTTATTTGTATAAAAATATATCTGCATATTATTATTTAATACATTTTTTTCTTTGTATAAATAGCCATTATGAGTAATGGAATTTTAGCTGTGCATATGTAGTTGTGTCATCTAAAGCGCAGTTGGAAAGCATCTTTATGTACTAGCAGCTCATTTTGATTTCACATCTTTTTTTAATTTTGTAATGATTATTATCTTCTATTTTTTGTGATTTTCATGTTTTCATGTGCTTGGCGTATTTTTTACTTTTTTGAAGTTTTTTATGGGGTAACGTCTAACGCGGCGCATCGCTAATTTCTGCGTGCACAATTCAGATTACTACATTGGATTGCGTTCGTTCCAGCCTGGTGGCTCGACTACGCGCATGTGTATGTACCTATGTATAGTTTAATCGTAGTTGAAACGGCGCTTTCCATCGAAACGAAAACCATAGGCGGCGCTGTTCGGCGCGCCTACCAGAGCGGGATTCTTGTACTGATGAAACGATCCGTGAAGATGCGGCGGCCTCACCGCGTTCTGCTCTTCTTCCTGCGATCCCTTCAAGTAAAACGCTTCGAACTGGCCCTCCGGCAGCAGGATGTCCTTCAACGATTTGTCGTTCGGATCGTAGGCCAACGCGCGTGCCGCCAGACCAGACAGCAGCAACACTTGCTGCAATTACGAAACATTTTCAAAAACCGATATCAACCGATCATTTTTTATCTTTCCAGAAATTTTTTAAATCCATTGGGCCGAGCCAAATGCTCGAACGAAAAGATTCTATTTAGGACTCCAGGTACTTCAAGTGAGTAAAAAAAGTATTGGCACACTTTTTAAAATCGCATAACTTTTTTAGAATTGGTCCAAACGACATGAGTTTTTTTTAGAAGGTAGAAGGATTAGTTTTCTAAGTGACGTATTTCGTAGTTTTGAAAAAAAATTCAATTTGTCGGAATAGCAAAAAAAAATAGTAAAGGCCGTTTTTTCAACTTTTTTTCTGAGCCTGTAACGAAAGTTAAAAAAAAAAACCGTTTGTAGATTTAAGTAAGCTGTATACAGGCTGAAAATTTCATCAAAATCGGTTAACGGTGCTCCAAGTTACAAACGTTTAATGATCGCGCAATAAGTTCGAAAATCGCGAAATTCCCGAAATCAAGCGATTTTCGACCTTATTGCGCGATCATTAAACGTTTGTAACTCGGAGCACCGTTAACCGATTTTGATGAAATATACAGCGTGTATACAGCTTACTTAAATCTACAAACATTTTTTTTTAACTTTCGTTACAGGCTCAGAAAAAAAGTTGAAAAAACGGCCTTTACTATTTTTTTTTGCTATTCCGACAAATTGAATTTTTTTTCAAAACTACGAAATACGTCACTTAGCAAACTAATCCTTCTACCTTCTAAAAAAAAACTCATGTCGTTTGGACCAATTCTAAAAAAGTTATGCGATTTTAAAAAGTGTGCCAATACTTTTTTTACTCACCGTATACCGCGTTTACCGGCAGGGAAAACGCTACGACCAATCGCGCGCGTCAGATCCGTGGCAGGGGTGATACATGAAAATTTATTCGTTCAGGCTCAGATTTCAGGAAGTATATAGCAACAATGTGGGGCAGTGATGAATAATGTTTAATAGAGAACGTACCATTAGCAAGGTAAAAGCGCTCGAAGCCATCGTCCAATTCGTGTTTGAGCGTCGAATCTGTATGGTCGGATCGCTGGAAGAATCAAATACAGGTGTGCGTAAAGAGAAAATTGGAAAAAAGATTAAGATACAAAGTCGTTCAAATATGGAGAGGCAGTAAATCAGATTGGTAACAGTTTAAGTTTAAAGCCGTGTATTTGCAAAGTGAAATAACAAACGCGCCATCGCGATATAAGGTAAATGTCCCCATTACTGACCACGTCCCCATTAGTGACCATTTCATTTTGTTATTGTTTATTGCAACACAGAAAGCGAAATATAAGCGAAATATTTCAGTTATTGTTTCATACGTTATTTATATAGCCGTACATTCATCTTTAAGTAAATTCACATGTAAATTAAGACTTGGTCATTGACATGAAAGTTGACAGATTCTAATACCGTGAGGTTATACTCCAGATATCATTAAACTCGCAATTTTTACAATAAAAATACATGGATCCAAGCAGTAACTTACTCAAATTAACGAGAAATATGTACAGAATTATAAAATAAAAAGAAAATATCCATTTTCTTTCATTATTGTAGCAGAAAATCGTGGTATAAAATAGATGGTCACTAAAGGGGACATCAGGTCCAATATAATTTTCGCCATAATTTTTGTGTAAATAGTCAAATATCACTGTAAAACTAATTTGATTGAGAAACTAGAGACTTCAAAAAATACAATGATCCATACTTTACTTAAATATTGTCGTACATTAGTAAAAAATATACTATTTCGAACCAGTCACACTCTTAAACGGTCGCTAATGGGGACATTTACCTTAGTACCGTGAAAAAAAAAAACTTGATGGCTACCTAATTGCGAGAGTTTCACGAGCCCCATCGCGTATTTCTTGCCACGGCTTATTAAACGTGACTAACATACCGAATCATTCAGATAAGGATATGGCTAAATCTATTAATTTGTTAATATAAATTCCTGATAAAGACGATAAAAGACGATAACGACTAAAATTTCTAACGACTGTTTAACGAATACAAGGTTTCGCTATTTCGTTTTCTAATGACAACGCATCGAATAACGAACTAAGTAGGTACATACTTGCACAGTCCTCCGTCAATCCACGCGACCGTTTTCGACCTTCACTCTGCCACATGGATAAGAAAATTTAAGTTATAAATATGGGTATACATTCGAAATGTTGATTGGCACAGGTCGAAGAACCAAGACCGTCGAGACGATTCATCGTATTATACTTGGAGATAAAGAATCGCTATAATAAATCCTTACAGCTTGCTTTCATTCGTTTTCCACTTTTTATTTTTACTCGTCGTTCAAAAGAGTTACACGCGTCGCATTTATTAGTCGTTACGCCGTGCTTTTACACGCAGAATTGACGGTGCATAAATTACAGCGAACGGTAAGAAGAATCGGTGAAAGAAATAGTGTGAGAGATTTGACTTCCAGCCATATTAACATTTACGATATATCGCTTTTGCCGTTGGGAGCGTGTCGATGCTTTAAACTTACCGAGCAGCCGTAGGAAAAGTGAAAGCCGCTTGGGCGCGATCGTACGCACTATACCCACTATACAGAGTAAGTAGTAAGTATTGCCCGAGAACGTTTCCTCTATCCGTGCACGTTTAACGACCTTGCCACTGTAGGCGCCCCCACGTCGGGGACCAAGAGCAACCTCGCCGACTGCGCAAAACGGAAGCCGATGAAAGTGGAAATCGAGCAACCTCGGTTGCGCCAGCAGCGCTGGGCGCTTTTTACGTTTTCGCCAACTAAGCGGCTACGCTCCTCCGATCGCGTCAGAGATCACTCGTATCGTTTACGATTTACATACTTGTAGATTTCAGTGTCAATTCGATTTCGGATTAATCGCATAAAGTGTTCGTCTTGCCGAAATAGAACGGTACGATTTACACGGAGAATGATGTATTAACTCGTATCGCTATACGTAAATTTAAATAAAAAAAAAGTAGTACAAGTAATTGTAAGAAACCGTAGAAGAATTTATTTATACAAAAAATCAGGTATCTCCATGTAAATACAAAGTGGAAGAATGAGAAAATGCTAAAGAAATAATTACACTCCCCTTTCAAATACAACAGCTTTCTGATCACACAATACAAATAAGCCAGGTCTATAATAAATGCGACGACCTGTCACGTAGGTATCACAATGTCAACAATGCGAAACGTCCACCTCGAGATCTGCGAAAGTTCTTTTTTAAAACTTGCAACATTGTAAAACCAACCAGCCGTGTTCGATGTATCCCGTGCCGTGTATAATACAATCGCGCATACTTATACTATAATCGCTTTTACGATGTAGATTATACTAGAACACTTTAATGAAGAATCGACTGTGTCACATCACTAATTGTAAATACAACAGAACGTTATCGATAACGTACGTACTTGGGTACCAACTTGGGCCGTAGGCTCGCGAGTTTATAAACATTTGTTTTTGTAATTAAAATATACATTAATCGCTACTCGCTGTTAAGTACTTTCCGAAAGTGGTCGCAGTAAAATGAAAAGATTAGAAAAATGGTATAAAATTACAAACATTCTATTCACTTGTACATGACCTCACGACACGTCACAATCAGTTTATATTTACATTAAATATTCCTCAGGCGCAGCCATATATGCTGACGCAATTACACGGAATATAAATAAGAATCTAGCTTTGTTTTTCTCTTTGGAGGCGAAGTGAAGGGCGAGAACCAAGCTAACGAGAACCTTCCGAATACAGCTTGAATAGATTTCCATTTGCTGTTGCGAACCCATCTGGCTTCTTCCTTTTTCAGTTGCTCGATGCCCTACGGCAGAAGACACAAAAAGGGGGTGTACGGAACGTCTGGATACATAGACAGGTCTGGAGCGCCGACCTAGCAATCTCAACTACGTACAGTCTCGTCGTTCCAAATCGCTTGCAATTGCGTTCCCAGCATTACGACGGTGAAAATGGCGAACAAGAGCGCTTCGAAAGCCAAGAAAAGTAGCAGGACCACCGTTACGGGTGGACTAAACGTAGAGCACTCTTTCCACTCTTGCCTGACGCACGTAGTAAATTGTTGTATACATAAGAATAAAGAATGCAACGACATTCCTGCTATGTAGAACTGAAATATATATTTACAAGAATGAACTTATTTCTGAACTGTTACTTCGTATACACGGCAAACACTTACAGTAAAAAGTACAAAATATTTTTGATTATTTTCCCCGACACAATTGTTAACCCATGGACAATGGTGGTCCATTTTTCTAATGCATCTACAAATAAACAATGCTATTTATACTATTTACCTTTCGCGCTTCAGGCTAAGAAAGATTTACCTCTGGCAAACGGAACAATGATGCGCTCTATCGGGCTTGATACAGCAACACTTCGGGCATTTAAAAATCACCTGCCCGTCCCTGAATCCCATTTGCTTTATTGTCTCTTTCGTAGCGTTGCCTTTCGGAACCGCACCCTGCGCCACACCACAAGACGCCGCTTTATCCAATTGTCAGATTAAATATTTCCACCGACTGCATTTCCTCGCTACTTACCGGATCCGTGAACATTGTCCTTAGGTGAGACGCAAAGGCAAGGAAAGATAAAGACTGGAATATCGCTGTGTTTAAGCTAGAGTACACTGTGTTTATCGTAGGGATAAGAATAACCGCCATTACTACAAATTCTGCGTAAATTATCAAGAACCATGTTAAAATTGCACATATAATTCCGCAAATGTCCTACAATAAATAAATACACAATAACATCTGAGGAATATTGTAAAGCGGCTTATATATACATATATGAACACACCTTAATGCACCACAACCTCCCGCCGTAACATTTATTATGAACATCCTTTTCTTTCTGGAAGGGCATGTAATCATAATCCATGATTTATGTTCGTCCGCTAAATCCTCGTACATTAGTCGTGCGAAGGGACACCAATAATCTTTACAAATATAACCATGGTTCCTGGCCTGCAATGAGAAATGAGAAATGAGAAACGAGACATACACCGTCCCACCTCGCGCTACGGCAATCATCACTTACATATTCGGATTATTCGACAGACTGGCATGAAATCATAACCTACTCAACAAGTGAAGTGTATTTACATACATATGTATCTACCTATGCATGTACATACTCAGAACGTCGCTCGCAGTGAAACTGTGACTGTACTATTTGTCCAAACATTCACTCGAACCTTATTCATTCTACCTATTTATTATTCTTAATGCGCGTAAAACCAATCACCGAATAACAGAATTGATTTTGCCCGCGTCGGCACGTACACTCGTTCATTAATAAACAATCGTGCCTTCCGCCTGTTTATAACGGTTGAAATATAGGACTAGTAACGTAGGACGGGGATCCCAAGTCCCGAGCCCGACTGCAACGTTATCACGTGCACCGTGTGGCACCGTGCACGGCGCAGCGCAGACGACGATAAGCTCGGCTCGGTTCCTAAACGGCACCGATACTCGCCACTGCTCGCCACTGCTCGCCACTCAACGGCAATTACGAACGCACCTGCCGTTCAAGCCGGGCAGATGTTCTCAATAAAGGCAAATAAAGCCTGCCGGCACTGCTGGCGTCCGCGAGCCCGCCGCGGATAAGGATAACGTTTAAAAGGGAATCGAGATGGATGTGAATAATACTAGATAGCACCGGTTCGAGCATCACCCTGCCGTACTGCCGTGTGCTGCCGTGCTGCCGTGCTCCCGCACGCGACTGCAAACTGCAAGTTTCAGTTTGACAGTACGCGGTGCAAGGGTGGGGGCCGCAGTGCGCGGCCATATTGGCTACTTGTGACTTTTGGTAGGCAGCAAGCAAAAAATAACCCAACTTTTCTCGTTTCTACGCGAAAAAAATGTTACCCCCGAGGATTTATCATTGATTTCGCACGTCGCTCTTATCAGCTCGCACACGATTAAGGTGGAACGTGCGGTCGTCGCTACAAGGTCACCCTTTTTTTACGAAAAATGGTACGTTAACGTTACGTTAATAGAGCCCTGGGGCTCGAGCGATCGGAACGGGTGTCGTTATGAAAATCCATTCATTCGTTTATTTAATCCTCCTTCTCACTCGGCAGAGCTTCTTTGGGTTCGGCCAGTCGGCTGACATAGAGATCACTCTGGATGGCGCCGACACCAGGAAGACTGCAGACATCAAATCCGAAGATGGCAAAAAGGAGCGCCACTTGTTATATTACGATGGGGAGACGGTGTCCGGAAAAGTAAGGATGCCGCTTAAATTCACTGTCGTGAATAATCGGAGAGCGTAACTCGTCACACGCGACGGCCAATCGGGTTACTTAAGCGTCCCAACTTGTAGTCCACTCGAACTCGTTTCGAGCTTCCAATTCTATCGGCGCCTCTTTCGTCGCGATTTCACGCGTACACGCGTACGCTTTATGTAACAGAAGTACTACCGTAATTATCGTTATCTCGTTTGAACGACTAAATTCTCACCTTTCGCGTAATCCTTTCTAAATTGCCACCAAAAATTCCTTTTATAGGATAAAGTTGGCTCGATTATCGTATTATTATTTGCAGATCAATATCAGCCTCAGAAAGGCTGGTAAACTGGAGCATCAGGGCGTGAAAGTGGAATTTATCGGACAGATCGAATTGTACTACGACAGAGGAAACCATCATGAATTTATAAACCTGGTGAAAGAGCTGACCAGGCCAGGGGAATTAACGCATAACACTGTGTACACTTTCGAATTCGCGAACGTGGAGAAACCGTTCGAAAGCTACACAGGGTCTAACGTACGGCTAAGATATTTTCTCAAAGTGACGATCGTTCGAAGACTTAGCGATATCGTTAAAGAACTTGAATTAGTCGTGCATACTCTCAGTTCCTACCCAGATATGAACAATCCTATTAAAATGGAAGTCGGAATCGAAGACTGTTTGCATATCGAATTCGAGTATAACAAGAGCAAGTAAGTTGTTCCACCGCGAGATGCCGTTTCATGTTTAACGATGAATTTCAAGGTGCACGGACTTGTTAAAATTTACGTTTTTCTTTCAGGTATCATTTAAAAGACGTCATTGTTGGGAAGATATATTTTCTTTTGGTTAGAATAAAGATCAAGCACATGGAGATTGCCATAATAAAACGAGAGACTACTGGTTCTGGTAGCGTATAACTTGCAGATGTTTATCTTTTATAGAAATATATATACATATATATATACACACACCTATGCAGTAAATAACGGACATTGCTATAATTTCGATACTTTTCCGAAGCTTGGTGTTCTTGCTGGAGAAACTTTTTGTTCGATATTCAATTTCACATCAGCTTCTCGTACCAACATAATGATTAGAATACATATTCGCAGGTCCGCATACATTCACGGAAAATGAAACTATAGCCAAATACGAAATAATGGACGGTGCACCTGTCCGAGGTGAATCTATTCCGATAAGAGTGTTTCTGGCAGGGTACGATTTAGCACCCACAATGCGAGATATCAACAAGAAGTTCAGCGTTAGGTACTACCTAAATTTAGTCCTTATGGATGAGGAGGATCGTAGATACTTTAAGCAGCAAGTAAGCTCGGAACACCCGCCTGTTCGTATCTCGCTAATGCACCGAGAGATCTGTTACAATTGAGTATTCTCTGCCGCAGGAAATAACGTTGTGGAGAAAGGGCGAGAAAAGTAGAAAATCGCAGACCGCTTCTCCACACATGCCGTCGCACTTGGTATCGGCAGAAACGGGATTCCCGCAAGGAGCTGCTCAAAACGGACCATCCTCCGCGCCGCAATCGGTATCATCGGGACAACTGCCATCAAGTAATACTACCAATATAGAAGACACGCCGGCCCCGATCGAGGGCATGACACGCGAAGAAGGAGATGGTGAAGGTGAAAAGGAAGTTGATACAGAGAGTAACTGAATGTTTGCGCACAAGTCGGGATTCGATCGGAGACAGTGACAAAAATATCACACGAAACAACGCAGGTAGTTTCAACGCGAGCGTTTCTCCTGCGCATCGTGAAGGGAACGATGGGAATGTTGGGAGCAGCGAGAGATCGTAAGGCCCGCGAGCAAACTTGTAAATATTTTCGATACCTATAAATAATGCGGGTGAATAAATTGAATAAGTAGCCAATTATCGATCAAAATTTCAAATTATCGAGATATATAGGTAATGCACTATGATGTCTGATGGGAGTATGGGACAGACCTAAAGAGAGAGAGAGAGAGAGAGCGAGAGAGCGAGAAAGAGAGAGAAGTATAATTCACGCAACCACCATTTTTAAGATGAACCACATGAATATTCATAAATGGACAATTTAATTTATCGAATATTAATCGGTGGTAAATTCTTGAACGGCATCTGAATGTTACAGTGTCCCGAATATTTTATACAAACTTATTCTGTGTTATGCAAATGATGCCTTCGACCACTGGATTATCTTTAAAATTCGATACCTCTTGTCTACGGCAGCTTAATGTCATACAGGAGTTTTATAAATCTCAGATGAATATACATATACTCACAATGGCTGGCTGCTGCCCTACTTTTAATCCATTCACCTAGTCCGCAACTAAAATGATAAAGGCACTCCAAAAAAGATACTTCTAACGTGCGACATATTATTTAAATAATTTCTCTCGATCCGACGGTCTTTGTTACTGTTCTCAACTTATCGTTCCGTGGAACGATTACAGGTAGCAATTTGTCAAAGCACGCGAGATTAGGTACATATGCTGATTAAAATTTTTTCATAGAATTTATACGCAGTGTCCCGAAGTATACAATAACCAATCGTTCCAACCCGCTGAATTTTAGCACGCCTTTATCACTATAAGAGTGGACTATGATAGATTAAAAAATGGGATGGCCCCACATGTATTTATAGATATATACATACATATTACAATATGTGTGTGGATATATATATGCATATATATGATTTTTAATAACGATAGTTACAGACTGGGTTTGACACACAACACACGCATACACACACAAATATTAACACCTATTGTAATAATAAAATACTGAAGGCAGTTATAATGAAGTAATAAAATATTTCCTTCTATCAAGGTAGTATTAATGCGATTACTACCGCGATGGAGGTATGTAATACTGATACGAAAGGGATTTCCCGTTTCATCGTTTTGTACGGTTCCATGTAAACACGGGTTGACCGTAAAAATCTTGTTGAAAAAAAAGCGCATAATAGTCAGCCACGTGTACCTACTTGATGAATTTCGTTCTGTGTAAATTAAAATTTTTCATATTTCGCGCCTTTGTTATTTGTTGACAAGAAAGATATATGTGTAAAAGAGAGGGAAGCAAAACTGTTTGCGAATTATTTGACATGTCAAATATTGTATATACATATACATATTGTCATACGATATGAAACTAGTTGTATATTTTAATGCCCGCATAAGTATATTATATTATATTATATTATATATCGTATACAGTGTGCCTTTGAGCGCACGTATATTGGAAAGCATTATTTCGTTTATGCATACACCCTTCCTGCTAAACCGCCACGTATGTAGCATTAAATTTTCATTCTTATCGCGTATAAATTATTCTCCGTCTAATTACTCTAATTAGAAGATGTATTCATTATAATTTGAAACACCCACGTGGCACCGTTTCTCCTCTGCGCGTCATACCTACTAATTACTATTGCAGAGTAATTACGAGTACCAACATTAATAAAATTAAAACTACCTCGGAACATTGACATCATGGCGTATTCGGGCGCGGTCGTTCGAATTTGCTAAAAGATAACTGTGACTTGTACAAGAATTTCTGATAGAAAAAGACAGTGTTTCAAGACCCAGTCTTGTAAGTATTGCCCGATCGTTATATGTACATATAATTCGGTACTGAACTGGCGCACTTGAAAATCAAGTTGAAACGGATGCATCGGCGCGGCGTGACACGAGCGCCTATAAGCGCAGTCGCGTACTTACCTACATATGCGATTAGAAGATCACATTTTGCAATACAGATTGCATTACGCTTCTACAAGCAGGTTGAAATCACGCAATAAATCCCATTGCCTAATGTGCGCGTCTAAAGAAATTCGTTCTAAAGACATTAGTCACAGGCAAAGGGATGCATAGATTGAATTATTTCGCTGTAAAATCGGAGCGCCGCGCGCATCTCTGTGCGCGCAGATCTGGTCCTATCCTGTATTATATGTTTATGTGGTTGATTGCCGGTCACTCAGATCCAGATCGGAAGGCGATCTGACTGATCTGAGGCTGCTGAGGCTGCTGAGGCGATCAGTGAGATCAGTCCACCCCACTCCCCAGTGATTCCCAGCATCGGGTTCAGAGAAGATGGCAGTGTCAAAGGAATCGATTTGGCATCTTCGTGTGAAATTTTTTGCAAAACTCAATGACGAGGGGCCACCAGATTCCAGTGTGTATACATTAATATATATATATACATATATATATATACATATTCTCCTGTTCCGAGATTGGTTTCAATTGCTAACTCAATCGGATTTAAAGAGCAAACTCCAATCCTTATGTCATGCGACAAGGTCAACGTGTTTTGTGTCACAGACTCGAAGCGGACTATGAGGAGTTTAAATAAATTAATCAATTAAATATTCGCGATATGGTTACCAGGGCCGTAATATCATTTCAGGTGGAATTCATCCTGCCGATATCGCCCTGATAGAAACGAACGATGACTGGTTAGGGAGGTTCTTGGAGCACAATGAAAATAACGAGCAAGAAGCGCTTCATATGTTATGGGAGACTTGCGCTTGGAGACAGAAATTTGGCGTCAACGGTAAGCCGCCGGCCAATCTTTTATTCCAACTCGAGCGATACACTTGACGATATTGTACCGGTATTGTTTGATCGCAGACATTACAGAAGAAAGCGTGAAAAGAAATTATTTAGAGGACGGATTGTGTTTTATTTACGGTAAAGACAAAGATGATAAAACCATGTTTGTTATTAGATGTAAATTGCATACTAAAGGAAGCAAAGATTTTAGCGAACTGCAGAAGCTTGTCGTGTATTGGTTTGAGAGATTAGAAAGGTAATTATAACGCGATCCGTGGCAAGCTTGGATTTATTCGTCCAATGATTTACAGCGAACGTGATTAATCCGTTCTACCGTTTTAGATATACTAATGGCAATCAAATTTCACTTTTCTTCGATATGGCAGACACTGGTATCTTGAACTTGGATATGGAGTTTATCAAGTACTTGATTAGTCTTTGCAAAAATTACTATCCAAATTTTTTAAATTACATTATTATTTTCGAAATGCCGTGGATATTGAATACGGCCTTTAAAATTATCAAATCATGGCTGCCGCCCAAAGCGATTCCAAAAATTAAGTTTGTTCACAAGAACAACATACACGAGTTCGTGAATCCTAATGATATTCTTACGTGTTGGGGTGGCAGCAATGATTACGTCTATAAATTTCTGTCTGAAGTGCAGAATAATACGGATGCCACAATGAATGGTAAACTTGATAACAAAAAGGTATACGATTATGTACTGGAAAGAAATCATATAAGGATTCTTATATAAAATACTTTTATGAAACGTGTTGTACGAGAATTCATTTCAATCGTTCGGTGTGTGTGACAAATTTTAGGTTCATTTCGCAGAAGGTTCTCCGTTAACGGAGCAATCTCCGAGTAGCTTTGGAGATCAAGCGGACGAAGACGCGCGTAAGCAATCAAATAATTTTCCAAGCCGATCCTACGATATTCTTACCATTACTTACTTTTACTTCATTTCGCAGTGCTGTCTATTAAGCCAAAAACAATTACGTTTAATAACACCGGATTTGAAATTGCTGGAACCATTGTGGTAAAGAATACAACTAACGACAAGCCGTTGTCTTACAAGGTATCGCCTTCCCCTGTGTGGTTTTTTTTTCTTCTCTTCTGTTTTCTTGCCGCGATGAAAATTTCCAACTAACGCTGATTTATAGATAAAGACAACGTCCCCCGAGAAGTTTAGGGTACGGCCAAGCTCGGGAGTTTTATTACCCTTCGAAGAGCGTTCTGTCTCTGTTATTTTGCAACCTGGCTATAATATACGTGGTCTTTTACACAAGGATAGATTCTTAGTTATGTGCCTTCCGTTGAAAGATGCCAACATGCCTGCCGACGAATTAGCGGCCCTATGGAAGGTAACAACGACCAACGACCACAGAATCGTGTACGCGATAGCATTCGTTGCGTTTCTTATACCCCCGCACGCCCGTAGATCGAAAAACCGACGGAGCAGCATAAATTACGATGCCGCGATGGCGAAACCGAGGGTAACGACGTACAAAACACACATTCCATATTATCGCCCGGAATGTCAGAAAATGGCAAAAGTATGGACGCGCTTTTCCATAAGGTACGTCAGAGCGGAAGACGCGGAGAGGAGTACGTATGTATCGTATCGTATCGTATCGTGCAAGTTAATAAACTCGATCAATTTCAGGTAGCACAGCTGCAACACAGTAACGCGAAGCTACATAGCGACATGAGTTTTTTAAAATATACACTATTCTTTTCTATAATAGTAACAATTTTAACGGCCGTAATAGTTGTCTATATTTTAAGGATCGACAATGAAAGTTCTATAGATGATCAGGCCTGTCACATTCCCCGTGGTATATAGGTTTTCGAGTAGAGACGACGTGTTCCGTTTCTACATTTATAGAGTATGTAACAGATACTTTGACCTTTGCACAAGTGATTTATGTTCGCGGAGTAATCCCGACGCGTTCACTTTCATCGTTTCTGTTCTTAGCTCAGGTGGCTCCTTACTCTTTTCATTACGTTATAAAGGATGAGTTATTGTTAATCAGAGGACATTTAAATATGTACATTATATGTGTAATATGTCAGAAAGGACTTAAAAATTCTTTTTCAACATTTTACACGCCTTTCTATCTCTCTATTACGTTATAAATCGTTTTAGCACGACCATCTATTAATTTAAATTCTTCGTTTCCTTTCGAGTAACATGCCTAACCATGCCTTTCTTCTTACATCTACCTATATTATACAATGTTTGTAATACTTGGCATTACGATAGTTTATCTACGTTTCTAACGGTGATCTTTTATATTAAAAAAAGCAACGCTTTTTTTTCTACATCTATGTATACATAAAAACCGATGTGATTGGTACCAAATTTATAATAATAAACGAAATGAAAACTTTTGATAATACCATAGTTCGTACGTATTATGTAATAGCAATAATATTGCATGCCAATGCTTGTTCGATACTAATTTCATAAATTATGTTAATAAAACGACTGCTCAACAGATACGCATTGCATGAGAACTTTTTACTACTCGTCAGCATAAATCGGCCGGCAGGCAGGCACTTTTATCTCTCTTTTTTTTTTTACCATTTACATACGTCATACATAATTTCATCTGTTAAGTATACCGCGCGTGCGTTTCTTACGGGCACGTAAACATTTGCTTTCGAAATAACAATCGGCTACCGAACTGGTGAAGCAAAGCCAAAGGTTTTCCTTATCAACGCATGTCGTTTGGGGCAACGCACCTTGCATAGGCGACCCAATGGGTAGCGACGGGTAGCGGCCCCCCCCACCATCAAAATCGTTTATTCCCCCCCTGGCCCGCGGCCGCGCGGTTCAACGACAACTTTCCCGCCCTTTTCACAGGGCACCAGTATCCTTCGCTCCCGACCGCGTGTCCACGGGTGTTTTTTATCCTGCGAATCTCGCCGTGGCCGTGCTCAAGAACGGAAAATTCCAGCCAATCGAATTGGCACACGTGCAAAGGAGAGCCGTCGGACTTGGATGTTGCGAAAAGCGTAAGCAGCGTAACGCACGCGGTAAAAGAGTTAAAAGAGGCGACCGGTCGGTTGGTGGTTGGTGAAATCACGGACGTTTTGACGACCGGAAGTATCTAGAACGACGGTCGTCCGGTGTAAACACGACGGGTGACGCGTACTATTGCGCAGCTACCAACGCGCAGCATTTGAACGCTTGCAGTTCGATCGGCCATATTGGCCCCTGGCTCTTACACAACGCCCTCACACGAAAGATCGCGAGTTTACGAGGTAAGGGAATAATTCGTGATTTCGTGTGGCGTGGGAGCTTTGGCACAGCGTGGAAATACGATTCCGGCCGAAGAAAGGGGGTTTTCAGTAGTAACCAAGGGGACCGGTGGCCACTGGTCGCCAGCGGAGCGGAATAGCTTGGTGAGTTATCCGCAGCACGTAGCAGAACGGACAGTATTCCCTTCCGTCGCGTCCTCCATATTGATGACAGCGCCGACGGTGATAATTTTCTGAAATTTTTGTCGTTAATGCCCCCTGTGTCCTGAAATCGAAAGCACCCGCGTTGTCTTAAAAGCTTTCCGACAGAATGCGCAACTTCGGTGCCCCTGGTGTTGGCGACGAGAGTCCGCGATAACGGAAACCCTGGGCCGCCCGCCCGCGCGCCTACGTATTTCCACGCCGCGCCGCGCCGCGATCACCTTCTGCCCATGGCGTCATCGTCCCGCTCGCATTGCCCGCTATGCGTGTCGCATGGCGTACCGCGGCATCGCGTGTCGATCCTGTCAATCCCGTCAGTCCCGTTCCACTCTGCTATCGCCGGCCGATGTCGAATCACGGTGACTGTCAGCGCGTGGCCGGCCGCCGATTTTCAATGAACGCGTTCGTACGCCCGCTTTTTCCTACCGCCGATTTCTTCGCCCGGATATATTGATTTTCCCCCTGATTCCCACGCGACCACGGTGTCTCGTGCATTGCCACTTGTATCCCGATGGTAATCCTGCGGAGCTTGCAATGTTTGTACTCGCCACACGTGTTGCTTATAGCATACCTTTCCTCTGTACAAGGATACTCGGGGGGAGTAAGTTTTCTCTACACTCTGCTTCTCAAATGGCTCTGCGAATTACCGCGTTCGCACAACTTTAGTTGTACGCTGTTCGATAACTTCCAGCTATACCTGCCGTCTCCATCGAACCATCGATGCGCTGGCAATGTAAAGTCTACGGTTCTTCTACGAGCAGATTTTCATTTAATCACCCTGTTTAAGAACCCTGTGGTTGCTAATGTTTCAGACTAATGAGAAAAGGTACGTTTGTATGAATTAATGAGCCGACTATGACGAGCAACGTGGCAACGATCAAGTTAGAAGAGGGGCAAGAATCTGTGACAGAGATACAAATGTATTTAGAAACGTTTAACAAAGAAATAGAAGGAGGACAAGGAGAGCAGCTGCAACATGTGCAGTGTTGGTATTTCACGGCTGATTAGCTAGACAGAGCTCGTTGCGCTCGGCTCTGGTGAAACGGTCGAGCTTCACGAAAGTGTTCTGTATTGTAGTGCAACAGGTGGAAGGCTTGTCGGGGGGAGAGGAGGGCGGAACTTACTTCGTCGACCAGTCCGGTCAATATTACTACCAGGCAAACAGCGACGAAACACCTGTAATGACGCAAGTGCAGATTCAAGAAGTAGAAGAAGCCGATCAGAACGAAGAAGCTCAACAAGAAGACCAGTATCACGAAATCGAGGAGCTGGAGAATGTCGACGGAGACGACGATGTAAGCGAAAGCGACCGGCTTTGAAATGTCATTTTATTTAGTTATTAAATGTAGTTTTGTCGAAAGTAAACGTATCGGTTCGCAGGGACAAGCGAGTAACAACAGCGGAAACAATCAAGTTGTAATCAATTCCGGAGATGCATATCAAACCGTCACGATCGTACCATCCGACACCAATCCCGGCGAAGTCAGTTACGTGTTAATAGTTCAGCAGCCCGACTCCGAGGACAAAGACAATAGACCCGCGGAAAGGGAGGGGACCGAAGGCGAAGAGGGAGAAGGCGAACAAGACCTTACCGTTTACGATTTCGAGGATAACGAAGATAACGAGGCACCCGTGGAATCGGAGGTGGAGGATGATAAAACGAAAATTATCAAGTTCCTGCCGAAGAAATCACAAACGGTCACTCAAGCTCATATGTGTAATTACTGTAACTACACGAGCCCCAAACGGTAAATTTCGCATAACACATTCCGATACGTTGTAGTAGCACGGAGTAAAAACGTGCTCGACGCATAACAAAACAATTGAACTTGTACAACCTAGGTATTTGTTATCTCGGCATATGAAGTCGCATTCGGAAGAAAGACCGCATAAATGCAGCGTTTGCGAGAGGGGCTTTAAAACGTTAGCCTCGCTTCAGAATCACGTCAACACGCATACCGGGACCAAACCTCACCATTGTAAATTCTGTGACAGCGCGTTCACAACTTCCGGTGAGTAGAACTGGACTGGAAACTTTTCCGGCCAAGGAATTAAAGTAGAAAAGTAACACGATTGATTGCCGGTGTTATTCGTTCGCAGGTGAGCTCGTTAGACACGTCCGATACAGGCACACGCATGAAAAACCACACAAATGTCACGAATGCGACTACGCGTCGGTTGAACTGTCCAAATTGAAGCGTCATATTAGATGCCATACAGGGGAGCGTCCGTATCAGGTGCATTATGCTATTACTTGTATTACTTGTACTACTTGTACCGCTCGGCAGTTGATCTGTCTGTCCTATCCTAGTTTCATGTTCTTATCCGTGTACAGTGCCCGCATTGTACGTACGCAAGCCCCGATACGTTCAAGCTAAAACGCCATTTGCGAATACACACCGGGGAAAAGCCCTACGAATGTGATTTCTGTCAAGCGAGGTTTACTCAATCCAACAGTCTGAAAGCTCATAAACTGATACACAACGGTAGGTGTGACGGACCTCGTCGCTGCCTTGCCCCCATTCCTCCTTTATTTCCCCATTTACAATTTACAATGATACAATATATATGCATTGCAGTTGGTGACAAGCCAGTATTTCAGTGCGAATTATGTCCGACAACGTGCGGAAGAAAAACAGATCTTAGAATACACGTACAAAAGTTACATACCTCTGACAAACCTCTGAAATGTAAGCGCTGTGGAAAGACATTCCCAGACAGGTAAGTAGAGGAGACTGGCCATACGCAGTAGTAACACTTTATCAGGAAATATTGTTTTGTCTGGTAAACAAGATACACACGATATTTTCTTACTTTATAGATATAGCTATAAATTGCACAGTAAAACACACGAGGGAGAGAAATGTTACAAATGTGATTTGTGCCCGTATGCATCTATATCTGCGCGTCATCTTGAAAGCCACATGTTAATTCATACAGATCAGAAACCGTACCAATGTGACCATTGCTTTCAATCATTCAGGCAAAAGCAACTCCTCAAGCGGCATTGTAATCTTTATCATAATCCCTCTTATGTTCCTCCTCCACCGCAAGAGAAGACACACCAATGCCCCGAGTGCGAACGACCGTTCAGGTATGGAATGTTCGCCGCGCCTACGAATGCGCCTACCTAATGGAAAAGAAAAAGACAAAAGTACATATTAAGCTTGTCCTTCAGGCATAAAGGGAATCTCATTCGGCATATGGCTGTTCACGATCCAGAATCGTCCCTTCAAGAAAAGCAACAAGCACTGAAGATGGGTAGACAGAAAAAGATCCAAATCATAGATGGACAGAGAGTGGAAGTTATGACCGGTCAGTATTCGTCGCGTCAAGTCGCGATAGAAATTTTCCGAACAAAGTAATTAGATATGCATGTGCGACGAACGAGGAGCATCGATACGCTTCGTTGCGACAACGCTGCTGTGGTGATTTAACTTTTCGAAACTTTAAGGTTACGAGGACGACGAGGAAGAGGAGGAGGAAGACGAGGAGGATATGATGGCGGTTGAAGGAAGCGACGGTCAACAGTATGTTGTATTGGAAGTTATTCAGTTGGCAGACAATCAGAGAACCGATCAGGTAGATGACAGACGCTAATTGTGACTCGTACCACCCTATTCGTGCACGTATCAACTTGGATAATCCTGTTCTGTTCCCTTTTTGCTTTTAGCAAATGGCTGTCGTAGCGAGTGAGGATGGAGATTTGGTGATGCAGGACCCTTTGAGTCAAGAAAGTGGCATCGTCACTGGTACGGGGGAAGACGGAGAGGAGATGGACGAGGAAGAAGACGACATGGAGGAGTTGAAATTGGACCCGGGAACCTCTTCCAAATCTTCGCCTCAGAACGCGCAAAGCGATCCGAAGTTACAGAAAGAAATGGAAACCTGCTTTGGTTTTGACGAGGCAAGATTTCTTCGTCTTTGATTACTTTTATGCGCTTTAGTGTTTAAAGGCACGACTCATTATGGCGAGAATCTGTGCGATGTTTCAGGAGGAAGAGGAGGAGGAAGCCAATAGCAATATCAATATATTGCAGACAATTTCGTAATAAGAGGAATGAATGGACGGAACACCTACCTACCTACCTACGTACCTACCTAACTACCTACCTACCTACCTACCTACCTAACTACCTAACTACCTACCTACCTACGTACCTACGTACCTACCTACCTACCTACCTACCTACCCAACTACCTACCTACCTACCCAACTACCTACCTACCTACTACGTAATAGTCAAATGTTTTATTTCTCTCGCAGTGTCGGTGTACGCGCTGTGACCGCAGTGTATGTACTATGTAGTATTTAATGACTCTGTGAATAGCTCCAATGGAGCTACATTTCGGGGGGGGGGGGGGGGGGGGGGGGCTAGAACGCTCTCACAGCATACACACGTATACACTCACTACACATGGTACAAGAACTTTCTTTGCCACTAGTGCATTAGACACGTATATGTAATAATTTATGAAAGAGCAGTAGTTTCGTGAAGCAGTGGTTTAGTGAAATATCAAGCGAATGTACAATTACGATAATGTAAAATATTATTTTACTTTATTATCAGCGGAAATCATCGTCATCATCATCTCCTTTTGGATATCAACGTAAACTGGCATGGCTTGTTAACATTGAGAAGCATATATATTAATAAGAATAGGTTGGTATAATATTTTTAAACACGTTATTTAAGAAGAAGAAACTTTAATATAAAAGGTACAGCGCATATTTAGTGAAATGTTTAAACTGATCGATGTCAGTTGTTTGTTGGGATGTGGATAACAAAGCTGAAATTATAGAATAAAAATGAGGCTGGAGTGTAAATAAATGCTTACCATTACAGCTCATGTTATGGACAGATGCAATTGTTCCAACAATTGTTCACTAGGGACTAGAGGAGCGCTGAAATTAACTATATCGAATTTTACGTTCTATAACGTGAGTAACAATCCGCGTATACATAGATATGTATATATGAATCGGTAATAACCTAAAGGATAAAGAAAAGGGATTAGAAATTTTTCGTTCACCTAGAGAATACTACATTTCTGATTGTATATACGTATTTCATAATAATATTAATAATAATTATTATAATAATAATAATAAACTGTCATTTCACGGATAAGTACCTACGAATATTATTAATGATCGCGACTACTCGAAGCCGAGCTTTCTGTTGATATATATATATAAAACGTACGAATGCCAGAAAATAACCCGATGTTGAGTATAATGTTACGAATGATGTTTGTAATGCTTGATTATTTTTCACCCCACTTTTCTTTTTTCAACATTCTTACACTTCGAGTATAAGATTTTCGAGGTGCTTCTTTCAGATTAATTAGGCTTACTAAAAGAGAAATGAAAAAACAAATGGAAAACTGGAGCGGTTTGCTGAAGCACTTTTGCGCGTTGTATCGTTCTTGCGACACTTTGCACCGCTATGCAATTCGCGATTGCGTGGAACACCAGTGCCGGCGTATTTCTATCGATACGAATTATATAAATACTTCAATTATGTAATCGAGTTGTGATTGTAAACGTAATCTTACACTGCAAGTTTTCGTACATCGTTGCACGTAAGTTCTGTATGTATCTCGGTAAAATGAATATTGTAAAAAAAAGGGAAAAAGAAAGCATGTAAAATTTTTTACACTCGAGTTGTACAATTGTAATTGAGTGACTGATAATCAAAACGGAGCAGTTTCGTACATCATCCCAAAGAAAAAGAAACGATGTAGCATTTTCTCTACAATAAACACGTTATGTCGTCGACAACAGCTTGCAGACGTTATCCCAGCGTTTTTGTATCTTTCTTTCAATTCTTCTCCTTTGATCACTTGTCGTTTAAATCTAGTCTTTTCAATGTTACCTTTCTCTATCGCCAATTCACTCCACGAATCTTCAGTCACTTCAATGCACGATGCTTGAGTCGGTAACAATTTGAAACTTTATAGAAAAATCATAATAAATAATTGATATTGTTGCAGTGTGCAACGATGTAACCACTAAAATATTACAATTATTCTACCATTTCTTTAGGTAATTCGGACACATCAAATGAAAACATATTACTCAGGGACAGTCTTAGTTTGCAAGTAAACTTGTTCTTAAATAGTTACTAAAAATATTTTACAACAAAAGTTCCCACATAAATCATGAATCTGATAATATTTCGGTGACACTTTCAAATTTCTGTAAGTTGCACACCCAGCGAGGTGGCAAACATTGTGAGGGCTCCATTTTTTCCCCTTAAAATTAGAAAATCAAGATGTAGTTCACTAAAGACGGCGCTCCGCATTGAAGCTTCCTCTTTCGAATGAGACCTCGCCCAGCCCAAAATTCGCTCGTATAACGACGACAAACGAAAAATCCCAAAACCATGTTTCGGGCCAGATTGTGTCGGTATACAGCGCACTGCATTACCCGTGTCTACCCCCCTAAAGATTGTAAAAACTTCGTTTTATAATAAACGAAAAGAAGAAAAGACAAAATACCAGCTGTAGCTACATCTGAGGAATAGAGAGCACATCACAAAAATCTCTCTGAACAAAAACATAAAGCTGAGGAAGAAAAGAGTGCAAAAAGAATTTAAGATGACAAAACAAAAAATTAAAAAAAAGCAGAGGAGAAAAAAAACAGGTTTTAAGAAAGAGGAAAACTAAAAAAGATTAGCGAATTATAACCCTACTTATGCAGAAAAGTTATATTTTTATGCTTTAATTATGATATTTAGTATATTTATGTTCTGTAAATAAAGATTCCATAAATACCCTGATTAGGGAGGGAATTCGGTAAAAATACGCTCTTTTAATGATTTTTTATGCAATTTATACATTTCAATTTATTCGATCAGGAATTGGGTATTGCTCTGATCAGGAAATACTCCCAGACATGATTTAGGTGATCAAAAACTGCTCCCTTTGCATTTTTCACTTTCAAAGTTAAATTATAAAATAATTATTATTATGCTTGCAGTTTTTAAAATACCAAATTAAAGATAGAACATAAATTTACTGAAATAACAAAAAAGAAAATTAAATTTGATTATGTTTTCCCTTTACACATTTAAGAACCCGCGGTAGTTACTCTTAAGTGATCAGGAACTGGGTCCTTGACGGTGGGTGCGTTCCAGTTGGCCCCAAATCGCCCACAACGTCCGCGATTTCCATTACATATCGCGACCGTGCGGACGTTTGAATTAGTAATGGTGTTTAGAATCATCCCTTAAATTTATTCCCACGTGTAGCCAAACAACCTGCGTGTATTGTGTGTAGGTGTGTAATCTGTGACGAAATTGATTGTATATTGTATATAGGTATATGTATGCACCTATGGTATGCACAATGCATAGACACGGCACGCGAAACGTAGGAAAAATTGTAGAAAGCACTCTGGTTTAACGTAGTGTCGTTTCGATGGCAATCGGCCACGTACCGCTACCTAAATAGCCGAAACAGAAATAATGAGGTTGATATGGCGGTTCTTTATTATATTCTTAGAAAGGAATACACGAAATATATATGCTTGTATCGATACGATCAAAGAATGGTCAAACCGTTAACGAGTCGCAAAGGGAAGTCCGTTTTATCTCGTTTATACGCCAAGTACTTGTACATAGTAACTGACATACATATATCATGGAAAATAGTTCCATTTATTCGATACGGAACACCATATACCGTTGAGAGAAAATCTATCGAGCACGGACTACTAACAAGTACATATCAACAACAGTGACCACGATCATAAATAACAACGTCGACACTTGATCCTGTAACTATATAATTGACCACGAACGAAACAACTACATGCGAATACAAGGCGAGTCACGAGTATGTATGCACTTACTTACCTAACTGGCACGGGCAGTATCTCTTATGACTTATATGATGTGCAAAAGTGCTAGACGAAAAGGATCTAATTTTTTTTTCTTAAATCCAACAATGCAATGTACCGAACAAATGCCCAACATACGTTCTTCGAGTATCGTCGTACTTCAATACTCGAACAGACGGATTTATGCGAAACAAACGCGTATGGTTCTAATTTAACGAAAAATTCGAATAATCGGCATTAGGAAACTATTCGATTCTTTCTCCCGTCATAAGAGGTACGTATTCCCCATGCCAAGTGCGTGACTCACCCTGCAAGTACACGTGCGATCGCAGGTACAGATCACACACGCACACGTACTTGGGCGTAGGCGCGCGCAAATTTGACGACTGTGAAAAGACCACCTACTTCAGAATCGATCGGATCGTTTTAATGTATGTAAGAACCAAACATTCCTAAAAATGCCACGGGAGCACGCCTAAGAGTGTTGAACACATAAAATGGATGAAAAGATGCGAAAAGAATAACGAGAATCGTCCGATACATCAGGTCTCTGCCGTACAGAGGCTCTCAACTATGTACTATATTGTATGATGTAGAGATCAGCGCTGTCCAAGCCAGAGCCCGCGCGCTCTGTGGGGTTCTCCCACTCTTGTCCGCTTTGTCACGAGGTACCGCGCAACGCTAAAGAGGCCAGCCAATACTACTACTATTACTACTACTACTACTACTACTACTGCTACTACTACTACTACACACATAATCCTCGCGAATATTCTGTACAGATGGAGCGGTTGTAAAATGAATGAAAGGGAAAAGCAGGCGCGTGAGGGGCCTCGCCACTGGACAGCGCTGAGCCGCAGGTGTAGATGGACTGGCTATAGGGCTGCCATTCGTAAAATCACTAATCTAGGACAGAGAGTTTTAAAATTCCGGACATCTGTAATTGAAACCCGGACACTTTGAACTATTTCTTATATCAGATACGATATCTGAAGATAAAATTTTTTGTAAATTATAGACTGTAACCGCAATCAAGAAATAAAAATAAAATATTTATGATTTTTTGAGCGAGCAGCGTCGAAAAAATCGGATCGCTACAGGAGAATCCCCCGCACGTCCCCGGACGCCGTAAAATGGCAGCCCTAACTGGCTACCAATGAATGATTTCAAACCAATACGAATGCACATTGAAGAAGACGCGTCTTCGTCACCCCTCGCCCACTTAGATGTACTTATGTACTTACAAACACATTTGACAAGCCTCAGATATGCCGAGCGCATCACGAATCCGCGACGATTTTTCCAAGTATGTATTATTGCGCTTTCGATTGGCTATTTATCGTTAGAACAGGAGGACCCCCGCAAAACGAAAACTTGGATGAAAAGCTGCTTACAATAACGCCAAAGGTAAATAGGTAGTTGCAGCCATATGATTATGTATATTAACAGAATTCTCACATTTCAACTTTCCTCCTGCACCTCCTAATTCTTCAAATATTAGGCCACGTAGGATATTCACCCCCAAGTAAAAAAAGAAAAGTATGTTGAATATTTATTTGGGTATGTACTACCGAATACCCAAGTTTCATAAAAACTGCTGATTGTCAGTTTGGGGTTGCCCCTGGTTGGTGAAAGTAGAAAAAGTATTTTTTTCTAATGTCCACACGCATAAGAGCATACTCGGTTTGTTTGGCGCTCGGCTGATGGTGATGCCCCGATGGGGGGTCCGAGGACGCGAGCATCCATAGCGGTTTCTACGAGCCGCGAGGAAGTAGTATCCTCCACGGAGTGATCGGTATAACCGCAGCCATTTGTGGCAAAACTGGAAATAAACATAAACTAAACATTCACTAAATAGCCGGCTTTCCGAGCTGCTTGGTTATCTATCACTTTCTACCTATCTATCCGTATTTTTGCCTCTTTCTTTTTTATAGTTTCTTAGCTATGTCTACTTTCGCTTTTGCCACAAATGGTGGCAACCAATCAGCCACGATACAGGTTTAGGAGCCCGGGCTCCACTAGTGTTACCATAGCCGCGCGGAAGGATGGGGAAAACTTTAGTAGTGTGCGTGTACGCTCGTACCTTTCAGGCAGGAGCCTGGTGTAGCGGGTCGAAGAAATCGATTTCTTTTTTTGCAAAAATCAATAGTTGAACATCACTATAATATGTTCCCAAAGCAGCAAAACGAAATTCGAAAAATTGCCAGAAAACTTGAAATGTGTTTTTCTAGAAACGACAGTTTTGCAATTTGTGGGCAATGTAACTCGAAAAAAATATTCAACCAATCGACTTGGCCTTGTGCACGGATTTTCGTGAACATTTTCTTCACAGATCGTAGCTATTGGTATAATGATATTGTTTAAATAAATAACTTTTTTTTTACACATTTAAGGCAAAATTTCGTTGGAACAGGGGACCTTTTTTCAAGAGGCCGCCATTTGTTCAATTTTGCATCTTTTAAGTTATGAATTTATACGATTTGTGCGTACACTCATAAACTACACGAAAATTGTTTGATTTTTGGTGTCGGATGAAACCAAAAGACGCTGCGTTGCCCGCGGTGAAACAATTCCGTCGCCAACGGACTGGGCATAAGCCGTTATAACTTTGTTATTTGCCTCTCTTTTTGAATAAAAATTTTTTTAGCTACCTTAACCTGATAATACAATATCCTGAAAGTTTCAAAAAGATCGATTAAATACTTTGTTTAAAAAAAATTCCCTAATAATGCCTCGATTTTCAGCTAGTTACACCAGGCTCCCCCCTTAAGGGGTTAGCTCGCATCAGTAAGGTCAGAAAAATCGATTTTTGGATTTTATCATTTTCTCAAAGTATATCATCCTGAAAATGTTTTCTGTAAGTTTCAAGTCGATCCGATTAAAATTATGGGAGATATAGGACTTAGAGTGTACGCGCCGCGAACCGTACCGCCGACCACTTGAAACTTTAAACGCGTTTTTCTCGAAACGTGTTTTTCGATTGCGGTGACCACGATTTCTCCAAAACCGCTTCACCAATCTTTCTGAAACTTTGTAGGTTTCTTCTAGACATTCAAATCTAGTCTTTAATCGAAGCATTTGTTTTTCCAATGCATAATTTTTATTTTATGGATGAAAAATGAGTGTTTTTTTCATCGAAAATCGATCATTTCACTTAAAACATCTACCATTTTGTCCCAGATGAATATTTTATAAAATCGAACGATTAAAGACTAGATAAACTATTGTACTAACTAAATCTTCTTCGTTTTTTGATCTCAGATAACCCAGTTCCGAATAATGTTGGTCACCGCAAAACGTGTTTCTAAAAACAGCTTCCGGGCAACCAGTTGTAATTGTGCAATAAACAAATATTTTTATACCAAAATATAATATAATAATCTGTTAAAGTGTCCCTCATTTGAATATAAAAACCATTGCATATTAATATGCATGTACTTTCTGCTATAAATTCCCAAAGAATCGATACATTTTCTGCCTCCTGATGCGAGCTAACCCCTTAAGGTGCAGTTCCGACTGGCCGAACCACGCGCCGTGGAACTTCACATTGAAGGCCTAAGGGCACACTAACAATAAGTACTAGAGTTTTCATTGACTTCGAGCACCCCCTTCCGCGTGGCTCGAGGAAACCGTATGGATGCTTGCGTCCTCGGACCGCCCATCGGGGCATCGCTGCTCTAGGCTCTGTAGGTTTAGTTTAGGGAGGCAGAAATTACCCGCAGCATCTGTACGCGGTCGAAAGAACTGTTTGCTATATAGCTGGAAACTGTAAGTGTACATAATACATATTAACATCCGCGTACTTCTGCTCGCGTAATTATTGCCATTTCCGTAAGCATGCAGACGCCGGAACTCGTCGGTAGGAAACGGATCGAAGGAGACACGAGTCGACGATCCATTAAGACAGCGTTATACGAAACTATGTTTCTTCTACGTATAATCGTCTGCGAGGTAGCTTAGAAGCTTGGAAGCTTGGAAATTTGGAGCGTCGGACGATAAGGGCAGGAACTTTCTAGGGTTGCATTTTCGCGAGCGCTTCCGAAATTCCAATGATTGTCCACGATTATCCACGATTGTCCCCGATTGTCCACGATTGTCCATGATTGTCCATAATTGTTTAAGATTGTCCATGACTGTTTAAGATTGTCCGCGGTTCGACAGCACGATTCATCCGTTCACGATCGCGATAGCAGACAACGAAGGATTGTCCCGCGCGAACCTTAAGGACACTTAACTTGGCAGGTACGCGTGCTTCTAAAGCGGCGCCTACACCAATTGTCTGCTTTCTTTCTACCCCTTACGCCCTGGCGCTTCCTCCTTTACTCTCATACTTACTCCCACTCCCCACATACTCCCACTCCCTACACATACATACATACATACATACATACAGGGGGAACAGGCACTCGCCATGCGCACAAATTGTATACATGTACGTACATATACATAGATTAGTATCGAATCTATGTGCGTATATCTTTATCGAATTCAAGAAACTTTCCACCACGACGAAGGAGAGCAAACGCCGCCAAATTGTAGCTACCTAACTAACGCGCGTACAACTGCGCATGTCTGATATGTATGCGTGTATCCAAATGCATGGAGACATGAGATTTGCTCGCTTCTCTCGTAACTTGGAGATACACATTCTCTATCGTCATTCTTGCGTAACAGATACTCTGTTCTTACGTTTGCGCATTCTAGAACATGACTCGATACACTATTATTATTCCGAGATATCGTGAAAGATCCATTTGAATAGCACCAGTAGGAACCAGTCAGAGTTTACAGTTACAGTTACAGTTACAGTTACAGTTACAGTTATTTTATAGTTACATATACAACGAATCAGCGACTAATCCCGCACATTTACTTTTTCCACGTTTCTAGAATACACATACGGTCGTGCAATTACGTTGTTTTCACATCTGTATAGTATTTACAATAACAACAAGAGAAACAAATGGTGCGAAATTGCGAGGCCGTGAATCATCTGATGTAAAGGAAAAGAAGGAAGAATCGTTTTACTCTATTTCGGACCTCTATGTTTCAATGAGTTTATGAACATCCGTAAATATCTCATATACGTAGACCGAGAAATCACGATAGGCAATGTTACTTTCAACGCACGAAATATCATGCGTATACATAGACCCGGTTTCGTTGAATGGATCGTCGTTACCGAACATCAGATAACCCAGGGAAATCGGGTGCCCGCGCTGCTGCTCATTGTCAGCGTTTTTCTAAAAAAAAAAAATGTTACAAACCATACGATTACTTGCAATGAATTTTTGACTTCGCAGCAAGTTTTCACCTCGTAAGATCCGAAATGAGAGAAATAATTTGTACATTCCATAATTTCAATTTTCATATCGCTATATGTCTACTACTGGTATCTATGTATATCTTCTTGATACGGCTACGCAAGTACTATATAACGCGCGCGAAACTGTGAAATGCTGAAATTATCTATTTTCTGCATCTTCTATCGTTGAATTCATCTTGAGAGGCGATTTCGTGTGACATAAAAAAATATAGACACCTTTGTTGTTCGGTACTTGCTGCTAATCTAAAACACTGTTTGCTCTCGCGTTTCCCTGTTATTTTCTTTCACGTGGGTATGCATGTAGTTGTTATTTACGAGAAGAATGCTGGATACCCGAACGAGCGGAGAAATTTCTTACTCGTCGACAAGTTTTTCGGCTCCGAGCGTAATCCAAGGATCGTTCTTTTGTAGGTATCGGCACAGCAAAAGCAATGAACCGTTTCTCGTTTCTTTTGTCGTGCGGACGGTTAACCCCTGTAGCAACGACAGTTATACTACAGGCGCTCGTACATGGGCTCGTGTGTAGCTTTGGTGCCGAGCGATCATGGTTCAAGCGTCAAACTGTTTGTTGAAGAACTGGTACTGTAACGGAGCAAACATGCAACGATTACACAAGTTTTTTCGTGGCGTTGAAGAACGATCGAATGACAATCGATCGATCAACCGATTCAAGTACGTAAGTTTAAGCGCTTGTTTTAGCGCTTCGTCCTTGCGCATCTGATACAGGTACTGCCTCTTCTTGGAGCATAGTCTATACTCTACACTCTATCTAATCGGTTGGCCGATTCGAGAGATTCTCGAGTATTGCGTGCACATGGCAAAGATAGCGCAAAGCACAAGTGCGTAAGTATGTAGGCTAGTTGTTGGAAATAAAGTACGGAGGAGCAGGGGCATCCGGAGACTTTTTCCCAGGGCGGTGGGGGAGGGCAACTTTGGGACGATGGTAAAGAAAAATATACCCCTTTTGATTTTTTAACCCATTTTATAGTGGCAATTTAATTAAAAATTTAAAATCGGAATTTAAAAATATCCCCTTTTCTACCGACTTCAAAAAGGAGGAGAATATAGATACAACCCGTTTGTATTTTTTGATGATCTTCCGTTTATTCGAAAGAGGGCGATGCCTCGGTGGTCCCATTCTACACTGCATCAACATTGGCCCATTATTATCACCTAATTATTATTATTTTGTGTATGTACGCGCATATCTCTTCAGCATTCAATGTGCTACCGACTTCAAGAAAATAAAATTGCACTAAAAAGTACAAAATAATTTCATTTAATCTACGACTCTCATATTTTTTAAGTCGGTGCCTCATCATTTGCACTTTGTAAATCTGGCGCCGATTTAAAAAATACCCGGGTCCTAGATTAGATTCGGGAAAAAATTATTCTTTATTTTTTAGGGCAATTTTATTTTTCTGAAGTCGGTTTTAAGTTTTCTTTAAAATTTGCTCCGGTAAAAGATTTTTCTAAAAGGAGCCCCCCCCCCCCATACTCTGCGGACGCCCGTGCAGAGGAGGCAGATAAAAGATTGAGAAAGAGGATATGAAGCTAGGATAGAGGCAGAATACTAGAGGCGGAACTGGCCTATCTCTACGCAACACTACACACAAGTATTGTTCTACATTGCGACGTTGCGACGCACGGCTATTTGAGCGACTCGTGCGCGACAGAACCGTATGCACCGTCTAAATTCGTCGCAGAATAAATTGTAAGAAATCGGAGATAGAATATAAGTACGGTAGGTTAGAAAGAGAAAGCAGAGGAACGGAGGATTTGGTGGAAAAGAAGAGAATCAAGCGATGCGGTAACGACTAGCGCTACTGGTGGTCGCGAAAACTGTGTAAATTGTAAAAGAAAGAATCAGCGACGATGGATAGAAGCTAGTGAGTATCCTTACACTGTAACGAAGGGTCAGTGGGAACGCTGTCCCGGTAGCTGGAGTAGTAATGGAGAAAGTGTTGGTGGTTGTGGTGGTGGTGGTCCATTGAGGTTGAGGCAGATGGGGGGTAGTTGTCTTACCATGTTGGAGCCAACCTGTTGCAGCAATCCGATGCCGCCCTGTTGCGAGGACGTTGACGAGACAGATGCACGTTTCGACCCGCGTATACTGTTGTTCATGCTCGAGCTAACCAAGTATGGCACGCTGCTGCTGGTGATCGGCATCCCTCCACCCTATCGTCAACCCCGCGATACATTAACTTATTATACGCAGAAATGCGTGGTAAGTTGAAAGGGAAAATCTATGCGCAAGAGAGAATGCAATACCGTGGGTGGTGATAAATTCATGCTGGATCCACGGCGATCTTGGGGGCCAAAGCTCGAGTGACGTCTGATTAGAAATCCATCGCCCGACGAGACGCCTGGTGAACTGGCACACGATTGTGTCAAGTGTGTCTTCGATGCCATCAGAACATGATCCGATGATCGCCTGGTCGTGAAGGTGTTTGCCACTTTTAGGTAATTGCTGTCGTTGTTGGAACGTGAGAACCAACTGAACATGCCTAACGTATCAACGACACACGAGTTAACACGATCCATCGCTGTTCCGAGAACTGCGCGTAAAATCGCGCGTAAAATTGCGCGTAGAACTGCTTACCCGACACCGAGGTCTTTCTCGGCATATTCTCCGCCGATGCTGTCATTGACATCGAACCTACGCGTCAACGGGTACATACGATCAACCACCATTAAGAATATGCATGTATATTGTATATTGTATATTGTATACGTGTGTACACCTGGCAGCGCGTAATGTGGGCACATTTACTCACCGATGCTGTTGTTCCTAGCCATATCCTCGGCGGAAGAAGTTTTCCGTTGCTCGATACGCAAATTCGGTATATTGAACGGCTGTGTGTACATATTGTCCGTACTCTGCTGATGCCGTAAGCTCCGATGTCTTTCCGGGCTCGACAGTGACAGATTGTCCAACGTCAGTTCGTTCCTTTGATTTCTGTGCGCGCGGAAATGTAGCGTAGAGGGGAGTATGAAAGAAGAATGGTAATTGGTAAGAACGAAATGTAATCGCTGGTTCACCTCTCGATATGATGCAACATATCCCGCAAGAGTTTGAGAAGCAGCTCGAATTGGTCCAGACTAAGCGCAGGATTGATCGCCTGAGGCAACAGAGACGGCATTACCCGAGTCGCCATCCAGCTGACCGAAAGCCCATAGGTTTTGTCGGTCAACATTAATCTATAAATGTCTGTCCGAGACGAATAGCACAGTCCCATTAGTAAAAATCAAAGCAGATCCGAAAAGCTCTCGTGTGCATGGCGGATCGGTGAATGGCATGCTAGGTATCGATCAAAAATACGCACTTACAACCCGAACCACTACTTCCGGTTCTTGGAGCTTTACATTAAACAGTAGTGGTAAAATGCGATCGATTATTTTTTGCTTTTCCAACCGGCCCAATATACAGGTGACCACTTTCACCAGCGTTCGAGCGTCCACCGTGTTCTTTTCAGCCGCTTGGAGCAATTTCGGCAGTACGATATTCCGAACTGCTTCGTCGTCGATGCACTCGGCCACGTTCGACACAGCTACAAATGCTGCAGTCTGCGAATCGGAAATTACTTGTATTCCTTCCAAGGAGAAGGCTCCTTCTTCTTCTTTTTCTTCATCTAATTCCGTATCGACCGTAGTGCCTACATACCTGTACTTGCGCGGTTGAGTTTTCAAACGTAGAGTATAGCATCGGAAGCACTTCCGTCTTCACGCATTCTCGAGGTGTCTTTTCAAGTATTAAATGCAAGTTCTCCAGCAGAGTAACTGTCCCGTCGTTCGACTTGTGGCTCGCGAAAAACGTTCTACGTATGGTCCAGTCCAGTGGCATTAATAGCGATATGAAAAGAAAATGAAGCTGCGAATCGTATTTCGGTGAGCAGGACAGATCGGACAGAATACCTACAGATGCCAAGATACTTACCGTAACGATGGTAATACGATCCTATTGTATTCATCTTGCGTACTGTTTTGCACGATGTAAAGCACTGGCTGAAGCACGGCCGATTGAACTTCATGACTTTCTAATTCTGTTTGCAAATACGTCCAGATATGCTGATACCACAGTTTCTGCGGATTTAAATGCCTTCATGTATGCATGTACCTAAATACTATGTATGCAATCAATTTACTCCATTACCTTCGGTATATAAGGTAATGCTCCCTTCAAGGTAGTTGTATAAAAATGCTCTTTCTGCACCTGATCTTTCATCTTACTTACGTCCAGGAATTGGAGCGCGTGCACCGGCGGTTCTCTAAAAGAATAAGAGAATTCGATGGAATATTTTGAAAACGGCCACACCTTCCTTTACCTTTACCGTATGCAGACTATGCATTACGACCATTACGTACTGGAAATACTTGATCATCGACAAAACATGGGCGGATGGCCTCTTGTCTGGGTCGATGTGCAATAGACGGGACACCGCTTCTCGAAGCGGTAACGGAATTAGAGGCAACATTGCGACCACTTGTTCCTCGAGCTGCGATTCAATAGAGAGCAACGAAGCGTTAGTTAGATACTGTGGAAGGATAAAAGATGGCAGGCGAAGAAGAAATTTCTATCGCATAGGTATCACACTCACGGTCTCTAGTTGCTTCAGATACTCGGAACAATTATGATTCGCTTGGATCAGTGGTCGACCTTGGTTGAAAATCGCACATATGGTCATACCGAAACTGTACATGTCACTGTAAAACCCACCCCGTTTCTTCTGTTGCACTTCCGGAGCTACGATTACAAAGCGGTTAACATATATTTAATACAATTACAAAAGTATATGTAGGTATACGTATTTTTTTTCATACGTACAGTTTATTTACATATACCCATTAGGGTGGACCTCAGTCACTCTTGTCGAAAAATAATTTTCAGATTTTTGACGGAGAACGGGAAACGGTGCCTCATCCCAATTGAAATTTTTTTATTTTTGTAACTCGTTTTTCTCCATTGTAGAAAAATAATAGTACATAAATTTGTCTTCTTACGCTCTGTGATAATGTAGAATCAAAGTACAAGACCACTTAAAAAAAAAACATCATGACCTTGAAATAAAAGTTGCACTGTTTGACAAGGTAAAGATAATGTCAACGAAAAAAGCTTTTGGTCATGTTTTTTTTCCAAGTAATCTTATACTTTGATTCTATATTGTTACAGAGCGTAAAAAGACAAATTCGACGATATATAAACGCATGTATATTAGCGATATACTGCAGTAGAGAAAAATGAGTTACAAAAATAAACAAAATTTCAAATGCGGTGAGGTATTATTTTGTCCCCCAATGCCACAATTCTGGTTGTCCCGAAAACAATTTGAAAGTCGAAAAATAGGGTCCACCCTAATACCCATCCCCAGGAAAATGCCCATTCCCCTGAAAACTCTTGAATCGACATACCTACATATTAGAAATTAAAACGTGTCACCAATACGCGTTCTTACCGATATAGTCGAGATTCGGCTGGCACATTTTCGACACACGAGTGGTCCATGGTTGCAACGCTACCGGTATCTCGTTCACCTTTTCTACAAGCGAGAAACGAGAGTAGAGTTACATATAGGTATACGTATGTAGATTGTATCGGTGATGAACGTGAAACCGATTCGAAAGCCTAGGACCGACAGACGAAATTAGCCCGGCCGGCTACTCCATCTACATACATATGTATAAGTGTATGTATATGTAGGTACTCCGCATAGGTTGTTCGGGGTTCGAAACTGCGAGACAACTTGACTAGTGAAACAACCGAAGCATAAGCTGCCTTCGTTTCTATTTAGATTTTAGAGAAAACGTAGGACTTGCTGCGTTGCATCATTCTGCGTTGAAACGAAGCGACACGCCACGGCACGTAGGTACTACATATATGTATTAGGTGCGTATAGTGCCTATCCGAGTTATAGTGACTTAGTTGGGTGTGAATGCCAAGTCCCTCAGCGGGATCTTAACCGGCACCCTGCTGGGTACTGACCGCTAAAACTGCCCCCCTACTATGTACCTCTTGCAGAACTGTATTCAGAGAAGACCAGGCCTTAGGAACTTAGGGACCCGGTTTTGTCCTGGTCTTCTCTAAATACAGTCTTGCAAGAGGTACGTAGTAGGGGGGCAGTTTTAGCGGTCAGTACCCAGCAGGGTACCGGTTAAGATCCCGCTGAGGGACTTGACATTCACACCCAACTAAGTCACTATAGCTCGGATAGGCACTACTATACGTATGCATGTTCTTATGTACTCAACTACTTACCGATAAAGTCAAGACCACACAACTTCCAAGTGCCTGTTTTGGTAATTATAATACTTGCGGGGCAAACGTTTCGATGAAGGACTTTGTAGGTTCCGTGAAGGAACAGCAGAGCTTCCGTGATCTTAAGTGAAAGGAATTGAATGAGTGCGGAGAGTTGAATCAGTATCGACAAACAGACCAAATGCAGAGCCGGTCTTTTCACCTGTAATAATCCGTATTTGATTTCGATGTCGAGCAGGTCGTACTCTTTCGCGAAAACAGTACGGTGACTACTGGTGGTCGACGAAGTTTGTTTCGCTCCACTGCTAGACAACTGAGCGGGACTGTTTGCTCGTTGATCCTGATAAGTTAAAACGTTTGCGAGACTGGCCAGAACCGGCTCCGAAGCGAACGCCAGGCTATCCGTGCACTCTTCGACTTTGTATGCCTGCAAAAGTAACCGGAGTTGAGAGTAGCACAGCGATGGATGGTTAACCTTTAGGGGACCGGCAAAGCCCCTTTTGCCCCGACTGTGTTTCTATGTACATATGTACTTACGTTCGACTGTAAATGCTAAAAATAATAAATAAAAACATGGGGAACGAAGGAAAAAAAGGAAGAAAAGAAAAGATGATACAAAAACTTTCTACTTAGGTACGTCGACGTCGCACAGCGGGAAAAAATCGGCGTTTCAGCGGCCAAAAATCTATAACTTTTCAACGGATGAAGATAAATTAATAATTTTTTTTCTTTAGTGACGCTGAAGAGTCCTTCATTAGTTAGATGGCATTACGTTACTTATATTAAGTACTACTTAATTACATTAACTGATACGATAACGTTACTTGCATTATTACTACTTAAAATTCAAAAATATCTCTTCTGAATATCCTTCCCCTTTTGTTGCGGCCTTAAAGATAATATTAAAGGATCGGATGAAAGTAACATAATGCAGAAGAGATCTTGTCTAACTCTTTATCTTGATATTTTGAACTTTTTTTGTTCTTTTTTTTTAATAATTAGACTCTGAGCGTTTTGGGATAGAATGGACCAAGTATAGACAGGAACATTTATTTTTAACTACATGCAATCACCTACAATGTCTTCGAGTTACTTGCATTGTTTGAAACAAAAGAATCGCGATGTTCCACAGTTCGATTGTTAATGCAGTATTATTCCACAATATATCCCTGACCAGTGTGCAAAGAATGATATGTATCTGTCTCTAACCGTTTACACATAATCGAGAAGTTTAGGCTGCTGAAGCACCGATTATTTCCCACTGTGCGTCGTTAGCTTTGGGTAACGCTGTTCATTCGTTTTGGTCAGTAAAACTGCCACGTAATTAGTTGTGTGAAAAACCCCCAGACATACCGTATTTTTTAAATTAAAAAATGTTACAAATTTTATTACCCCAAAAGAGGGCGTTGCCGGTACAGAACGTTAATAAAGCTTTTAACTAAGAATTATCGCGATTTTCAACCTCATTCTGCGATCTTTAAGCGTTTATAGCTGAAAGCAACGTTAACCGGTTTTGATGAAATTTTGGGCATGTTTTAGTTTTTCATTTTCATCACACAGGCTCACAAAAAAAATAGTTTAAAAAACGACCTTTCCTATTTTTGTTTGCTATTAATTGTTCTAACTTCTCAAAGAAACCTCGTGTTGTTCGGACCAAATGGAAAGAAGTTATGCGATTTTAAAAGTTGTAAACTTTCTTTCGTCCGCCATTGTATGCACGTGTAAGTAACTACATAGATGCGTGGGAGGGAAGAAGGAAGGTGTTACCTGCAGTATCTTGGGATGAGATAGTTTTTCCATCTGTTGGGCTCCGTTTCGTAAAATTTCCGTCACGATCTCTTTCTTTTTCGGCTTGTATACCTTATCGACCGATCTTTTATCGAAGAGGAATATCGAAACCTCCTGCAATCGATCAAACAGATTCCGAATTTATAATAATACGCAATTATTATGTAATAGGTAGGTAGGTAGTACTATGGAATCGGTGATAGTAGATGCGAAGGATGCGTGAAAAGTATCGGCGAACCTCGAATACCTTACCTTTCTATCCACCTTTGTATACCCCTCGTATACACGCCAGGCGTTCTCGGGACCCGCTGTAGCCAATTGCTTGCCTACCTCGTAAAAATTTTGAAGCGCACGCGGAAGGAGGACGCTCGGCGTCGAACCACTGCTCTTCGACTTGGCGAACATGACAAACGCGAACGCAACCACCACCCGTTAATCTTGAATGTTCATCGGATCAGCTTGGATCCAATCAGAATCGCTCGCTGTTGTTGCCTGCCTTCCTTCTCGACTAATTGTCGTCGCGCACACACCTGCCGCACGATCACATCAATCTTTCTCATAATCAATCCAGTTTCTTCCGGGGCTTTGAATGAAAAACGCCACGGAGACTCGAACGAACTGGGGAAAACGGACGTTAAACCGACATCGACCCCTCTCTTCAAACTTTCTCCCTATTTCTCAATCCCCTTGTCGGCACCGTTATATTGTTCTTTCTCTTCTTCGCCTTACGCAGCTTCTTATCGATTTCCTTCGTATCTCCGTGCCGTATGGTACGGTATGGGCACCGTGCACCGTGCACGTACACCCAGCAAACGGAAATAATAGGAGACAACAGCGGGGCAGAAAGATAGTGTTACTGTGCCGAGCGAACACGGTAAAGAGGCAAGCCTTTCAACACCACCTTTCACAATCACCTTTCAGTCTTTTCCAACAGTCTTTCCAACGCGGGACATGCGACCCCCGTTTCGTATTTTCGCGTTTCCGAGAATCACTCAGCCCTCTACATTTCCATTCAACCATGTCCCAAAGCATACCTGCTACGTGTACACAAGAGATTCGGTAATAGAAATCACCTCGAGAGGATTAAACGGTCGAGAAAGCCGAGATACCTATGCTCGCTTGTTCGCTTGTTCGCTTGTTCGTTTGTTCGCCCACTTGCTCTCTTGCTCGTTCGTTCGATAACTCGTTTGAACCCCGACGCGAATCAACAGCCGAATATGCTTGCCGAATGTCGTGAAAGCGGCGTTAAACGCGTAAGTATGTACCCAATATGTCCTGTACCGTTCCAAGGACTTGTCCCGAGCCAAACCCGAGTGTCGCCGAATCAAACGGAACAAGACTCGTCGAGCAATTTCAAAGCTTTCAAACGTTTGAAAATCAAACGTTTCCGCCCCATACGGGCAGTCGCCAGCTGGGTGGTTAAGAATTTTTAATCAACAAACTCCAGGATGACATTGAACAAGAAAGAGAATAAGAGTTACGATCGATTACAAGTTAATTTACTGTGCGACCGCCGGGAAACTCGATCGATTCGAATTTAATCCGAGTTGCAAGTTGCAAGTTGCAAATGACAGATCCCGGTTGCGAATAGCTTTCGGTCCGAGCGAACAGCGAACAGATTCTTAGTCGTCGAATAACGCGGCAACACAGAACAAGGTGGAGAAACAGACAGCAGAAAACAGAAAACAGAAAACAGAAAAGAAAAGGGCGAAGGAAGAAACTGAGAAAGAAGATGCAGTATCGTGGCTGACACTCGAGAATGGCTCACCTGTTGCCGGCAACAACGAGAATCGCGTACCTCGCATAGAAGCACTATAAAGCAGGAAGAAAGCGAAAAAGAAGGGTAATATGCGCGGTGCGCGGTGGTCCGGAGCAGGCGCGCGCGACCTGCAGGCCGCGGGCCACAGGAACGCGCGAGCTATCCGGAGGAACAGTCGAACACGATTGACGGCCGATTACACTACTTGGCAGCACCGTAACAAACTTGCGACGCACTCCTTTCCAGAACGGATCTCACCACCACACGCCTTTCTTCTATAGCTATCCGTCGCGTCGCTCTGTTGTTCGCCGTCAACCTGTATCGCTTGCTTCCCACTTTGCACCGAGATCCCCCCCTTTCCCCACCTTTACGTCTTAAACGCGCCTGCCTTCTCGTCCTGCTCCTCGTCCTTTTTATCGAGCCCACGGTTCTAGCTGTGCTCGCTATCCGCGTCCCTGTGCTCGACGGTATGCTTGTCGATGGCGGAGTTGCCGAGCAGCAACACCAACGTCACCTTTGCCAGCCGTTTCGTACGAATTGATGTTATCGTCATTCCACGCGAAAGCGAGAAACTTGCAAGGAAGTTGGGAGCAAACGCATGCGCGCTCTCCGACCCCGGCTGTGGCTTTAGCTACCTACGACCTGGACTCTGGCTCCGGCTCCGGCTCACTGCGGCTCACTGCGGCTCACTACGGCTCCAGTTCCGGCTCTGGCCAGCCAGGGTGTAAGCTTTTGCCTGAAAATTATAGGTCTGGGCTGGTCTGGGCTGCAGGTAGCTATCGCCACCAGGCAAACGGTAGGTAGGGGGATGATATCGCTGCTCTGACTGGCGGTAGGGCGGATCTGTTGGGCAAGTAGGAGTTTCGATTTAGGGATTACAGCTGTGGCGTGGGAAAAAGCGCGCGCCCGCGCGCGCGCTCACCCTCGGCCGCAGGAGAGGGGCTTGAAGATGAAAATAGATCGAGCTGTTTCACACACGTATCGAGCAACTCTCAACATCCAACAGCCAAATTGTATCACACACCGCCACACATTGCTCGTGTCACTGCCGATTCCCCAACAGAATTCAAACAAACCGAATATCTTAACAATCAATATACATAAGTAGGTAGGTACCTACTACATATGTAGGTAATATCGCCACTTCACGTCCGATGACATTGGTTCAATTGGTTCAACCTTGTCAAGCTAATTCCTCAAGCTTGGCGATTCTTTCGCCGACGGAATAGACAGCATCTCTCCCGGTATACATACATGTGTAGGTACATACTGCCTAGGATTTCCTCCGATGAACGCGTTTAGCGAAAGATCGAATGAATCGATGTATTCGCGATAGCCAAAAGTCGGTCAAGTATCGAGAAACCGTTTAGCTTGTACCTAACTACTAAAAATCTACATTTATTTTAAAGGGGGACGTCTACCTAGAGCGGGCGAAACAATGCGCTTCTTTGGAATTTTTTCTAGAAAAACCGTTACATTTTTATTAATTACTATTCGTATATTGTTAAGAGTACATCTAAAGGACAGTTCAGTATTTTTTGCGTTAAAGAATATTAAAAGATTTCAGAGTTACAGGCGATGACCGGGATGTCCTTTTTTTAAGCGTTTTGCAGTGACCATCGTAGCTCGTAGCAAAATCTGAAATGAAAAATTCCAATTGTTTTGGATAGAGTATGAAATTATCTAGGCGCTAAAATTATTTTCAGACAAAACGGCGGCGCTGCAAAATTGAACCATCGATTTTCAACAAAAAAGTCGTTCCCTTCTTGACGTGTAGAAAAAAATCTAAGTACTAAAAAAAAGAAATCACTCCGATAGCGCCTAGATAATTTCATAATTTATCTAAAACTATTCAAATTTTTCATTTCAGATGATTCTGCTACGAGATACGATGGCCACCGCAAAATGCTTAAAAAAAAGGACATCCCGGTCATCGTCTGTAACTCTCAAATCTTTTAATATTCTTTAACGCAAACAACACTGAACTGTCCTTTAGATGTACTCTTAACAATAGACGAATAGTTATTAATAAAAGTGTAACGGTTTTTCTAGAAAAAAAATCCCAAAGAAGAGCATTGTTTCGGCCGCTCTAGGTAGGCGTCTCCCCTTTCATCATCGGGGACATACGGAAAAAAAATCTCATCGGTCCGGCCTTTTGCACAATGTTTAAGGACAGTGTTAACTCGCAGAAAACGTGAACACTTGAATGATTCCATGATTTTCTTTGAAGCGGCATCATGTTTTCTAAAAAAATGGTAAATACAGCACATTCCTCGTAATAGTCCCGACGAACGGGGCTGGCGGCGCGCCGGGACAACAACGCGATGCGGACACTATTCCCTTAGAGTGGTATATGCTCTAAGACTATTCCGTGCGGCCGATACCGCGAGTGAGAAAACCCAAGAGCCGAGCGAGAGTGACCGAAACAGTTGACACGAAGTTGCCGTCGTCTCTTTCGTTCTCTCACTCTCGACCGAAGGATTCCAAGAAATGGTGGGGATAGTGAGCGGGACTGTTACGCATGGTAAAAACGGGACAATAACGAGGAATTACTGTGTGCCATTTTTGGGGTCATTTTAAAATGGATTTAATACGATTAAAACAAAATCTCATTAAATTGGCAACTAAAGCATATGAAAGGAAACCTTCCTTAGCTTTCCAAAACAATCATGGAAAATTGTCTACGATCATGAGTTCGCAAGTTATAGGTGTTGAAAGTGAAAAGTACCTGTTTTGCTTCGATCGCGAATAACTCGATCACACGCCAAAACCAAAAAACAAACAAAATTAAAGAGAAATATTTGCTATAAATAATTTTTGTTGGATTTACTGGCAAAAATTTCTGAAACTTCGTTCACTGCGCTTCATCTTGATAAAACAGTATCGTAATGGATGAAAAAAAATTGTGTCCTTGATTCAAAAACTAGAAACTTCAAGCGTTAAAATGCGCTTTTTAAATATTTTTGTTTCGACCATTTTTCAGGAAATTATAGTATTCCTTTTGATTTGACGCGGAGTGCATTATGAAAATCCAGTAACTAATAGATGGAGGTGGAGTCGTGCGATTAGTACAGCTAGAGCCACATAACAATTAGCAGAGACATTTTTACAACTCGTATTCTTGAAAAACTTTTAATGTATGCATGCTTTATTGTTAAACACCTGTCTATTCCTCGCACGCCCAACACTGTATGTCAACATTATTCATTATCATACCTGCCGTCACATCGTCTTACATCCACCCGCTTCTGTACTTGTAGTATAGATATTTTTGATTAATAAAAGTTATTTACAAGAAGGTGTTGATTAACCTCGACATCGACAAGTTCTCAAAGAGTACAGAGTGGCGAAGGAATAGGTATCGTAGGATTGGAAAAGGCAATGGACTTTCCATTTTTCTGTTTATTCGCGATACGCATGGAAGTGTTTTGAAAACGCTTCATCTCCGCGCGCCATCAACCTTCCCCCTCCTTTGTCCTTGTGCGAAATTTGTGCGCTCACTCGCACTCTCCTCGCTCCACCTCGCTCTCTGGCCGTTGCTCGCTCGCTGCCACCCCACCCGCCTACCCATTCCGCTGTGTGTTTATAAACGTCGCACTATCGTTACAATCGCAATTTCAATCTACCATCATTTGCTCGATGAATAATGTTACTCGTATCTCGCAAAGAAATTATATGTATATCTATACATACATATAATGTATCTTTATTCACTTTCCTCTTCTCTCTCCACCGCCATACCCACCACCGTCAAGTTCTCACGCGCTCTCTTCGTTCCTGTCATCGTCTGTTTCAACTGTCATAGTCACTGCACTAACGCCATCAACCCTTGGACGTTTTCCTTGTTTGCTTTTAGAGACGGTAAATAAGATTCGTTTGTTCGCTGCATGGGAGGCATTAATTCGCGGACTATGGATATCGAACATGATCCAGGGCTTGCCGCTATATTACAGTATTTGATACGCAGGTTGGTTAAACGTAATTCCGTAGGCGAAAGCTTTAACATTAATGTGGATCTTTCCTCGAACTGTATGCATGGTACGCGTTAATAGAAAGAGCGAGAAGGAGAGAGATAGACTGACGGCAAGGGGAAGAGAAGGAGAGACAGAAAGAGCGAGAGAAATTCTAACCTCTTCGCGCAATTTGCTCTGGTTATACATGTATGTTTCGGATGTTTCGGACGAGAACGTTCGCTTCCCCCGGCGATATCTTGCCTTTCCCGTAATTTCTCGTCGTTGACTCTCTCTCTCTTTCGAACAATCTCTTGCCAGCTCTGCCTCCAACTTCCAACAGCCTAACCCCCCAACACCCTCCTTTGCTGGCCGATTCTCCAACAAACCGATGATAAAACGATAAAAGCCTCTTGGTTTACTCTGTTTTAGCGGCCAACTGCACATCATATCTTCGGATCATGATGACTCGGACGAAGAATATGCCGCAAATTCGCAGCCCCCCAGAATCACATCTTTGCCAAACACGGCCAGACTCGATGTTCGTTACATTTCTTACATATTATTACACGGGTCGGCTGCGAACCTTCGCTTCACGCGCTGTATTCATTTTAGAAAAGTGAGATTAGCCTGGCAACCAAGCAGGCATGCGGATTTACAGACGACATCGACAAGCGTAACTTATCGGTGATGTCGATGATTCAAAGGAGATCCCTGGGACCCAGTTTAAGTACAGGAGAGAGGTGCAGGATAAGCAGTAGTTTTCTACCCAATAAAATGCATCAAGTTGCCAAGTATAATACCAAAGCATTTTGTGGTTCTTACTCCAAAGACGGAAGATTTTTCTTAACCGCCAGTCAAGGTAAGTCGCCTAACCGAGTAAGGCTGTGTACCGATCGGAGCTCAATTCGCTTTATACGCTATGTGTGTTCGCAGACAAATTTTTGCGCCTCTACCGAACGCACGACGGCGATTTTGTCGAATTCAAAACGATTCCCGCACGAGACGTAGGTTGGAGTATTTTAGACACCGCATTTAGTCCCGATGGCAATTATATCGTTTATTCAAGTTGGTCGGAATGTTGTGAGTATGGACCGCCACTGGGAATAGTTTAACGAATACTTTCGATAGCCGCATCAAATAATCCTGCAAGATGATTTCTTCTATTTTTTCAGTGTATCTTTGTCCCGTTTACGGCGATTCCACTGTGCAAGAATCATTATCCTTATGCCCCGAAGACCGAAGGTTTTGCGTGTTTTCTCTCGTCTTCTCTAGCGACGGACGAGAAATTTTGGGTGGAGCAAACGATGGTTATCTCTACGTCTACGACAGAGAGTGTCATCAGCGCGCTCTCAGGGTTTGTATAACTGTATTGCGCTGTTGCGCGTTCGCCGTATCACACGTTATTCACTGCCGGATGATGATGATGATGATGATGATAATGATTTGTAGATCGGAGGTCACCACAACGACGTAAATGCAGTCGCTTTCGCCGATAATACTTCGCAGATTTTGTACAGCGCTGGTGACGACGGCCTCTGTAAGGTATCATAAACTCAAACTGTGCCGACGGCACTCTTTTACTCTTTTACTCTTTTGTTCTTAGCCTTCTTTCCTTTCTGAGAGCTTCTCTTATCAGAATTCTCTACGTTTCCCTGGTTGGTTCTTTCTTTCGTTATCGTGATTTAGGTATGGGATAGGAGAACGTTGAATGAAACCGATCCACACCCGGTTGGCGTGCTGGCTGGCCACATGAACGGTATAACTTATATCGATCCACGAGGTGACGGCCGATATCTCATTACCAATAGCAAAGATCAAACTATCAAACTGTGGGATGTACGTGCATTTTCCGATCATAACGGTGTATTGAATACGCGTAAAGCTGTTGCGAATCAAAACTGGGATTACCGGTGGCAACGGGTACCGAAGCGATGTAAGCAATCACGTAACCGTTAAGATTTTCCCGCACAGCGACTTGTGTCGTTGCTCGATTGTCACATTAACGCGACATGGCGCCGTTTCTCTCCACTACAACAGTGCACAAAGCGAGGAACATGCTGGAAGGCGACACCAGCATCATGACCTATCGCGGACACTCGGTTCTTCAAACCTTAATACGTTGCCATTTCTCCCCTTCTTCCATTACCGGTCAGAGGTACATATATACGGGATGCGCTGCGGGACGAGTCATAAGTAGGTTCTAATCATATTTTTCGGATAATTAGAACGAAAGATTAGACGACGAACCAACGGCCAACCGGCCGTATACCATTTACCTACGTATAAGCATAAGAATGTTTTTCTGCTTGCTTCTCAGTATACGACGTCTTAACGGGTAGGATAGTTAGTACTTTGGTGGGACACAAAGGATGTGTACGCGACGTCAGTTGGCACCCCTTTCATCAGGAGATTCTTTCTACGTCTGTAAGTAGCCCAGCCACTCTACGCTCTACGCTATACGTAGTATGTAGAGAGAGAGAGAGAGAGAGAGAGAGAGAGAGAGAGAGAGAAAGACTCTGAAACGACTCCCTTAATTCTCCGTTTGATGGTTTCAGTGGGATGGCACCATCGTCAGCTGGCGGTACGCTGGCAAGACAGCCCTTGATAATTCCGACTCGGAAGAGGAAAGCGACTCGGAATCACCACCGCGTACCTTGAGACGAAGTCAACGAATTGCTGCTCAAAGAGCGAAACATGCGGCAGCGTGTTGAGTTTTATAGATATCTAAACCGGTGAACTGAATGTTCTCGCAATTTCAGTCTTTTCGTTCCTACGAGGAAGGAGTTGTTGCTCAGCGCTTGTCTGCAAGATATTTTTATATCGGTGACTTTTCTCACTCTCATCGACGTTCATGGGGGAGACTAACTTTCTTCTACAAGACTGAGTAAACAAATCGAATGTACGCACCGTTACGGACGAGTCAACATGTCGCGATTCTCTCCGTCTCGGCAATCAGCGTCATCGGAGTCAAAATGGTAGAAAATGAGACGAGGGTACAGCAGCACCGACTAGGCGGGGCTCGTTCTCGTAGAATTGAACTTTTTTTTTTCTTGCCCGATATTGAACGACGCTTTGCGCCCCCCCTCTCTCTCTCTCTCTCTCTCTCTCTTTCATTCTCTCATTCCTTCTGTCTCTGTGGGATTAAACCGATAGAAAATGCGGTGTCCTTTTTTGTGGAGTATCACGGTTTTCAAACACCGAAACGACAGACGCGTCTTGTGTGTGTGTGTACACATTGCATCCCGATGACTCGGTTTGGATCACCACATACGTGTGTATATATATGCAGCGAAGTAGGCGCCTGTTCTCACATGTTTTCGTATCCGGGGGCAGAAATGATGGTAGAGAGGCGATTAAAGTTGCTTATCGCCTACCGTATGGTTGGAATGCGTGCGCACATGGTCGCCTTGCACGTCGTACAGTGGTACATAATGACACCTTTTGCTCAAATCACCGTACAGGTCGTAATTTATTCAGTAAATTCGGCGATTTTTTTAAATTCTTAAATTCTCTATCGATCTGTCCGGTCGGAATTTTGAATTTCGTTGCCGTTTTCTTTATATTTAGCGAGATATACAGCACTTTTAGAAGATCAGTGTCTGTGTTTTTTTTTGGCTGCCAGTACCGAATTTAAACTCAGATTTTCTAAATTAAAGACGACCAATTCAATATATCGAAGCGAAATTTCAGAAAATTAGCTTATTGGGAAGAAAGTCACAAGGAAAGATCACGAACCCGAACTAATTTTCTGAAATTTCGCTTCGATATATTGAATTGGCCGTCTTTAATTTAGAAAATCTGAGTTTAAATTCGGAACCGGCGATCAAAAAGAACCACAGACACTGATCTTCTAAATGTGCTGTATATTTGGCTAAATATAAAGAAAACGGCAACGAAATTCAAAATTCCGGCCAGACAGATCGATAGAGAATTTAATTAGGAAGAATTTAAAAAAAATCGTCAAATTTACTAAAAAAATTACGACCTGTACGGTGATTTGAACAAAAAGTGTCATTATGTACCACTGCGCGTCGGATCATTGTGTCTGGTCCCGCTTAACACGGTACAGTATTATATCCGTATGTGCTCGCTGGTCGGGACCGGCATTGAGCTCCTATCGTGAACAGATCCCCAATTCCGAGTATTCGGTTCTCGCTTCTCTCTGGCCGAAGGGGGGAGCGAGATGGAACGCTTTGCGTGCGCGTCCCGTACTCACTGTAAGTGCTTGCGACCATCGCGCACGCAAAGGACGGAGTGTCACGACGCCCGAACGACGGAGCGAGACAAAATATCAACGCGTCGTCTGTCTCGTACCGTCCTCGCTCGCTCTCGTTCCATCTCACTCTCCCCTTCGCCGGACAAAAGTGAAACAGAAGTGGTGGCGATAGCGACAAGCTCGTATCGTGTGCACCAAACCGAGCACATACGGAGACAATACTGTATATACTTACGTTCTTACGAAGCAACGATCTATCCTCTTTTCTCTCTCACTCTTCCGTTTTAAAGAAATTCCTACGTAATCGACTGATTCTGATCAATTTTTTTTATATTTAAATCGCATCATTTTGGAGAAGACGGCCCTTTTCTAAGCAATAGGAGCGACATTTTAATCGTTGCAACCTGTCATTTTCCTAGGTTTCGAACGTTAAGTACAAAGCTATTTTCGCTAGCCAAAACCGGTTGCTTTCGCCTACCTTGACAAACATTGTCGAAATCTCTCAAGCAAAGGCTGAGAGAGAGAGAGAGAGAGAGAGAGGGGGGGGGGGCGGGGAGGGGAGGGGGAGGGAGGGAGATAAAGAACGGGAGAGATCAGGGAACGGATCTGTGGTTTTTATAGTATAGCCATGTTTCAACCAAGAGTGAAAAGGGTCGTACGATAATTCACAGGCACGTTTATAGCGTACCGACTCCCAAAGGTGTACAGATATGTATGCGTAATGTGTGTATACAGGGTGCTCTAGAATTGATGGAGATCCCGGAACATACATTATCCTGATCCAAAAAGACATCCTAAAGTCCTTAACCGTTTTGAGATCCAGGGTTTCGTTTTCAAGATATTAACAAAAAAACCCCGACCAATCAGAGCTTCCGCGCTAGCGTGGCCGCGCGCCGGGCCGCGCTGCGACTACGAACAAGGCACAAGGCGGCATGCATCGAAGGAAATTGCGTAGAATGGCAAATGAAAGAGACCTAACAAAAAAATCGAACCTTTTGTCATGGTTTGTTTGCCATTTAAAGTGAATAATGAATAAAGGATAAATGGATGAAAATCATGTGTAACGTAAAAAGACGAATATGTACATTTTTTAAGACTTGAAAATAATAATTATTTGGAGTGAAAGGATAAAGATTACGTAAATTTCCTATTTTAATAACGTACCAACGAAAAGGCAATTCAACAGGAAACGAACGAAAAGTGATCGATAAAAATCTGTAGTTCAATAACGGAACAGCCAACACTGCTGTTGATAATGAATAAGTCTGTTGAAAAACTCCGAGGAAAAATTTACGTACTGAAATTGAGAAAAATTCACTTGCAGCTTGAAAACCCAGGTTGTGTCACTAGGTCGCGCCGAGTGCACAGCTGGTCTCAGGTACACGACACTACACAAAGTTAAGGGTCGCAACGTCAAGTGCGTCCGGGTTAATGTAACGAATATTCATTTCATTGCACGGCTGCTAACACTGATCACTCAATTAATTTGTCATGGAACGTGTTGTTCCTACGTTATAAAAATTGGTGGAAATGAATTTTCACTTGGTTCGTGGTTAGTAGATACTACGATTCAACTTTTCGCCGATGTCTTTCATCGCAATTAGAGATGTACCGACTTAGTGGCCGACTAGTCGCACTTTTGTAGACGGCGACTAATCGGCAAAGAAGGCCGAGTGATCGGCTCCCTTTTTGTCAATATTTAACCATATTTCTCTTTTTTTCTAACAAGTTTTATAATTTTGCTGCTAGAGATTTACCCAATAGTGGCCGACTAGTCGGTTAATCAGTGAACTAGTGACACAGGTTTTCAAGCTGCAGGTGAATTTCCGAAAGGGTGAGTCTTAGTTACATTATTGCTGATTATTATTTTTTCAATTTAACGCAGGCTATGATTTTCATTCATTATCCACTTTAAATGGCAAACAAACCATGAAAAAAAGGTTCGATTTTTATTGTCACGTCTCTTTCATTTGCCATTCTACGCAATTTCCTTCGATGCATGCCGCCTTGCTTGTTCGTAGTCGCAGCGCGTCGGGCCGCGCGGCCACGCTAGCGCGGGAACTCCAGCGGAAGGCTCGCGCTCTGATTGGTCGGGGTTTTTTGTTAATATCTCGAAAACGAAACCCTGGATCCCAAAACGGGTAAGGACTTGTCGATGTCTTTTTGGATCAAGATATTGCATGTTCCGGGATGTCCCTCAATTCTGGGACTACCCTGTATATCTGTACATTTACTGTGTATATATAGGTATATGTATAAATATATTTATATGTATTTATATATATACACGTGTGCGCGCACACACATAATTTACAATATGTACTAATAAATTGTTGGAAGATGACAAATAGGATTTATTATTTTTTCCCGTGTAATCGTGTAGTAATCGTGTAATCGAAACTGGATGGGTCTGGGTACGTGTACATAAATACATACATGCATTGGGTGAAATAAATGTTTGGCAGCTGAGGAAAGGACATTAATGACATTTTACCCGAATAAACGCTCGCCATCATTTGTATGTACAACAGAAATTCTAACTTGACAATAATACATCATTCTTGCGCATACTCGATTGGTAATAGGGACTTGTGTGTACGTATACGGGTATTACGACGACGGAATCGGAAAAGATTCTAAAGGAAGCCATAAGTAAGGCACAAGGTCCCGTCTCTGTCCATTTATAGCCAACAGATATGTGCGGTTGGAAGCCAAATTAATGGCTGACTATGTATACTTGAAAAGGTACAGGGTTTCCTGGCCTGGCCCGGCCGTCGCAGCTTACGATTAGCACACATAATTGTATTTGCCCATGTTGAGCGTCTCGATTCTCGAATCATTTCCCTCCTGCCCCTTCTCCCCCCAATCCCTTATTAGATACCATAGCGTGAAGATGGAAAAAGAAAACGCGGGGGAAGGAGAAAAAAGTAATCTGCAGTGACAAGGCTTTGAGAAAATGCAAGAGCTACGTGCAGCGATGTAATAGCTAGGTATCGAGATATTTGAACAGTAGGGTGGACCTTATTTTTCGACTTTCAAATTTTTTTCGAGACACCCCCCTAGGATTGTATCATTTGGGGGGACAAAATAATGTGTGCAAAAATTGAAATCGATCGGGGGACGGGAAACCGTGCCATTTGAAATTTTTTTATTTTTGTAACTCGTTTTTCTCGATTGCAGTATATCGTTAAAATACATGTTTATATATCGTCCAATTGGTCCCTATACGCTCTGTAACAATATAGAATCAAAGTATAAGATTACTTGGGAAAAAACATAACCAAAAGCTTTTTTCGTTTACATTATCTTTACCTTGTCAAACAGTAGGGGAAGGTGGGGCAAGACGGGGTAGTTAAGGTTTGATGATGAATAAAACACAGGTTTTCATAATCAACTAATCAATTTTATGTCTGAGCCATTCTTTGGTAATAAGTCTTTCTGTTTAACTATGAATCAACCTAATATTTACAGGTTTTAATGGAATAAATAAAAAAATTCAGAAAAAGTCCTATCTCCCCGTCTTGCCCCACGGGTGGGGCATGATGGGGTACCAATTAAAAACAATATAAATAAAGTAAATATATATAAATCAATTATTTATTGGGTTGACGGAGGCGGCAAATATGTAGGGTAACTGTACCTAATATCGCCACTGTTCCTAATATCGCCATCCCCTGTATCTTGCAAAGTAAGCAGTAAAATTTATCGGTTATGCACTAAATTAGTGCCTAACCATATGTAGGAAGACATGCTGTAATTGCAGCGTCATGTGACCAACGATTACAAAAGGGGAAGGATTTTGGAGAATCTTGATAGTGGAAAAATTTATTGGACTGCCACAATTTTAAATCCCATTCGAAGGAGAAAAGTCTAATAATTCCATGAATATAAGACTATCTACTAGAAATACCTGATTAATAATGTACTTAAGGTATGAAATCGATTCAAATATGTTCCGTGATGAAAATACTGTTTTTCTTTTAGCAGTATGGGTGTTCCGAATACCGCCTACCGGAGAACAATGGTTTCGATGTAATGTTTGTTCCAGGTGGGGTTGCGAAATGTGCCGAGCAACCGAAATAAACTTTATTTGTCCAATATGTACATCGGAATGTGGAAAATAAAATATTTTAAAAATCTATATTTGTAAATTTCTGTTTTTCTAATATAAATAAAATCAAAGATGGATAAAAATACATTTATAGAGCAAGAAATAATAAAATCACCTGTGAAAATGACTTAAAAACTCATATATACATGAATTAATCAATATTTCTTGAGGTGGCGATATTAGGTACACTTTTTTCAGCACCCGATTTTTGCATGTCTTACGTTTCTTGAGTCCTAATTAAAATTTTGTAGGTTTCAACGATTCTAACTTATGCTACATGAAAGATGAATAATCTCTCTTTACTTTGAAACAAACTGCATGCAAAAATATCAATTATTATTCAATTGGCAGCGATTTAACTTTTGCCTGGCGATATTAGGTACAGTTACCCTATGCCTTCATCGTCCTCGTCTCCTGCATCAGCACAGGAGAAATGAAGATGTTATAATTGCGGTGTTTCCAGTTTTCTCGACATACGAGTCTTTTGCTTTGTGATTGGAACGGGAATCAGTTATTTTGGACTAATTAATAGAAAAGAAGGTCCGTCTTTCGTTGGTAGTTTCTAACCATCCTGGGACAATGAGAAACTTTGATTTTTATTTCTAGGTTTCTGAGGAGCATGATGGGGTAATGAAAATAAGAGGTACCCCATCATGTGGCTACTCATCTCACTACAATCATATGAACACTGCCCGAAACATTATTTGCGAAAGGATAAAATGACACACGTGCCTTATAGCCAGCTAAATTCTGCCTCAGAAACATATATATGTACTGAAGATCTTCTATATTATCATATCATTGTCACGGGTGCTAAAAATAAGGAAGATGTTAAGAAATCCCAATAAATTATAAATTCTGATCTATCTTTGTCACACCTCCACGTGTTTCACTGACTTGCTGCTCACTGACGGTGCCGGTAACGACACGTTTAACGCGTATGCTCAATTTTGATTAGTGCGTTTGTATCACGAGATAAGGGGGTACCCCGTCTTGCCCCCCACCCCAGAACTTTAACGCCACAGTCTGGTCCATGGCTCCGAAATCGACTTCCAGCGGCAAACATGTTCTCAACACGGCAGTTTATATTAGTGCAGGCATTTATAATGACGGCTTATCAACTGTCATGAGCTCATGTAGAATATGGGTATGACAATTGGACCGAATTATTATAACTTCTGCGTGGAAACTGACGAGCGCCGTATCGACTTTTCCGAGAGATCGCTTAGCAATGTCGCAAAAAGGCCCGAATATCCATAGAAACATCTAGGAAGGAAAAGGAGGAGAGAAACCTCGATCTGGATGGCCAAATGTATGGTGCAGGCATCGCAGATTAGAGGTAAACAAAAATTTCAAGGATTAAAGTGTTCATAAAGCTTTAAAAGGGGTTTTTCTCGAAACCACTTTTTTCAAACTGGGAGGACGGATTTCTCGGAGACTATTGCATGGATCGATTTGAAATTTTTACAGTAGCTTCACAACAATATTCTCTTTGGAAGTACGTAGCCGTTTTTTGATTGAACGTAAACTTTCCCTTTTATAAATAATTTAATGCTCATTTTTAGGACAAAAAATCGATTCATTTCTTAAAAAGTGCACCACTTCCACAAAAATCGATTAATGAGGAAAATCCTGCGTACTTCCAAAGCCAATTGTATATAGATTATAAATTTTTTTGGTTTTTTGTTCCAGGACTCATACATGCCGTGAAATCCGTCCTCCCGTGGCGGTATTTTCAAAAAAACTGTTTTCGACGACGGGCTCTGTCGCCACCATTTTGTATAAAAATGTCAATAAAAAAATTGTTTTTCGTACTTCAATATGTATTAAATAAACCCCCCGAAAAGGAATTCTATTCCGTTTGTCATACTCCCAAAATAAATTGTCAAATTTAGGTCTTTTTTTCTGCCTCTAGAGTGGTGTTACCCCTTAAGCGGCAGGTAATTTGGAATGCCGATATTCCAATTTGCCTTCACCTTATAAACTTAAACAAATCCACAAATGCCATTAATGAACCAGGTCATTAGCCCGTATAATCTACGGGGTTACAAATTAAATAGCATTAGTAGTTTATTAGATACTTAGGTATTCCAAATATGCTGCAGTACCTCTACCATTTAAATATATTTAAACAACGACCAAAGGGAAAATGCACCCGAACACGCACCAATTTTTGTGGATGTCTAGAAGAAAATCTGACTAGGTACTCAAAAGTGGTAAGTCACGTTTCGTTTTCAATACCACAGCGAAATAGTTTGGCAGAACGTACGACGCCGACGCGACAGTGGTAGCAGTCGCGCGCGTTTAAGAGGGTATATGACTATTGAATGACTAAAATCGACGGTTTCTTGTCGGTTGGATTGCTTAGATTCCAAATAATCACATACCGGCACTTTTCACAGTTTTTTATGTACGCCTTTACATGTAATGTAGTATAAAAAAATTATCAGAATGTTGAAAATTATTCAAGTTATTCGACGCTCGAGATGGTCCGCGTAGCGCGCACCTGTAATCGGTGTACATAGTCCCGGGTGAACCAATCATCTAAAAGTAAAACGCTCTGGCAAAGTTACACACAAATCAATTTTTTCCCCACATTTTTATGAGAAAAAAACGTCTTTAATCAGTTATAAAACGTTTTACAAACATCCGATGTTGATGCGGAAATTCCACGCGATAGAGAAAGGAATTCTACAGCCCCGGTTAAAATTTTAAGGGAAAACATTCATTCGGTCAAGAGTTGTGATGTACACCGTATTTGAAAATGTAGTTTCGAGATAAACGGCTTTAAAGTTAAGTCCCATACGCCAATACCGCTTTGCGAGGCTGTTATAGGTATACTCGACGGTGCACTCAATTACGTTCAGCGCTATAATTGCCGTAATTATGTATTCGAGTTTCCTCACGACAGATTGTTGTAAATTTTCACAAAGCATGGCACTTTCAGAGTTAATAATAATAATAAAAAATCGATTCTTCGAGATTTCAATAGTCCCATACCCCCGTAGCGATTTTGTCGGTGAACGGCAATGGATGCGCCCGCCGCGCCGCTCTCGACTTTTACCACTTTTGTTGATGTTTTCCGGGGGAAAAATGTCGTCAGATTTTCTTCTGGAGCCCTAGTTTTGTAAATAAATTGAAAAATATGTGTACTTTCCCCTCTGATCTGTTATTTATAATTATATGGAAAAAATTTTAGACGAAAGTTATACTGTTTGACAACGTAAATAGAATGAATGCGAACGAAAAAAGTATCTTTTGATGGTTAATTTTTGAGATTTCAAGGTCATGAGGGTTTTTTTTAAGCGATCTTATACTTTCATTCTATATTACAGAGCGTAAGAAGGCAAATTTAACGATATATAAAAATGTATATTAACGATATACTAGAATGGAGGAAAACGGGTTACAAGAATAAAAAAATTTCAAATGCTCCGAGGCATTATTTTTTCTACCAATAGAGCAATTAAAAATCTCAAAGTTTTTTTTTCGACGAGAGTGACTAAGGTCCAATCTATTGAACAGCCGCAGAAACGTTTCCTTCGACGGAGCACACCAAAAGGAGAAGTAGTAACATTCCGTAATCGAGAACGTAATTGTGTAATAATTGTATGTACGCGTGTATAGGTAGCTAAGTGAGATCTAACAGGCTTGAAAGTTGCACTCGATTATCGGTATCGTTCGCAGCATCTAGATTTTACCGATCGAAATCATTCTCTTTCTCTCTTTTCATCTCGCACCCTCTTCAACTAGAAAGAGTCTCTAGCTCTTCCCAGATGCGGCTGTACTTGGAAACTTTTGGATTTTTCGGTACCTACGAGTCCCAGAGCTGGAGTGAATTAGGCAAGCAGGTTGCTCGCAAAGTAGATCGAAAATCGATAGTGGGATGGTTGTACATACGCGAGTAAGTACGGCACAATACCTACATAAATTGCTCGAATTCTTTTTCCCTTGGAGGTGACTCGACCAGAGTGACCAGAGCGACTAGAGCGACTAGAGTGACTAGAGTCGACTCGACACGAAACGACACGACGCGACTCGGCCATCCATACCGTACAACTCCACTAATCGATGCAAGTCGATACAAGGTAGATTATACTTACGGTCTTCGCGGCGGAGAGACCGCCGATAGTAAATCGTCAGTCGCGTAACGTTCGTCGCCGTTAGAACGACGTCCGCGACTGTTTCTTACGTTCTTATAGTTTCCGTCGGACATACCTGAACGTATAATAATACATTGGTAGTAGGTACACCTTTCAGTTGTAGGACCAAGAGCTCCACCGAGGGTTGAACGAAGCGCAGGTACGTTGGCCGGAAACGAGTCGCGCGCGTCCCGCGCCTTCCATTGTCAATCCGCCGTTTGAATCTTGCAAACGCGAGGGTGCTATAATTTTCGAAACGTTACTCTCTCTCTCTCTCTCTCTCTCTCTCTCTCATTTTATTATCCATTACTCGAGAGGACAAAAATGAAAGAGAAAACGTCGTCGATAGGTACCAACACTACCCACAATAAAATATCGGTCGACTTGCGAAACAGAGCTTCGAACCGTTCCACATTATTTTCCAAGGCACACGCAGTAGATTATATGTATGTATGCATATCCGATAATCAAACGGGGACATACGCGCCGACAGACAAATAGATGGACTTACGAAAAAGTTTACAGCCGTCGGGGAAGGTACTACGTGTACGAGAGGAGAGACGCCGACGGGACGGAGGGGGAGATTTACGTAGAGTTAGAGAGGGAGAGACGAAAGACGCGGTAAAGATAACAACTCCTTTAACAATGCCTGGCGAAATAATATGAAAATTTTATTCGCAATGCCAACTACTCGCGATCGTCTCTAGAACAGTGAACGTCCAGTTAAAGGATGACTACCCTGGAGAACTGTTCCGAAGATGCGTCCGGGGCGAAGAATCTTGGGAGGAGGCAGACGATTCCCGTCATTCACACAAGAGGAACTCATTACGACATTGGTCTCGATATCGTAAGACTGCTACCTACCTCGTATCGATTACACGGCTCTTTACAATTTTTTTCCTTCGATTCTGCACGATCTCGCGTTTCATCGCGCCGTAATAATAGCAAAGTGGAAAGAAACTCATTAGGAGTCGAAATTACTTAATAGTTGTGTAAACTGTAAATCGAGAATCAGATAGTATAATTATTGCGATCGTTAGAAACTATCCTACGGGTAGAGATATCCTTTAATTTCCTTTCCAGTTGCCCACTCTAACCGAATATAAAATCCTGGCAATGATTTCTTATAATTAGCGTGACTTGTGCAAACTCGACGACGATCGAATATAGCAAGAGAAAAAATTGTATTCTTCCATTTCGGGTAGTATGTAATCGTAGGTACGTCATAGGCTAACTGCAATTATCGGATATAGAATGTCGGCTAAAAACTTGAAGACAAAAGGCACGGGTGTTGACGCGCACGTGGACATACTTACGTGTACTCGTACATAAATTGTTCTCGCACCTCTATTTCCACGAGATTCGACATGTTGCGTAATCAGGAGTTACATAATACATGTATCGACTTGGACGCGGCGTGTAGTGGTTGCCGTTGAGTAAATCAACACAAGTATATTTAATTAAGATTATGTACGTATGTACGTATGTATGTAGTTTCCACGGTAATACGGCATCGCCCGAACCTCGACTCCGCGGATCATTAGGAATGATGAAAAAATGTTTTTTCTTTTCTCAATATTGAAATAGGGGCGCACGTTCTCCGGATTAATTCACTCGTACGTCAACTCGTATCATCCTCTGAACGAAACCTACCTGCCGCTCTATGACACCGAAGCGGGTAGAAAGGTTTACGAGGAGACTCTCGCCTGCGTAGAGAAGCAATATCCTGGATACGTGAGAGAAATCCAAGGAACGGCCGAAGGAGCTAACGTTTCTTTTCACAAGGTACATCTGATCTGTTTTTGTTCCCGCTTATTCTCGAATTTTTACCCGAGACTCGAGTGAGCTAACTCTCGTATATGTATGTAGGTAGCATGCCTCGCCTGGCTAAGCAGCCAGTATTATATAAAAATGACATGCTCCACGAGATTCCGTGTCTAACTTTGATAAATCAGATGATAAGATTCGTATCTACATACGTTTTTATGTTTCGCAGCTGTTTCTGATGCATCTAGATGACATTGTGCCGAACGTAGCGAATGAGGGAGCAGAGGGGAACTCGTTACCAGTCGGTTGTTCAACTATCGTATGCAATCAGCCGGGACAGGTGAGCGATAAATATTCATTGTCAGCGTATTATTGCTACGACAATAATACCCACTACCTACCGGATCTACAAATTTGCAAACACGTGCTGTAAACCTCCTACAAGCAGGTACAATATACAGTTGCTGCTCGCATACAATGACGGGGTAACATGGTTTCACATGTTTGATCAGTGTTTTAATTAGAATTACTCGGTCCAGATCTTATCTGCTCGGTGGAAGAATGAAACAAGGAAAAAAGTGAATTTCACAAAAGAGTTGGCTGAATCTACATTCTACACACCTATGTATTGTATATGCGTATTTGTATGCAAGTTAAATCTCGAAATTTCACGCATGTTTCTGTGCACACTTTGCGCTATAGCCGTATATAACTTTTCTTCTAAATTAATTGATTACGCTAAAATTTCTAGTTGGCGGAGCTAAATGTTTCGTAAATATTCTCGAAATTAACTTCTCTCTTTAACCGACTTCAAAAAGGAGCTGGTCCCACCCTACACTGCATCAACATTGGCCCAATATTTTCCTAGATCTGGTTAATGATAAAGACTATTGTCACCAAATTATTATTATTTTATGCACGTACGCGCATATCTTCTCAGCATTCGATGTGTCAATATATATAAAACTAAAAAGTTAAAAATAAAAAAATTAAAACCGACTTCAAAAAAAGAATTGCACTAAAAAGAAAAAAATAATTTTTTCCCTTGTGTAATCTACGACTCTCATATTTTTTAAGTCGGTTTAAAAAATTATTTTTTACTTCTTATAATGCAATTCTATTTTTTTTTAAGACGGTTTAAATTTTTTTTAAACCTGTTATCTGACTAGATTATAACTTGGCTCACATTCACAGAAATGACTTTTCGAAACAGGAAATTTTAGGGCACAACGAAGACGCACTGACCGAAACTTTAAATCATTGGTATTTAGTATCGGCGCATGTGATCGAACCAGGATGCAAGGAAGAAAAGTTCACGTCTTTGAGCTACGCCGGATTCTTACCGGGGTATACGATGGGTTACAATTACCACGGGTTCGTTTACACCATCAATACCCTCAGTGCTCGACACCTGAGGTCCGGCAAAACGCGTGAGTACACGACATTATCCTAACACTTCCTTCCTGAAGTAGTCTTGTCCGCTGAATCCCGAACACTGGAGTGGCTCTTATTTTATATTTTTTAATTTTCTTCGAGGCACCCTCCAGAATAGTTGCAAATAATTAAAAAAAACTGTAAAGTTTGAGCTCGATCGGATAGCGGGAAACGGTGCTCCTCGGCCCTTAAACATTTAAATCATTATTTAACAGCTCGCGAACTCGATTTTATACAACATCTTCCAAGTTATTGATTGAATAAACTAATATGTCAAACAAACGTTGCAGATTCGGACAAGCAGCATCTTTTTTGTTCTATTACTTTTTCTCACGCGACGAACGGTTTTCGAAACAAATCCGAAAAACTAAAAAAAAACATTTTTTTTCTTCAAATTTTGAAACTTTAAATGTTTCTAGAACACTTTTTATTTTTGAAGGTGAACAAAAAAATGGAATTTTTATTTTCGAGGAGTATTTTTTAAACATTTAAGGGGGGGGGGGCATATACCGAAATAAACCAAAAAGTTAAAAATGTTATTTTTTCGTATTTTCAGTGTTTGATATGTCATGAATGTTTCCTGAAAATGTGGACCGAAATTCGCAAAAATATCGAAGATAAAAGGTCTATATTTTGGATATAATTTTTTTTTTAATTTTTTTGATTCTTTTCGATAACCGTTTGTCGCACAAGAAAAAGTAATAGAACAAAAAAGATGCTCCTTGTCCGAATGTACAATGTGTGTTTGACATATTGTTTTTAGTCAATCAATAACTTGGAAGATGTTGTATAAAATCGACTTCGCGAGCTGTTTAATAATGATTGAAATGTTTAAGGACCCAGGTGCCCCCTTTCCCCGTTATCCGATCGAGCTCAAACGTTACAGGGATTTTTTTTTTTAATTATTTGCAACTATTCTGGAGGGTGCCTCGAAGAAAATGTTGAAAAAAATTTTTACCAAGAAAATATAAGAGCCACCCTAGTACATACGTACGTATATACGTACTGGAGTTATCGAGGCATTGAAATCGTGTCCACGCACAGCCAGGTACTTTATAACACGAGCGCTCTTGGCCGCTGAGAATTACGTGCAAGCTCAGCAGATTTTAAGAAACGATGGGTTCGGCGCAGCTGAAGGATTCTCGGTAAATATGACCTTCTTGACTCAAGAAGGGGATCGAATGTTTCACAATGCCGAGATCGGCCCTTGCGAGATCGACGGCACGCAATCGCAGCTGAGCATTTTGACCGTCAGCCCTGGAGAACATACATTCCATTGCAACAAGTGAGTGGGTTAACAACACGACCACGACACGATGGCACGCAGCAACACGTGCTCCTTCACTCTCCGCTCTAATCTAATCGTCAGCTACGACGATCTCTTCGCCGCCGAAACAATCCCTATAACCAACTTTCAGGTATCTCCGACTGAAAGTGCCAGAAGTCGACGGTCTTATTATAGACAGCAGCGTAAAGAGAATGGAAGCGATCTGCAAGCATCCCCCTGCGAAATGTCGTCAGGACGTTATAAATATTCTCAGCGATCAAACGGATCACCAATACAGAGTTTATCAAGAAATTACGCCCAACGATTATGTGAAGACTATAGCCACAGGTACATTGCCGCAGGCTCGTTCTTTCGGTTACTGCTTCTGGCTTAACTATCCTTCGAATCATATTTATCAGGTATCTTTGACTGCATCGAACGGACCTGGTCACTTTACACCGACAAACCAAATTCTACAGAGCCGATTCTGGTGATACCTTTGCAGCTGCGCGACGACCAACCGACCATACCTGCTATGGAAACTCTTGAAAAATAATATCCTTTCCTTGAATTTAATTAGCCTCCCCACCTCCCCCACTCGTTAAACGGACGCCGCACCTTTCCTTTTACCCTGTCGCGCGTCATTCTCGACCAACCACCCAAGCTCGCATCATACATACTTGTTCGTCAGGTTTCCTTGGTGAACACGTCGAGTTTTAGCCAAGCCAAGCCGAACATTCATTTGTGTTTCTTCACCTTCTTCCTCGAGTTTAACTTGGTCAACGTTCACGCTCCAAATGTATCGCGCGCGCGCGCGCGCACATTCAGCTCTCATTTACAGTTTACACATTCGTACAACTAAATCAGCGACACAACTACTTTACGATGCAAACTCGATAGGGGTCACAAACAGGTTTGACATCGACAGCTGCCAAACGAATCGCATTGCTCGCGCTTTTACGAGAATAACAACACACCTTTGCGTTCTTGTTTGCCGCATTCTCTTTGGTTCTTTTCTTTTCTTTTTATAACAAATACAATTTCATAAATACTGGATACGCGAGAAGAACTTTACATCGTCGGAAAGATTACCGACGGCCGTTAAGCAAAAAATTAAAAAGTAAAAGTCGCGTGGTTCGTATTAGTGGAGACACGTTCTCGTTAAAAACCTAAAGTTCTTGAGCAAAGTATTTCAGCGACAGTACGTGGGTATCACAACTTTTGGTCGCTTCTTCGATTCCATTTCCAAAAAGAACTCCTTTATATCCTCCTCGCGCACCACCTTTTTGTTTTCAGCGAATTTCTGCAGGTATTGTTTCAATTGTTCCTTCATGTTATTGTACTCTGTAAAGCATGTACCAAGACCAAAATAAATATAGTTGACAGTTTAGAAAGCAATGTATAATATTACTCCGCTATCCTACCTTCGATGGCTGTCAATTGTTCGACCCGTCCCAAAGAGGCCAGGGCTTTCATACCCTTCTCGTATTGTGACTCATGACTATTGATCTTTCCCGCCTCCTCGTAAGCATGTACACTGTCCGTTGGATCAAGAAGGAATGTAATATTTCTCTCTTGGTACAGCTAAGACAGCAAAGTTCGTTCGTCAATGTTGAGATGAATGGAGCTGGGATAGCAGTCTCGAGTATGAAGTAAAGATCTACCTTCTTGCAGGCGTCGCACGCGCAGAGCGCGGATCTCCAGCCTTCTAGCCAAAAGCAAGTTTTCCTCGCGATCGTCTTGATCTTGGAATCATTCCGTGGCATCGTGCACCCTTTCTTCTCGCTCTCGACGTCGATAGGTCCAGTCTCAGTTTCCCCAAAAGCGGCAGTTTTGGTCGCAAACGCTGCAATTCGGATAATATAAAGATTCTAGTGGACGCTCGAGGCGACAGCGACGAAAAACAACCTGCATATTTGCTCGCGTAATTCCAAAGGAAATCATTCTTCTCCATACACAGAGAGCAAATCATCTCGTCGTAAGCTCCATCGGCTGGCACGCCGTTCTCGCACTCGAGATGCTGGGAAAATTAAAAGATGAGGTAATTTGGCCAAGAAGATTTAAAAAGGGCCAGAAATATTCTTTACCCTAGAATGATACCAGTCCTCGCAAATGATGCACTGTAGCATTTCATCGCTTACAGTGTCCTCTGGATCCGGGTACGGTCTTTTGCAAATACAATAGACACCATCAAAGTTGTGATTATACCGATTCTCAGGATTGATAGACTCCCTGGACTGCCGATCAAATGGAATATGCAAGAAGGTACAACAAAGTGAAAGAAAATGCACAGTGGTCGCCAAGAGGGAAAAAATATTGTCAGACATACCTCCTCTAAATTACACTTGTTATTGAGAAATTTTGAATTGCCGCAGTCGCATCTGAAATGCCTTTTGGTATAAAGTTCGACGAGCTCGTGATTCTCATGACAATGAAAGCTACAAGCGAGGCAAACAGCGGCTCGCACCGATTCTGGACAACAAGTTTTGCACGCGTAAAGGGCTTGTCGCGTGTATCCCTGAAAACGTTTTTGGGCTTGATACATCGACTCTGAATTGCGCGTAAGGTTAGTGTGTAGTTGCGCGTTACCTGGCTGTAAGTGCAATTCTTATCGTCGGACGCGCCCAAAACTGCACAGGCGTCTTCCTCTAATTGATTCTCTTCCCGAAGTACATCCAACATCGTAACAGAGTTCTCCTCTTTTATAATTTCTTCAACTTGCTCAGCCTCAGACATTTTGTCGCTACCTGTCGCTACAACCGCAACCAACGGACCAATCACCAAAGTAATTTCAAGTCGTCCTGCAGCGTCGCGTCGCGTCGGGTCGGGTCGAATCGGGTCGAATCGTGTCGAATCGTTTCGTTTCCTATTCTACATATAAGTATATTCTATAGCGCCGCGTCTCGTCGCGGCGAATCGCGTGCACAGAAAACTCCAAAAACTATCGACAACAAAATTGTCTCGAACTTCATCTTGTCAGCTTCTATTCAGCTTCGAAAACTTTTATTCACATTTAAAAAATCAAAGCGCGACATTTGAACAAGATGTTTCGGTTAAATCAACATCGAACAGTCACTTTGATGTTTCACCCGTCATAGTCTTTTCAATAATGTAGAGATTACCTATGCGTTTCGATTTGCCGATTCAACAACAGAAAATGGAGAAACAGACTGTCGGATATGTTTTAAAAACGATCGCCATCCGAATACACTAAAAATTTCATCGGCTTAACCTCTCTGACGCTGCACGTTTCCAAGCGCGTGCCAGGGGGGCCAAGCCGTCATTCATTATTCATTGGCCGAAGTTCCCGTTTAGTTAGCGCCTTATCGGTAGGAGGCGCTAGGTACATCACACACACATACCTAGGTGTATCAGTGAGCACGCACACAACCTTTCGACGTTGGTGAAATGCAGAGTTTGCAGCAGAGTTTGCAGGTCTCCAGCGGTGCCAGAGTTTGCAGGTCTCCAGCGGTGCCGAACACCTACAGGGGCGGTGGTAATGTGTGCGTGAATTGACGCCAGCGCAAAGCCAGCCACATGGCGAAAACACGAAACGAATGTGACGTCACAGTTGTACCGATGCCAGCGCCCAACTAAGCCACGACGTGACGTCACCAAACAAAGATGGCCGAACAGAGTAGGTTCTGATTTTCGTCACCAGGTAGCGTATTGCAGTGTAGTGAATCCCAATATTGTCTCGCGGGATAACTCGTCCGTGGCATAGTGCGGACGATATAATGTCGCGGGATAACTCGTCCGTGGCTTCGTACGAACGACATAATGTTGCGGGATAACTCGTCCGTGGCATCGTACGACAGATACCATGGAGCGAGATATCTCGTCCGTGGTCGCGAAGGGGTTAATGAAGACTGACTACCACTTAAATAAAAATTAACTTTTTCTCAATGATTTTTTTCGAAAAAATTTAAAGAATAACTGTTATTCCTGGTCTCTGGTAAATATTAGCAGTTATTAGAGAATTTCTAAAACTATCACCAATTTACCCTACTTTTATATTTCATTTTTTTTATCCTATACACTACACTTTTCAGATACACACTGCATACACACACAACATGTAATTAAAACTTACACCTAATTTTAAGCACTTATGTATTCGCATTCTTTTTTTTTAATAAACATATATATCTTTTATAAAACAAAAACGTGAAATAACCTACAAAAAATAATAACCTAAAGTAGCATAAAAGAATATTGTTGCATAGTCTATAGAAATATTAGCAGTTATTAGAGAAATTCTAAAACTATCACGGATTTACCTGAATTTACCCTACTTCGAAACGCTACATTCATTCTGTCTCTAACCAGCTTTCTGAACAGTCGAATAAATGCCAAAGTTTCAGTTATAAATAGTTTCTTGTATTTTGTTTTATTTGAAACTCCCATACTCCGACGAGCAGAGCGGTTCAGCGCTACACGGGCACTAGGGATGCCGATCTTTCCTATAGAATCGATTTTTCGATTCAATTCAGATCGTTATGCAAAGAATCGATTCGTAAAAAAATCGGAACCAAAAAATCGATCCCGTCGAGATCGATTCATTAGAATAAAAAAAATGGAGGGTAGTTTTGGACATCCTACATTGCAAAATGGGTGCAGTCAAAGGTTTTTTATGTCACAATGCGAACATGACTATAGATATAGGTTTTTATTTTTGTTTAGTTTAGTTTCTTGTAATCCTAACAAAATGTCATTAAATACTAGGAGCCAATCGGAGAATTATTAATAAGATAAATTTTTTATTCATCGTTACATTTCCTCTCGGATATCGATTTCTTACTTATCAAGTGTTTAATACCTTTGCGCTGGCTTTACACATTTAGGAGAACGGATAAAAGTGGAGTTCAAATGTTCAAACATCTGCTTCCAAGGATGTATTGATTAATTTATAATCTTGTAATATATCTATTAAAAGAACCTCTAACTGTTTTCAAACTCCTCGGAGTTGTGCTAACATTACTTTTGCTTCCCTTTCCTATTATTACATTTGTATGGTCTGATTCAAATTTCGCACTTCTAGAGTTTACTCTACAGTGTCTACACGCCGCTAGGGATTCACGATCTCTTTGGTTGCGATACGATCTTCGAATCGATCCGTGTCTTGAGAATCGATTTAAAAAATCGAAAATCGTGACAAAAATTATCGATCTTTGAAAGATCGATTTTAAATCGGCATCCCTAACGGGCACCAACCCGCGTTCACATTTTAAAATCACCGCTATCATACGCAGCAAAGATAGCCAAGGCAAGTGGTGCCGTAGCCAACCAGCGTCGACAACCGATTCCGCTGCGACGCTGGTTAGCTCAGGGCCATCATTCTATACTAAATAAGATAGTTGACCCAGTCGCCGATAGGTTAGGCCTAGTCGTCGATAATTTGAATTAATATTGAGATTTTATTAGGTTTTTGAACAATATTGTGATGCTATATGTAGATAACGACTTAAATATTAACTTGCAATTTTATTTTTTCCACAATATTGTTCAAAAACCTTATAAAATCTCAATATTAATTCAAATTATCGACGACTGGGTACCTATCGACGACTGGGTCAACTACCTTATGTCGTTGGTCCTTACCGGGGATTGGCGGGTTTAAACTACATTGATGGAGGGGATAGCATAATGCGCCGATCACTGGCCATTACTGATCATTTAGTAAACGTGCAACTTCGAGGAAGTTAAGGTAAGTGGTTCCCTATTTTGTAATTTATCTTCAGAAAAAAGTAAATTCGGTATAAACTTCGGTTTTGCATGCCGCGTATCAACACGTGTATTGTTACTAATTGTAAGGTCGGTATCATATATATTGGCCGGTGAGTTTCGTGAAGGGTATTCTCCCATCACACATGTTACTCCAAAAAGTGTCCGATTTCGCGTGGAATGTCCCGAAACCGAATTCACCGGCCAATATATTTGATACCGACCTTAATTAGTACATGCAGGCGTAGATACTGGTCCGATAATTTACAAAGTCTTATTATTGTCTTTGTTGAGGACGTTTGAGAAATTTGTGTGCGCGAAACTTAACGCCCGATTTGCCAAGCTGAACGGCCCCCAACCATGCCTACTGAACATTGACGATCACAGTCGAATTCGTCCGTCCCTACACAGACATAAATACATTCGATTGCTACGGCCGGCCACGGCCCTACGTTTACATATAATTATAAGTAATACGACAATACGAACTGTGTGTAGGATAGGGTGGGGCTAATAGTCCCGTTTTTCATATAAACTTATGTAAAATTTAGTACTAACAATTTAGAGATATCTGGTGTTATTTTTTAAAAATTATAACTATCTGGCTTTACGTTCCCGAAGTTCATTTGATGATACTGTTATTTTTTGTTGAGTTATACCACAAAATGTTCGTCAATTCAAAATGGACTTCTTGCCCCACGCACGGGGCAAGAAGTACTTAATGTCTTTTCGTGTAATATTAGACTAAATAAGTAAAAAACTCTTTTTACATCAACAAATATTTATTAAACCAATTCTTTTTGGTATAGAATATTGGAAGGAAAGCGTGACTTCTTTAACAAAAAATAAAAATATAAGTCAGAGGCTCACTTTGAACTAAAAACTAAAAAAATTGTGTAACTAAAACAAAAACAGTATTTAAAGACTTTGAAAGATCATTTCTTTATACTATGGCCATTGTCACGTCCCGGGTTAAGGATTTAATGGGACAAATGACATAGCGGGGTTCTACATGAAATCCAGGCGCGAATCTATAGTCTAGCGCACCGGGAGTTGAGGGAATCAGGTAATTTAATGATGAAATTCTACACAACTGCCTTTTCGAACGTCAGGCGAGAAATGTGAAATTCTGCACGCTAATCGTTTCGAACGGCTGGGGAGAATGTGAGATTTAGGAGATTGAAGATTTAGGGAAAGTCAGGCGAGCAATGTTCAATTCTGCACACTAACCAATTCGAGCGTCAGGCGAGAAATGTGAAATTCTGCACACTAATCGTTTCGAACGGCAGGCGAGAAATGTTTAATTCTGCACTCTGAGGATTTAGGGAGAAGACAGGCGAGAAATGTTTAATTCTGCACTCTGAGGATTTAGGGAGAAGACAGGCGAGAAATGTTTAATTCTGCACTCTGAGGATTTAAGGAGAAGACAGGCGAGAAATGTTTAATTCTGCACACTGATCGACCAGGGAAGGTTTAATGAATTGGTTTGTATTGGGGAGACACCTGTTAAAGCACTTGTTTTGGTTTATCTTGGTAATCGGATTTACCGTTGCATTATTGTAAAAGATACACGTAATAACTTCGCAAAATTCGACTAGTCATACGGTTAAGGATGTATTGGACCTATTTTCCAAGTAGTTCCAAGTTGATGAAAATTCGTGAGATTGTTCTTTTTAACCTTCCTGATGTGCTCCAAAAATTTTAAACGAATTCACTAAACGGTTACTGAGTTATAACGATTTTAATTTTCACTGATTTTACACGTACTCTTATGAAAAGAGACGATCTTGACGAATAAATCATCTGAAAAAATGTTGAAGAAATAGTACCAATGTTTTAAATTTTTTTGTACATGCAGTATATGGGTAGATGAAAATATCTGACGAGTTTCAATTGTTTTCACTACACCGTTTTAAAGAAATAAATTATAACTTAAGAAAATTGTGAATTCTGGGCATTTTCACTGCCAAAAGTTTAGCAAATAATGCTTGAGAAAGCATTTGTAAAGTGAAAAATACCTTCCCAGGATTAAAAATAAGACTCCAACTGTCGTTCGAATTCCTTACATCTAGATTTACTAAGCGTAAGACGTAGCTATTCAAGTATTTCAACATTTGTCTGATATTGTACGTCCCATACATCCTTAAGCGAAACCTATACGAAAGGAAGTTAGTAAACACCGCGATGCTTTCCGCGGTCGTTGCCCGTAATCAGCTGTTCCGGCAGCCTGGTTGGATTTCGGGATCTTCGTAGCCGAAGGATCGACACAATAAATTGTAGCGTGATTTAAAGTAAAACTGTTTATTCACTTTATAGCTTTTGGTAATATGTAATGCACTGTTATTGTGCTGGTTGTTAGGGTTTATAACAATGGGTTGGCGATGAACATAGCATTTATATAGTGGTTATAAGTTATGAATATGAACATGGAATACAATATATGATAATAAGCTAGGATGATTTAAGCAATAAGCGTCAATAAGACAATATAATATGATCGCAATGAGCGTTAATAAGCATTAAGAATAGCAATACACAATAATATGAGCGCAATAAGCGTTGCAATACGAAATAATATGAAACAATAAGAATATGAATAATTGATATGGATGATGGTGATATACAATGGTATTAATGGTAATTTTAATCTCTTACAATGCTTGATGATTGATGATGGTTGATTTTATTTTAAATAATACTTTGTTGAAAGAGAGCTTCCTTTCGCCGAAGGATATTTCGTCGAAAAAGGACTTCTGTCTCGGAGCCCTTGTATTTATGATTTTACAAGGGGTTGCGGGGTGTTCGCGCGGTATGGATTTTGCCCCGTTTATATAATATTTTACAGTATGAAGGGGGGTGCGCAGTATGCAGCACCCCCCTGAGAAATTGCAGCAACAAGGCCAAAATATTTCTGATTTGATTGGGCACATAAACGGATTTCAAAACCAATTGCAACTGTACATATTAGAATTAAAAGCGTTGGAATTCCACCATTTTCCATCCTGCAATGAAATTGCTACTGAACGTCCTAATGCAAATTTTGTGAAATTAGTACCAATACTAATCGAAATACAGCAACAATTTAAAAAGCGCTTTACAGATTTCGATACAGTACTGAAAAATGAGCTTATAATTTTTAATAACCCAAAGGGATGTAAGATCGAAGACCAACAAATGTATTATCGAGTTGAATTGTGTAATTTGCGAGCAGATCCGTTCGTACTCGCCAGAAATGAATATGGACAAGAGTTTTTTAAATTATTACCAGAAGCAAAGTATCCGAAATTGATGGATTTGGGTTTAAAAATTTCATCGATGTTTGATTCTACGTACAGATGCGAAAGTGCGTTTTCCATCATGAAAAATATATAAAGTAAATATCGGTCAAGATTAACGGACCATTCATCCCTTGTCAATAATTTGACGCGGCCTCAATGTGCACGTGCACATTCACAGAGACGAGTAAAAGTAAGTAGGTATACACAGTTCGTATTGTCGTATTAATTATAATTATATGTAAACGTATGGCCGTGGCCGGCCGTAGCAATCGAATGTATTTATGTCTGTGTAGGGACGGACGAATTCGACTGCGATCGTCAATGTTCAGTAGGTTTGGAGGGGACCGTTCAGCGTGGCCGCAAGACGGAGGAGCCCCCGGCAACTCGTGAGTCGTCAGTTAGTCAACCCTGTTCTAAAGCACATATAATACATAAACAAGCGATCGTCCGCAACTAGCGCAAATTTCACGAATTTCACAAATAATGCGCTGCTGGAACAAAATACTCTCTCACTCTATCACATTCCCTGATAACCACCCTGCCTGCAGTCTGTCAGCAGATGGACAGCAGGGTCTGACAAGGCAGGGTCTGCCGGCAGATGGACGGCAGATCCGCAGCAGACCCTGCCTTCAGATGGCGCTATTGGATGTGTCGGACGTGCAGCAGGATCTGCTGCGGATCTGCCGGCAGATGAACGGCAGATCCGCAGCAGATTCTGCCTTGTCAGGGTCTGCCGGCAGATCCGTAGTTGAATGCGGACATAAACTGCGCCGGATCTGCCGGCAGACCTGGTTATCAGGGTTAACTTCAATTGACTAAATATTTTATCAAAAGCATAAACTAGAAGATCAAGGCTATGGGCGGTATTCATAAACGTGTCTTAAGATTAAGCAAATGCATTCGGTGTCCCTTACTATGCTACTAGGTTAGTAGAAGATGTCACATGCTTAAGCAATCGCTTAATCTTAAGACATGTTTATGAATACCGTCCTACCTGTTAGCCTTTGTTTCATTTAAATTAACAAATTAACAAATTTCATTTAATAAACAAATTCATTTCTCATAAGTTTTCGTTCGGTTTCTTCCTTTGAATCAAGATGGACCAAAACAATGTTTTATACCCGATTGATGCTCAAATCCAAAATGCGCGGCGCCATCTTGCCCAGTTAGAAGAGGAGCGCCAGCTGCGTCTGGAGCAAGAGCGGCGCCGCGCGGAAGTGAGGATGAGGCAGGAAGGTGAACTTCAAGAGCTGCAGCGCCTCGAAGAGGAGGAGCTTCGGCGCTTCCAGCAGCAGCACCTCTTGCCACCGGTATGTCTAACCAACGTTTTTAACATGTATTAAAGAAGGAATGGGCAAAAATTTTATGCATTTTGACACTTGTAGTACATATAGGATACTTAAAGCAAATGTAAACATGTTAATTTTTACATTATATATAAAATTATTTCAAAAACCTGCCAATGTTCCCATCTGAAGCACATATAATACATAAACAAGCGATCGTCCGCAACTAGCGCAAATTTCACGAATTTCACAAATAATGCGCTGCTGGAACAAAATACTCTCTCACTCTATCACATTAACTTCAATTGACTAAATATTTTATCAAAAGCATAAACTAGAAGATGCGCCTGGAGCAAGAGCCGCGCCGCGCGGAAGTGAGGATGAGGCACGAAGGTGAACTTCGAGAGCTGCAGCGCCTCGAAGAGGAGGAGCTTCGGCGCTTCCAGCAGCAGCACCTCTTGCCACCGGTATGTCTAACCAACGTTTTTAACATGTATTAAAGAAGGAATGGGCAAAAATTTTATGCATTTTGACACTTGTAGTACATATAGGATACTTAAAGCAAATGTAAACATGTTAATTTTTACATTATATATAAAATTATTTCAAAAACCTGCCAATGTTCCCATCTGAAGCACATATAATACATAAACAAGCGATCGTCCGCAACTAGCGCAAATTTCACGAATTTCACAAATAATGCGCTGCTGGAACAAAATACTCTCTCACTCTATCACATTAACTTCAATTGACTAAATATTTTATCAAAAGCATAAACTAGAAGATGCGCCTGGAGCAAGAGCCGCGCCGCGCGGAAGTGAGGATGAGGCACGAAGGTGAACTTCGAGAGCTGCAGCGCCTCGAAGAGGAGGAGCTTCGGCGCTTCCAGCAGCAGCACCTCTTGCCACCGGTATGTCTAACCAACGTTTTTAACATGTATTAAAGAAGGAATGGGCAAAAATTTTATGCATTTTGACACTTGTAGTACAGACACTTGTAGTACATATAGAATACTTAAAGCAAATGTAAACATGTTAATTTTTACATTATATATCTGTTGGAGTTCAACGATTCACACCGATTCACACTGTTAGGGTTTTAGGCTCAAGGGGCTGCGTTTCCTCTAGTCTAGAAACGGGGGTGGGGCGAAGGGTCTTGCCTGCTACGAAAAGCGACGACCGTAGTCAGTCGAAGAAATGTGACCAGACTATGCATATCGCGGTCTGACTCGTCAAGTCAATTCTTTCACTCGTATACTCATTGCACATTTTGCCTTATTACACTGGTATGCGGATACACTGTGTATTATTGATATAATAAACCATAGTTGTGTTTATAGTGTGGCATTATTTTTGATCCTCTGCGAAGTAATTTCTAACAATATCAAATTATTTCAAAAACCTGCCAATGTTCCCATCTGAAGCACATATAATACATAAACAAGCGATCGTCCGCAACTAGCGCAAATTTCACGAATTTCACAAATAATGCGCTGCTGGAACAAAATACTCTCTCACTCTATCACATTAACTTCAATTGACTAAATATTTTATCAAAAGCTTAAACTAGAAGATCAAGGCCATGGGCGGTATTCATAAACGTGTCTTAAGATTAAGCAAATGCATTCGGTGTCCCTTACTATGCTACTAGGTTAGTAGAAGATGTCACATGCTTAAGCAATCGCTTAATCTTAACACATGTTTATGAATACCGTCCTATCTGTTAGCCTTTGGTTCATTTAAATTAACAAATTAACAAATTTCATTTAATAAACAAATTCATTTCTCATAAGTTTTCGTTCGGTTTCTTCCTTTGAATCAAGATGAACCAAAATCAAGAATTGGCTCGATTAGATGCACAAATATGGAATGCGCGGCAGCATCTTGCCCAGTTAGAAGAGGAGCGCCAGATGCGTCTGGAACAAGAACGGCGCCGGGCAGAAATGCGGATAAGGCACGAGGAGGAGTTAAGGGAGCTGCAGCGCCTCGAAGAGGAGGAGCTTCGGCGCTTCTAGCAGCAGCACCTCTTGCCACCGGTATGTCTAACCAACGTTTTTAACATGTATTAAAGAAGGAATGGGCAAAAATTTTATGCATTTTGACACTTGTAGTACAGACACTTGTAGTACATATAGGATACTTAAAGCAAATGAAAACATGTTAATTTTTACATTATATATCAAATTATTTCAAAAACCTGCCAATGTTCCCATCTAAAGCACATATAATACATAAACAAGCGATCGTCCGCAACTAGCGCAAATTTCACGAATTTCACAAATAATGCGCTGCTGGAACAAAATACTCTCTCACTCTATCACATTAACTTCAATTGACTAAATATTTTATCAAAAGCATAAACTAGAAGATGCGCCTGGAGCAAGAGCCGCGCCGCGCGGAAGTGAGGATGAGGCACGAAGGTGAACTTCGAAAGCTGCAGCGCCTCGAAGAAGGGGAGCTTCGGCGCTTCCAGCAGCAGCACCTCTTGCCACCGGTATGTCTAACCAACGTTTTTAACATGTATTAAAGAAGGAATGGGCAAAAATTGTATGCATTTTGACACTTGTAGTACAATCACAGACACTTGTAGTACATATAGGATACTTAAAGCAAATGTAAACATGTTAATTTTTACATTATATATCAAATTGTTTCAAAAACCTGCTTTGTTCCCACAGAGCTTGGAGCGCCTCAGGCCCGTACCATGTGAACCGCGCGTGGCGCGTTGACAAAACAACAACGCATCGACAATCGTGCTCTCTGGGACGATGTGGAAACCTATTGATACAATGTCACCCTAATACGCCACGCGCATTTCACGTGGTACAGGCCTGAGGCGCTCCAACCTTCAAGGCCGCCGTACAGTGGTCGAAAATCGTGAAGTCCTGCCCAAAACCTGAAGATGACCTTTGATTTATACAACAATGGGTATACTAAGATTTTTGAGGTCGCTGATTAAGAATTTGAAGTCTAAATTGCTAAAAATAAAATGGCGGATCCAATATGGCGGACGCGCATATCAGAAAAACGTTAGATTTAATCTAAACTTGGTGTCATGGAGTTCTCGAGGTCGCTGATTACGAATATGAGGTCAAAATTGCATAAAACTTTTATTTGCGGCATTTTCATATTTTTGTGGTTTACCACGCTTTTATTAAATATGAACCATAAAAAACTTCAAAAAAGTAAAAAATACGCCAAGTCCATGAAAAATCAAATAAATCACAAAAAATAGAAGACAATAATAATCACACAAATTGAAGATAGTAATAATAAAATAAAAAAAAAGTGAAATCGAAACGAGCTGCAAGTACATAAAGGTGCTTTCCAACTGCGCCTAAGATGATACAACTATTTGTAATATAATTCATATATTCTGCAAATAATAAAAGACAAAAGAAACAAATCGTGGGTGGAAATGGCTACATCAATCAACCATAATACGAGAGGAACGGACATATGGGGCAAGATAAAAAGACTACAGAAAGGATTCGAAACGACAAACAACTACAACATAATAACAACAGAAAAGAGAAGGGAGATGGAAGAGGAGGAAATAAACAAACTACTGCAGCGAGATCGGGCAGTGGATGAATCAGAGGATGGGGGAGTGGAGGAAGAGGAAGAGCCCAGATAGCCACGTCCGTATTTGCAGATTTTGCTCAACGCCTGAGTACAAATGTTTGTGGCAGAAAGACTACAGATTTGATACAGTATTTGTTATATTCGATGATGAAAGCAGACTGACAGCAGAAAGCCGACAGATTGTGCTGCCTTAACCTGAGAGCAGATTGGCGGCAGGGTCTGCTGATACAATTTAATGGCAGGAATCGAGCAGACCCTGCGCAGCGCGATCTGATGGCAGATAGGCAGCAGAAATCGAGCAAATTCTGTTGACATAGCCTGCGGGCAGTTTGACGGCAGATACTGCGGCGAATCTGCTAATCCAATTTAATGTCAGAAATCGAGCAGACCCTGCGCTCCGCGATCTGACGTCAGATAGGCAGCAGAAATACAGCAGATTCTGCTTACATAGCCTGCGAGCAGTTTGGCGGCAGAAAGTAAGGAGAGTCTGCTGGTACAATTTAATGGCAGAAATCGAGCAGACCCTGCGCTCCGCGGTCTGACGTCAGATAGGCAGCAGAAATACAGCAGATTCTGCTTACATAGCCTGCGAGCAGAATGGCGGTAGAAAGTAAGGAAAGTCTGCTGATACAATTTAATGGCAGGAATCGAGCAGATCTTGCGCTCCGCGATCTGACGTCAGATAGGCAGCAGAAATACAGCAGATTCTGCTGACATAGTTCACGACACGACCCCGCCAGGGCGCGATTGGGCGAGCGTTTCTCGCTTGCGAAATAACACCGTCGCGGGAATAAGTGGCCGAGGGCTTGATCATTCAGGGCTCTCGAGTACGACTCGTATTTGCCGGCATTCCACTGCGGAGTATATATTTGGTATACCCGTCTGTAAGGGCGGTATTATCAGTCGTTGCTGAAGACGAAGATCGTCTTAAGCATCCGGCATCCTTTATTAATCTACTAGACTAGTAGAAGATGCCGCATGCCAAAAACTAAAAAACGATTGATGATAATACCGCCCTAAGACGACTGAATAAATAGTAGTTATCATTAATTCTTTTATATTTGGAAGAACTGTCTTTCAAAGTTTAAATCATTATTTCATTATTTTGAGCCGACCTGGCATTCAATTCACTAACAACTTGCTAAGTAAAACATTAAAAATGTTATAATACCCGTTTAAATACATGGTTTACCAACTGTTCTTTCTTCCATAAAATATGGTAGGAATCAGATCTTTCAAGTCGGTCTTATAAACGTGTTCTATATATTATTTACGCTAAAGACTTTCGCACTGTTTTTAAATCTATACTATTATATAAAATTGCCTACTATGGCCGACATCAGGATCTGCTTGATTTCTGCCGCCAACTTGCGGGCGGTTTTTGTCAGCAAGATCTGATCGAAATCTGACATCAATCTGCGGTCAGATCCTGATGTCAGGCTCTGACCGCAGAACCATAGTCAAATGCGGACATATTAGGCACCGAATCTGACGTCAGAATCTGCTCTGTATCTGACACCAATCTGCCGTCAGATCGCGCTGCGCAGGATCTGCTCGATTTCTGCTCTCAATCTGCGGTCAGCCACGGCAGCAAGATCTGATCGAAATCTGACATCAATCTGCGATCAGATCCTGATGTCAGGCTCTGACCACAAAACCATAGTCAAATGCGGACATAGTAGGACCCGAATCTGACATCAGAATATACTCGAATCTGACATCAATCTGTGGTCAGACTGCAGTCAGTTTGTTTACTGGGAATATGCAGATATATTTTTATACAAATAATTATTTTAATACGAATAAATATTTGATTCAAAATACTTGGCGCTGCGCCCCGAATTGGTGTTGCTAAACTCAATAAATATGTATAAATTGCATTAATCCTTTTCTTTCTTTCTTGTACGTGCAAGCGTGTGTGTGTGCGCGCGCGTGCGTGCGTGTGCATATGCTACGTATGGCATTAGAATTAAATATATGTAGAATAAATCAGACTGCGTTTCTAATATGTGTATGTATATGTTTTTTATATTGTAATGGAGTTGTAAATTATTAATACTAAGGCAATTAACATTTTTTCGGTTGCGCAGCGCCAAGTATTTTGAATCAAATATTTATTCGCATTAAAATATTTATTTGTATAAAAATATATCTGCATATTATTATTTAATACATTTTTTCTTTGTATAAATAGCCATTATAAGTAATGGAATTTTAGCTGTGCATATGTAGTTGTGTCATCTAAAGCGCAGTTGGAAAGCATCTTTATGTACTGGCAGCTCATTTTTAATTTCACATCTTTCTTTAATTTCATTATTACCATCTTCAATTTTTGTGATTATTATTGTCTTCTATTTTTTTTGTGATTTATTTGATTTTTCATGTACTTGGCGTATTTTTTTACTTTTTTGATGTTTTTTATATATACTAAATATATTAACATAGTATCCACCGTTTATAGAGAAATGAGCCCGGACAATTGAGTACACCGCGTCCTGGGGCTCCCAGTATCCGAATAGATGAAACGGCGGTCAGCGAGGGACCGGCTCAGGTGCCGGAATTAAGTAAGTGAAATTGCGAAAGAAGATGCTTCTCTGTTGAATCGAACCTTCTCCGGACAACTTTCAAGTCTGCGACTCTACATAAGAAGTTTATATTATTATTATTTTGTCCATGCATGGTACAAATTTTAAGAAACTTATGCGAAAGGAAATGCTCCTCTGTCGAATCGAACTTTCTCCTATTAAAAAATTTTGGCAACTTACCTTGTTAATTGAGACAATAATTCAGTGTTCTAATGTGGTGTAAAAACTCGTGATATTTCAAATTTCGATTTGGACTACTTACCTTATTTAATACTTCGCAGGTTATGAGTACCTAACGCTTGACAGGTTATAATTTAGCGTAAAAAAAACTCGTGACATTTCTAATTCGGATAGCTCACTTTATTTGACACTTAGCACTTTAGGTTATGCATGTATGTACTATGGCGGACGACGATCCCTGCCGAATGATCCCGAGAGTCTACGAACGACGAACGAAATATGTGTTAGTCCCTCTTTTGGGTGAAGGTGTGCGTGTAACGCGTAGGGATGCCGATTTAAAATCGATCTTTCAAAGATCGATAATTTTTGTCACGATTTTCGATTTTTTAAATCGATTCTCAAGACACGGATCGATTCGAAGATCGTATCGCAACCAAAGAGATCGTGAATCCCTAGCGGCGTGTAGCGTAAACTCTAGAAGTGCGAAATTTGAATCTGACCATACAAATGTAATAGGAAAGGGAAGCAAAAGTAATGTTAGCACAACTCCGAGGAGTTTGAAAACAGTTGGAGGTTCTTTTAATAGATATATTACAAGATTATAAATTAATCAATACATCCTTGGAAGCAGATGTTTGAACATTTGAACTCCACTTTTATCCCTTCTCCTAAATGTGTAAAGCCTGCGCAAAGGTGTTAAACACTTGATAAGTAAGAAATCGATATCCGAGAGGAAATGTAACGATGAATAGAAATTTATCTTATTAATAATTCTCCGATTGGCTCCTAGTATTTAATGACATTTTGTTAGGATTACAAAAAACTAAACTAAACGAACATAAAAACCTATATCTATAGTCATGTTCGTATTGTGACATAAAAAACCTTTGACTGCACCCATTTTGCAATGTAGGGTGTCCAAAACTACCCTCCATTTTTTTTTATTCTAATGAATCGATCTCGATGGGATCGATTTTTTAGTTCCGATATTTTTACGAATCGATTCTTTGCATAACGATCTGCATTGAATCGAAAAATCGATTCTATAGGAAAGATCGGCATCCCTAGTAACGCGTATACGTATTATGTTGACGAAAAATTCCTTGACGAATAATTCCTTGACGAAGAAGAAGAAGAAGAATACCATTTCCGACTAATCCATTAGACGATATTATGATATCTCTGATATGCGTGGACCGATTTTATTGATTTTGGTCTTATTCGAAAGCTGATATGCGGTTTACATAAGAAAAATGTCTTTAAATTTAGAAAATATTGCAGGCATGATGAGATGTTAATGTATAAATGTCAGAATTAGGTTAGAGTGTCTCCGCGACGAGTAAAGGTATACGGTAGCGACATCGACATATACCGGGTGTTTTTCATGTATTTGGCGTCGAGACCAGGGTTTGGAGGACCCCGGCCTGGCACCACACCTACAGGAGCGGTGGTAATGTGTGCGTGAATTGATGCTGACGCCAAGCCAGCCACGCGGCGACATCGCGCAACGAATGTGACGTCACAAATGTACCGACGCCAACGCCAAGTCAAGCCAAATGCGTGACGGTCGCGTACAGGAACTACTACTCGATTGGAGACGAACCGACGCCAGCGCCAAGCGAGTGAAACCGCGGCCAATCAGCGTCATTCATTCCTTTCAGTTCTAAAAGTTTTATTGAATTTAAAGTTATAGTTTACAACCGTTCCATTATTTCGTTGATTCAATATCGCGAGTTCCCGAGCAGAGCCCCTCAGAGCTTCAAAGACGCCGAACCACGCTGAAGACGCTTTGATCCACCAGAATTCCCACCAAAACCACGCAACAGTGTTGTTACGCTATCGCTTGAATATGGCCGCGGAAATGTATATAATCGATATGTAGAGTACGTAGGAGCGAGATTTGAAACGGAGGATGAGAAAGAGTTTATTGTAAAGCGCGTTGTGCTTCATGGAGGGGTTTTCCTTGCTAGTTTTCAATGTTTCAAGTTACCGTTAGACCAGGCGAGGGTAGTAAATAGCTTAACTTTTTCCTTTGCACATCTGCGTGCCAAATTTCGTCGAGCGGGCAACGGTACGTCTCGTAAAAGTACTTAAAATTCTGTCCTCACTTTCAATAACTGTCGATGTCCTGTTAGGGTAAAAACTCTGGTCGACGAAGGCTGAAAGTCATAAAACCATAAACTTTCTCCGAGTGACGTCGTCTTGACCCCGAGGGTTGCGCTTACTTACCTGCGAGATATGTATGTACTCTACGTAGCCTATGTACCACTATATGTAAAACGGGGAGCGTGCCTCGATTACCAGACGAGAGTGGGAGGAAGCGTGAAGGAAGGGCGAAGGACAACCCACTGACGAAGCTTGAGGGATGCAATCGTGCTGATTGGACAACAAGGATCTAGGGGAGGATCAACAGGATCTTAGCAGCGACTTCGCCGATGAGCTCGACGCGTTTTCTTGAACACTGCATTCATTCTGTCGACAGCCAGCTTACTGAATAGTAAAAATACAGTTTGAAGTTCAAGTCAAAATAGTTTTGTGTACTTGTATTATTTCAAATACCCGCGCACTCCAACGAGCAGAGCGGTTCAGCGCTCCACGGGCACCAACCCGCGTCCTCATCCCAATTTCGCCGCTAAAATACGTAACAGTGTTGTTGCGTTATCCGCTGGTGTTAATCCATGTATTATATGAAGTTAGCTATAAGTCATAGAGACATCGAAGTTAGATGTAGAGCGGGATTCAAAATCCTTTTTAATTGAAGAATAGGAATAATATATAATATAGATTCGAAACGAACGAAGCATCTGAAAGGTCTTAAGCAATTATGAAACGGAGGACAAGGAAGGATTTATTGTAGAACGCGTTGTGCATCTCGAGGGTTTTTTCCCTGCTATTTTTTAAACGTGTCTTTACAATGCTAGCAGCTGATGCCTGAACTCAGAAGGTGTACGAAAACCTAGGGGCGCATTCATTAGCTTTCAAGTTACCGTTAGACCAGGCGAGGATAGTAAATAGCTTAACTTTCTCCTTTGCACATCTGCGTGCCAAATTTCGTTGAGCGAGCGGCTGCGCGTGTTATAAAAGTACTTAAAACTCTGTCCTCCCTTTCAATAACTGTCGATGTCCTGTTAGGATAAAAACTCCGGTCGAGGAGGGCTGAAAGTCATAAAGCCATAAACTTTTTCCGGGTGACGTCGTCTTGACCTCGAGGGTTGCGCTTACTTACCTGCGAGATATGTATATACTGTACGTAGCCTATGTACTACCCCTATGTACTTGGGAAACGTGCCTCGATCAACAGAGGAGAGTGGGAGGAAGCATGAAGGAAGGGCGAAGGACAGCCCACTAACGAAGCTAGAGGGATGACACCGTCTTGATTGGGCGAAAGGATCCGGAGAGGGAGTCCGAAGAAGACTTCAAACTTAAAGGAGTAGGGACTCGGAGGTGACGAGCGAGGAGTTATTTTTGTAAAAGATCAGATAAAACTTGTCAGCAGACTTGAAACAGTTTACGTAGAAAATATACAAATAGTTTCTGAACATTTTACTTTGTGAAATCATTTGAAATACCCGCGCACTCCAACGAGCTGAATGCTTCAGCATTCCACGGGCACCAACCCGCGTTCCGTTCAGATAATCACCGCCGGGACGCGCAACAGTGTGATGTACCTAGCGCCTCCTACCTATAAAGTGCGTACTAAATGGGAACTTCGGCCAATGAATGACGGCTTGGTCCCCCTGCTCGCAGTATGCCCGAACCCTAACCTTTACCTTTACCACGGAGGAAAAGTTTCTTTGAATTAAACAGGTTGCTTGCACGTTTCTTCTGATAACTGTGCGTGTGTGTAACTTCGTTCCCGAATAATGGAGGAAGTAACCAAATGTAGATACATAGATTGCGTCGAGGCCCGGGAAAAAGAGCAAATACTTCACGAACTTCCCGTTTGTGATACAAGTCTCTGCGTGAGGTGGTTGATCAACAGTGGTCACGCGGATCTAATTGGCAAGGATTTCGACTCTCTACGGTCGATGAAATTTTTTATATGTAACAATCACTTTACGGAAGACTGCTACCTCAGTAAAGGTACTTTGAAAGAAAATGCGGTCCCCTCACCACACTGGAGTGATATTTCAAGAACGTTAAAAACTTCAAAAGCACACCTGGTAAATATCCCGTGTTTTTCCTTTCCTGCCTTTGCTTTTTTCCCACTGTCAAAACACTATATAGCGGGATATTTATATCGATTCTTATGAAATTTCTACCCGAAATTTAACGCCAAACGATATAACATGGCCATGTCACTGTGTGCGTTTTTCTCTACGCTTCAGAAAAGTCAATCGAACGGTCCGGAGAATTCCATGGAGGAAAGACGGGCGAACCAAAGTATAGCGAAAAATGGTCCCTCAGAATTTGAAGTGGATCAGTGGTGCAGAACATGCGCTACCAAGAAGCATAACCTCGTAAGTATGACAACCAAGGGAACCATGGGCACAGACATCAGCCTTCTGTCAAAACTGAAACTTTTGATAGAAATTGACGACGAGGATGCTTTACCAACAAAGATGTGCGACGAGTGTGTCGACAAGTTGGAGAAGTCTTTCAAGTTTTTCCAACAAATTTATGTAGCGGACAATACTTTGCGTCATGTATTTCCGAACGCACGATCAAACAGCGTGCCAAGAAAACCTCTTTACTCGCTCGGCGAGCACATGAGAAGAGAGCAAAAGGAGAAGGAGGAGGAGGAGGATAAGGAGACGGAGCAACAGGATCGCGCCACAAGGATTAACCGCGGAGGTGTTTTCCGGCGAGGTCGAGGTAGACCTCGCACTCGAGGATATGCCAGAAGAGCAAGATCGAGGCCTAGACCGAGTCAAGTTGTGGCGTCGATTCCTAGCCCTACTGTTAACAACGAGCCAGTGGCAGCACCGATTTATGGTCGCGGCGTTAGTATCGACGCACCACCAGTGACGTCCAACGATACATCTGCAAACAAGGAACTATCAGCGCCCGAGGAGAACAGACAAAGCGGTACAGTCCTTTCGTTACTCATGGATACGTGTCGTAGCGACGAGGAACTGGACTGGTCGGATGTTCTGAAAGTGATGAATAGCGAAGGGCATCGAGATAGCAAGCAAGATGAGTTGATAAAACACGAAGGAGGATTGGCAGTGAACACAGACACGAAAGTGAATACAAAGCAGATGGTGGAGGAGAAAAGAATGGAGGAGACGGAGGCTACGGAGATTACGGAGGCTACGGAGACTACGGAGACTATGGAGATGACAGCGGCAAGGAAGGAAAAGGCAGAGTCAAGGACGGAAGCGAGGATGGAAATTAAAGCTAAAGCGGAAGTAGAAATTCGGACTGATGGGAAGACAACATCTAACGTGTGCGACACTTGGCGACTACGTTGCGAATTTTGTAACGAAGCATTCAAGTTCCGACGTCAGTTACAAGCACATTTATCGGCCGATCACACCCAATTGTCCAGGTATATGTGCACGGATTGCCTAGACTGTTACGAAAGCGAGTCTTTGCTTTCAAAGCATCGCGCTCTGCGCCACGGAGAGCGAAGATATCGTTGTGAACATTGTCAGAAGGAGTTGTTCGAAAAGAGAGTACTAAGGGAGCACGTAAACGAATGTCGGTCGCGCGGTATTCTACGCTACTCTTGTGATTCGTGCGGTGTAGCGTTCGCTTCGAAGCAACTTGTCATGCATCACGTAAAAAATCATTCCGACAGTTGTTTGGCCACTGAATCGTTTCAATTGGATTTAGGAGATTCGAAAGGTGCCGTTGAATCCGTTCAACTCGATCAAGACGAAAAGTGCCCCTCGACTACGATCGCAACAGTAGAGTCGAAGCCGGGCGCCGAAGAAGGGAACGCTATGGCGCGTTCAAGCGGTACACGCGACCAGACTTTAATTCAAACGGAGCAAAGAGAAAACGATCAAGAATACGTGATTTGTCCAGAATGCAACGAAAAGATGAGCGACACGGTAGAACTAAGTATCCATCGCATGCGTAGTCACTCGGTGAAGAGGAAGGATGCGACGTGTCTTCTTTGCGACAACAAGTCGTTTCACTCGGCGGAAGAATACGAACAGCACGTACTAGATCACTGTAAACGATCGAGAGTATTGCCGCAAGGATAGTATTGACACGCCTTCTCTCCGTTGGGTCGCAAATGTGATTTATTTCGACTTGTCGTCGTCGTCGTCGTCGTCGCCGCCGCCGCCGCCGCCTTGTCACACACATTCTTTCAACTCGCTTCTCTATAACGGTCAGGAAAAATTAAATAGATGTATAAAAACTGTTTGCTTGTAATATCATCATCATCATCATCATCATCATCATCATCATCATCATTATCGTCGTCATCGTCGTCGTCGTCAGTTCGATCACGTGCATCGTTCTCGATAATACATGGACGTTTCAAGAATTCCCATTGCACGAAATAAATATACTATCAATCGCGTCATTCACTTGATGCGAAAACAATCAAGTCGGTACTTGATGCGAAAACAATCGAGTCGGTACTTGATGTTCTTAATCTTTTATTTAATCAGTTGGACCAATAGGTACGACGAAAGAATCTATACTTTTCTACAATGCTCTTTCGCACTTTCCGATACAACGCGAGCTCGTCGTCTAGTGTTTTAAATGCATTATAGTGGAAATACCATTGACGCGAGAGCGACGTATGGCGCAGCTCGTATTTCTCACGCACAATACAGTCGAATCGCGTTCATTTCATGTATACCGGGGCAATCTAAAAAGTTCGCACGCACAAACGGGCATTATTTACAGTGAAAAGTTTTACACGGTGCCTCGATGATTAAATCGTGTATTCTGAAAAACGCGCAACCTCATGGATAAAAGCTACTATTCCGATCTTGGCGAGATCCTTTCGAGCGATGCGCACGACGATCGATAAACGCAAGCATTCGGGAAGAGGGAATCGTCGCGCCAATTGGTATCTGAAATTTAAAAAAGCGAGAAAATTGGATCGCGCGCGTGCGCGATTGAAATGAAAGCCACATGTGCGTTACCTCGAACCACGGTGACGACAAAGAAGCTCGAGCGGTCGCTCTCTCCTCTCCGCGCAAGCAGAGAAGCTTTCGGAGGAGTCCTTTTGCATCACTCGAGATGCTTCCAAAGTACTCGTCGGGGAAGCAAAAGTCACATTTCAATATATTCGTAGTAGTCTCTTCGACGGAATCGTCCAAGAATGGCGAAAGACCGCTGAAGAAAGGAACATTCGCCGAGTATTAATATGCAGTACGAAAGGTGTGTGGGTGTGTAATGGTTGGAAAAGAGACTACCTTAGTAGCACATAAATGAAAACTCCAGCAGCCCATATATCGGTGTATGAACCTGTTGGTTTACCAAGAACCGATTCCGGCGCTGCAAATTCCAAGTCAACGGGAGGAACAACCTGATCGAGCGGTGCCGCCGCTCTTACAGCTTCACCCACGTCTATCAGTTTCACGGCATTGGTTTCTCGATCGATCAAAACGTTCTCCGGCTTTAAATCCAAATGGGCTCGTTTTCGAGAATGTAGCCATTCCAGCGCGGACAGCAATTGACCGGTATACATCGAGACGGTCGCTTCCGTGTACTCGTTCTGCTTTCCCAGATGGGCAAACAACGTGGAGCCGTTGACTCTGCAAGGAGGAACACGCGAATCACACACACTATTACGAGATGATGGGATAACGATCGCGATAACGGGACTCACAGTTCCAAAACGATAGTGTCGGTGTCCGATTGTGGTGCATCTTCGAAAAGAGCGAACGCTCGAACGATATTCTCGTGACGAATGGTTTCGAGTAAATCGTACTCGGCACGCGTTAGAGACCGCGACTGTTTAAGTCGGCATATTTGCTTAAGCGCCACTTGTCGGCCAGATTCTGTATCCCTCGCGCGATATACTTGTGCGAATCTACCGGCTCCCAGCTCTTTCAATTCTACGTATCTCTGGGAAAATTCTTTGGCTTCCCGACTTGCGCATTGCGCGTCCCTCGGTATCGTCTTGATTTTAGAATTCGAGAGCGCAACCACCATCGATGGCTCGTTTAAATTCATCGTTTCGATCTTGTCGTTCCAAGCGTTGGGACTAGGACCTGCAACAAACATCCATTCGATCACATCCCATTTAATAGTAATAGTACATGTAGCAAGCACACGGCTGTGCGCGCATATAGTTGCACGCAGTAACCGGGGTGGAGATGCGTGTAGAAAAGATATTTCGCTTTTAGAGAAGCCATATCTCTCTCTCATTCGGATTAATATGACGCGTGCAATTTCAACTCGAGATCCAGAGTTCCCTTTAAATCTCTGAATTCCCAGACAAGCGGAACCTTCTAATGGAATAAAATATTTTTTCGCCGCTCAACTACTCATCTCTACCGGCGACCATAGTAGCAAATACGTACGTACCTACAACGCAAAGAGGTATTTTTGCCGAGCAAGAGCCCGCCTCATGCTCGACGCGGCAATGGTAAATTCCAGAGTCAGAGGGCAGGCATGGAGCGATTTCGAGATAAAGAGAATCGGCCGTTCTGGAAAGTCGATATCGATCGCCTGCTACGATGTCACATCGTTGCCCCTCCTTCCTCCAGGTGACAATCGCGTGGTCTACGCGACGCGCCTCCAGCACGAGTCGAGCCACGCCACCGGCCGTTGCCCTGATCGAACACGGAATAGTCAAGATCGCGGGAGGACCGTTCTCTTCCGCGTGCATGTCTTGCGGAAGACGGACGCTCTCTCCCTGGGAATCGATTCTTCGCGGACGAAAAGACCATGCGCGGCTGATGGACGAATTCGGAACGAGACTCGCCGGAATCCAAAATTCCTCCTCCTCCTCCTCCTTCTTTCCGATCACTGGAAAGACGATCAATCCTGGACCATCCAGTCGGCAGATTTCCAATTCTTCTCCGGCGCGTAACTTGCCCCAATCCGCGGTCAATCTTACTCTGCTACCTGAAACGATCTGCGGAATCTCCCCATTAACACCGCCAACCCTTTCCTCTCTTTTCCGCGATCATGCACTGGTCCGCCATCGATACTTTTTTTTTTCTCTCCTTTCCATCCCCGTCGAAATCACCGAAATCCCTTTTTCATTCCCGAAGCTTCCATTACTCGATGTCGACACCGTATACGCTAGCTGCAATTGGTAGCGATTACTAGCAACAGCAATTCAATGTCTCTATAGACGGAGAAAGAGAGAGAGATAGACAGAGAGAGAGAGAGAGAGAGAGAGAGCTTTAGCGATGGCAATCTTCGCGGGATATTAGAATTTATACCGACATATAGACACCACGGACAATACCGATTAACGAAACCTCTACCTCTGAAAGAGAAGCGCTAGTGCAATACATATTATTCGAAAGTGACGATAATAAGAACGGCAACGTTGACAATGGCGGTGGTGGTGGTTGTGGTACTGCTGCTGCTGCTGCTGCTGCTGATTACGGTGGTGGCGACGATGGCCGTGGCAACAATTACTTGAACCATTACTACGAGGACGACGACGACGACAATGGCGATAATAGAGAGACAAGTGAAAATGCAAAATCTACAAAATCCACAGAATTTACAGAATCGTGTAATTTGGAAAAATGTTTGATTCGACGCGACGACAAGTACGATTGTGTTGCACAAGCACAACGTGGCCACTCTGGGTGCCTGTTGCGTGCATTCCCAACTTTCGACATCGAGACAAGGCAAGTACTACAAGGTATCGAGGCGAAATCGTATCACGTATGATTCCCGTGCCGCTTCTGTTCAGTGGGAATAGTGAGAAGGGACCTTTACGCCACACCAACGAAATAGTTCTACGGTAGAGAGCGAATAGCAACAGGCATCATCAAGAGGACGGAAAAGAAGAAGAAGAAGAAGAAGAATCCTTTTGCTGCAATTGCAAGAATTCTAATTACGAATAGGCAAATAGGGTTGTATGTAACAAGTTACCAAGTAATAATAATTTCGGCGTTGTTGCTCACCGGGATGGAATTGTTGCGGATAGGCGATCGAGTTCGGAGAGTGCTCCTAAATCCTTCGAGAAAATTCAGTCTGCTTTTGGTAGGGCTTGGCGTTCGTGATGAATCCGGATCCAACGCCCCTGTACGAGATCGCTGGAAAAGCGATGTTGTTGTTGCTGTCGCTGTGGTTGCAGTTGTCATTACTGCTGCTGCCGCTGCTAATGCTTTTGTAACGATAGGGGCAGCAGCTGCCACTTGGTTCCTCCCTTCTTCGTTTATTGTTTTAGACACGTTCGGTATCGTTGATGAAACCGTTGAAGAAAGTACACACCCTCGACATGGAGATTCCGGGCTCACGCCGCGACTGTACGCCAGCAAATTATAAGTGAAATTTAAACACGGTACTGCATCTATGGAAGCGCGCGATGCTTCTTTTCCATCGAATATATCGTTGCAAATCAACGCTCGAATCGTTACGTTTTGTATGTCTCGAAATTACATTGCAACGACGGCTAGAACATGGAAGGGTCGGCTCACTGACAACAATGCGCCGACGTATTGACCAGATTATTAAGCTAAAATGCTGATTCTATTTAGTCACGACTCGAACGATACGCGTAACGCAGTATACGAAACACCAAAGGCGTCGGTAGAGCTTTATTGCACAGTTTATCCACACTAATTTGTTAGCTTGTTGGAACTTGTGTACTTATTATTTACGTACGGGCGCGCGGCACACCCATTTGCAGAATTCACATATAATGTATCAATCTCAAGATTTGTTCAAACGCGAATTATCGATGTAGTACCGTGTTCAAGATAAATAATGAGAGAAACAAGCGAGTTGGTTAATCGAAGAGCAAGTAGTAGTGTTACATGTATCGGAATAGGCGTGGGAAAAGGACGCATCACAATCAGAATGTTGATCAATGTACAATTTATTCTAAACAAAATGTTTACGTTTCGCGCGAGTTAATAGTTTTTACTTTATGTCGTCTTCCACGAATGCACAAATATGTACAGCATACTATATCCCCAGCAGCTCGTTCAACCTCGCATTATATAAACACTATTAAAATTATTATACACTTGGAACGTGTTACGTCGTTAATAGGTAATGTATATTTCGGTGGGGGTGAGTCAGCATGTCAGGCACACACCCGTTGTCCATGCATTGTCGCTTATAATCCCACACACGAGGCGCAACCACGCGTACACGTATATATGTACGTCTGTGCGTTTCCACACAAAATTTCTCTTTCCACTATTTATAATTTCTATGAATTAGCGTTGAAAAGAACAAAAACAATTGGAAAGGAAGCAGCAACGTATTCCCTGTGATTGTTACGTTCGTTGTACGTGACTCTTAAATTTTGTGCAAAGAAATGTTTTATGCTTTGTCCAAATTGCGTAATTAAATTGCCCGTCTCGCCCCCACCCGTCACTCAGTCACGCTCGCATACACGCACACATTCTCTCTCCATCTCTCTCGCTTTCGCTCTACATGCTGAGACACGCGATAGGTACATGACACGCACATACGGAAGCATGCACGAACACGCTCCTCTACTTTTTCCATTTTACTTTAAGCAGGTCATAAAGGAGCAGTGAGGAGGTTGGTTCAATTGGTGCGAGTGGATACGCGTTATTATACCTACCCCCTACCCGTCTATAGTCGGGCGAGTATATTGCCGATAATCAACCGTCTGTTTATTTGCCGTAAAATCAGAATGTTTGTCGTGTCGCGTCGTGTCGTATCGTATCGTATCCTATCGTAGCGTGCTGCATAGCATAGCATCGCATCGTGTTTCGATGAACCGTAGAGCAAGCGCGGCTGTAGAAACATACAAGACTCTACTTGGAAAGAGTGAGGTAGGTAGGTAAAAGTGGGTAGTTTTTGTTGAAATGTAGCAAGAGTAGTTGAAATGTGACGTTGTCGCGATAAAGCCACGCTGAGCAGCAGCGATATAGGCGAGGTAGTTTGACCGACAGCGATAACAAGGCAGAACAAGAGAGGAAGCACAATGCCAAACACGGGTGACCAAGTACTGTGCGCGTGTCAAGTGTGTACGTGTGTGTGTGTGTGTGTGACTAGAGAGTAAAATATGGCAAGGTAGGAACAGAAAGACAGGGAAATTAGAGAGAAAAACGGGCGTTGGCTCAGGAGATACGACTACGGTTCTCTATCGTACAGCGCTTCTGTATCTCTTTTTATATAAAATATACAAAAATATGTTGGAACGAATATTTTCACAGGTCGAGCGTTGAAAGAGAGTCAATGTAATGTTTATAGTGTGTGTTTGATAGAGAGACGCTTACAGTGGATCTTTGTCAAGTTCCTTCTGGTAGGCAATCGGCGACTGTATCGCCTTCAGAAAGTCGCGTTGGGTCTGCAGGATGGCAGTGATCGTATCTACCCACTCCTGCTTCCGCGGTCCAGTTTCTTCTAGGGCGCTACAAGAGAATCCGAGGCCATGTTTTCGAGGATCCGTCGATCGAATTAGAAACCTTTCCGGATCGTCGTAACATTCTTCGAGACTCATCTTATTCACCTGCGTGAAACGAAATAAGCACCCGTCGTGTGTGATGTCGTAACGAATAAAAACATTGTAAATTCCATTCAACTCGATCGTATTTCACGACAACCCATCATCGTCTTCCCACTCTTCGCTCTTACTATACTTAGTTGACCCCCGTGTCAGAAATGGGGACACATCGGGACCCGTTATCGAATACAAGAAATTTCGCAAACAAGTAACCGTGTTCGTAACTTGTGCGTAAATGCTTTCGACTCGCAGATATCTCGGGCTGTGATTGTTTGTAGTGTAAATGTTGTTTACAAACAAGAGGCGGGCATTGCTGCGAAATATTATACAGAACCCGACCGTTCGACTCCGAGGTCCAATTGTGCGTTTCACGAAAAAAATGAAGGAGGGCCAGAGCCGTAGTCTCAAAGATCAAAGAAAACCAAGATAAACCAAGATGAAAGAAAAGAAAGGAGAAAAATGAAATGAAATACCTTACCTGTATGTGAGCTTTGTATATGTAGGCGGGGTTCGTAAATTGCGTTTTTTTCCCGACAGCCTCGCTGAATATAATGTTCTGCTCGAAGAGGAAAACTTGCAATTCCCTTCCTCTGCCCGGTAGATTGGATTGTTCCGACACCAAAAGTGGGCCATGTAGCAACAACTTGCCTTGCGCCGTAATCTTTCCCTAATGAAAAGTATAAAATAAGGCGCAAGGTAGAAAACACGCCAAGGCGTTGGGATGATGGTTCGATGCAAACTATTTCCGAGAGGAGGAGTTGGTTCTTACATCGAAACCTTGGAGCCTTCCCACATCCATCATGTCATTCGCTGCTTTGGGAATGACACGCATCACGTGAACCGCAGCTCTGAGGCCTTCGATTTCCGATGTTCTTTGAGTCCGTTCGGTAAGCCTTAGTGCTTCCCGAAGAAGAAGCTGATACTTGGTAATCCTCTGAACTGGCTTTATGAGAAGATCGCATAGCTGCAATCGGTGCCCGAGCTTCTGCCTTAGGTCCTACGACGACAACGACAACGATTGATGATACGCACAGAAGAAGAAAAAGAAAAAGAAGAAGAAGCACGTTTGACGAGGAATATAAGATTCTCACACAATTTCAGGCTTACCTCAAAGTACGTGTCTATGTATTCGGAAACGATGTACTCGGACACTGGTTTGTTTTGACAGTACACAACGTACATGTGTAACTTCCTCTCATACCGTTTGAACAATGGCCCAAGCTCTTCGGGACGTTCCAAACAACGTTCCAAAGCTTTCAGGAAGAAGCTGTACACACACACATGGAACCGAGCAAAGGGTGGAATTAATTGCAGTACAGGCGGTAACTTGTCTATCGAGAAAATAAAACTCACTCTCTATGCCACTCGTAAATTGCTTCTATGTTGCCAAACACCATCTTGTCTTTTCCACCACGCAAGTCTTCTGGTAGAGGAATCTCGCACTCGGGATCTCGCATCAACGACATGTATCCTTTTACTATTTGTTCAAGATCGTTTACATAGTCTTGCTCCGTGTCTGCCAATTCTCGGATCACAAACTGCCGTTTCGCAAGAATTGTACATTCAGGATCGGATTCCTCTTGACTATTGGTCGCCGCAGTAGTCACCGTCATCGACATTGTCGCAGTAGTAGTAGCAGCAGTAGTAACCTCGGTCGTTGATACGGAAGCTTGATTATAGCCATCCTCACCAACGATACCAATGCTCGAGGTTTTACCACTCGGCGTCCGCAAAAGGCTCTGTCTCTCTTGATTTTCCGTGTGCTGTTCCTATTGTTCCAATTAACATTATCCATTAAACGGATCCGCGCGTTAACCGTCCAACATTTATTCTCAACAGATCAAGTATCGTTGGACGTACATACCATCCTCTCTTTTACAATCTGTTCGATTTCAGCCAAATCAGCTGTCGTGGCACCATCGAGAATTTTTGCGGACCGCTCAGATGTCTACAAGAAAAGAAAACCGTCAATATGATGAGAAGTTGCTAGAAGATCTGTTTATTCGTACAGAAGAATTACACTGTCCAACAGCCATTTTGATCTGTAACATACTACAATAGCCGTGTCTCAAACAGTTTGTCCCCACCGCCTTTAATTTTCGAGAAATCCGATTTTGAAAAAAATTGCAAATTTTCAACTTTGAACATCTGTTGTGTTCAAACAGTAATTGTTACTCGGTTTTTTGTTCCGTCAAATTATCCTATAAACCCTCGCGAACACAATGATATAAGTTACCATGGAATTTTAAATACTTAAACCGTTAAAAATATTAATCGTTTAAAATTCCATAATAAGTTATATCGTTGTGTTCGCGAGGGTTTATAACACAAAAGATGTTGAAAGTTGAAAATTTGCATTCTTTTTTCAAAATCAAATTTCTCGAAAACTGAGCCAAGAGAGGACGATATTGCAGATAAGAAGAAAAAAAGTTGAATTTTGTTGGACAGTGTTATTTGATACGTCGATACGAGAGTTATATAGCTCTGATTGCTGTAATCGAGAAAGAGAAAGAAAAGGGCGTTGAACTGACTCGAGATTTTCCACAGCCCTCCGCCGTCGGAATCGTAGATCCTGAGGATCCGTTGGCAGTTCCGACGAGTATTGGTTCAGTGATAGGCTTCATCGGAGGTGGAAGTTCCAATTCGTCCTCGACATCGTCCGCTCCGTTTTGCTCCGATAAAGGTATAGTCTCGGTGTCGTCATCGGGCTCGGCTATTAAATCCTCTTCTAGCTCCGAGTTTTGCTCGATCTCTCCCTCCTCTTCTTCTTCCGCATCATGTTGAATCTCCGGCTGTGTATCGAGATCCGCGTCGGACGACGAAGCAGAGACGCGCATGGATGCAACTGCGGATGCACATGTAGAAATGGAGACAGAGGTGGTTCTCGACGGCCAAACTTGTTCAACGCCACCGGTCGTCGGTAATTTGAATCGTTTCTCCGAAACGTTCTTCTTCAAGCCTGGACGATCGTTGGACGACACCGGTATCGCGCTTGTCGATTTGTCAACCTTACTTTGGCTCAGCTTACGCAATGGGGGCGGCAGCCACTTTCTTCTGCGGGAAAATGGAAACGGACAAAAGAAACGATGAGCTTTCACCTTTACATATACCTATATTTGCAAGTTTCAGCTCACTTACCCGCTGAATCCGCGTCTCTTGTTTCCAGGAGAGCTTGTGTTGACCGCACTGCTCCCATCGGCCGCAACAACAACAACATTCTCTGAAACGGATAATCCGGCAGTTAATAGTGCAGCACCGCTCGGATGCACTACGCGAAGCAAGTCAGCAAGTGCGCGAATTTATACGATTCGGGAGTTTTATTAAGGCGATTTTGGCAACCGACGATCCCAGACGAGGCTGCAAGAGCATCGAAAGGGCAAGAAATTTATTCAACAAACCAAGACCACACACACACACGAGTAAAGGATCTTATAGTTAAATGTAGAAAATAATCGCAACAACACTTGTGTCCGGAGAACTGTTTGTTTCGTTGCAAATAGAAATCATTACATACAATATGAGGAAGAACGAACTACACAAGGATCGATATCAATGCTAGTGTAGAAGTATTTAATACAAATTGCGAGTCGAAAGGACGTTACACCCCACCTGTTCACGCGATTCCAGCCAATTTCTCACAGAACCAGGCAGCCAAGTTGGGTGAGGAAGAGGAAAATATATATCGTAAGAAATATTACAAAGCTGACCCACTTGCAAGGAAGATTAGTGACCATCGCGATTGCAAGTAACGTGAATGTGTCGACCGGTTGTGCTCTACCGGTAGGCCGGCCGGAGATTCAACCGGTCAAGGACATGGTTATCCCGGTACATTGTCGTATTGATCCGCCCGACGCCGCCGCCGCCGCCGCCGACGACAGACTCGTGTCGGGGTGCGCGCGTGCCATCGACTACCCCCGTCAAACATGATCATCATTTCGACAGTACCACATCAGTGTCTACTGCATGCTCGTACCTATACATTCGAGAAACCAGACTGCTCGACCGAAACCCCACCTCGTTCCTTCACTTGGCTACTCTAAACTGCGTAAAATCTTTTTAATACCCTCCTTGCTCTACCCCCGCCCAATTTCATATTTTATGCACTAGTATCTTGGTATCTCATGTTTCTTTCTTCCTTCTACCCCACTCGAAACTTGGTCCTTTTGATTAATTTTATTCGATCAAAGCAATGCATACCACGAGTCGATGGTATCGATGGAAATAGATTTACTTACCCGCTTCGTCGGAAGGTATACAAGGTGCTGCCACATTTTGAATGGCTAATCCGGCCGCTGATACGCCGCCGGTTGTCACCGACGTCGACGCTGACGCCGACGATGGTGAAAACGAACCAGCTCCTGCAGTGGAGGACGATGCAGACGTCGTGATTCCGCTACAAGCGGGAGTTGCAATTAAAACTTGATTGCTCGAGTGCTGCTGTTGATGATGGTGATGATGATGATGTTGCTGTTGCTGTTGCTGCTGCTGTTGCTGGTGGCTTGGGCTCTTTGTAGATGGAAAAGTCTTACTGGAAGCAGAGGGTGGCTGTTTAAGCGCGCTCGTAGGTACTAATCCCTCCGGTGGAGGATCAATTTGTCCTGGAGCGACCAGCAGACGAACGTGGGTCCATTCCGCTGTGTTTACGCCGCTGATGGTGCTTCCATTTTCCAATACCTCAACTTGCTGACCTTTTGTCACTGTTAACTCTCTCGAGCCAGGTGCTGCCGAGTGATCCGCGATAACCCAAGTCACTTCGGCTACACCGGTCTGAAACAGCAATTTCGATAGAAGGATGAAAATTTTTCCTCCCGTCCGTCCAACTGCGGTGGACCGCTTACTTGAACTTGGCTAGTTTATCGACAGCTACTCGGGCTTGTTCTATTTTAAACCCTAGTAAGAACAATAATTTCACGATTGAAAGATGCGCAATTCGATAAAGAGAACGATGACCGATCGTGCGTCGATCAACGTGTCAGAGGTCTACTATGAAACCAACAAATCACATTAAAACGAAATCGAGCATTAGGTGGGACACGGAGCTGGGGATTGCGGCGTGTTAGAAAAAACACGAGAGCGGTGCGCAAGAGAAGGGAGGACAGAGCACCGATTATATCTAGGACTTTACGGACCAACGGAGCGTTTAATGGATTATCGACGCCTCGGTGATTTCGATTTCATCGAAATAGGTATGGGTTTTTCCCAAAGACCCATACCTATAGTTTTTGGCCGAGAGCATACAGGGCAAAAGTGGAATGCTCAAGTAGAGGGGCCTCCTTGCGCGTCTTATCTCGTTTCAATATTTGCTCCCATCGCTTCGTGGCGAACGATACGCGCCTTCATTGTACAAACTTGCTCGAATCAATTTCTCGATAATTTTCGCTCAAAGCGTTCATACCTGCGACAACAACATGGCCTGGGTAACATCCCCCCCCACCCCTTCCCTTTTTTCAACCGAATTTCGTAAGCGAGGTGGCACGAAAGGAAATCGGATTAGCTGTCATGCACCAGGTACGCGAATGTTTTTAGATATTCCGCGATAAACGGTCCGAGAGTTTCCGACAGACAGTCGCTCAGTCCGTGAGAGGAGTCGACTCTGCGCGCTCCGCGTCGCATACCATGGACGAAAATAGTATTTTTCCACGAGCCAAATTTTGCCGATTCTCTTTTATTCCCTCGAATGCGTCGAATACGTTCGTCACGACCAACCAGATTAGAATATTGCCTCGAAGAAGCTGGTTCAATGCTCGATCGTCATCCTTTACCATCCTTTCAACTCCACCCTGCACAAGGGCGAGGGCCATCTTTTACAGAGGCTCCGTATTACGCAATACGGTTTACTGGTTACCGTTTTTCGCGAGACAAAAAGATTTCCTCCATGGCGACGTATGTACGTGTACGCGTTTACATTCGAATCTAACCATAGATCCAAATGTACGAAACGAAACTCGGCAAGGTGCCAATCTCTTTCAACTTGGCTCACAGGTTCCAATGCAAAGATTATCCTCTCGTCGCATTATCGGAGAATTGGTGCGCGACAAATACCATGTACAGTAGAAAATATTTGTTTGCACAAGTTGAAAGCAACCAATTATGGGTAAAAAGGTGTCTAAAACACAAGGTAGATAGAATCTGGCTCGACGCACATGCAAAACTCCTTCTATGAACGAACGAACACACACACACACACACACACACGACGCTTGATCTCGTGCCGAAAATAATCAGCCGCTAAAGCGGGTCATATCTCGCGGACGAACGGGGTCACGAATTTGATTGTGGACGATGGCACAACTAGGCGGATGTGGCTACGGATATGGAGGCGGACGCTGATGCTGACGCGGATGCGGATGAGGATATAAGTGGCGATATATTTCACGTTGCGTATTAGCTTATATATTCGCGCAACACCGACTTTTGCACGCAATTGCTTTGGTTACGTAACCAGACGAAAATTTGCGATAAATCAGCTATATTCTATCGATTGGACTTGCTCGCAGCAACCGTGCCGCTCTGTCGTAGCAAAGTCACAGGCGTTTAATTAAGTGGTTTCTACTGCCCTCTTTCTCGGCCAGCAACGAGAACCCGGAACGCTAGATTTTCGCTAGATTTTTGTGGAACAAGTGAAATAAAGCGGAGACATACATAAATGTGTGCGAGTGTACGGCGATAGTACCTGGGAGAGGGAGGGTTGACGGTGTAAAAGTCGGGCCTGGAACGAGCCCGGGGTGTCGATGGTATGCTGCCTAGAGAGAGCTGCATGTGGCGGAGCTACGGAACTCTGACGGAACCACGGTAACGAGATCTTCCTGCGGGCTTTCTGGACGATTGTTGCAGGTTTCCCTGCTGGCGACGTCATGACAGTTTCGCCTCGTGCTCAGTTCACGTGCGCGAACTCGGCAACCAAGTGTCAGATACGAGAATCGCGACTGAAGATGCGGTCAAACATACGAGCCTCATGCTTCCACTCGGTTTAGCCTTTCTTCCGCGAGTAGACCAAAAAGACTCGTGCCACGATTCGCATCGCCTCACTGACCATCGAACGGATCTATTCGACCCGAGCGTCGCGCCCGTACTGAGCTCGTCACCTGTGCTTGCTCGTACCCTCGGCCCTCATTGGTCCACGGACTGTACCAGCTACTTCTCACCCCTTACCCCGTTTCCCAGCCGCGTACTCGCGTAGACGCGACGGCGACGATGCGCCTGCTGGCTTTTCGATTATTCTCGAACCCCACCCAACCCAGGCCGGCTCGTTTGCCATTAACCGCCGCAGTCGCTTCCCACAGTGCCGATTACACAGAGAGACCGAATCGGGGAAAGGGAATTAACCGTTCCCCACTATTACTACCACTACACCACCGTGTCTCTCGCTCGTGCCTCTCTTTCATCGCCTTTCCATCGCTGTCTCTGTACCTGATCCACACTTACGACACCGTTCACCGCGCATCAACTCGCGGCAATCGATGCCGCGATGATAACGCTTTTACGACAAACGCTACGCCCGCGCACCGTCGCAGCCGCTAATGTTGCTGCGCGCGCGTCCGTCCGTCCGCCCGTTCTTCTCGAATCGACGCGAGCTCGTCATCGTATAAAAATCGTCTGTTTTTGCTAAATCTTGTTTTCACGTAAATCTAAAATTCGCGGACGAACAGGCAAGGTTGATGCGCGAAACATCGCGTTGTTCCCTCCTTCACCCGTTGATCCAAGGGGGGACGCGAAAACCATCGAGTGGAGGGGGTGGTAACAGTAAACAGTTTACCTTATCCGAATCCGTGGTGTTGGTGGATCCGAAGGATGCCAGGGAATTTCTATCCAAATTTTCAACACTGTCGTCCAACGATGCGCATTCTTCGAGATCTCTGCTAGAACGCTGACTCGAACTCTTTTTGGCTGGACTCTTGGGCATGCTCAAGCTGAAATACGTTTCCTGAATAACTTCGCGTAACCTCTTCACCCATAATTGCTTGGCGTCCATCGAATTGGCACGGAGAACGACGCGCGTATCGCTGGTGGGTGCTCGTCCGGTCCAAACTGCGAATTTACACTCATCGCCTTCGATGTGTTCCGTCACGCCCAATTCGGAGGTCATCAAACGGCTCTTGTAAATATATTTCACCTACGCCCGACAAATGTACAAAACGTTTAAGGGGGTTGGGCTTTGGGCTGGCCGCACACGTCAGCTAGGCAGTCTAGTCGGAGCGTGTACGATCATGTTTGGCCACCTACCTTCCCAGCGGAATCCTTCACTTCTTTACTAAACAGCAGATACAACTCAAATAGAAATATGTGCCGATCTCTGCCCTTCCTAATTAATTGCTTAGGATCCCACACCGTAAACGAATCCTGCAACACTACGTCGCCGAGCGTATCTATCCTTACGTCGCAACCTTCCAGCATACTCAAATGTAAGGCATCGTTCGCTTTCTTGGGCACATTTAACATCACTTCCAATCCGTCCTTAATCTCGCCTTGTCCTTCTTGGCAACAAGCCTGTAGACGAAACACGTGGACGAAAACGGATAGAGTAATGCGTATATTCGCGCTGTATAAACGCTCATGGTGGACAGACACAGAGGGAGAGGGAGATGGAGGGGGTGTGGTGGATAAAGAAGGGGGTGTATACCTGAAGGTCTTTGAGTAACAACTGATACTTGGTAATCCTTTGTACAGGCTTAATTAAATAGGCAGCGATCGGATGTTCAACGCGATGCTTTCTCTGTAATTCCTCGAACCACATTCCACCGTGAGTGACTAATAACTGATTACTTTCTGGTTTATTTTTGCAGTAGGTCACGTACATGTCAAACTTGGCCGCCTAAACGGACAAAGGAAAAAATAAAAAAAAGAGTCTCGTCGAACCGTTTGGTTGGTTTAAACGCGTGCGCTTACCCAAGTCACGAAACAGTGTCCGACGTCCTCTGGCATGGTTTCGTATTTTTCCAGCTCGCGAAGGAATATGTTACAATGAAACTGATGAATCTCTTCCATGTTGCTAAAGATGATCGACTCTCGGCCTTGCAATCCCGCGGGAACGACGTTTGCTTTTCCGCATCGCGTTTCCTCCAAAAAGCAGCGAATACACGTTTCCAAATCTTTCACGTAGGTCCGTTCCGTTTGTAAAAGTTCAGCCATTATGAATCTGTGTCGAGGTGCAAGAACGAATGAGAATAAATGATAAAGAGGAGGGAGGGAATTGACAGTTTGCGTAATGAACACAGGCATAATGAAACCTACTCTTTTCGCCGCGCCGATCTCCTCTTTTCTTCGTTTAATTCCTTCAGGTCTTTTCCCTTGATCTTCTCTTCGAGCAAAGGATCCGAGTTGCGATCAATGGATAAATCTTTCTGACCATCGTCGGACTGAATTCCTAGATCGTCCTCGATTTGGGTCTTGTAGCAATCCATTCGCGTGCTGAAATCCTTGTATCGCTGATCGACTTCGGCAACAGACTGCTTGATCGCTGTTGCGTGGGCATGTCCTTTCTCGACCAAATTGTCAGCCAGTTGAATCAACAATTTCACCCTTTCCCTCGTTTCCTATGTACAGCCGAGACATAGAATCTTGAGTCTCTCAACGGCTAGAGGAGAGAAAGAAAAAGGAAAACAAATGCATCTCTCGCTTACCTTTGCAGCTCCTTTAAATTCATTGTGCTCCCGTAACAACTGTTCGTTTTCGATACGATTCTTGCCCACATTAGTGTGCGTGGCTAAATATAATTCGCCGGTCTCTCTAATCCACTCTAGGGCCTGCTTAGCACTGCGCTCGAATAGGACATACTGGTGACACTGATCCAATCGCTTTTTCCGTTGCGTCCAATACTCGAGCACACGATTCTCTTTGCTGAGTAGTTCCTCCAAAATACCTGAAACGCAAACCGTCGATAGAGGATGGTAGAGGCGGCGGCAGATGCATGCCAATACATGCACACGATTCGCATGCAGACATGACAGCGAAAAAAAGAAACCAACTTTTAACTTTATTCTCGGAACCAGCGCTATTCGACTGGTAACTGTAGAACTGGAGACTGCGATTAGTATATTTGAGGAATGTCTCCGCGGTTCGTCGTACCAACGTGCACGCTTTTAGAAATGCTTCCTTCTGTTCTTGATGTTTGCCAACAAGCGTTGGTACTTGCGCGGCCTTCTCGCCGGACGCGCACCAGTCTTCGTCCCTTTTGTATTCGCGTTCAAGGCTATCCAACACGGACCGTACTTGTTCCGCTGTCTTGTAGAAATTAATGCTAGCCGTTACTAATTTATGCCTCTCTTCCGCACATGTGACCAATTGTTGCCACCGTTTCGTCACGTCCTCGGCCACCTCCCTTATACTCTTTGGATCGTAATGATTAGCGCTGACCAGTGCATCCGCTCTGTGCTTTACCTACGAATCGACCCACCACAAACTATTTTTTTAATCCCCGCGCGCAACAACGACAGCGCGGCAAAACAGATAAGGAGGTTTGTCCATCGCTTACCTGAACGGCCGAAGTATGAGTCTTTTCTATAGCAACTTGAAATTGTTCGTGCTCCAAACGGAGTTGTTCGGCATCTTGAAGATTCTCCGGAACTCTCAATGAGGCCAACAGCATAGCTTCTCCGTTTCGGATCCAGTTAGCCACGTGAGTGGCGTCGGTTTGCAACTGAACCAGCTGAGAGGCTTGCTCCAGGCGAACTCTTCTCATCTCCGCCAGGTCTTCCGCATCCATTTCTCTTTCGTTTAGGAATTCGAGAAGCACCTGTACCCTAGCCGTGGCACTGTGTTGCCCGTCTGCCATTATGCAGACTCCGGATTGCTCCAGCACCTGCCCACAGCAACAACCACGAGAACGCGCAACCTCGTTTATCGTAAAAGCGGGCGAAAAAGAAACGAGAAGAAGAAGCGAGAACCTGGGCTCACCTGAGCGAGTTCTTGACCTTGTTGCAGAACCTGAAAAGCAGTGTTCTGCATATGCGCGACGCCATCGTTGTGTACACGCAACAGTTGTTCCGGTGAACCCTCCCTAGGCGGACCTTGCAATTCTTGGGCCCACATCTCCAACTGGCCGCTCGCTTCTAAAGCGTCTCTTTCGAACACGCGCAACCGTAGACACAGCTCCAGTCTTAGCTTTCTCGCAGCCCATAAATCTTCCAGTTCCTGCCTCAAGCCGGCCAATCTATCGAGCGCAGCTTCCACCGCGGCTATCTGAAAGCGAGTCGAGCACAGGGTCGTCGCAATCTCATTTCGCGCGCGATTAGACGCGAAAGAAGGCCGCAAAACTTACGGAACCGGTGGTGTCGGGAGCATCCGTAGACTGTTTAAGTTCCTGAAGTAACGCTTCACCCTGTACGATAGTCGACGCACAAGCTTCCAGGCACGAGGCTCTGTGTTGCGCACATTGTTCTAAAAGCCTTTCCGCTGTTTCCAAGTTCTCCGCCACTTCGTCCTGCTGCAACTCCTGCCGCAATTCGTCCACCCAACCACTCAACTACGGAAAACAAGCGCGTGCTTTACTCGCAATTCTCACGGCCCGTTTCCTCGACAGTACTCGCTACTCTGTGTTACGCAGTTACCTCTTTCTCGTGCGTATAAAATACAACCGCCAAGTCTAATCGTCGACGCCGTTGTTCCACCCTTGCTGCGAAGCTGCTAACGTGAGCTTCCAATTCCTGCGCTACAGCGTATATCTCATCAGCGGCACATTCCCCCGTGTGCGCTAATTCTTGCGCAGCGGTAAGTAATTTCGTTGCATTCGTGTATGTGTTCTGTGGATGGATGAAAGAGAGCTCGTCTGTTATTCCTCCGACATAACTTGTCGCGATATAATTTAATCGTGAATAACTAAATGCCGCGTACGACGACAGTGTGTCCAGTTTTACCTGAGCGACATTCTCAAAATGCTCGTGACTCTTCTGGTATACCCTTGCCTTTTGAAGATTCCGACCTACTCCCGTGTTCTTTCTAATGAAAACTTCACCGTGATTCGTTAACCAGTCTAAAACCTGTTTCACATCCTCTTGGAATAATCTGCAAACAATTGGGTATATAGCCAGTCTGGTGAAGATGGCGAAGGCGAAGGGGAGACAAGTGACAGAGCGGGTCGTACCTTAACGCCAGCCGCTGATGTAATTTCACTTTTCGAGCATGCCAACGAGCTTCCAATGCTCTGTGATGACCCAAGATCTGATGGATCACCGCCAATACGTGCGACGCACCCTCGCTATAATCCGCGGCTGGATTCCCGCTCATACCCGAATGCCCATCGACGCTGTGTCCGCCGTCTTGACTCTAAGAACATTTGTCATAACGTTATCCATCCAATCGTTTAATCTATATATACCCTTTTACCGTGTAAAGCAATTTCTACGTGTCTCTATTGGCATGCATTAACGCGGTAATCTCGATACACGAGACCTGAGAAACCAGTTGATGTTTGATTCGGAGATCTTGTATTGTCGAGACGAGACGAAGAAGAAGAAGAAGAAGAAGAAGAAAAAGAAGGAGGAGGAGGAGAAGAAAAAGAAGGAGGAGAAGAAGAAGAAGAAGAAAAAGAATGATCCGCGAATTAATCCAACGACCGACAGAAACACAAACATGCAACTATCGCCAAGCCCGGATCCCATTCTACTCCAGTATTCTCATCATACATCTATGTAGTCTAGCATGTATTAGGATAACGATGATAGGTAGATGCGGCGACGTAGTATAGACAAAGCAAAAAAAAAGTGGAGATTAGTTTGCAAAAGCATGTACCATACACACTCATGCACACACCCGATAAACGTACATGTTTTCTGGCTGCATGGTCTATCCCTTGCGGTTGATTACAGACTTGCACGAGATGATCCAGTTGATAAAGAAGCTTCTTACTGGTACTATGCACCTAAACAGTAGGATTACCCGAAACCATGTTTAAGATTCTCTACGAACACAACATTTGTCGTTCAAATTCAAACATGTATATGTATCTATATGTAGGTATGTTTAAAGACCGTTATACGATGCATCCCGTCGATACATTGCTCAGACAGTTGTAAGTTCTTACCATCTACCCCTTTATCTTTTCGAGGCATTCGTTTTATTACACCCGCATACCAAGCGCATTTTCACCGGTTAAAAGCTATAAAAAGAACAATTACTGATTGTTTCGTACATAATCGATGTGAAACGTATCTGATCTGGGACCATGCGTCGCACTCAAGCTGTGACAAACTTGCAGCATCGAGCCTAGCCCGCTCAAAAGTGCTTGATACGCGTCATATACCTGTCAAATATCATCCTTTTTTACTAATTTTGCCAGTGTAAATGTCTTTATACATGTATAGCCGACACGACACGCGTCGTTGCATGTCCACAAACCGGTGGGCCACATACATTGGAAAGACATGTTCGCGAATCGACGATAATGGGAGAGAAGCGATAACAACCACCTTTGCGTAGAAAAGAAAGATTACCTCGGTATAAGCTTGACACATCGCTTCGTAAAGAGTTTGATGTTGTCGTATGTGAGATTCTAGAATCGGTATTTCGTTGGGCAAATTGCCAGCGTCACAGGCTTGACTCCATCCCGTCACGCTGTCGACGTACTGTTCCGCCTTATGGTGGAAAACAACGCTCAGACCAAGAACCGCGGTACGTTCGTCGAGTCCCGCTGCGAATTCTTTCCAAGCCCGATCCAGTCGACCGGCCACGGCTCTTACATGTCCAGCGGCGTAATGCTGAGTCTCCAGCAAACGGCTCGCCATCGTTAAAATCTTATTTATGTTGACGTAAACGTTCATCGAACTCATAGTGAAATGCTTGTGCTCTTCCTGCAAATTTTTCGCCAATTGATAAGATCGACCGATCTCAACGTAATTCGCCAAAAATCCCTCTCTGTTGTGACAAATCCAGTCAAACATCTTTTCGCAATCCTGCTCGAAAAGCCTCAGTTGAAAGCATTGATCTAGTTTCATTTTTTTGATATGCCACAGCTGCAGGAGGTGTTGTTGGGCAGCATGTACCGAATCCAAGTGCTGAATCACTAAAGCTGCCAGTGCCCGTCCGTCCGGATCAGAACCGCCTGCTGTCGCACCGCCACTCTCGATGCTGCCTCCTTCCCCACCGGTCGCGGTCATACCTATAAAAAAAACCACAACGACCGACGACAAAAAGTGCCCGGTTCATTTCACAGGTGTGGTGGTATACCAAGCAATACCAAGCGATGCTACTGTTGCGTCGCTTGGTCCAGGACACCTGGGGCCAGGATTCGTGAGAGAAAAAGCTGTTTTACTATTATCGAAACGTTGCAGCAGCCGCTGACCAACAACTTCGATCTCTTCAACCGGAACTTTCATAATCTTCTTCTTCATCTCGTTGTGTAAATCAATTCCGTGCTTCGCCCCCGCCACGTCGTCCGCAAAATCATTTCGACTCAGATCCTCCTGCAAGTCATCCAGTCTGTCGAGAAGATCAGCTGCCTGCCACGTAAAATCTTCCACGGCAAGCCTCGTGTCGATCCACTGGGCATGATCGTACTGTAAAGATCCATCCAAGTCCGCGGTCAACTGGGACGGATCGATCACTTTTGTCAAAGCCTCTAAACTTATGGTGTTTATCTAGAACCAAGAAATATCGAATCGTTTGCTCCGCTAGCTGTTCTTTTCTCAAAAGTAAATCTTTTCTACCTCGAAATTATATTTCTTTTGCTTAGCCAGGGACGTCCGTTGTTTCTGCCAGAAATTTTCAGGCTTTATGATAAAGGCAACATGAACGGATCGATGAAAATGTTCGTGTAACACCTGCAACAGAGAGATAGTATTTCCGTAGCCAGATCAGATTAACAAACATTTCACGCTAAACCGTAAATACATTCTGTAGGATTATAATAATTTGTTACAATGCTTATCGACCATAGTCGGTTAGAGTACAACCTTCAGGATAGGTTTGACAGAGTCCCAAGTAGCACCACGCATGTCCACGATCACGGTGAAACGCAAACCCCTTGCTTCATCGCCAGGCACAGTCAAAAGGTATTGCAAGAGGCGGCGATAATCCTCGGGTTTAGCACGTTCGCGTCTCGGAGTAATAGGAAAAACAAGTACGGGACCGCCTCTACGATCTCGTCCACCGGGTAATATAGCCAAACGCTCTTGCAGCAATGGCAAGACCTCGGCTGCTCTCGTTCCATCCATTTCCTTTGCTTTTATTCGAACCAATCAGATCTGTACATAAAGTATCGAGGATCTCAAGTACGCGACGCCAGGTATCGCACGCCAATATCTGGGATCGGTATAAATCTATTTGACCGACGGAAGAGAAGAAGGAGCTTCCCTTTCCCTTTTATACAAATTACGACAGTCAGTTACATACTTGCGTCTGGCTGTTACAAGGCGGATAAGTATTGTCCTTTTATACGCATTGTAAAAGTTCACAAGTACTTGAATATATATGTGTATGCATATGAATATGTATATGCATATGTATATGTAGGTATATTAAAATCACACAGGTCCAACGGATCTCGACGTATCGTCCTCACATATGCATATGTACGAGCGAAACAAGCGGTCCAACACTTGGTAAATCGTATCGTTTGAAAGAGTCTACGGAAAATCACGGATGTACGATGAAACGATCCACTATATCGTACACACGACGACAACTTTTGCACACATCATCGAAACATTTAACGAATAATTCAATGAGAATTATTCGGTAAGGAATGCTAGAGGTACTTGTATACTACACCGAGAATCAGTCCTGTCCCGTTGTCACAAACGTCGCGAAGCCATCAGCGGCTCTATCGCGACTACCATATCACACAAGACCTAGTGTAGTCTGTCGTACGTCATGGTCGTGAAACAACGTTTAATTATCGATACGTTCTTTCAACGACACCGCCGTATATAGTATGTATGTAGTACTTGTGTGCTATCGCCAACGACAAGCCTTCGAGATTAAATAGTCTTTTTCTGGTTCATCGGTTTACGTATGTATTGGCACAAGCACAAGTATGTATCGCCGCCGCAGCATTGAGTAGACCACGAATCACCACGAATCAGAAAGTACAGTCGAATCAAAATGAAAATTCTTCGCTTCTCCGTTGCGGATCCACTCTCGAGGAAACTACGATCACTCCGATATTCTTGGTCGCATTATATCGCATACCTACCTGTGTATTTGCGTTTAGTCGAATATACGTGTTACGATTCATATCGTTCGCTGGCACGGTTAAAGCTTGCTCAGCCGCGATAAATGCGAAACTGCAAAACTACCATCCGCCAATGGCAGTCTTCAGTCACAGACGAGGTATGGAATAGACTTATCACCTTGTGGCACTTCGTGTCACCGCCCAAACTGTGTTACCGACCCATAATTTCAGGACTGAATTTAGCGACCTCTGTTCATGAACAGCGTCCCACTCGAGAACTACTCTGAAATGTGTTGAAATACTGAAAGGTGTGTGCGTGCTTGTATACGTGTGACTTGTTTAGAGGGAGAATTTAACATAGAGGGCGGGCTTTCGCTAAGCTACACTTTAGCTTTAGAGACACTATGGCCGGTATTCATAGTCGCTACTTATTCTTAAGCAAATCAAAGAGGAGATATAATAAGAGGCGTCACTCGACAAGGACAGAAATAACCTAGGGAAATCACTAGACAACCAATTTAAATGCCCATTCGGCAATGATCGGTAAACTTCGGCAATAATCAGCCAATTGCGGTAAGGTACATTTAGTCGATTTGAATATCCCGCTCGAATATACAACCAATTTAAATGCAAAGGTCAAGTAAGGACTTCAAAGGTTCCGCCCGGAGTGACGTCTCTTATTATACCTACTCTTTGAGCAAATGCTTAAGCATTCGGCATTCATTACTAGCTACTAGGTTAGTAGTCTAGAGACACTATAATAACACTATAATAAGAGTCTGGACACGAGAAGGCCACTTTTTAATTGGTCCGCCATGTTTGATCGAAATCCCACGAGAGAGAAAGAGATATACGCCATTTCATTCTTAACCACTCTTACCCAGGGATTCGAAATGATAGTTATTTTTTAAATTTTTTCGAAAAAAATCATTGAGAAAAAGTTAATTTTTATTTAAATGGAAGCCAGTCTTCATTAAATACTGCATAAATTTTTCGAATATTCCCATTGAACCGGATCCTTTTTTTAACTGCCACAAAACTGGGCTTGATAATCCCCACACAGCACGTCTGGCAAAGTCTTTAAGACGTCTTTGAGACGCCTTTTGGACGTCTTTAAGACTTTGCCAGACGTGCTGTGTGGGTCCAGATAGATTCAATTCCGCATTGAACCATATAGATCCAGTTCAAAATTCAGTTCGGTTCTAACAGGCTGTTGCAGTAGGGCGGGGAAACCCGGACGGATGGCAGCCCTAGTTCTAACAGAACACGCAGTGAATATACATGTTAAGTTTCAAGTCGTTTGGTTGAGTAGTTTTTGACTCACACAGCACACAATCGTCCCCAAAACGTCCCGAATGTCCCACGAACGGCTTACGTACGTTCTCTGAATGACGAATGTTACCAAAACAGTCGTCCCGGGTATGTCTTTTAAATCGCCTGGATTCGGACTGAACAAGCGTTTAAACGACGTCTTTGGGACATCTTAAACAGGCCTGGATTAGGACTGAAACAGGCATTCAAAAGACGTAATTAAGACCTATTTATCGATAAATTAGACGATCTAACTGGACCGTCTATGCAGTGGGTCACCACCTTAGAAAAGGAAAGAAGGACTGCGACGGAACGTGTATATACACTAACTGGGTCGCGTGGCATTAAACGACAGTGCGTAGTAGTACTTAAAGAGTTAAAGAGCAGATATTAATTATATTATTATACACGTATCGATTTTTATTTTAATGTATGTTTTTATGTTTGTATTTTTACGAAATAAATGTTGGTGCCATTGGCAGCGTCGACAGGAATAATATAAATTAAAGAATTGATCCTTTCTGTGTACCGGATGGTTCGTGCTCTTTCAATCATCACTTTCAATGCTCGAGAGTTTTGTAATTACGTTTGACTAGAGAAGTGTTCGTTTGTTGGAATTTCGATTGCTGTGTTGGATTCTGTATTTTGATACAAAATGGTTAGTTGCCCTACACAAATCAGTGATTTTATGTATTCCCCGCGATCAATGATTTAACATAAGCTTTGCATGAAATATTTTCAACATGTGACAGCATAACCTCGATGACGTTACTGCACAGTTAACATTATCATAGTTTGTTAAATATAAGTAAATGGAATTTGTGAAATGTATTATATTTCGCTTTAGAAACGTCAATTTCTGATTTCGAAGCATTAACAATGGTTTTGTAATTATCAGAATTACCGAAGATTACAGTGCCGTTGTGTGGTAACATATTATGCTCGTGTTAATTTACATTAAGGTGACTATTCGTCCCCGATTTTCGGGGATAGCCCCCGAAACACGGTCCGCGTTCCCTTTTGTCCGCAATTCTCAATTTAAGGTAATCATTTGTCCCCGATTTTTGGTAACAGTCCTCGACCTTGTGTTTCTTCCTTAAAGTTACAAAATGATCAATATGAGACAGAAGCCACGAGTTTGCTATTAAAAGTCTACTAATTTGGTGACAGTGTGACCGAGTCTACAGGGAATAGAGGTGTTCTCTAAAACAAAAAAAGAAAACCCAAAATAAAACTGTGTGAAATGTAAATGTTATATTTCGTTACAGAAACCTTTAATGTTGCACGGGCACGAACGTGCCATAACAAAAATCAAGTACAATAGGGAAGGGGATTTACTGTTTTCCTCGAGCAAAGATAAAATGCCAAATGTTTGGTACTCTTTGAACGGCGAGCGACTCGGAACTTTCAACGGTCATAATGGTTCGGTATGGTGTATCGATGTTAATTGGGACACATCGAGACTCCTGTCCGGCAGTGGTGACAACACATTAAGAGTTTGGGACTGCCAAACTGGTTCGTATTCAATTTTCATTCAATTTTCAAATCACGACGCGTTACTTTCACGGTGCAATTTGTATTTAGGAAAAGAAATAGGCCAACTCAATACGAACAGTTCGGTGAGAACGTGCAGCTTCAGTTATTCGGCAGACCTCGCTGTTTATTCTACGGACAAAGCTTTGGGACATCAGTGCGAGATGTTCGTCATTGACATCAGAAATGTCGACACAGTATTTTCACAGGACGACGCGATTACTAGGATCGCGGTGAATGGTCCTAGAATCTCCGCTATTTTATGGGGCGCGATGGATGAAACTATTATTACCGGTCACGAAGACGGTGAAATCACTCTTTGGGACGTAAGAGTAAGTAACAAACTTGCTTACCATTTTTAATATATAAACATAGATACATATAATTGATCGATGAGTTGTCATTCCTCGCAGACAAGGAAGAAGTTGTCAAGCGTCAAAGGTCACAAGTCACAAATAAATGATATGCAATTCAACAAAGATGGCACCATGTTTGTAACTGCGTCTAAAGATAATACTGCGAAGTTGTTCGACAGCGAATCACTGGTGCTATTAAAGACGTACAAAACGGAAAGGCCTGTGAACTCCGCGACGATTTCTCCGATCTTCGATCATGTACGTTTTGCGAACAGTAGCTAAAGGTATAATAACATTTATGAAAGTTTACAACAGCTATGTTTTATAGGTGGTTCTCGGAGGAGGTCAGGATGCCATGGATGTCACGACAACGTCCACTCGGCAAGGAAAATTTGACTCTCGATTTTTCCATTTGGTGTTCGAAGAAGAATTTGCTCGTTTAAAAGGACATTTCGGTCCAATCAACTCTCTCGCTTTTCATCCGAACGGTCGCAGCTTCTCGACGGGTGGAGAGGACGGTTACGTCCGTATTAATACATTCGATCAATCTTATTTCGATTTCCATTTTGAATACTAATTTTGTGAGATAAAAACGAATAAATATGTGTCGATACAATAAGTGGTACATTTTCCTTCCATTCACTTTGCTCGAACGTCTTGGCACTCTTAGCTCGGGTACAGTAAGAAAAACAACGGTCTGTTATTTTATATAAATTTATTTTTCAAACTCGTACAAACGGAATGGATAATACGTATCACATTAACAGAAACGGTGACTTAGAATCCTTATGAAACTTATGTTTTAAGAGGTAGCATCACTATAAATATAAGAACATCTTAGATATAAAGACAAGTTTGGCCGAGTATAACAGTGTATATTGTTAATCGAATACTTTGATACTCTTTCAACAGTTGAGTCGTGTAAAAATATACTACTTGTACTGGAATTTCATCTTAATCAAATATCGGGCCTTCACTTGAGCAACATCGTATACAATAAATTCATTGTATAATAAATCTGATTTCTTAGGATGTTTAGCAGGTACTCCTGGCCCATACGGGACCTCAACGCCATCTTTCATCTTATGAACGTGCTCGGGATCGGGATGAGTTTGTCCATAACCCACCGTAGAATGTTTACCACTCGGCAATTTCTCGATATAGTCTGCTCTGTACCTCTCGTACATGTTACCCAACGCCACTTCGCAGAGTAACAACAAACCAGTGGAGTCATTGCTGTTCGTGCAACAGTAATTCGCAGACTTCGACACCATGTCTGCGAAGTATATACCTTTACCAAACATATAACCAGTAACAGGAGCTTCCGGTGGAGCTATTCTTAATCCCTGAGAAAGTATGCCAGCGAAGTTGGTTGTTCTAGAACCGTGCCACAATAGTTTCCTGTTGTGCAGCTTCTTGAACGGCTTGTATCTAGACTCCTCTCCCTGCCTCTTAACGACAAACACATCCTCGATCTGGAGTTCATACGCCGTATGAGTTTGTGCGTGAGTATTCTTTACGTACTGCTCGATCACCTTGTATTCGTCACCCTGTTTGTCCATCGCCTTGATCTCTGTATTCAGTTGCTTGTAATGAGCGTCAAGTGGATTCTTTGTTTGATCCGTCTTGCCATGCAAAAGAGAGTAGGCAATCTCCATCTCGAGCAGTGCATCCAGCATCTCACACTTCTCGTGAATTTCACCGATCGTTTCCAGGATCTTAGGCCCGGACACGCCAAAGTTGTGCGGTATTAGATTGTAAAACCTATTAGACGCGTCAACCAAGTCAACTCGATCAGCTTGTTGTTGTTTCAGTAAACCTTGTAGATCCGTTAACACCGAATAGGCTTTCTGTATCTGTTTCTTCGATAGCTTCCCAAGAGGCATTTTATCGGTGTCGATTTCAAATTCTGCCATCACCTTCTTCATGTTCGCTTCGTTAAAGATCAATCTCATCAAATCTTGCACCGGCTGATCTAGATCGCTCTTAATTTCAGAGTCCAGGAGTTGCGTCGAAACTTCTTCTCCATCGTCGATATCGAGTGGGTACATTTTCTGCGGTACTTTAACAAAATGTTCCCTTCGACTCCAGATATTTCCAGACTTATCTTCGTAATGAAACTCAAACTGTTCTATACATTCCTCCAAGGCCAAGTTGTCTAGTTTCGTGCCACCGATAGTTGTCCCTATCCTGCCCCAACTTCTGAAGAACCAGTACTTCTCCTGTTTGTCGTGCTTCAATATCTGCATCTTGTAGTAACTGTTTTTCTTCGTCTGTATGTCTGTCTGTATTAACGTAACGGTGAACTTGTCTTTGCCGCTTTGGTACACGTGCGCGATATCTTCCAACCCGCTGTCTGGGTCAACAGTTCCACCGCCTTTCAATTGCAGCTTCACTTTACCGGACCCCGACTTCGCGTAGGCACTTTTACCTTTGCTCTTCGCAGCAGACTTCTCTGCCACGAAGTTAATCCGGTCTGACAGATTACCGCCCCAGCTTGAAATGGTCTTCTCTTTAATCAGCTGAATCGCCGACTTTGTGTGGTCTTTAGCTTCCTCGACGAAGTCCTCGGTAATAACTTGAATATCAAGATCCTTCGCTTCTTTTATCTTGTTATTTCTTTCCAATTCATTCTCAGTCGATATAACAGCCGTCAAGTGTTGGTGAATCTTTGTCGTTACCTCTCCTCCCAAAAGCAAAATATCCTTCTTCAAAGTCTCTTTATTTTTCTGTGTCCGCCCCACAATAAGGAACTGCATATGCTTCAACGGCTTTGGTTTTCCGACAACCCTTGGTCCAGAGTCAACGGTATCTTCTTTTTTTACTGCGCTGGATGTGGATGGCGCGGTCACCTTTACGATCCTTCTCTTCACTTTGCACTTTAAAGATTTGCTGATAAACATTTTAATGATAATTAATCAGGTGCCTTACACATACGACATACAAAATAACAACCAAAGAAAGGGTAAATGTTTACATTAGGGGAGGATTCTCCGATTTCAATGACCTTGACGTATGTTGTCAATTGGTAAAAAAATCATTTTACAGTTCACGAGTTATAACATAAAACCGGAAAATAACCGGATTTTCAGGGGTCAATTAATTACACCCCCTTTGTGTGAATTTGGCAGGAAACAAAAATTGCGTTGTAATCGGGAGGAAATCCCCTACATTTCCACAAAGTTTCAAAATTTTTTGAATTTTCAGGATCGGGATCTTCCCTTGTAAGTAAGCGCGGGGGGCGCGCGCGTATAGCAAGGAGTCGATTCACTTTTCCGTCACCCGTCACCTGATTTAAAAATATTATGTTGAAAGTTTTTTATTAATATATCTGAAACTAAGGCGAACCGCCAAAAAGTTGAGTTATCATATAATCAAAAATTAGAGACATTAATTTATTCGCTATAATTTTCATCCAATGCATAGAAATGAGCCATAATGTCGAAAAATTTATTCAAACGATCTGAATATTTAAATTAAGTTTTTTCAAAATATCTCCTAAACCAAAGTTCAACGCCAAAAAATTAAAAGGGAAATGTTGTTCAGAATGATGACCTTGACAACATATGTCCTCTAATATAAACATTTACCAAAGAAAGCACTTACATCTCTGGATGCACCTTTTTCATATCCGATGGTATTGCAAACTTTTGTCTTGGAGGATCTTGAGTCACGTACTCGCATTTGGTCCATTCAGTCAAGTTTCCGGTACATTTGTACCCAGCCCCCGAAGTATACGTAAGCTGTCCACTACATTTTGGACACGGTTTTAAAGCCCCAAAACAGATGCCATCGGACACGCGATCTACCATCTGAAATAGAGAATCACGAATACATCTACGCGTCTACCTCTTCTAAAATTATAAGCAACGTCGACGGAACTTACAGCTGCGACTCCTTCTGGGATTTCTTGTACATTGTTCTCCAACATTTCAGCGAGATCAGCTTTCTTCAACTTGGAGAGTGCATCTCTAATTTTAAACAATTCATCATTTTGCTTCTTCAATTGTTTCTCCTCTTCCACGTCTTCTGCTTCTTCCTTGACTTTCTTAATCGGAGGAGCACCATCCGGTTTAATCTTTGGCAATGTGCTTCTAACTGTCGCCTGATCCTCTTTGGAAAGACTCCCTATACCAGGGAGCGCATCGCCGTCCTCGTAAAACTGAAAGTCTTCTCTGATCTTTGCGAAGCACTCCAGATGATGCCATTTGTCTATACCACCGTATTTTCTGCCCTCTTCGCTTTCAAAATCTTTCTTTGATACTCTTACTTCACCCTTCACTATTTTCTCTTCGCATCCCCTGCACGTCGACCTGCTGGATTTGGCATATTCAATCGTATAGTCGCGTAAAGCGCCCGCAGCTTTCGCAGTACTGCCGCGTTTCTTTCCTTTTCCAGTGGTGGCTGCTGGGAGCTTATTCGATTCTTCTACGTAAACAGAAAAACAGAGAAGGCACCATATGCAAAACTGTCCCGTTACAATATTTAGTATCTAACAAACGAACCTATTTTCTTCTGAATCTCTTTCTGGTCTTCCCACCGAATGTTATCGAAGTTCGCAATGTCCGCTGTGCTCCCTGGCCTTTGTTTTATGAAGAAACAGGTCGAGTGATACCACCTGGTTATTTTTCCGTCGTGAACAGGGCTCTAAAAGTTAGGAAACACAAAGCACACACCACCAATTGTATTAAAAAAATACGACGTCACGATTAATTGATACAAGCATAATTAAAAAGTACAATCTGCTTCGAACGCATCCGTAATTACAATTAACTCAGGCGATGTTGGACAGATCGAATGTCACCGGCAATTATCGGACAAAGACGATTGCGATTCAGAAATCTGGAGCCGGCATTAGTGACGAAAATATTTGTGAGTGTTCAAAGTGGTGCGTACCTGCACGACAACGGCGAGTCGCAGCTTATCTTTTGCGATAGGATTGTTACAGTTTTTGCAAGAAGCGCGCGAACTTTTCGCGTACTCGACGCAATACGGCAATTCGTCCATCGTTCTGTTCGATCCTGTTTGATCCTGTTGCGACGTCTTTAATTTCACCTCCTCGAAACCAAACACCGGCAACTAGGGATGCCGATTTAAAATCGATCTTTCAATGATCGATAATTTTTGTCACCATTTTCGATTTTTTAAATCGATTCTTAAGACAGGGATCGATTCGAAGATAGTATCGCAACCAAAGAGATTGTGAATCCCTAACGGCGTATAGCGTAAACTCTAGAAGTGCGAAATTTGAATCAGACCACACAAATGTAATAGGAAAGGGAAGCAAAAGTAATGTTAGCACAACTCCGAGGAGTTTGATATTACAAGATTATAAATTAATCAATACATACTTGGAAGCAGATGTTTGAACATTTGAACTCCACTTTTATCCCTTCTCCTAAATGTGTAAAGCCAGCGCAAAGGTGTTAAACACTTGATAAGTAGGAAATCGATATCCGAGAGGAAATGTAACGATGAATAGAAATTTATCTTATTAATAATTCTCCGATTGGCTCCTAGTATCTAAGGACATTTTGTTAGGATTACAAGAATCTATAGTAAAAGAAAATAAAAACCTATATCTATAGTCATGTTCGCATTGTGACATAAAAAAAACCTTTGACTGCACCCATTTTGCAATGTAGGGTGTCCAAAACTACCCTCCATTTTTTTTTATTCTAATGAATCGATCTCGATGGGATCGATTTTTTAGGTTCCGATTTTTTTACGAATCGATTCTTTGCATAACGGTCTGAATTGAATCGAAAAATCGATTCTATGGGAAAGATCGGCATCCCTAGTCGCGGTCGCAACAAGTCGCCGAAATGATTCATGGGATGCAATTACCCGCCAAATCCTGACACGTTCAAAAAGACGTTATTCATTTCCCTCGTACGAGCGGGATGTGTGTTCAGTCGAGACTCGAGAATCGTAATGTAACGATATATTTATAATTCCGATAAGCAATTTCAGTTGTGGGAGAAGTGTTAGAGGTGGATAATATGCCGAGTATGTATTTGAAATAAATCTGCGTACCTGAATACATGTCACGCGTTTCGTTTGAGAATCGTCAACGGACCAATCAATGAAAGCCGTTTAATCCGCTAGGGACGCGGAAGTAGAATTGAATTTTTGGGGGGATTCTGACTCAGTACAAATAACGTGTTGAGATTATTGAAGAAAGAAATGTATATAATAAGTTTGTTATTTTTTATATAAGATTTCTACGCGTATTTAAATAAATTATTAAAATATAATAATTCATTTATCCCTTTCTTTCAATTTACCCATTGTAGATTAAGAATTGTGAGATAATTATTTAATTATAGTATTGCTTTGGGGGGGGGGGGGAGGGGGAGGTTCTTATATTAGTTTCCTGTACATACATAATGATAATTGATTACTCGTTTTATAAATATATTTTATCACTTACTATTGCATCTCATGAGAATAGTATTGTTTACAAATATAGCTTTTCAATAGTTCTATTAATACATGTACCGAAGTGAATCGGTACTGTTTCGTACAGTACGATGGGCTTGGCGATTCAATGAGAGATGTTGATACAATGTTGGTACACTTTATTTTAATAATCATATAATATTGTACAAATTATTACAGTAAACTATATATTTCTGTAATTACGCTTACGAATGTTTCTCTGCATTTACCATCATGGCGTAGCCATAAAAGTGGCCGGGCAAGTGGTAAAATTAAATAATACAGCCGTACAGTGCAAAAACGCACTATGTTATTTTTTTTTTCGATATCGAATGCAGTTTCGTTTGCCTCTCTAAAATTATCCCCTACAATAACGTACAAAACTTATCGAGGAAAAGGAAATCGAAATTATTAAATTAATCCTGTCACTTCTTTCGACTATCTACATATCAATATAAGCCTATTATCAATCCAGAGTGCATACAAGAAGATAATTAACTGTCTTCCCTTCTTATACCACGCTATCGCTATTCTATAGTAAACTTTACATATTTATATATATAATATTTCAGCTGGATATTATATATATACATACATAAAACGTTGTATATTCATATGCCGCGACGTGTGCTAACATGTTCAATGCTCCATGATCAATTTCTCTCGTAATCCAAAACGGAAAAAATGTATACACGTATGTGTGCCATCCTATTTTATTGATATAATCGTTTATATTATATAGACTATGTTAATGTACATTTTTTTGTTCTTATAAAAGCGCAAAGAAGAGGAAAAAAAGAAGGAATAAAACCGAATGTTTTATTACAATACTTTGCGATCGAGGATGTCAACTTATAGATAATAGATACAATTTACAACTTCGAAGATCTTTGACACTATAACTTATACTCGTACACGCAACTTTACGAAATGTTACAAAAAAATAAAGGAGAAGAAGCTGATTAACCAGCGAATCGTCGAGTTCTGCCACCGTCGCTTAAAGGCACGACGGCGGAACTGTAGCAGAGAAAAGAAATAAAAGTGTACATGATAGGGAGATAATTTCGGGCGAGAAACTATTTGGTATCTAGTCGCATACCAAGAAAGAAACAGGGAAAAGAAAAGACGAGATATAGCGGGACAGTCTAGGGCACTCTGGTTAATTAGTACAATTTGTTTACTTCGTATATCGTTCGGAAATTGCTTCGCAACGTGGCGCGTAGACGTATCGAATATATGCGTAGAGTTAAGGACAGCTTTTTCTCGTCGTTCGTTGCCCTACGTAATATTGTTATTAGCGTTAATAACAAAATAGAATTAATTCAAATATATTTGTCTTAGAAAAAGAATTTATATTATAGTGAATTCGCTATTCAAAGAGTGATTCGCAATATGACATGGTGAGTGTCGCACTTTAAAATGTAAATACACTTAGTATTTATAGGTTTCCATAGGCGTGTTGTGTAGGTCAGAGGATTTATGCAGCTCTAGGATCAACCAAGGAATTTAGACTGAAGGCCACCCTTTAATATTTTTACAGTCTATTTTATGTATGTCCGATAACAACAATAAAAATTCTTAAATAAATATATCGGTATAATCATTGATGGAATATTATTATACGCAATCAACTAGGTTCTGTTATTTTTTTTCCTTTTTATATTATCCCCCCCCCCTCCTCCTCCTCCTCCTCCTCCCCCTTATTTCGTTTCTGCCAGAGAGTTGTAGGTTTTAGGTGTTGGTAATTGCGTCTTAAGCATAATATGCATACACATGTACACGGCACGTCAGTCACTGTGTACTACAAATGACCGGGTATGGAGTACCACAAAGTTACGTGAAATTCATTAAGACAAGACACATGTATCACTCTGCTGATCATTGCTATTTTCCTCTGCCTTGGGATCCGCCCGACCTGGTCGTAGGTTTTGCCGGCTGTGGAATAATCGTGATCTCGTCATTGATCTTCAATGGCTTCAGAAGGGAGTCATTGGATCTGGACGACGGAGATGAGGGTGTGTTCTTCTTGTCCATTACTCGCTTAGCTACGACACTATGCGCCGAATAAACGTGGTTCTCGAACTGCTTGTACATCCCAAACGTGGCAGTGCAAACTGTACACTTATAAGATAGATGCGCCGGCTTTAACGTCATCCCGTGATCTCGCGCAACGTGATTTAGTAACTTCCATTGATACACCTAGAAATTAAGTTCCACAACACTCAGGTACCCGCTCTGCTCAACCAAACAATCACGAGACATCGGGCGTGCGCGATTCTGAGCGTTGAATAATCAGAAAGGGGATATCAACTTACCCTTCCACACGCGGGGCATCGACCTGCATCTTTTCCTTTATTCGCCGCTTCTTGCATACTAGATGTAACCAGTCCATGAGACCCGAGTAAGTGTCTTTCGAGACCCTGTAGCAACATACGTAGCAATATTATTACACATTTCCTCTTGAAAGTAAGCATCGAAAAGGGGGAATATGCGATATGAATAGAACGCGAAACTCTCGAAGCACTTAAAGTGCTGGATCGGTTTTGTAAAAGTGAATAATCTTGCTTCGAGAACTGAAGTGAACAAAATTTCTGCATAAATCTCTATTGACCATAGTTAAACAAAACATAACAATGTACGAATTCTCTACTTATTGATTTTATGTTTTTTCTTATCTGGCTTTCGAAAGTTTCGAATCACGAAGAAAGTGGAAAATTTCCAATTCACGAGACTCGAAAGTTTCTTAGATTTCGGCGTCTCGAGAAATCCATCCCTAGTTAAAACCTTCATCGGGCAAGATAGTATTTAAAGTCGCACAAGTCAAATTATTCTACTACACAAACAAAACTTATGTGCTCGTATACCTGGTCTGTGAAAAACCGAAACTGACATTTTTGGCAGTTCAATGGAGGTCTATTGTAAATCATCTTTGGATGTATTTTTACTTTGTGGATCCATTGCATGTGATTACGTAGTTGCTCTAGATCCTGAAAGAAACAAGGAGAACTGTACACGACGAGTAAAGTGCGCGTGCATAGGACTTATTGATTTATACAATTTATTATTTCACTCCTGCACTTTGCAATTGTCAAGAACGTCGGAGACGAAGAATAAGTTAGTTTACCTTGATGTAACCATCGCAGATTTCACATATGACAAACGTGGTCTTCCCTCCAGACTTTGATGATGTCCCAGAACCAGGAATAGAACTTTGAGATGTTGTACGCGGTAGCGGGGTTATAGATATACTTGGTTGACTTAGTAATTTTGCTGTAGGATTTTTAGAACTGCTCGTTGTGTTCTGAAATACATAAAACACACTAATTGTTTCAGAGACAATCGTGTACAGGATAATCAAACGCTATTTTCTCAGAAAGTACACAGTATTCGTCATGTCGAATAGCGTCCACCTAAAAAATTATACAGTGCAAACTGAAATTTCCAATTCTTTCACCCCCAGCGAACATAAATATATTCGTACAATTTGTTTCTAAACGATATTCATTAATAGCAATTAGTTGGTAATTTCAGTTTCGCACAGATAATAATAAATACGGCAGATCGAATCGTCTGCAAAGAAAATGTTTTCACATTTGTCAGAATGCTCCAATTTGGTTACCCCCGAGATATATAAACAACGTATGATTATGCCAATGCGAAATCAGACAGGTTTCCATAACGCAACATACTACACGGACAAGATACATTGCTGAAATGAATAAATCGCGGCGCTAGTAGGGCTGCACACTAATGGCGCGTAGCTATACAAATGAAAACATTGTTAAACCCTATAAGCGATTATGTGTAGCTTCGATTAATGAAAAAATATTAAGAGAAAGTGGTTATAAAAGCCTTTTTCCTTGCGCCTGCAGAACACATCATCCATGCGATCAGAAATTTGGCAAAAATCACTTTAACCGTTCCCGGTAGTTTCCAACGTTTAATGTTTATTTACCTGTGACGAGGACAACCTACAGAGAGAGTCGATTACGTTGGGTACAAGTGCAATTGGTGTGGGTTGACCGGAACTGCCGCCGCTACTGCTACTCACTCCAGAGACAGCCGACATGACAGTCCCAGAGCCACCCACCACCTGCCACCACCCATATATCTTTTTACTAATCCTTCAACTTTTTGTTTACTGGAATTTATGAACCCGTACTTGTGTACAGTGGCGACCGATAAGAAAAATGGACTTGATGGAATAAAATGCCAGTGCACCACGGACAGCGAAAAGAAAAAACATGGAATGCCTCGGTTTAAGTAAATGAAATGGACAATGTTTAGTTTCGATTCGAGAGATTAATATTAATTCCCATACCTGTTTCAACAACACAACGACTAAATTAATCATTTTTGCGTATTCCGAGATCAACCATTCGCATATTTATATCTTACATATTCTACACTAACGCCAATAATTACACTATTCGTATTATATTTGAAGTTACAATGCACGAGGGGCATGACTTTATGCAATTATCATTGCCCTTTCGACGCGATATCATTAAATGCAAACAAGCATTGTTATACCGCTTTAATACGGTGATACGACAATCACCGTTCCTGATTCTTCTATTGAAAAAATTTCACATTGTTTCCGTTAGTTTTTAACCAGAAGGAATTTGGTAGAATGAAAGTGAGCTTTACCTGGAATATTTGGTTACTACCAAACTGGTAGGAAGTGGGGACCAGCAGACCGGAAGATGTCGGACGATACATCATTCCTGCAACATTGTCTGTAATGTACAGATTATTGTAACAGTGTGACCACACGAGTCTACTTCGGTTTAATGTTAAATTCCGCTGACCTTGCCGCATCGTCGCGCCACCCGGTCGCAACGTTTTCATGTCCGAGTATCGTGGCTGCATCGGCGGCCGTCCCCTTCCGCGGCCCGTGATCGGTGCGGGGAGTAATTTTGGTAGAAGCGGTTGTGCCCCTTTACCACTCATTGCCATGGCAAGCGCGCTGGGGTTGGTCGGCCCGACGGCCCGTGCTCGATTTAGTCTTGGGATCTTTGCTGGCGGCTCCCAGTCGGCGGCTGGCTCCAAATTCTTCTCCGGTCTGAACTTCTTGGTGCACGCAAGTATGTGCCGGGTCAACTTGCCCTTCTGGTTGTCCTCGAACGGGCAGTTAGGGCATTGGTGGAAAGCCGGGCCGCGCTCCAACCTTCCGCGAGTATTATGTTCCGCCTCCATGTGAAACAGTATGTCGTGAGGGCTGCGCACCTCGATCGGGCAAAAGTTACATTTGTAGACGTAGTTGCGCATATGCGGTGTTTCTAGATGATGCTGCATGACTAATGTCGATTCCGTCTTGAAATTACAGAATTCGCATTTCTTCAGTTCTAAATGGAATGGTTCATTATTTTCTTTACTAAACTCTAGATTCTTGATGAGCGAATTTATAGCTAATTGAGTCTCGGCCGATGTGCTACCCTTGCCCTGCTTGCGCTTCTGCGTCCGTAAAAGATCGGTCTGCACGTACTCTTGCACAAGGTTCATACCGATTTGCATAAAAAACTTTCCCAGCGGTAAATCAAAATAAGTCAGTACTTTATTCTTATCCTCTTGCCTTACATCGTGCTTATCAGTTATATTACTAAATCCGGATTCAGTTAAATCCACCGAATTGTCAGCTCCTCTATCCTCCCCTTCCTTCTTCCCCTTAGAACTCCCTTCGTTCTCGCTCTCCTCGCTCTTATCTTTAGTCTTTTGACACGAATCCGATGTGTCCTCATTGGATTCTTCCCCCTTGCTCTCATCCGCGCTCCTCTCGCTTCTCTCCTCCTTCTCCTTCTCCTCCAAGCACTTCTCCAATTTCGTGACGAACTCCTTTAACGGTTTCAGAGGCGGCTTCTCGTACACGTACGGTACTATGAAAGATGGCGCCTCTACCACGAACATATCGTCGGTTAAAGAAGGCAGTATAGGAGGCACCGTGGGTGTCACCGTGGTCATACTGGTCTTGGGACTGAGCTGCGCAGCCTTGGATGTCATGGGTACCGGTGTGATGGTTGTTCTCATGTTAGGATACATTGTCTGCGTTGTCATACCCATCGGGACTACTGAAAACGAGCTGCCACTCGAGACGGTATGCTGAGGTTTATTGTTACTCACAGGAACACCACCACGCCCAGAAAGAATAGAATTTGTGTCTATAATAACTAAGGTGGGCTCTTTCTTTCCGCCTTTCATAGATTTACTACCGGCGGCGATTTCTACCAAACGTTTAGTATCGTTCACTACGATAGTAGTTTTACTGTTTTTGATCGGCGACTTCAGTTTAGAATTCTCTTTATCCTTGGTATCGACACCAGCCAACGGATCTTCTGGCTTAATTTCTTCTATGTCCGAGCCATCGTCCTCCACATCCTCCTCTATTTCCTTTTCTATGTAACTCGTCCTCTTTATATTACGAGAACTTCTCCTCGGCGTAATACTACTAAGATCTACTTGTTTTCTCGGTTTCCTCTGCTTCGTAGGATCTTTATTGGCGCGCTCCGGCGACGCGTTAAGACCGTTCTTCGCGCTATCTGTTATTTCCTCGATATCGGGACTGTCGCAGCTACCGTTCTCTTCGCATATCTTCACGTCGGATATATCCAAACTATCGGTAACTTCGCTACTATCCGTCAGCTGTTGTATATCACTGCAGCCCGACAAATTCTTGTCGTTATCCTCCTGAGTAGAATTTTTCAATGCGAACACATCGTCGTTGTCGGACTGTATCTCTGTTACGCTCTCGTCCAGACATTCGACGTCCGAGTTGTTACTCTGTTCGTCGACCTCCATAGCCTCGCAGGATGTGTTTTTACACTTGTCTTCAGTTTTAAACACTTCACTAGAATTGTTCGTCTCACTAACACCATCAGGTGATTCGCATACCTTCGAGTCCTCCTCCTCCTCCTCCGACTCGAACATCTCACCCCCTTTACTCCTACTTTGCGATATTCTATCCTCCTCGCTGTCTTCGAAATCTAAATCCCCTTCCTCCATTTCATCTTCCATTCTATGCTCTTCCTCGTCCTCGTCCTCCTCCTCCTCCTCCCCATTCTCCTCCCCGTCGCCCGATGTCGCGCTGCTGGCTTCTTTCGATTCCAGTTTAGACGCATCGCTATCCGCGCTAACAAACTCTTCTCCGTCGTTATAATTTCCATTAACGCCATTTGGAATCACATCTGCAAATACACGAACAACGTTTTTATACAAATAGCAGCGTTTCGACGAAAGAGCGAACGTCGGCGCGATGATTCGAAGAGAACCGATGAAACCCAAGTTGTTAACAGTGGCTGTAGAAAATGAATCGCATTGACCAACGACGCAAACTATACTCCCAAACTGTATTCCCAGAATTCTCTCGCGGAGTAAAAGATCATCCGTGTTCGCGCTACGCCCCTCCAACGTACAAATTTGTCGATTAAACGAACCGCTCTAGAATGTCAGCGAAGCAATACGTTAAAGCCACCAAGCGCAAGAGCGATGCGAAGCGAAGATGGTAGAAAGTAAACAGAGAATGAACGATGGATGATTGAGAGGAGTGATTAAAGCTGCAAGCAAGGGTAGAGAGCATACCTTTGAGAAGCTTGTCAGGACTGGCCCGAGATGAGTCCTTAACAGGGGGTTCTTCCAACGTGCCTTCCATGGGGCCACCACTGTACAGTTGATCTAAACAATTAACAAGAAGACGGGGATGAGCGGCTCGTGGCGACGACGCGTTTCATTACATCCGCGGCGACATGAACGCGAGGGCGGACGAAGGGAGGGAGGGAGGGTTGGGAAAGGGGGGGCCGGGCGGCGGGGAGGGCAAGGGAGAGGGAGGGAATTTTTAGCGGGGCCGAATTTTTCAAAATGGCGCTGCGAATCTCCGAACTCCTATTTCCTTGTTCCCATAACCAACAAAGTTCGCCGTGGTACGTCTGACTTCCAGTCGGCGCGTGGCCGAGATGCGTCCGCCTCCGAACGAGAAATGTTGGCCCTAGCACGGCTCGGGGTGCGATCGAGGAGGCAGAGAGTCACCCGCGGATGCTTGGATAGAAACGATCAGACGAAGGAGAGTCCTGTGAAGTATCTCGAATGGTTAGCGTCTCTCAGTCAGTCACCTGCACTCGCCAGCCACCGCGTCCGAGCGCCAGCCAGTCAGTTAGCCCTCCGCGTACCTCTCCTCTCTCAACCTTCGCAGCAACCTACCAACCTACACCTATACCTACTACTTGCTTACTACACATCCAACTCTCGAGTCTCTCTTTCTCTCTCTCCTTCCCCCCCGCCCCTCTTTCTCTCTTTCCGTACACACGGACAGAAAAACACACGTGCATATATACATCACACAGAAAAACCGTCTCTATCGCTTCACCATCCAAAGGCGCCCGCGAGCGCGCGCGCGCAACCTTCCTAACTATATACTACATGCCGGACGGGACAAACACGCCAACCACCTACCGAACAACCCTATGACCTACCGAATCCGATCGTGACAGACTTGATCTCCCACGACGATTATTATTCCATTTTACGCGGATATCCCCCTTACGAACTCGACGGCGTTCGAGTAACGAGCAAGCAGCCGCACACCGCCGACCAAAATCCTACCACCAGCGTACGGATTATCGTACGCGAACGAAAAGGGAACTAGATAAATGCGGCCCATTTCGTTAGATTATCTATAGAATTCTGTCCACCGGAGCGGAGGCTTCTGTCCGACACGGCCGACCGGAATCCCATGAATTTTATCTCGACCAGTCTCGATTCCGGGAGGCAGCCGTACTCGAAGGCTGATCTATTATACACCGACGATAACGAAGATAAGGTCCGCTCGAAGGACACCGTAGCGTTTCACGGGAACGATGCTGAGAGGCATAGCTTCTTTAACCTACACCGAACGCCTCCGTGTCCCCGGAACGGGAGCGTGGATCCCGTGGGCGACGACACGGTCGCGCCGTTCGATCGGAAAACCGAGAACGTGAAATAGTGGCCACGGTATCGGCGATCCGGAATAGAAGGAGGCCCATTCAGTACGCTCGGCTCGGGGCACGTCTTGTGCCACTTAACTCCCCGCTATTCACGGATCCCGGCGGTTCTCCGCGGGCCAGAGGCAGCAAGAGGCACAAATGGAACGCGCACCGAACACCCGTCCCGTGACTCCCGTGTATCCTGTCACCAGCCACAGAATAATACGCACCTGACCGTGCTCGATCTCCTAAACGATTCCCTGACACCGCGACATTTCTCACGACCAGCGATCTTCGGAGCGGCGCCGACGGCGGGAGCCTACGATTCGTCCTTATACGCACGATACACGATTTATTCACAAAACCTGTAAATAGTGAACATTCATTGCTGAAAATTAGGCACCAGAGGGCAGCCGCGACGGTTGGAAACGTTAAAAAGTTATGCCCAGGGCCGTCGCAACATAGTCGCGGGGCACTTTTCGTCCGGGGGTTAAGGCGGACTGAAGGGGGGCGGCGGAGGCAGGGGGGAGAGGAGTGTGGCTTCTTTTCTCACGATTTCACTCCGTCTATTTAATCGGCGTTACACTTTTAATCTCATCATTGTCGTTCGCTTGCTCCTTTGAATATTCAGCAGAGAAGACCGTTCTCGAAAACGCTGAGATTACTTGCTACTTTTATCTTGTTTCTTAGGTCTTTTTTGTTAACGTTCATTGATGGATAGAATCCCCATCGCGTGAAACGATGCTCAGACAAGGATATCGATTGAGTGCTTCTCATGTAGAATGCGTGTGTTTCCCGACTTTTTCGTTTCGGGATACATGTGGTCTATGGAGTTTAATGGAAATTCATGATACAGGAGAGTCTTCGAGGACCGAGCACGTTGAAATGAAAAATAAATGCCACTGGATGTTCGAATTTCTAAATATCCAATCTATACATTTGTAATGCTCGAATTTCTTTTTTGTATGTGTAATTAACGGCTACGAGTTTCTCGATTCCCCTATGGAACTTTTCTCAGAATTCTAACGCTTCGTTTTGCTGACAATGCGCCTGAGTAGGCGAAATTCAGACGCCAGCAGATAGCATGGTCGGAAAGAAGACACTGTTACAATTTTAAAGCAAAACAAACTACTAGCGAACAACTTTGCCCCTTAAACAATCGCATCGAATATAATTACAAAAAGTTTGTGCACAATTCGGCGAAAGAAAAATTCTGTTTACACGATTGCATTTATTTGCTCCTGATCGATGTGTGACAAATAAATCGTATTGTCATGGCGATAACGTATTCGTGACAGAGGTTGTTAAAGGATCGCGAGCGTAAAGTGAAATTTAGTTGCGATGGGACAAGGGATTTCTATTGGAAGAATAGCGAAAAATGTATCGGGGGGGATGGCGCGGGGGAATTGGGGGGATCGTCACGGCCCTGGTTATATTGTGTTATTCGGTATCACAACTGTACAAATCATAAAATCCAAGAAATCAATCGTTAGCTCCTCGGCGGCCCTCTGATACATTATTCTCTCGCCTAAGAGCGAAGAACGGGCCACTCGTGTTCACGGGGTTTATCGAAATTTAGAAAGCTCCCGCCATTTCTTCGTAAGGGCTGGCTTAGCTGTCGAACAGCTGCCGTGGTGGTCGCTGGCCGATCGCGATTATCCCCCCAAAAGAGGACCGATAATCGAAACACACACGCATCGCAAATGCCGCGCTATTTAAATTCACTGACCGTTCGGGGCACCGAGAAATATGCGGCTACACACGCGTACTCCCTTCGGCACTCGGCGCACACCGTTTTTCTATCGAAATTCTTCACATATACTTTCTGTTTATTTGGGTCCGACGTCACGGATCCTTCTTACCTCCGTCGTCGAAAACTGCCAAGATGGCGACGATAATCACGTGACCGCAAATTTTATGACGTACGCGTAATGTTAAAGGGACAAAACGACCAGTAGCGTTTGTTATACATTGTCACGTGACCGGGTACACGTGCACATCCAATGAGAGACCCTCCCAAGAATAAGGGCAATCTGCAATCGCAACAACGTGTAATAATGGGGTTGACCAACAAGCCCCTGCCCTTTCCCGTAAAACCCTTCGACCAGTATAGAGCGACCAACCGAGAGCGAATCGCAGAAAAATCTTTCAACCTTCTTCTAACGCTCTGCCGCAACTCTTTTTATGTATCGTGTATATCGTATATACGATATGTATGTACTCCGTTTTTATGCACATACTACGTGAAGCAGTAAAAAATTTCTTCTCCGTTCGTTAGAAACGCTAGACAAAAGTCGAGCACAGAATTTGATCGATATTAAAATAAAAGTAGGTTTATTAAAACACTTCTATATTTACAAAATTCATTGTATATTAATTCTCTCATGCTGCTATTGAGAAATATGGTCTAACATATATACACGCATATATAAATAATATTTACATTTAAATATAAAGGAAAGAGCTACAGTTACAACCTCTACATTAAATTCTATTTTATACAGTTCAATATCGTCTTATTATAGATATAAATATTCCTGCAATAATTATCATATATCGATGCATGTACTTTCCATGATATTCTTTCATGTATGCAAAATAAACTTGAAACTTTTTCTCTCAACAATGGAATCATTTACAGTGCGCTGTTAATGCTAAAGATAGTCGTCGTCATTATCATCAAAAGATAGTACAGCCTTTTCTTGTTTCGCTTTCTTTATCTTCTTCTTCACTGGTTTATCAGTGGCATCCGATTCTGGGTCCACTATTTTATTCTTTCTGAATATAATTCTCTTAGATAAGTCTGCCGGAGCATTAGCTTCCTCTACAATTCAAAATTCACATATAACTTATCTTGTAACAAATTCACTGCGTGCATACGCAAAACATTTCTATACCTTCCTCTTTTTTCTTCGCAAACGCGTCTGCCTCCTCTGCTGTTAAGTCACCCGTATTCAAAACGACCACAACTGGCTGCTCTTCGGTAGGTTCGTCTCTATCGTCGTCAGAGTCTTGTGGCAATACTTCTCTCTGTTTTAAGAAGTCATTTAAATCGCTGTTCACGCTAGTTATAAACAAGCGTCGATTATAATATACTTAATGATCCCATTAGACATAAAATACAGGATAACAAAGATAGATAACATTTAGCATTATTGTCGTAGCCAAGCTTTCGTGCTTTCAATTGTATATTCTAAATACCATTAACTACTGTCGATCATTTTTGCACTTGCGTTGCAATGATTAAATCGGTAATCAGGCGATTAATGACTACACAGGTTTTAATATTAATCATTGAAATATACCTTGGTGTCTATAGTAGGTCCTTCCTTGTATCCAACTTGCTCTTTCAATTCGCGCAAGAATTTCGGTTCATCCGGTTTAATGTACGAGATATTGTGTTTTTTCCTCGACATCTTTTTTCCTATCTATCTATCTAACGATACTTTCAAATACGATAAATCGAAACATAACCTAACTCGCGATTGGTTACACAAATTAATAGCGCGCATGGGCGCAAGCTGGGCAGATTGAGAAATGAAATCTTCCTAGTGAGTTTCAGATGTCGTATCTCATTGGTCACTACCGGACACTAGTTACTATAAATGAAAAACGGTGGGAAATTTTTATTCTGCGGTCTAACGTTATTTGTCACTTTAAAGACTGAATTATTTATTAATTGATTTAAATGAAGTTAATTATTAAATGGCAGGTGATTTGATAATATCCCGATTCCATATCTAGTAACAAATGTATCTATTCCGACAACGAATCTTTCAATCATAGAAAAATAACAAATATTTCGAACGTTTAGATTCTAGTAAAAAGATTTTTTTTTTACTGTTACTTGACCGGCCTAAGGAATTGAAGGATAATCACATCTCTTTAATTTCGAAATGATACAATTTCATAATTTATTCCACCTTACGATAACGATAATGTCCCTATGAACGATTATCGCGGTTTAAAATTACCCTTAATCAATTACACAATCAACTGGCCGTAAAAAATTAAAAAAGATTGATTCAAAAAGCGCCGCTAACGTCGATTGCGTCTTATCGATTATCCAGGAAAACATCGCTGGGAAAATGATTCGTTGATCGAAACGATAATTCAATTAACTAAACGCGTAACTAATCGTGTGTTTCTGAAAAAGTGTCAAAAAACGTGGTCCGTCTTTCACGATCGTTCGGCGAATACAATACTAATTTTTCCTATACATTTTTTTATATTGATACGATCATACGAGTATTTTATTTTTGGTTCAGTTTCCAGTCGTGCCACTTTGGAATTATTTAGAGCCCTTCGGAATAGTTGGATCTACGGTGTCGAACTTCGACTTTACGTACTGACAACATTACCACCGTCCTTTAATCGACAGCGCTCTTCCATTAGACTGAGAAACTGTACCATTCAAGTTCAATTCATTCCTGCAACGCATTAGCAATTTCCCCTAAACATCAGTAGATATACATCAGTAATCATATGGGTATTAAAGCACGCTTTTCATTAGACCAGACTATTTCAAGTTTCGTTACTTTCGAATTATTTAGAGCCCTTCGGAATAATCGGGCTACTGACGTTCAACTTAAATGTGTGCGTACTACCGATGCAACCATCATCCTCTCGTCGATTGTGCTTTCTGCATGATACAACTGGTCCATACTAGTCTCAACTAGCGTTCCACTTAGCCCTAATAGAGCGTTAATAATTTTCCCTATATATCTTTGGTATTCAGAACGAACGATTTACATCGGCGGTACAGAATTCCAGTGTCCCTACAGTTAATACGGACACTCTCTCCGATTTCCCCTCTGCGTGCTCATCAAAGATATCTCAGCAAAAGTATTCACAGCTCAGACTATATAGCGCTCAATTCGTCCCTAATACAGTGGGCGGTAAATTTCCCCTATATAACATCCGCCGCTATAACCTATAACCAAAGAGTAGGTATAATAAGAGGCGTCACTCCAGGCGGAACCTTTGAAGTCCTTACTTGACCTTGGCATTTAAATTGGTTGTATATTCGAGCGGGATATTCAAATCGACTAAATGTACCTTACCGCAATTGGCTGATTATTGCCGAAGTTTACCGATCATTGCTGAATGGGCATTTAAATTGGTTGTCTAGTGATTTCCCTAGGTTATTTCTGTCCTTGTCGAGTGACGCCTCTTATTATATCTCCTCTTTGCTACAGCCATCCTCGCATCCCATTAGGGTACAGTTTCCAATGGAGCGAAGGACTTACAGTCGCGTCACTTCGGAACTGTTCAAAGCCCTCAACTTGCCATCGGAATGGCTAGACCTGCGGTGCCGAACCTGGGCGTGCGTGCTGATGATATAGCCCTCCTCCTGCCGATTATGCTTCTCCATCTGCAGCACCTGCACGCACCTCGCGGCCGGCCCGTCCAGGCACTCGCAGCTCAAGCTAGCGTCCAGCTCGGCCTGATAGGGCGGCGGTATCAGCAGGCTCTCGGTAGACTTTGTCGGCTGAAAGTGCCTGGTGGAACTGCCGGAGTACGTGGTGCTACTGCTGGTCCTTCTCTGCACGGTCCCGGTCGGCGTTTTCGCCCGCCCATGGGCCCCCTTCCCGGGCCTCTCGGCACTGTGCGTCTTCGCGGTGGCCGTGTCCAGATAACCGTAACCGAACCCGTAGCCACCGAACGCCTTGGTAGTCAGATTGTCCCAGGACTTCGGCTTGGCGTACTGAAGGCACGGCGGTGGTCTTTGGTGCACACTGGGGTCCCAGTACAGGGTGTCCGTGCTCAGGCTGGTCGTGCAGGAGGCGACGCTGTCAGCGGTGGTGGAGACGTCGCTGCTGGTGATGGAATGGAGACTGTGCCCGGAGGTGCGCGAGCAATTATGAGGACCATGCTGCTGCGGCTGCTGCGTTTGTTCCCGTTGCACGTGGTGATGCTGCACCTGCTGCAGCTGTTGCTGCTGCTGTTGCTGCTGCTGTTGCTGATTCTGTTCGTTCCTCGCTCGCCTTTGCTTTTCTCTGCGCCTGCGACTGGGCACGCAGTTGGGGTCGCAGCAAGGGCTAGCCAAGTCGTAGGCGTCCAGGCTTCCGCTGTCCGATTGTTCCCTGCGTCGATTCGCGCTGGATATGCAGGCGACGCAGAGGCTATTCTGAGGCGTGGGGTGAAGGGGCGTTGGGTCCGCCGCGGAGGTGGATTGTTGCTGTTGCTGCTGGCACGATTTGTGCGGCTTGGATTTCGCTGGAGTGCCCGTCATACCGTTCGCCTGGTGGTAGCTGTGCCGCGACGAGGCGGTCATCCCGGAGTCGCTGGACATCTTCGAGAGGAAGTGGTGGTGGTCGCTTCGGGACCGTGGCGGGCCCACCGCCACTAAGCAGGCCGCGTTGCGTGGTATCAAGCATGGCCGACCGTCCGAGAACTGTAAACGCATTGATTGGTCCGTCGAAGAGTTTGCTGAGTATACGTAGATGCGGTACAGGGTGCACTTAAGGATTAGGATGTTCTATGCGACTTCGGAGAGGAAAGCTTTTTCTATGACCTCACATTGCGGCCAGGATACATATTAACTTGTAATTCCATTGGTACACCCTTTAGGATAAGCAATTACATCAGACTCTGATCTTGGCGTGATTTACGATCGTTGAACTTTTAAAAAGTGATACTAACAGTAGGTGTGTCAAGTCGCTTGATAATAAGCATATCCCGGTTTCCCTCCGAAGCTGTAAGAAAAGCAAGGGTTCGTTGCAGCAAGCAGGGTGTCTAGGTCGAACTTTAGATTACCACGTTGTAAAGCAACAGATGCTCCGTGGAGGTAGCTGGCCTGCAGCACTGAATCGTGGAGGAATTGAAGCTGGAGGATGGAGATGGCTGATTGGGATTGCTGGTGGTCACGCTATTGGGCGTTCTCTTGCGGGCTGGCAGTGAATGGGTTTTCCATCGACCCATAAGGATAGACCGTTCCCTTTCGCAGAGCCTCTCCAGCTCTCCTATGCGCGATTGGAGGGCACGTTGCAGCTCGATATACCGCATATGCAGTTCCACCTGGAAGGTATATTCGATATCGGGCTCGATTAAAATTCAGATCCAAAGTCATCCTTCACTGTGAGCTCATATAGTGAATATCGTGGACAGAAAAACTACACTGAAGTGATGAAAACAGTGGTGAGTGAAGGTGTGGTTCTTGAGAGCTAAAGCCATGGAGGTTGGGAAAGAAGGGAAAGATTATTATCTACAGTTGAGGAAGTTACTCTGGACCAATTAATTATATGCTAGGTACAGTGAGTTGGATCCAGATGGGTTTTGGGCTTGTATGCCTCCGCGATACACGTTTGTGCGCAGAAAACACATTTAAGGTAGTTGACCCAGTCGCCGATCGGTTTAGGCCTAGTCGTCGATCACTTAAATATTGAGATTTTATAAGGTTTTTGAACAATATTGTGATGATATATGTAGGTAAAGACTCTTAAATATTAACTTGCAATTCTGTCCTTTACACAATATTGTTCAAAAACCTTATAAAATCTCAATATTAATTCAAATGATCGAAGACTGGGTACCGATCGACGACTGGGTCAACTACCTTAGTCCTAAAACGTATCCCACCTGCTTCACTCACCTTTCTCACGCAGTCCTCGAAGGACACGACCATTCGCATCCTGGTATCACAGTTCTTTATGAAATTGACCAGCGTTTTGTGGTCGGCCCTGTCCATTTCATGGCCGTTTATGGAAAGTATCACGTCGCCCTCGCGCATACCAGCTTTGAATGCTGGCCCGTCGTATTCGACGTAGTCCACGTACGTGACCATCTCGATTTCCTGCTCCCTTTTGTAATGTATACCGTAGCTCTGCAATTTCACGTGAAAAGGTGTTATTTCAGCTCCTTTCTTCAGTCCAACTTCTGCCTCTCCGGGAAAGTTTCATACCATGCGTTACTGTGTAACAGTTAGAATAATAAATACGCTAATACTAGATCATCCTTTGTACCTTATATACTACAAATCCATTAAATTATGAAAATTAACAAACTGGTGGTTGCATCAGTGAAATATTTAGAATAAAATATCTTCGTATTGAAATCGAGAAACGTTCCCCTTAGTTCATGATACCCCATAAGTCCCCAAAGTGTTGCTCAAGCGCACCTCTACCTAGTGAAGTATTCAAAGTCGATTTCCTCCAAAACGAAGCTTCTCATCGAAAAACTTTATTCCACATTTTCCACTTATGTTTTCACACAGAATCACCAGTCTTCACCCCCTATGTTACCAGCTCCAGACCACCCTCTATATTTCGTGTACATCGTTAAAGTTGCGAACACGTGGATAGGCTACGTTACCTGCAACGTGAAACCGTACGTGCCGTTCTTCTTCTCGACGATGATAGTGCGTCGACGTCTGTCTTCGTCCGTTCGCGTCACCCGATCCGACTTTGACCTTTCCAGAACAGCCTACGAAAGGATACGTTACTATAGCGAGCTCACCGCAGACGAACTCCGATTTCATTCGCCGAGATCGCACGTTTCGGTAAATAAAATCCAGATCCCGCTGGAACCGACGAATTCTAACAGATTAACGTGTCGTTCCCACTATACAGACTGCTCTCGAAGCAAGCTATCAAACTCTGGGGGCTCACTGTACGCCTCTCGGCGGTGGACGAGGATCTTGCAACCATATGCCTAGAATAATTGCGAATAAGATAAATTGCCAGGTGAACTAATCTCATCGCAGTGCTTATTATCACACAAGCTCGCAAGATCTTCCCCCATTTTCAAGATCACTATGAAGAAGCTCCCCAAAGCTCGACCGCCGGATTCAGAAGCACCCCGTGTCTACGGCCGCGGAGGCAGCAACGCGAACGGAAGCACCGCGGCCCGGACCCTCTAGAGTGCCCGTTTCCGTCGAACGTTAGTCGGGAACGAGCGGAATCAACAGATAACGCATCGCTAAAGGGCAACGCATCCCACCGCGGTACACATGTGCGCGAGCGGTGACGGTATGAATAGATCGAAAGGTGCAAGCGATTTAGGTAATAAGATTTCAACACACGTTGTGCAGCCCACAGAACTTCCTTGACCACGAAAAACAACTCGAAATGGGCAACAAGAAGCTGCTCGAGGAAGGCTGTTTCAGCAAATAAAAATCATTCTTTCGATACACGAGTCGATGCAGTAACATTACACATTCCACGACACCACTCCATTCCTCCTCGTCGCTGTTCTCGGCGCCGGCACGGTGCTGTTGCCCGGCCACCTCCGTATTCTGCGGCGAGTTGTTCATGATTCCTCTGCCGCGAGCCGCACACACACTCACACACGCAGGGGAAGTATAGAGGAAGAGAGAGAGGGTGATAGAGGGGGAGAGGGAAAGAGGGAGAAAGGAGGATGTCCCCCAAACGGCGAGAACGGATATCTGCCTTCGGTGAGGACGTTACGCGTGCACAGGGCTCACTTTGAACGTCTCCACGCACTCCCTTTTCCCACCCATCGTGGCTTACATTTTTCAGAGATCGGGGGGTAGGGAAAGGGGGGAGATAGAGGTAGAGGCAACACGTCAGCCAGACCGACCAGCCAGCACCGAGGTTAACGTGCGTTTAGCCGCGATCATATATGCTCTTTTATTGTCATCCTCCTTCGCCCGCCGTTAGCGGGCATTGCGCCTGCCCGACAATATCGGCATACAACCCCGTGGCGCGCGTGGCAACGGGGGGTGACGCGCTCGGCGACCACGGGAGCACGCGCACTCGCCGTCCTCGCTTCCTCCTCCCGCGCGTTCACCCCCTTCCGGTCGCCTCCTAGCGCCCACCTTCTGGCCCTCCCTCGGACGTGTGCTCCCCGCCGGGACAGGAATAACGCCCGGCGTGCAACGTCCTTGCCGCTGCACCGACGCATATTCTTCGGGGAGACGGGAATGAATGGGACGGTCGGCGATCCGGGGAGGAGGCGAGGAGGAACGTGGAGGAGGTTTGGGGGTGCTGCGAGTGGGGGAATGGGGTATGACGTGGTGGTCGGAGGAAAGTTTGCAACTTGATGAAGTTGATACTTTAGCGAGGCTTTAGGTGCTGCACAGGGCACTCACGACACTGGGGTATTGTAAAACTCTCCAATCTGGGGGATGTAAGTTTGAATTTTTTTTTACTGGTATTGGGTAGGAGTGTAAGCGTGCGGTCGTAAATGGTTTGAGCAGGATTTGGAGTTTTGAGAATTGATTTTTGGTGAGGTGGGCTGGGTCTTGTATCGATGAGGGTCGATTGTGGTTTGGGGGGTGTTGGTTATCGATTTCTGAGGTTGAAGATGCCAGCTTGTCTGGGAGCATGTCAATTTGAAAGATTTTTGGATTGTGTTAGAATGGTAAATGTATTTTACTATAAATTGTTATGTACTAATACATAATTCCACAACGTAATAACGGTGTTTAATATAATTATTTACCGGACAAAATTTTATACAATTTGATTTTTCTTAGTGATAATCTGAAATAATGTGTCAATATATAAATTTCAAGTGGGTAAAAGACTTTAAACATATGCCTAAGAATATTTTGTTAACAAGGTTTTTATTAATTTTCCAAAGTTAATACATTTGCAGCCGCCCCTTCTTGCTTCAGAGTCTTCACAGAATTGTTATCAAGAAGCACACAAAAAATGTGGTACGAACTTCAAGGAAAAAACGTGTCGATTTATCCGGTTAAATAATTTGAATAGACAACAGAGTTGCGAGGCATCTTCCACAACGAGTGTTATGAAATGAAATGAAATAGCCTGCTTGGGAACCCACGTTCATTAACACTTTTCCCTTCCTCCTCATCATTGCTACGCGCGCACAAAGTTTGTACCACGAGCATGGCTTGAATCATCATCACAGCCTTAAGAGGCTCTAGAGCCCATAGAAATAGGTGATCTTTCGGAATTAATTAAAGGAAAACTACTACATATAATTTAATGGGACTTTCTGCATTGTATTAAGGATGTCTGAAACTATAGAAATCATTTTTTTGTTTCATCATTAATCATTGGAGGCGACACTAGGGAGTCGTTAAAGTCGAGACGCCAAAAGATTCATCCAAATCGGTGGAACATATAGTACCTAAATCATTGGTCTGAAATAAAACAATAACTGATCAGAAAAGATTACAAAAAGTCCCATTTTTCGAGAAACTAACGACACTTGAAGTTTGAAATCACTTTTTCCTTATATTTGTCAACCTTTCATCGCCTCTGAAAATTATAAATTTTCATTTTTTTTTTAAATTTTACTAGTATATAATAAAAAAGTTTCAGTCGAATCGGATAATAACTTTTGGACATACAAGTTCCTCTGATTTTGAGAACACTGTTTCGAGAAAAACGCGTTTAAAATTTTGCGTGAGTGCCGAGTGGCTGGGTGTTACCTATTCATTTGCCGCTACTCAAATGCATATAACTTCGGAAATTTGACGAATTTCAAGAAATCTTTTTAAACACGTATTCCTAAAAGGTTGAACATTCGAAAAATGAAATAAAGAAGAAATCGATTTTTCGACCGGACTGAGGTACTCAGATTTGGTAAAAGTGTAACTTTTTGGAGGAATTAATTACAAAGAAATGTATACAAATTGTGACTACTCAGTACTTTTGGGTAATGGTTATTCATACTATAAAGCATAAAAAAATTTTATATAATATTTAAGTACATATATGACGGCGCTACAGTCATCTGATGTGGTTGGTCATCTGTCAGTGGTTGCAAAAAACGAAGGTTCGGGTCGACTTGAAATTTGTACAGCATATTCAAAATATATTTCTCTTTGCACCGAATCTCAACATTGAAGCGTAAACACTCTAGTTTCCGAGATAAAAAAACTTATCTATGCACCAAAAAAAAATCGACATTTACCGTAAAAATCACCTTCTCCTATTCGCTATTTCAATAATTTTGGTTCAATTCTTTATTCCGAGGTTCAGGCCAAAATTACAAATTCTAAGAGAAACATATTCCAAGGAATAGAGCGGTCTCACTGCCCAAGTAGTTCCCTTAATATAAAAAGTCAACCAATACACAGAGCTAGTACTATCAAAATCCTGGCTATTTATTTCAAGTTTCAAGATCCCACGGTTTTGCACATAGGATCCTTGCGAATATGCCGCGACATATTTCGTTTGATCAGAAAACTGCATAAAGCAGCGTGCCCCAGTGAGAGCGGAACGCCCCTGGGCGATGATATTCCGCGCTCGCTCCTGTCCTCCCATTTCTCCACTATTTCCATTTCGGTAGTTCGGCGAATGCACCTCCAGCGACGAGAATAACGCGTCACGACGACGTCCCCGCTGCCGCCGCGGTCCAATGTATTTTTACGAACTATTCGGGTAAATAGAAATGTACATCGTGGCGACAGATAAAGTCCCGCGGGTCAAAATGAAGAGAGATATAGGCAACTGGTCTCTTACTTTATCGCTTTCTGTGCTTCCTCCTCCTTGTGCTGCTCGCTTTGTCCACCTGCGCGCCACCCTCCGCGCACACATCCACTGTCGTCTTCTGAACCCGCAACGGTGGCAGAGGCGGAGGCTTTGGTCTTGGGACGGGAACATGCCTGTGTAGATTAAAAATATGACAAAAATACCCCAAGTCCGAGGTGATTTCTTTTCAGCACGATCATGTATGTATCTGCAATTCTATTGTGGAGGAAGTTAGCGAAGCTGGGCATATGGTAATTCTCCGCGTAAAGAGATGACGCAAAGGTTTCAAGGCTGAACGTTTTTTTTTTAGTAGAATGATGTATCTACGCTTCCTTCGCGACGGAAGTTGGTAAAGCAAATAATAGCGATCTGTTACGTGACGTCGAGACAAATGCGATACCTGTCTTTGGTATTCAAAGCATTCCGCAGTTATTCAGGGAACCCCAAAACTAAGCAAATTAGAATTTCTTTAATAATTTCAGAATTCGAATTTTCCTTGAGAAGTTTTGTCAGAATTTTCGTATCCTATTCATCCTGGTAGGTACGACAACCACATTCATTACTATTCACACAGATTTATGGATTTTGTATTTCATGTCCAATCAATACCATCGACTACACAAATACTTATTTTATGAAGCACGAACTGCGCGAACAATAATAATTTTGAAAATATTATTAATAGCCAGTTAAAAAAATATTTACAAAATAAATTCCCCAAACTGATCTTAAAATTGTCTGTCCAGGCAAGAATACCCAAACTTAAAAAGTATCTCCGCCGTCGTGCAAAAGTTTCTCGCATAAATCTTTCTGCAAGACGGAATCACGTGACTTGCTTACTTGAAGGTCATGTGTATCTCTTGGAGGGACCTGTCTTGCGTCACGTTAATCCAGATGTTCGATTGCGTCCTCGGTTTCAGGCACAGTCCGCTAGCCGCGCAGCACTCAGCTCTGTCGCGTTCCTCCTGTTCCGTTATCTTCTTCTCCCAGCACTCTTCCCACTTCCGCAACCGCTCTTGCTCGTCCTTCTCGCGTTGCGAGGCCCTTTCCCGCTGCTCCATCCGCCTCCTTTCCGCCGCGCGACCGCCTTGCTTCCTCTTTCGCCTCCTCTTCTGCCCAGCCTGTTGCACCGTCCTCACCTCCCCCGCGTTTCTCACGTCTTTCCGCTCCCATGGCTGCCGGTTCACTGTCACTTCCGGCTTTTTTGATCGCGCCAAAGTAGCGACGTCTTCGACGGCTGCTAATATTCCCCGCGGGTTGCTATGCAGTTGGAGGACTGCGCGAGCAAGTGCAGCTTCCCATTGGAGAGCTAGCAGCACGTTTTCGGTTAGAAGCTTAATGAAAATGTCGAGTGGCGGCCGGGTCACCTGAAAATTTTCGTGAAAAGTATGTACAGTGGGTGATGAAAGTTTGAGCCACCTGCATAAGTTGACGATTTTATATTAAAATAATGAATTTTAAGTGGAAGGCTAGGTATACCGAATTATTATTTTTATAGGAAGTTTGGTGTTTGCAAATTGTATGTACACTAGCGGACAAAAAAGTTACCACTTTTTCGATTTGTTCTATTTTTGTTATTTTTTAGCATAAATTTGGGACTGTGGTATGTTTAATATGCATATTTTGATGGAGAATTTAAAGCTGTATGAAACCCGGTTAAAGTTGGATTTATTTAACAAACACACAAAAGTATTGTATGCCATTGAATAGGGTAACACATTTTTGGGGCCGACAAAGAAGTTACCACGATCAGTAACTCTTTAGGTTATCCTAAAAGCAAAAGGTGTCCCCCACAAAATATTAGATTTTTTTTAATAATGTTCAAAAGCGGTAAGTTTTTTGGCTTTAATAGTGTGTTGTCTTGCTTAATGTTAAATAGGGTTTTTTATTTGTTAGTTAAATAAATTCAACTGTAACTGGGTTTTATAGAGCTTTTAGTTCTCTTTCAGAATATGTATATTAGGCACATACCGCAGTTTTGATTTGATATTGAACAGTAATAGAAATAGGGTGGTTCGAAAAAGTGGTAACTTTTTGTCCGCTACTGTATAGACTTGGAAACACTTTAGGCAAGATTCCCTGTCACGTGGATGATTTTATTTCCGCAGAAACACAGGAAACTTATTTTTCGTACTGTGGCTACTATAATTTAACCACCCATTTTATAATCTTCTTTATTTTGTTTCTTATTATATTGTTGTCTATTTTAATACCTATTGTAAGTATTGTAAAGTAGAGGGTACATTAAACAGTTAATAAATAAATAATTATGTTGTTGATGTAGTACAATAGTTAACACTTTGACAATAGTTGTCACGTTTGCGTGATTTCTCGATTTTGATTTAGTACTTTCTGCGAGCTTAAGAAATCATTTATATTTCATCACCGACAAAGTTAAACCATATAGATACCTAATAATGTGCAATTTTAATGGTTTTCAAAAACCAATGAATATTTGAGGGATATAAGTGTTAAGATCGTATTAACCATTACTTGATGTACGCCGGGTCCTCTTTGACCCACCATAAACCACACTGCTCTAAACATTTGTTACGTCACTCGAATATGTAACATTTTTTAATGTTTTATACCTTAATATACTGAATATTGAAATTGGGGTAACATTATCATATAGTTGTTGGGTAGGTACTCAAAACCCGACACTTTGGACAAAATAATTGGATGCCAAAAAATTGATTTAATCACGGGGTTATAAAAATTGTGCAATAGTTGTTTTCAGTAATAACTGTATTTATGCTACACTGCTATAGGGAAAAACGTTTGGCTATAAATGTACCAGGGAAGCTTATTTCAAAAATTGTATAAATGAAACTTTATTATCGGTCGAAATGAATCTTGTATCTAACCTGGACTACACAAAACGTTAAAACACGTATTTTGGAGGATAAATGCAGAAGTAATTACCGAATAAAGAGTTAAGACAGTTTCGTTTGGTGTGTGTGTTTCTATTATGCTTGTCATGTTGAAGGAGAATCTTTCTTGCGGTGTTGAATTTTGGATGGTAAATTATCTAATGTGGAGTATTGAAACAAAAGTATATACACATGTGGTCATTAAGGGATGATTTCACTTTAATCGATCCATTGACTCTGAATTTGCTCATATATAATAAATATTAATCCTTTTAACGCTGATAATATAAAACTCAAATATGTACTCAACGCACGCCGTGTGCGGAAATGCTTCAGTCGTATCTGTTAACCGTGCACCTTGAACGCCTATCAGCGTTCCCCGCATAGAATATACGCACTGAAATTCATACACGAGCTCATACCGCGGAGAGATAAAATAACACAAGTAATCGAATCAAACAATAAATGCAAAAAGCCTTACTGTTTTTCTAAAGTTTACAATAAACATACAAGCACTCTATCTTTACCCTAATGACTTTGTATAAGGCAAACTCGTTTTCTCAGAACGGATACGTCCCAAGAAAGAAATTGGTTACACAATTTTGACCCATTTCGAGTGATAAATACCTTCCCCTCCCTTGTATTAAATAGTTCACCATACTCTGCACATACGCATATGAATCACTCACGATCCAGAAGGTTTATCTTCTCGAACGAACGTAATTGAACTCTCTGCTCGTTCAATGGACCGTTATCCATTTTCTCGTGGAAAGTTTTATCATCGTAAAAATTATATCATCGCCCTGCTCCGTTACAATTTCGCCGATAAACGTAGCAGTTACCTCCAGTTATCTTCCTCCTATATACAGCTACCGCGATAAATCCTCGAGCAGTCTCTTCCTCTGGCTCGCTTCGCTGTTGCGCTATCTGGAAAACGTCCCACTCCGCGTTTCACGAAGGCGAACGTCCTTTCTTCATTTCCTTCGCGAGCAGCTGCAGCTGTAATCCTTCGCGGCGCAGCCGCACTTCTTCACAGCCCCCTCTTTGCCGAGGAGGTCGCTGAACGCTTTGTACCCCTTCGACGCGACCGTGGGCGATGCGCCGCAACAGGGTGGGCAAGAAGGTTCTGGCGGAGGCGCGCAACAGGGTGGGCATCTCTGAACGGGTTGAAGACAAGGAGGACCGCATTTAGGCGTTATTTCAGTCGGCGCGCAACATGGCTGACAACTGGCCTTGGGGGGTGCTTGCTGCTGCTTTCGAAATGATGTCGGTGAACAGGGCGGACAATTCGATGTTTGTCCACTAAAAACGGATGAAGCATGGGGTTATAGTTCTTTGTTTACACTGTACTCGTTTTCTTGCATTTTTAGTGAAATAATAATAATACCAATAATCTTGATATATAAAGCAGAAAGATTCTATATGTTTTTGTGTTTGTCTGTCGCCTAAAGATTTTCGAACGATAAACTCTGGGATCACGAAATGTGCCTCAGATCATTATGCCTGACTGATTCAGAGGAATGTGACTATTTTCACGAAAAATAAATTTTTTTATAATATCAGAATCTAAATGTCAGGCGAAGCCGAGTAGTAAAGCTAGCAATACCATAATTCGAATAGCAGTAGAATTTGAATATTATTCGAATAATTAAGAGTATCCGATTAATTGGAAAATATTCGATATTATTCGACTAATTAGGAGTAAATTAAGCGTATAGGAATAAATGATGCGCAATCGAAATTATTCGAATATTAACAGCTCTAGCCTCAACATTTCTTCAAACACAACTGTATCTCCAAAGAAGTCTGCTACACCCTGTACAGTGTACCCACAATATCCTCCTAATCCTACACATTCCTACTCCTCCCAGATTTCCACTCGCTCCATTGTCCACCCAATAAACCCGTTCCAAGGCAGAAAGGCCCATCCTGCCTGAAATTGTTCTGGTCCACGGCGACAAAGGGAAGAAAACTGAACACCCAGGGGTGGTGGAACGTTAAGATAGAGCAGAATTATGTCTATACCTAGGGGAGGATTGATGAGACAAGCAGCAGGGTCGTGGACCCACATCGGGCGCTTTGTTCTCAGGTATCGGTGGACACGCTGCTTGGACGATCGGGGTCTGACAACAGGTCCTCGCCGTTTCGCCACTGCCGTCGTTGCCCGGCCTCTTGCAGGTACACCTGAGCGGCGCAGGCGTGTAGCAGAGAGAGGGTATCCGCTTGCACTGGAACACGGGGCTCTCGTCGGCCCCCTTGAAGAGGTACGGTTTCCTGTTGTGGGGTATCTGGAACTGGGTGATGATCTTCTTGCCGAAGCAGGATGCCCTCACGTACACCGTCACCGAGCCCACGCACTGGCCAGTGGCTGTGCTGATCTTGAACGTGTCCTTGATCGTCTGGCAGGGATTAGCGATCTTGAAGACCTGCTGGCTCAGCACCGCGTTCACCAGGGCCTTGGCCTCTATTTGGTGGCAGCCCACCATCATCACGTCCGGTAGCACTCCCGGCGGCAGCTTTTTGTAAACGGACATCTTGATGGGGAACGTGGACAGAGGCCTCTGGAGCACTATCGACGGCAACGCGAACAAACAAGACTTGCCCTTCTTGAACACTTGCGTGTCGCCCTCGTGGCAGGCGCAGCCATCCGTCGGCGCTTCCTGGCAAATGTCTACTGGCGGCAGACAGAGGATCTGTGAACCCATCGGTTATACAGGGTTTTATTACTGTTTATTTCTAGGTGGTAGTTAATATTACTTATTAGGTCGGTTTATCGAACTAAAGTGTTTTTCAAAGTAAAAATACGTTACGTGTCTTTTCGAGCAAAGTATTTTTATTGCCTATCTATGATCGTTGCCAGTTTTCTGGTAAAAGTACAGGTAGGCTTAGCAAGATAAAAGGTTAAAATGTTTACACGAAGGTTATGGTTTTTAGGAATTCTTTTATAAACTTTTATTAGCGAATTAGTTGGGAGTTACTTGAAATGAGACACAGGTAGAGGCGGGTAACAGTGCGTCTTGCATTGCTCTTATCACGGGAATTTGTACTTTGTCGACTAAGAACTCGATTAGGAATAGCTGCTGTTCCTCCTCCATTTCGAGTTTCACGTAGTTTCAACAGCTGTCTGAGGTTCTCTTCATGGTTCGTGCAACTTGTTCCAAAGGAAATTACGGTGGTTTATTCATTAAACTGGCAATTTAGATGCACTCGTCAAATAGTACAAGGAATTTCGAAAGTCAAAGTCAAACTAGGGGGCACTCCACACTGTCATTTTGAATATTTAGTCTAGAAACCTGATAGTGTATATACAATTCACCAGTCTAAATACATTTGTCACTAAACAATATACAGGGCGATAAAGCAGTAATGATCAGAATTTTTATGATTAAAATTCCCAGAAAAATTCATTATAATATTGAAAATCGAAGTTAACGCTTCTTCTTCTACTTCTAAATATTCTACTTAATAAGGGGACGGAACTTTAAAAAAATGAACCGTTTTCTCACAAAAAATTGATAAACCTGGATCAATCCAGTTCTGCAGAACTATCGTTGCCCTTAGCTGTCTTTAGTAAACAGAAGGGTACAAATCGTTACAAAAACCTCTTCCATCGTCGCTTCCCTTCTCAAGAAATAAGAAGTAAGAAAACAACTTGCTCGAAGCGTTCGAAAAATTCATTTAATCAGCCTCGCCAATTACACGCAAATAAAACCATAGATCAATTCTTTTTCTTCTTCTTCCCGCCTTTCCTCAATCTGCTCAATCTGCTCATTCTGTCGGTCTGCACATCCCTGGTCTCGTACCTGATGGGTGGGCCCTTTTCGTGCCCCTTCGGCGTTTTCATCTCCAGCTGTATGTCAGACTTCTCGCCGGCCCCGACGATGCCCTTTTTCCCGATCCTCAGCACGAAGACATCGTGATCGGGGTCAGTGGACATTGGACCAACGGCGTCGGACTCCGGCGCCACCGTGACCGTCGGCTTCCTGTCCGCGCCGGTGTCCAGCACCCCGGACACCTTCAGGACCACCGCCTTTCCGCACGGCTGCGCGGGGCCCCGGCTCGACTGAATCAGTCCGCTCTGCTTGTGCACGTCCGAGCACGTCTCTGGCTGCGATCGCGACCTCGACACCGACCTGCGGCGCCCCTGCGTCTCAGCGGACCTGCAGGTGATGTTGGGTTTCAAGGTGGCCCCTTGCGATTGGCCGCAGGGGGTGCAGGGATGCTCCTCCTTCACGCACACGCGACATGGAGCCTCCCTCAGCAGATCGTCCTTGGAGTCTCGGCAGATGTCGGCGACCTTGGAGTCGATCACGCGACAGTTGTAGACTAGTGACTTTTGGTCCGCCTCGTCGCCTGCGGGGGATGGGTACCAGAGGAGATGGGGATGAGGGTAGAGTAGCGGAAGGGGATGTTTGGTTTATTTTAGAATGTGACTTGGTTGTTACTGTTGCTAGATGCTTTCATGTGGTAAATGTAAATGGAAAGGAGGTAGAGGCTCGTTGAGTTGCAAGCATACTGGGCGATAGTGAGGTCTCTTGCGCGCATGCGCAAACAGAGGTGGGAAAGCGGACATAGAAGTGGGGAGAGCGATGAGCTAGATTGGAGGTCTGATAGATGATCTAGTGCCGAAGCTTTGCTACCGCTCTCTTTTCTTCATTTCTTTTTCTATATCTTCTTTTATGTATGTTATAAAGAGCATTACGCTACACACCTCTGAAAACATACGAAGACACGGTCCTCTCCGGTGGCGCGTCGAACTCCGTGACGATAGTCTGCCCGTACGCGGAGATCCTAACGAACAAGCACACAGCGCCGATAACATCATCGTTATACATCAATGGCACCTCTCCCTCGAACGTCTTCGGCGGCGGAGCCATTTTGTTCCAGCACTGCAGCATCTCCTTCCTCAGAGCAGCGAAGTGCTTGGAGAGGTCCAGCTCCCCGGCACCTATCAGCACATCCGGCTTCACGCCTTCCGGCATCCGCTTCTTCACGCAAAGCTTCACCACGAAGTCGAAGAGCTTGTTCACCACCGTGATTTGGTCGATGGCGAATAAAATCGAGCGTCCCGAGTAAAAGTGCTCTATGTCATCCGCCACCCCTGCTTGAGGGTTGAACAGAGGGTCCACGGGCGTGATCTCGAAGCCTTCTTCGTCAGTGAACCGCAGGAACTCGAAGGAAATCGTAGTGGGGACGAAGAACATTTGATTCAGCTTCGCTAAGCGGTCGCCAGTCACGTGGTGGATGTAGAACTCCACCAGGAACAGATACTGCTCTTTCGCATCTTCGATTGCGTCCTCACGGGCGCCCAGCACTGGTGACACCGCTTCCGTTTCCTTCTTACACTTTTCCCCTTTCGTGGACCGCTTCTTGGGACGTAGCACGCGCTCCATTAATGCGTGAGCGATGAATCAGCAGGGATGCTGAGTTGCGCAGGGATCACGGAGGATTTTTAGGGGCCAGGATCGGCGCTTAAATGTCGGGCGTTACAGTAGCTGGAAGAGATAGGAGGGTAGTTTGGCTGCGGCAAGTGGTAATCGGTGGATCGTTAAGGATAGGGTTACCACGGTTTTACACCGGCATACCGGGATAGGTGAAAAAGAAAGGGCGGAACGAAGTTTTTTTTAAAAATGGTACTTTTATTGTACTGGTTAAAAAACACAATAGTAAATACAAATACGGTAAAAATCTATTTGAGAGACAAGTCATATTTTTCTGTATCTGAAACTTCCTTTAGAAATGTTTTGTTATTCTGAATCTATTCGCAGAATTCCAAAATATACAAGAAGTAAGGAAACCGGGACGGGAAAAACCTAGTTGAGGGGTTACATACCTTTGACATTTTTGGGATTTTTTTCATATAAAAACCGTTATATTTAAAAATTAAGATATACACATTTTTTGTATAAATTAGACTGTATTCTATTCGAAAAGAAAATTTGATTGCTTAAGAAATGATGCCATAGCAGCTGCCTTTCTCAAGGCCTCTTTAAGTTAAGTACAGCATTTGCGATACCAAAAATATCTCAGGGATTACTGAACCGACTTGAATAAAATTTTCCACCAATATTCTTAAGACGAAAATCTAGTACTTGTCGAAGCCGGTTTCGAAAAAATCTATTTCTTTTAAATGGCAGCTCCTCAAAATCAAGCATGTGATTTTCGACCCAAGTTTTCATCTTCTTTTGTTAATAAAAAAGAAAACAAGACGAGAACCGAAAAATCCTCTTCGACAAGTATTAGATTAAAGTCTTAAGAATATTCGTGCAAAATTTTATTGAATTCTGTCAAAAAAATGTATAAACATAACCCTACTTTCCGACCTATCAAAGGTATGCGACCCCTTAAATAAGATTCTAGCGTCCGTTCAAACAAATCAACAGAAATATCAGAAGACAAAGAGAACTCAGAGTTGCTGAGGGTTTAATTTATGACCTTGGCATACCTTTTCCAGCTACCATATCAGCATGATGGGGGTTAGACGGGGTCATTTCCGTGAAGTTTGCGAAAGATCTTATCGCGTTCCAGCGAGAATTATCGACTGGCAACTATCGCGATGGTTTCAGGCCACAGGGGCGCGCGACCTTGGTAAACTGGTTTCACTTCTGCTTCTGCCTGGTAATTCGGGGCCGTCTGACCATCGCGCCGCCATTGCGCGCCGTTTGAATAGTGGCGCGTAAACAAACAGACCGAGCTAGTTTGATGATTTCTCGGTGTGACTGGCAGGGATGACGCAGAGATTATCGCTGATTTATCGCGGACTGGTCTGCCTATAGTAGTGTATAGGTAGTATACGATAATTCCCAATAACAGACGAAGTACAGTTTTCGCAGAACTTTGTCGCGTCATCGATTGCAGCCCCGCGATATCGTAAATCGCGCTATCTCATGTGAACAGGAAGTGTCTTATGAGGAGATTGACTTTGCTTCGGTAAATCTTTGCCAGCGAGGATGTTCATGGTACGAATATTAAGGGATTCTATAAATATTTTCACTGAAAACTGCACACGTCCCCTTTATCCACCATTCGTTTTCATTGTCCCACTAAAGATATTGGATAAATAGATTTATTGATGAAAAAAGCGTGAAATTGAAATTGGGGGGTTGAAATTGAAATATGTCTTATTAAATTATTTATTGTTTGAGTTGCGAAGGCTTCGATGAACGGAAAGTTGGGAGGTTATTCGTTGACATGTGTATCGGGTGTCTCATTTTACTACGCTATAACTGCTTTGAGAATAATAAACTTCTTCAAGCTGTTTATAATAAAATACTTTTCAAGTATTTAGTATTAATTTAAGTATTAGAAAAAAGAATGAAAAACTGTTGAACCGGTTATGGGATCATTTACGTTAGTGCCTGTGCATTCAGTTTCCAGAACCACCACCCCTCGATTATTATATAACCGACATTGCGCCTATCTTTTTGTCGGATGGTGTCTTTCACCATGGGAATCCGGCGCCTACTCATAAATACATAGGAAAACAGCTGAGCCCAATAAAAAGAACTCTAAGTAAGCTTTTCGCCCTGTGTGACTATCAGCTAGATCAAATATTACTAATAATATTTTTATTCGCCGTTCCCGGAATCCCAATGGCAATTCTATATCTGTTTCAAACACGGAACATGCCTTGAATGTTGAAACTCATACCTCAAATGGTATCACAGAAAGTTCAAGATCACTGCTATCTTTTTAAATGTGCCCTGATTTTCAATATTTTCCTTTTGCTAATTCCCGCGTCAAGATCCCAAGTTGATATTTACCCCAAATGGTTGTTTTTTTTTTATAAGCTGTCGAATGACTTACCGCGCGTTCAATTCGGTTGAGAGGTATTACAGAATAAGGTCGAAATCAGCGATTTTCGACCTTGTTCTGCGATCTTTAAACGTTTTTAGCTCAGAGCAACGTTAACCGATTTAGATGAGATTTCAGCATGTACATATACAAGTCACTTCAATCTACAAACGGGTTTCTAGAATTTTCATTACAGGCTCACAACAAAATGTTTGAAAAACGATCTTTACTATTTTTTTTGCTATTTCGACCAAGTGCATTTTTTCAAAACGACGAGACACGACACCTATAAAACTAATTCCGCTAGCTTCTAAAAAAAAAACTCAAGTCGCTTGGACCAATTTTAAAAAAGTTATGCGATCTTAAAGAGTGTCAACTTACTTTCCGGCGCGACTGTGTCCCCTTTACTTATTCGTGTGACGTTACGAATTCCGTATAAAGGTTAATTCTATTTATTGCTGGACCTCGCCCATTCGTTTTAACACTTACTATTATCACTTATTATTATCATATTCTTAAATTATCAATTGCCAGTAATTCGTTTATCAACAAGATTAGACTGGCTCCGTGTCGTTTACTTTTGTAAAAGAAGCCGTTTCGAAATCAGAGCTGCCCAAAAGGAAGCTACGGATTAGAATCCCGGCGTCAGTCAATAGTAGATGATAGGCGAGGTCCCTCGTCCATTCTCGTCCATTTTGAAGCACGCGATAATCGAATACAACGCGTGTCGGGGCAAACGGTTGTCACGCGTCACCTAATTGATCCTTCCCGGTCGACGGCGTCTAAACCGCCGTTCAAATCGAGTTAGACGCGATCGAATTGGACGAAAGTTCACGTAATCGTTACAGGCGACCCGCTAGCTCCGATACAGCAGTTGAGTCCGCGTACTTTGGAACGATGGCTGGAGCAGGAGGACGCAGGATACGTGGAGCCGTCCGGCAAGGACGATGGGATGGTATTCGAAACGCTCCGCTGGATGCCCAAATCGAAGCAGCGTCGCGGGATCGGGCAAAAGTGTACGTGATAACATCACAATTACGTTGCAGCTGATTTACGATCGCAGCGAACGTGTGCGTTGGCGGTTATCAAAGTTTGTTTGCTCTACTAACGGCTGGAATCCTCCTATCGTGAATCAACTGGTCGTGGACAGTACCGTGTTTTGTTGCAGAAACTATGATACGGTTGCTTGCAACGGAACATTCCCAAAAATCACTCTGAAAGGGTGGAAACAGCCCCTCAAAGTTATCCAATCTCTCGTCTTTTTAATGTAACTTTATTTTTCTTTTCGGAGCGTGATGGATTATAAAAAACTAAACGATTCTTACAATTAAAGTTTTTTTTCGTAACGAATTCTTTTATTTAAAGTTTGTAACTTTAAGGGCTGATATTACCACCTCAAAGTGAATTTCCGTAGAAAAGAAATTGCATACTCCAATATTCTCTACATTCGCACGATGTTTCATTAACTTTATTTCAGATAAATTTCAGATAAAAACAAGTATTTTGTTGGCATAAACTCAAAGCGGGGTGCCACCTTGGACGGATGAAAATCATAGGTTTCTTTAGCAATTGTTTTCTTTTAAATAAGATTCAATAGAAAATCTGATTCATGGCATTTGTTATACACATTTTGAAGATTAAAACAAAATTCGATTCTTAAAAAAATTAAGTTTAAATAAAATTTCAATTCTTCAAAAGATGTATAATAAATGCCATTAATCAGATGTTCTACTGACTTCATTATTTAAAAGAAAAAAATTGCTAATTAGGCCTATAATTTTCATCCGTTCAAGGTGGCACCTTAAAATCACGATTTAATTCAAGAACTGATCAGAAATTAGTGGCTGATCAAGAACTATTTAGTTCCTTAACGGTATATGCGCAGTGTTGAAACGCGATACACGAAGACCGTGGAAAATTTTCCGCGTGTGTGGCCAGTTAATGTTCCCTTGTTAGTAGAAGCTGTGAGCCAAATACGGGCGTGGATCGCGATTACATTGCAAGATACCTAATTAGTAATTGGAGTTATGAACGTTTGTTTGATCCGGTAGCGTCGAGAATAACGGCTGATAGGATTATTTGATACCACAGCGGATTACGCGATAAAAATATTAATACAATCGCTTTGCAGATGGCGGGGACTAAATTTAGACGACGATTAGATTACAATTTAATATTTCTGGTTATCGGAGTTTGTTTACTGCAGCGGCAACCCCAATCCGCTTCTCATAAGTGGAACGCTTATAATTTATAATTAGCTGTAATAGGCAAGATTAATTGATAAAAAATCGTGTTTTGTGACAGAAATTTTACCACAGTCGCTTAATAGATACTGTGGACCAGATACAGGCGATGATTATCTTCTGCCAGCAAGAATGCGCGCTAAAGTCATTACGTCCTCGAGGTCGCGTGTCATTCTTCTTAGCCAACGTAAAGCGGCCGTCTTCTGGCGCTTAACAGTCGCCTGGTACATTAATTGCTCTCTATTTAAAGTAATGGAGGGCACCGCATCGACAATTTCGATCAATCGAATATGGACCACGCGAGCGATAGGAGGTCCGAGAAACCAATCTATCTACCACAACGAGGCGATCCGCGTGCGACACTAATTTCTTAACAATTTTTAATAAAAGAAATATATTTAGTTTATATATTTAAACTGACGAATTATTTTTAAAAAATTATACAAACTTTTAATATTAATATTAAAATCTAATATACACTTTTAAGGAAAAATTTAAAAATGTTGAAAATATATATAATTTAATTATTTCCAAGCTATGGAATAACACAATAAAAATATTAAAATTTAATTTTAGTATTAGAGGTTTTTAATTTTTTTAATAAATTCGTCAAATTTAATATAAAAATTAAATAAATTTTGTTTTAACTTAAGATTTTTTTTTTAAATAAAGTTTGCTCAACTCTATTCGCTAGGCGTCGTTCCATGTCGGCTGTGCTCATCAAATTCGTCCAGGCGAAGTTTCTTTTCGATCGCGAACAGGATTTATTGTACGTACTTTATATCTCGGGGTCTCCTGATTCTGTACAATTGTTACGAAAGTACGATTTCTTCTGAAACTGGCAAAATCGTATACCTATGCGTCGTTAATTAATAATACAATAAATGTGACTGTTCAATTCGGAATTTACAATTTCCAGCTCCGCCTTCGATCTTTCCCCGTTCACCGCAGTACGAACTATGGTACATTCGCGATAGAAGAGCGAGGGGCTTCGCAACGCCAGAGGTTGTAACTGTAGAATGCTCACGAAAAGAAGAATCGCCAAAGTAAACGTCACTTTTATCTTTTTTTTTTGTATGTGTCAGAGGAAATAACGCGATATTTTCAACAGGAAGAACGATGAACCATGTGGGTTACTGAAACCGCCATTCTGGTGGGAGGACGACGCTGGAAGAAGAAAGAGTCTTCCAGTGGGAGATATAAATGATTATGCGATTGAAAAGTTGAAGGAATCCGAATCAGAGGAGAGGAAGCTTAGCGAAAGACTAGAGTTGGATCATCCGAAGAAATATATACCGGGTGCGATACATCGATTGAAGGTATCGATGACATCCAAAAGCAGTTTTTTCTTGTCACTTTGGGAAAAATTTAAGAAACTGAGAGTACGGCGCGTTTAGTAAATGCTTATCAACTTTTTTTTCGTAATATCTATGTCATTCCCTGGCTAATAAATTTTGTCTTATCTGAGAGTAGATTTCACAGTAAGAAGTTCTTCTTTGAACAGTGCAAGTCCTATTATTATTTCAAATTGCAATTTTAACGTCCATTGAATGGTGCTGATAGTTGCGCAGCACTTTAAACGATTCGCCCGTCACGATACTAGCAGCGTGAGAACATCGCGTCTGTGGAATTAAATATCCGGAATACAAAGCGAACGAAAAACGTTTTCAAATTGTTGACAATTCTCGTACGCGCGTAAACTTCGTGTTCGAATGCACGAAAGTGTTATAGTTTAGAAATATGTCATAGTTTGGAGTTGATAAAATAAATAAAATAGATCAGTGTCAAAGCTCTCTGTAATGCAAAAGTGAATGCTCTCAAAAGTATACTCGAAATTATGAAATGATTCGCAGTACTGTAATAAAATAGTAAACATTCGATCTTCCCATTTGCAAATGTTCAACCGATTCAATAATAATCCTACTTCTAAAAGCTCCAAAATAAAATTGCAATTTTGAAATTCTCAGTGAATCATGAAAGTTCTGATAAATGTCGAATGTCTCGAGGGTTCTTAATTTAGTATTCATTATCATTTGAGGTATGCCAAGTCGACAATGGAAAATATTTTTAACTCCTGGATATACATATTAATTTACAGAGATTTAAGTAATATTCTAAGTGATTGTACCTTTTTCTAAATTTTTACGAGAGATGATAGAGCGATACTGTAGACTTATTTCGTATACCCGCAAGGAGCTTAATATTACATAATTGGGATTAGAAAAATGGTGGTTGCGCGCTCCTGTTTGCCCTCCTCATTGGTGCCCCCGCGTTGCAGTGTGCACAACGCGTCACGTGCATTTTGCATCGCACATGTATCAAGGATACGTGATTACCCACTAAAGTCCCTTTGTTAAACCCAGTCTTGGGAGCAAATTGTCGTGTCATTCAGGTAACAATAGCTATGGAGATTGAAGTACACACCAATGTTTCTTAACCTGCCAAGAAATATGAATTCTATATTTTTCAAAAAGTATTCATAGCTCCAGGATCATTGACAAATTACTTCATAGTCTCAGCTAGAAAAGTACGGAAACATGAAGCATGTGTACTTTAAAAAGTCCAACTAAATTAAGTGAATTAAGTAAACTTCGCCAGATTAATGGTCTCACGAATCCAGTGAGCATTAGGCCACCAAAGCTTTCCTACTCGACCACCTTCGCGTATACTTTAATTCTAGGTCGAAGCAGTCAACTTTTGAACCCACACTATCCTCAGTATTTCAGCACTTAGGTACCCCATCACCTTTTCTCTTTTAAATCACGTCTAATAGCGGCCATGCTGAGCCTCGCCTATTTCCCCTCTCTTAATTCTTTTTTCTTTTTCGTACATTAATTTTTTCTGAAACTCAGGATTACACTCTAATTTGAACAGAATCCAGAAGACACGAGTATGAAGGACACCCTGGATCGAGCCGACGCCTTCAAGGTTGTCCTCAGAAGCGACTACACCTTGCCTCGAGATGATGGCGGAAAGGAACCAGTTACCAAGACCCCTTGCCCTGTGCAGAGACGTCGTACGTTCGCGAAATTAGCTCCCACTGTCTCCTTCTCCCGTTTAATCTGCCTTCTCATCTTTCAAAATTTAATTCCGACGATTGTGATCTGCTTCGCAGCCTGCATGCGTGTTCATCGAGATGCAAACCAGCACCAGGATGCGCGGGACGATGATAAAACGCGATTCGATAGTGACAGCCGCTGGCAGCCGCTCTGTAATGAGATAGGATTTTCAGGAACTGACCTAGAACGGCAGAAAGAGCTGAGGAAATTAACGAGGCCTTTCCTGCACGATTTGCATACGTGGTACTCGAAGAACAAGCCGACAAAGTCGAGTGTTACCCGTTAGATGGATAGGGTGCAGGTGTGCCGAGCAATTGTGACACCTCCACTGCGCATGCTCGAATAGAAAATAGAAATGTGAGTCTACAGCGAGAATTCTGTGTGGATAATGGTATAGATTCCAAGCTTAGCAGTCGATCTTTTCATTTCTTTATTTTCTGTCTGGGCATGCGCATTGGGGACCTCAATATTTCTTGGTACAGTATGTTTCAATTGTAATGTATCTCTTGCTAACAAAATTTATTATTAACTTTACGAAATATTTACTTCTGAAAATGGAAATAAAGAATATATTGGAAACCTTAGTGATTGTTATTTTCCGAGATAGGGAACCCGCGATGAGTTTCAGGTAAACTACACGCAAGTAGGTTAAAATCGTATATAAAGTTGCACAAGCGTTATCATAGTTGATAGTAAATCAGTGACGAGGTTGTTATGAAACGTGTTACAGAAATGTCACAATTTTTCGTCGATAAAGGTAATCGTGCGTCGTAGTGATGGAATTAAACGCACTATGATTGTAGGTTTATGTACCACCTGCAATTCATAAAATCTTATTTCTTCCATGTGTTCTATAATAATAATAATAATATAGTGGGTTATTATTCTTTAATGAAATATTCGTGTTTGCAAATTTGCAAGTTTCAGATATGCACTTGGCAACACTGTGTGCAATATTATATAATTTGTATTATAATATAAGTTATATATACTACATACAGGGTGTCCCATCTAAGACTGGACAGCGGGATATCTCCTAACGTATTGGAGATAAAAAAATGAAAAAAATATTGCATGGCATGATTCGAGGGGGCCAATTTATTAGCGCGAACGAATTTTTTTTTCGATTATTATTTTAAAAGATACAATGGTCAAGTTCGGTTTTTCAAATGGAACCATTTTTTTTGAAGACCTCAGTTGATAGTGCGTTCCAAGACAAATTCAATAAGCTTTAATGTATACACTTTATTTCCACTGGTTTTTGAGATATTGCGTTTGCAAATTTACTGATTATCCAGGGAAATAATAATCGAAAAAAAATCGTTTGCGCTAATAAATTGGCCCCCTCGAACCATGCCATGCCATATTTTTTCATTTTTTATCTCCAATACGTTAGGAGATATCCCGCTGTCCAGTCTTAGCTGGGACACCCTGTATAATAGCATATTGTTTGTTACGTGGATGATTTTATTTCTGTAGAAACACAAGAAACATATTTTTCGTATTGTGGCTCTGACAATTAATTTGATCAGCCAGCATACTTGTCACGAGAATTAATATAAATCGAGTAAATAATTTTCAAAATAAATCTGTGAACGGAAGTCTCCTATAAGTGCTAAGAACCTCGAAGCTACCTGAACCATAATAAACCAGTAAATGAGTGGATGGCAACTATAGGAATTACTCATGGGACTCCATAAATGTGTTTTATTATGGTGAAAACCCGAATTCTTGTTTTGTCTTTAGAATGTGGATTTAAGGACAAAGGGATTTAACAACGGAAGATCCCCAACCCGGAAATTAAAAAAACTAGGAAATTTTGAAGTTATGAATCTATGCTTAGATAGCAAAAAAGTTTTCAGACAAAAGTTACTCTTTTAAATAGGACTATCATTTAGTAAAAAATATATCTTATAGCTTGCGAGTTTTAGCACAAAGTCCACTTCACCCCCTTAGAGTAAATTTGGTCTGCAAAAAAAAACTGTATAGTACCTACATATCCCCAATATTTCATAATTTTTTAAATTTTCGTATTGTGGATCTTCCCCTGTGAGGCAAAAATGGACTCAATACAAAGTTCCAGATTTACTATCGCATGCAAACATACATTTTACATTTTACTGCGCAGAATCAATCCCGCGCGCGGTCTTTCTATTACATTTCGCCTCGCATACCCGCGGGACGGTTACAGTTTCGTTTTTGCATGATGGCTGCGAATTCCAGAAACGTCGCGGACAGCACGTCAGCGAAAATTACTTTATTACGACTCTCTGGGACTGAATTCGATGTTTGCTTTCGTATTATACCGAGTAGAAAGATAAATTAGTGAAGAAATATTGTTCCCTTGAAAATTTAGTGGAATATCGCGAGTACAGTTAATTGAACAAGTGTGTCACCTTCGCGCGTGTCAAATTTGCATTTCCTCGATTGCTACCAGCTGGACGTTCAATGGATCCGTGCGGCGCCACGGTTGAGTACACGCATATACGGTATTGGATATAATTATTGCGCCACTCCCAAATCCACACGTTACAAAGCAATCTTCACAATTATATATGTTAAACATCGCGCAAAAATAATTTACGCATACCAATGCTAAATATGATGGAAGTGAATACAAGCTAAATATTCCAAGTCAAATTTTGGTCAAAGCTGAAACAGTTTCTTTTTTGGCTCGCAAAAATATTCGAACACTCGCCATTAAATTAAAACTGTAAAGAATAAAAATATTCATGTTAGACTTAAGTTCTGAAAGTAATGTTGTAACCACTATAATGTAGATTATACATCTATATAAGACGCGTATCGGATAATATTTGTAGACTTTATGAAACATTCATTGTAAAGATGTACTGAAACACAGTCGCAAAATTATTCGAACGGCATTAATTATGCGCACTGTGGCGGTACCTACGTTCAACGAGCACGCCGCCACATTAGGACCAGGCGTTTATCCTGGCCGTTTAGCGATGTCGACGATGAGTCGCGCTACGGTTGCCAGCGTGAGGGGTTCTAGGAACGCGGTGACAACCGTCGTCGATAAGGATTGTATAAACATCCCTTTCGGCGCAGTAGATGATGACCCTTGATAGTAGCGTGCCGAGAGACCGCGTGCAACGCGAAGGCGTGAATAAAAACGTTTTCCAACGAGCACGCTGATTGTTACCGAACAATCCACACTCCCGTCGACCACAGCACCTTATTTTATATTAATATTTATTTCGGCCACCTTTTCAGACGTTGCCGCACGATGTGCTCTAGCTTTCCAGTTATTTTAGATTCGATAAAATTCCATAGTTCTAAAACCTTTTGTTTTAGAACGTCTTTCGGAGTTATGTCGTATTTGTTTAATCTCCTGTCGATTTCCGTCCTCAAATATTCGATGGGGTGGATGATGCGAGGACTTTATGGAGGCGTAGTATTTACTTTTCAAATCGATTAATTTTTAATAATTTTTTCGATGACGCTGCTTTTAAATGTAAGATAATTCGTCGCTGAGCGGAGATAATTCCTCGCTGCTCGAGGCATCGTGGGGCTGGTTACGTCAACACGGCTATGGCGACCACTCCGAAACACCGACGCATTCGCCGATTATCTACCGGTTCGAATAAACAAATGAGCTCGCGATTTCGGAGATGGGCAGTCATCACGGAGTCTCTAAAACGAACGGTTGCTTGGAGATTCTATTAACCGCACAAAATATTATACAATTTCTATCAGTATTAGCCTAGATTTTTATTCACCTTCCAGTGTATCTAACATAAATGACAAGTCATCATTTCCTCAAAACATACAGCCTATATGTTATGTAACATAAACCAATATGTTTGTGGATAATCGGATTGCACAACGATAGGAGTTTTAAGTTGTTGCTACGACAGTAATGACGATGACGAAATTAAAAGAATCGATGATGATGAAACATATCGAATAGCCCGCAAGGAAGCGGTTAAGTGTCGTTCAGTATTGTTAAGAAGATAACAGGCGAAAATATTTCTGATTCGATTGAGACTTATTGCTCGTCAATGAGATGGCTCGACATTACGATCTCGTGAATCGCGCGAGCAAGCTGTAACATCCCTCTCAGAATTTCGTCAGCCGGCCTGCCCACGTGCTCGCCGAGGAGCAGGGTTTACACAAAAATCGACTTTTGAAAAAAAACGGTTTTCGAATTCCACTATTCTCGAAAAACCGGTTGAACCGGTTTTCGAAATTCACAAAATAAATAAAAACCGGTTCTTAAAACCCGACAGACCCTACGTAGGATTTCGTTTTCACGCTAAGAATAGAATCGCCATTATAATAATTCTATATTCGAGCAAATCGTAAGGCGCGAGTCTTCAGATGTCACGAATATAAAACATAATTTAAATATTCTAGTAAGTCGTATGACGTAAGCCTTAAAACGTCAGAAATACGGTACAAAATATAAAAACATAATTTAAATATTCCTGAATGCCGAAGATGATGCAAATATTTGCCTTCTACTCTATCACAATTGATATTCATGTATGTGGATCTGGCCATCTACGTACCACAATACAGTAGTGGTCAAAGGAAAGTTTAAAATGGGAATGGTAATAGAGAGAAGGTACTTTTATTAGAAAGAATTATATCCCTGTTTGCCACTGATAGTGGCATAACTCAAAACGTCCACTTAGAAAAATTATATAATTTGTATTCAACTAATAGTCACGTGCAAATTCTAACTTGCTTTTCCTGTAAAATTTGCATTGTTTCAGTTATGCCACTATCAATGCCAAGCAGATATGTCTTAAAATTTATGTGCCATACATGGGGGTCCCCCAGACTATATCTACCATTAATATCAATATAATACACGAAGCCTTGTACAAGCTTCAACTAATTGCTACCATTAGAAATTTAAAATCAAACAATAGAAACTCTCTGATGGATAGAGAGATAGTTCTATTGCCTCTCTTCAGGGTTAGAATCTTATTATTACTCTGCCTTCGTTAGAGACCTTTCAAGCATTCCCACGTAACTCTCCTGTTATAGTATCTTAAACTAACTCATTCTATATTATACGTACTAACGTCCTACGTCTTAATATTATTATTCCATTCCAATGGAACGTATAAAATTATTCTTTACCCATCTTTAACACGTTCGGTGCCACGCGAACCACCAGTGGTCCGCGATATTAATCAATGGTAAAACTTTTATAAAAGAAAAAAAAGTGTTTCTCAGTTCAGTGATAAAATCAAAATAAAAAAGATCTGAAATTATGAAGAATATTGATATTATTAAATATCACTGCTAATAACTTTCTCTACTCGAATATCGCGATTTAATTTTCTAGACCCTTCTTATATTCCTACTAAAAATCTTAGTTTCCACCGTGACACGGAACAAGTTAACCAAGAGTGTAAGAACTTATCGAGTGATTACCCAGTAATCACTTAAGCAGATAAAAAGATCACGTTTATTCTTCAGTTTCAGAATAACTTTGATAATAGGAAATGTGGCGAGAAAAGTGCAATAGGATTTCGATTGACGATCGAGTACGGCGCCAACCCTCTGGCGGTCGTGCGACGAAACTCGCGGCGGACGCTCTTCCGGGGACAAAAACTTTCGGCTTATTCTTGTGCCGCGTGCGTACGAGCGCCAGTCTGGTTCGATCGGTGGTTCGAGGCGGTGCACGCCGGTACCGGGACGCGTAGCTACGGGCCATTTACCGTCGCGTTTACACGTTCCGATAGAATTCGTCGACCAGTTCTGTGACACAGTATATCATACCGGCGTCTGCCAGAGATGAAGTAACGCCGGGCGACGGAATCCCTCTGTTCGCATCACTTTCCCCTCTTTCCTCGACCACGAGACCAGTCAACTTCTGCTGTGCCCGACACAGGTACGTAAGAATCCCATTTACTCGAAATCCATTATTAGCTACCCGTTGGCACTATTTGAAGTGCCGTGCGCTCCATTTCCTTCGCGATGTAAGTGAAAACTATTTCCCTGCGCTTTCCTCCACGTTTCTACTGTAAAATCATGATACACGATCGTGAACAAGTTTCGAGGTTTTTCAGAATACTGTTCGGGGTGATTTCTTTTATTATTGAATAGTATGCTGCTGGTCTCACTTCTTTCTACAACCCCCCGTGCGGGATATTTGAGTACAGTGTGTTGGTCCCGTTTCGTGAACGCCAACGGGCGTTCCATCGCACGTGCTTCACTGGCTCATCGAAGGTTAGGCGTTGGTAGCACCGATACGGTTAACGTTTGCCATATTGCGCGAATTTGATTGGTGCGATTGATAAAGCATTCCCTGCCAGGAACGAAGAGTGCATTAAGTAGGCGAGTCACGGCGTTTATTTAAATATCTGTCGCCAATTGCACGTCTGTCGGCTGTTTCTGCCTTTCCGGCGAATTTCAAACGTGAGGCAGCGCGTATTTTGGGAATCCCCTCGCGCACGCGGTTCACCAGCCAGATTCGAGCGGTCATCGTAATCCGTGGCATGCACCGTTAACGAGGAAAAGAGGCAGATCAAATTCTTGGGAAAGGAATGGCATTGTGATTCCACAGAAATCTTTCCCACTTCCTCGAACTTCAGACCTTACCTTTTTAGAAATATTCAAATTCACCATAAATGTCGATCTCTGCGAGTATTCGCTACGCATATGTTCAGTCTGTGCGGTGAACGCCTATGGGCGTTCGTTAAGTATGCTTAACGAATACAATTGGAGGCTTCCCGCACATGGAATACGCTGTAGTTTATTTTTCAATATTTTAGTTATCTCTGTATATTTGAATTGAATGTATTTTGTGGTGGTACACGTTAAAGATGCAGCACATTAAATTACAAATTCTTAGTTGCGATTTTAATTAGCATGACTGGAATATGAAGCCACAATTTCCGAAAATCATTGAGATTGCGAATTCTTATCCACGTTCAGGAAGTTCAGAGATTGTAAGCTTCGTGGCTGGTGTCGTCAGTGTTCCGCGCCGCAAAGCGAGCACGTGGAGCATAGTAAGTTTGCGTGGACGCGACTTGTATGGCTCGTGATGGCGGTACGCGCGCGCGGTAGCATCGCATGATGTAACCTCGCGTCGATATTTCGGTTCCCGCGCATCGAAACCTCTATATATGTTGGTGAACCCGTTCGTTGCACCGTGTCTCGTCTAGAAACATTTTCCCGCGATTAAACCTGAACCTATGCATCGATTTTTCTGACATACCCGCGATTTCTGGAAAGCGGTTGGTTAAAATTCCATAAGGAGCTCGAGAGTTCTATCGCTTCAGTGGTGAGAGAATAGCCGCGGGAGCAAAGGATCAAGGAAAGAAATGGGCGCGATAAGTTGCATCATGTTGACGTAACGGTTTGAACTTGGCTCGTGGTTTTCACGGCAGAATGTCGACATGGTTGTTGATGGAATGTTTAATGAATAGTGAATTCTTGAGAATGAAGCGGAATGGTGACGTTAACTATGTGGTGAAAGATTAGGAAGATGAGGAAGTAGATATATGAAAGTGATAGATACGTTGTATTGCGCCAGAGTCGTGTGTAGAGAATGAGTTGGCAGGTTAATAGAGTATGATACGTAGAATTGAGGCATTGAGAGCAAAAGCGGACTAACCCACATCGAATAAATTAATCTTTCCTATTTTATATGATTAGTACAGTATATTGGAATGCATTACTGCTACTAACTCAAGTTGCAAACAAATGTGGGTTGGTCCACTTTTGTTCTCAATGCCTCAATTACAGATAACTGACTTGGGAATTACGCGTAGATTGGAATTACAATGAATTTATTGTTAAATTTTGAACTAGTGTATTTATAAAACGAATTACATACTGGGATTTAGAGAGAATTAGAAGTACATACTGTGCCTAATCTTAATATATAAAGCAGAAAGCTTCTATATGTTTGTGTGCTTGTCTGTCGCCTAAAAATTTTTAAACGATAAACTCTGTGATCACGAAATGTACGTCAGCTCATTATGCCTGACTAATCCAGATGAATGTGACTAATTTCACACAAAAAGACTAAAAAAAATTTCTAAAATCAGAATCTAAATTTTGGGCAAATCCGAGTAGTAAAGCTAGTAAAGCTAACTTAATGGTATTTATCGGTAAGAGCCTTTATTCTCTGCTTTGTTTATATTATCTTGTAAGCAGAGAACATCGTATTATTAGGATTTTATAATAAATAATGGGTATATATAAATTATTTACACGAAACATACGAATATCAAGTGTCTTTAATACCCAATATTCATTTCGTAATAACAGTGTAATACTTACTCAAACAAAAATACTCGCGGTGCGTTCTAACCCATCACTAAGTTCGCCAAACAATGTCCCAATATCCAAGCCATCAAACAAGCGAAAGAGTGACAAAGGGGTTCCCTTCTAAATCGATTTCTTCGATCAGGCTATAATTTTTCATTGCCTATTACGACGTTGCCAAATTAGGTAGGGAGCCGTATTCTAACGGGGCCATTTCTTGGAACGGAGAGGCTTGGTCAAGCTCGTCTAGACCGCAATAACTGTCTCCCAAAATTACCTGGATATTAATAATATCCTTGTAGAATCGATAGTAAAAATTACTGGGAGTTCCAGAAACAAGTAGTCGAGCTTTGCACACTTATTCATATGTCTACTAATTGTCTACAGATATTTCCCTTTCGAGCGAGTATTTAAAAGAGTATTTAGACTCTTTTTATTCTGAAGATTAGTTGTAAAATATGCTCCCAAAGTTTAACCCCATGTTCCCCTAACACCTTATGCTCTATACTCTATGGATACAGAACACATTTTAAGTTCTCCAAAGTGATCGTCCAATAATCCTAAAGTGCATCAATAAAAGCTGCCCTTCGAACTCCTTGAACTGAAGGAAATAATCCGGTCGGCGCACTGTCCGAGGTTGAAAATCTAAACTATGAATAATTTCATTGACCTTGCAGTCATAACAGCCTTATCGCTCATAACTGTACCTCGACTGGCTTTCTTCATTACGCATTCTGGTAACGGACTGATTTATGGATCGAAATTGTACTTTCACAACTCTCGCGTTCGATTAATATTTACGATGTATACACGCCACGCTCGGCAACTGCAACACCTTTCCATACAAGAGGCATTGAATAAGACAGAAGAGCAGTTAAGTGGACCTATGTTGCTACTGTCGTTTAAAATATGGAGGTATCCTTAAAGAAACTATATTGTTCCTAAAAATCAGAGGCGAGGAGGGTCAGAATTAAGGAGGGCGATAGAATTAAAGAATTTGGAGGTGGATATTTTTCAAAGAAATCGATACATTTTTGAAAAACTGAATTTCACTAAATATCTATTTTATTGTATACACTCAAAGAATTGTTTGCAGCTTACACACAGTAAGAGTAGGGTTAACTGCATACTTAATCAAGCATTGTTGAGTCAATTATCAAAGAGATACCGACGGCTGTGTAACGAAATAAATGAAATTAATCGCCGGAGAAGATTTAATCTTTTCCTTCGGCGATTGTTATTAGTTGTTTCTTGGAATCGTGGAACCTTGACACCTACTCGCGTGGCAACGAACTCGGAATGCCAGTCACTAGCTGACCCACTTGTCAACCGTGTCTAATACCTGTGATTAAACTTCAATACCGGTGAGTATATATGTTCCGCCACGTGCGTTACCGATTGACCGCCTGGACAGGTGTCGGTGGGGCTTAAAAACGTAGAAATCGGATAACTTACAAGACAACCTTCCCAACCGGAAAATTCTGATTTTAATGAAACTTCGTGTGAATGTAGAGCACATTGCAGCATGCAAGAAGCAATTTTTGTTGCTGAAGAAATTTACTCCGAAGAAGTGGAAGCAGGCCAGAAAATTAACGCGTTTTTTTTCATCTTTTTTTTTAATACAATACCTATAACGAGTGATCGCCTCGGAAGTTAATGCGTGCTGATATTTTTCTTTTATAACGACGAAAACCGGCAAAAATCAACATGAAGATAAGATACAGAAACGTCTAGTCCATATTTTGATAACTTATTCTTTATTACAAACATATAGGGCGCAGGGAGTTTAGTCGTTTATTTTGGATTCTACTTTAATGACTGATGGGTTAAACTTATCTTGCGATCATTAAGCAAAGAAATATGCTCATATGTACCAGTGGCGCACTCAGAATTGAATCTTAAGGGGAGCCCAGTTGAACGGTTACAAATATTTTTAATGCGAATTTAATAAAATTCATTAGGTGATTATAAAATTTATTTAAAGAATAAAACTCAGTTTTCTTTTTTTCTTACAAAGCACTTTCTTCGGGCGCGCCACTGATACGTGTGTCGAGTATATAATGTAATTTTGTTTTCCCGATTCTGGAAGAAATTAAAACTTCTCCAAACTCCATCGAACCTTCCTCTTCTCTGTACAATCTGTTTGTCTCAGACAAAGGTTATATTTGCCATCGTTTCATTAAACATTTTTTCTCTTATTTCGTAACACCGATTGCATATGGGCAGACGATTTTCCAATACGAGCACAACATTGCACAAGTAGATAATGTGTGACTGGATTACTGAAACTGGCAATCTATCGCAGAGTCACGCATACATAACCTCTATCGAACTTGAGAACCGAACGAAAACAGTCGTCCAGTGTTTGTTTGAATATTATGCTTAGGGGGATCAGAATGGCATGGTCGAAAGCTAAATTATTCTGGGAAGGAAACCATGAGGATCGAGTCTCACAATCAGCCGCATTCCTTATTTGCTTCTTCCACCCGAAAAAAAGAAGGTTGGGCTTAACGTTCGTCTAGTAGGAGTGGCTGGTTGATCTGCATCAGTGACTATTTTTACCGCAAGATGCCAGTCATTCGATATTAGTCAGCTCTCGCTCGAGACTAATAGTTGCCAGTTCTGTGTTTACCAACATCTTACAGGTTGTGCGCGTGGATTACTGAATCGCGCGAGAAGATTGGGGTGACATTGAAGAGTAAATATCGAGAAAAACGCGATTCAAAAGATATGGATGTAGTGAATATACTGGAATTCTGTTTATTATAGTACAGTAGAAGTGTAAATTCGAAGACTTGTTGACGATAACTAAGAAACAACCGCTAAACATGTATGAATCCTTATTTTGTGTTTACTATACAGGGTGTTTCAGCTAAATATTTTCAGTCTTACGACTGATCATCGACTTTGCGATAGTCTTGTTCTTTCTCTTTCTTATTGTGTTTCTTTGCCCAAGAAAGACGTTTAATAATAATAATAATATTTCTACTATATTTACAATAAAATTTCTGCTAATGAAATTAGCAGATTTAATTTAAATCGGCGGAATTATGAATAGCAAAAAATTTGTAGGTGATGAAGTTAGGTGAAACATCCTGTATATATAGATCTAAACCAACCGCTTAGAAAATTGTATCCATACCCACGCGGCTAAAAAATATATCTCCAACTTTTACACACACGCAATATTTATTGAATATGGTCGAAAGTAGAGCATGTGAAATTGTAATTACAGTACATACTACATAGTATTTTTTACACCAGTATTTTTTAGTGGAGTGTGTAATATTTCGCAAATATAGTCTAGAATCTAGAATAAAGACTGAAGTGGTTCTACCTAATACCGAATTCATGAAATATTGTAAAATCATTTGTGAAGTAGATACCAGTCATGTAAATTTGCGCCCCCTTCCACCGTGCATTAATAATACATATTTGGAGTCATATTTTTTAGTCAAGTTCCGTTGACACGGGTAGATAAGGATATGCATACGCAACGAGTTTATAATTCAGGTTTCTTTTCTGTTATTAGTTGACTCAAATATCGTTCTGAGAAAAAACCTTAATAATAACCATTCTGAATTTTTATTCCTTTCACAACGTCAATACGATTCTTCCGCTGCAATTAATTGGAGCAATTCTGTCGGCCAGGTTCCAAGTACTGAATGTAATTCGGCAGAATCCAATGAGCCGCGAAGAACGGCGATTAATTCGATACCCAGAAGCTAATTACTTTTGCGAGGCGGTTTAACGACAACGGTATAAGCATTTCAATACACGTTGACATAGGTCAACAAAACAGTCGTATCAATACGAACTTCCGTTCGCATGCAATCTTCGTATCCGGAATTATCGCGACTCAATTATCACGTGCAACTATCGAAGACGCTCGTGAATGTCATTATTCGGTCAGTAACTATATCGGGGTGTTTATAAACGTGCACCGATACGAATTAATGATTTTCGTTATTTTCCACGACTTGCGACGCGTGCAATACAGAGGCTTTTAATATATATTACAAAAAATTTTCACTGTTCATAGAAATAATAAGCATTACCCAAAAGTACTAGTCGCAATTTGTATTCATCTCCTTTAATTAATTAATTCGCAAGAAATACTTGATTTTCGAGCGACTTGAATTTTGCCGTCTAATCCTCTTAAACCCTTTAAAGAATTAGGAAGAGCAAAAGCTTGGATACATGCCCTCGAGTATAATAATTAGAGATGTAAGTACAGACTAAGTAGTCGGCCGTTCAATTTCGTTGGCACTTATTTATGTGGATTCGATAAATAATGATTACTATTTTTAATATTTTATGTAATAATTTTGTTACATAGAAATATGTATAAGTATACTATATATTAAACATTATTAAAATTATGCTAATGACAGTAAAGAAAGAATATTGTATTTTTATTATTTCTATGTCTTATCCAATTATCAGTAATACTAAAAATGTAAGGCCGATTAATCGGCCTCTTTTGTCGATTACAAAAGTGTCCGGATAGTCAGGCACTAGGCGGTGCACTTGTAATAATTCTCGCAACACAGTTTACAATAATTCTTTCAACGATCTTTTATCAATTTTAACTGATAATTTGGCAGCAGTGGAAAAGGCATGAGACAGCTTTAAAAACAATTCACTTCTACTTCATCTAGTAAATTAGCAATAACTGCGTTTCTCTTAGCGTAGAAACCTCGAAACTTTATACTTTTTCGTGATTCGAAACCCAAATAAGATAAAGTGGCAAAACAATGAATTAAGAATCGCTCGCAGCGTTTCTCGAGAATTTGTATATTGTTATATTTTTGTTTCTTTTTTATTTAACTACGCTCAATTTTTGAGCTCAGATTTATGCAGAAATTATGCTGACTTCAGTTCTTGAAGCAAAATACTCCGCTTACAAACCAAAATCAGCAGCTTCAGCTCAAGTTTCGAGAACTGAGGGTTTTGAAGCTTTATAAATTTTCGAATTCGAGTTGCGAGAATTTAAAAATTAGCTTCGAACCCACTCCTACCAATAACTCAAACGTGAGTTGTCACTGAATTAATTTCAAAATTGCCTTAACTCTTTCAAATTAAAATATTTTATTTCTGCGGAAAGGGTGGCAGACGCTTGTTAGCCTAGGGACGGCAAACCTCCAGTCAAAAGATACAGAACGCAGAATATCGAAACGACCACCAGCTCTTCAAATACATATATTTATTTATAAATATCTATACAGCATATTTAACCTAAAATTGCCAAATACGTAATCGGCGAGCCTCATAAACTAATATTAACCATAAAATTGACCACAATTAACGAAAGGTTAACTGCGGAAAGTTGAACGACCTAGTTGCCACCGTGTAACGCACCAGCCTCTGTAATTGTCGCTTCAACTAGGATAGATTAGAGATTAATTAATTGCAATGTGGATTGCAAGAATCGTGCTGGTTGCTATGACAGTTGCCCTTATCTGATTTTCCGTGGGTCAAGCGCGGCGCCGCTCCGAAGGTATCGCAAAAGAAAGAAAAGCTCACGGGGCAGCACGCTCGTGGCTCGTTATCGAGCCAAGAGCAAACACCGCGATTGCATAACGGCGTTCTTTTTTTTTTTAACACTCTTTTTACACGAGGCAGGTGTGCAATTTACATTAGACGAAACCGCGAGCATATCGCCGCGAAAACGACTAGCTTGACGCATGAATGGCAGCAAATTTCAGTCCTCGGTCTTATTTTATATTCCCTCGCGGGGCCGCCTCGCCTTTCGGTGAAATAACAATCACGCTACGCCGTGTTAATGATACCCTCGGCACTGGCGAATTTGCCATGTACACCCGCTTATTAAATACCACTTGAATGGAATTAAATCGTTAAGGCGCATGCGCAAGCGGCCGCGGATTGGTTCGTAAGATATATTAAATTACACCCCGCGTTAGTTGAGCTGAAACCGCCGCGTGATTTCAATCTACTCGATCAGCTCTGGGGTAAAAATGTGTCAGGTTCCTTTCTCCTCGGAGTTTCTTAACTTTTGCAGACAAATCGTGGGAATAGTTTAAGCAGATTGCAACGGAATGGAGATGGCATAGTAATGGAGCTTGTTTAGAGAATGGCGTAGCAGAATTTGCAATTTTATTATTCCTTAGAAGTGATCTGAGCTTGAGATTCTCGCGACGTATTGAATCTCAAGTGGAAGGAATACCTAGTAATTACCGCAGAATAATTATTACTTCTGCGATTGAGCTGTTGCAATAACATATTATCGTCTTTGGATTTTATTTCCGAAGAGTCATCTGTTCCCGTTGCTTTGTTATATTAAGAAATAATTTTGTAAGTGGAAAACCCGACGCTTTGTTCGTCTATTAGCACACCACAACCATGTATGTATAAGTTAATCCAGGAATCAGTTTTGCGCAGTTCCGTCTGCCCGATCTAAAACAGGAAAATACACACGTTCGAATAAGCAGTTGAACCTGAACCGCAATCCACAGCGCCACGGGTTATGTAAAACAGATACCTATTTCTAGGTTTACGACATTAAACAAGTGCGCCCGACCTCCAGTCCCAATGCTTCAGGGTCAAAGACGCGTTGCAGACGCACGTATTTCATGCAGCGCCTACCGTCGCGGCCAAAAGAAAGTTTAAACTGTGAGCAGTAGCAAAAATAAGATACTTATAAATAGAAATAAGATAAAAACGATCTACTGGTTCCACTATCCGAAAACGTCCCAAATCTAGCACTCGAGGATGATTAACGATAAACTTATCAATTTTCTAGACTTTTTATTTCATAGAGTAGATCACTTTGCTTGCCAACTGCTTTGTATGATAGATATGAATATTTACAAGTGGTAGTCAAAAGAAAGTGTAAACTCTAAACGGTAACAGAAGTAAAATAGTTCCATTAGAAGGAATTACAGTAGCGTCTCTGAAGAACAACGGGGCATCTGGCTCGAGACCAGTTGGTCGCTATCCCCTCCACGTCTCCTCTTCTTACCCCGATGAATGAGGCATGACTGAGATTCACAGCTTCTCTGATTCACAGGCGATAATGGTAAACCGAGAAAAAGACTCGCTGTCCCAAAATAAGAGTGGCATTCAGTCCCGAGCCGTATATCTTCTATATCTCATAGATTGTGGGGTTGAATAGCAATACCACTGATACCAACATAATGCACGAATCCTACTACATTTAATTTTCTCATGCAAACCTCTAAAAATACGAGTCACAAAGTTTCGTCTGCCCACCTGGCCCGCCACCTCGACCCCTGACGGCCAGGACTTGAATAAGAGCGTGAGTAAGAGCAAAAAGGAGCGTTCCGTGGAGGGAGGGTTTCTGCACGCACGCGTGAACCGACCTCGGAAGATAAACGCCCGATTTGTGTGTAATTTGGCCAGATGTCGTGCCTCGAAGTTGCCCGTACCTGTTTCGCGTGGCGACTTATCGTGGACGATGAACAGTCGCAGTGAGAATTCGATTGGCTGCCTTCCAGCAGGTAATAAACTTGTGAACTGTTCGTCAACGATCAGCGGAGATTGAAGGCCGACCCTGTGATCCGCGTGTACCTACTCGCCGCACGGAAGGTGGACAAGTATTGATTGTTTCTGTAATCACGGAAAGTTATTCAGCCAAGATAATGCCGAGGCGTTGCACGGTCGTTTCGTGAACTATTTTTAGATCGGACGCGCGCGCACCATTAGTTCCACCCGTGTGCGATTGCCAACGGTTCTATATATTTTTGAGGACAATGTCCGGAGCAGCGCGCGTCAAGAATGATCGATGAACGTCAGACTCGTGGAAACCTGCATGCTTCCTTTCGTTTTAACCACACATAGCTGTCTCCCTCCGTACTTTGGCCAGTAGAGAGTAGAAAAATGGCCGATGGAAGATTTTCTTTTGAGATCCCGCGTTTTCAAACGGCTCCAGGGAACTTATGAATGTTCTATTTCTAATTATATAACGGGAGGTTTGAAATAAATGACATTACGTAAAACCGAGGCAAAAAAGAGTTTTTAAATTTAGGTGACTGTCGGTTGATGTTTGAGGTCCGCTGTTTGGCCTTGTAGTCTGATAATTATAACCACTGGAAGTGGTCGAGCGGGATAATTTATGAAACTACATGGAAACATTCGTCAATGGGTTTTACGTTTTCAGAGAGACAGTGATTGAAGAATGTTTTAATTGATAATTCTCTGTCGCTAACTGGAAAGATGACCGGGGTATTGACCAAATAATCGTTTTCTTGGGAAACTATATTTTCTTTTAATATTTTGAGCAGGGGAATTTTATTTTTTCTTTTAAAAACTTTTGTGTATCACTCATAAAATGTGATGAGAAATATCGGAAGGCAAGGCGCATGGAAATATTGGGTCGCACAACGCCGTGGTTTTTCCACGATAGAAGACAAGCCGAAGGAGATTAGCGCAGTAACAGCGTAGCTCTTTGTTCGGTGAAGATTAGTACTCGTGACAATATTATTAAAAGGAACAAGAAGTCTTTCTTCTGTTACATCGATGTTATCGATCAATTATCATAAGTTTTTTTTTAAGAAAATGACAATTGTCAGTTTTGTGCATTGTAGTATAACTCCGTCGCTTTAGAATTCTTAGAACCTTTTCAAGAAGCCATTTACGTCACTAGTTACGCATTTCGTAGATAGTTTGGCCAATCGGAGCGATGTGAAGCTACCGAACAAGATTAGTCTAGTGACTTTTTTTCCATAGGAAGCGTGCAGTGGCATTTGCGCGTGCATAGGATTTCAGAGGTCGAAGGTCGTGACTGTTCCGAGCGTCTGGAGAAAAATACGGAACTATGAGCAATAATAACAAGCATGCTCGTATCTCCGTGGTAAAGCAGCTAGGTCACGGCGATGATTCTCTTTTCGAGAATGCGGGCAGGGTTGTTCTTCGCGGCACAAATTACTGTTCTAGAATTTCATAATGGCTGGCAATAAATATCGGAAATATGGAACAGTTTTTCTGGCATAACTTAATGAAATAAAAATAAAAGAATAAAAAGTAACCTACAAATCACACTTAATTCATTTCCTAGAATATGGTCTTTATAACAGTTTAACATTAATTACGATCCATTTGCACGGCTTTAGAACCAAAGAACTGTGAATTGTACCACGTGTTCCTAATGAAACGTATTAGCGCCTATGGCGTTTACACCTGTTCTTAATGTACTGTGTTATGATAACTCGGATATATTACATATAGAATCTAGTATTCTTATCGAAGTGTGACGCTTCCCGGGGGTTGACCCCGAGTGAGTTGACATTTCGAAATAGGTGCCATTTCACTTGTTCAGTGAAGGCGGGTTCCCAAGAACTTAAAACATTCAGAAAAAGAACTTTATCTCTGGTAAATGTTCGTAGAGATAGCTGAAACTTTAACGTCTCGTTGGAAATAAGTCACGGACAATAAAAATTTGAATAATGGCGTAGCTAAACTACTGCTAACAACGCGCAGGTGATCTACGTGTAATGGCACGATAAGAATAAGCAAAAGTATGACTTTGTCGAAAATTGCAAAATTGAAAATTACAATGGCAGTGGCAGCTACAGTTCGTTTGTGTTCGCTCTTTACACGACCAAAGCGAGAACAGCCGCCAACAGACTGTCGATTATGTTAATTTTTCTCGTGCAACGTGTCGCCCACAGTTTCGTATTTCCGTACACGTCATTAATGCACGCAGAACCGCAACCCGCAAGGCCGAAGTTTGCGAAGCTAAAGGCTGGCTTCTATCGGTTTACGTAATGATGCCAAAAGGGTATCGCAACGGAGTTACCGATTGTGCGTGGATTACCAACGAATATCTTCGTAATTCAAAGATAATTAGATACGGAGTGTGCATCACATGCAAATTAACTACATCGACTATTACGTTCCTCGTTATGTCTATTACTCAGTGCGTTCTCGTTACGCACATAAGTACGTTTCCTTTAAGCGCAAAATTAGTTTCTATCTGAAGGTGGGGGCTGGTTTTCCTTATATAATTTTATTTGGAATATATATGTTATGAAATAATAATTCTCTAGAGGTGCGCGAGAACCCGAAACTTTTAGGGCGAGTCGGGAGGGGATTTTTTGTCGGGATCGGAACGGGTTCCTGAGCATTTCGGGATTCATATTTTTAGGACTGACTGATGTCTGTACTTTGTAGAATTAACAATGTCTCTGTTATTTTTCTTACGAAACGGCAATTGGGTCCTTGGAATTTTCAAGGACACGACCCGATCATCGGGTACCTTTATAATTCTCCCATAGCTTGGGAACACCTACAAACCTGAAGATTCATTCTTTTCATTTACTTCGCATGTTTTCGTTGCGTTTATAATCCTCTAATTACTCAACGGAACTCTCAAGTCATATGTGATGTCAATCGTATCAGATAAGGAGATCGAATTGATTTTCCAATGCTTGTTTACGTGTCTGGTTTCTGCCTATCGCGCGGCGCTAATATTGAAGCAGACAGATATAGTAGTATTTTCAAAGGTGTGATAATGATTTGATTGATCGAACATGAATTAAATTATCTGATTGATAATACTACTCGCGATTTTAGTGGAGTCGCATGGCACGAGTCAATCGCAAAGCTCGATTGTAAAACAAAAGCTTAAGTAAACAAGGTATACAATCCCATAATTATACACCATAAGAATTCGCAATCATATAGGGTAACTGTACCTAATATCGCCAGGCAAAAGTTAAATCGCTGCCAATTGAATAATAATTGATATTTTTGCATGCAGTTTGTTTCAAAGTAAAGAGAGATTATTCATCTTTCATGTAGCATAAGTTAGAATCGTTGAAACCTACAAAATTTTAATTAGGACTCAAGAAACGTAAGACATGCAAAAATCGGGTGCTGAAAAAAGTGTACCTAATATCGCCACCTCAAGAAATATTGATTAATTCATGTATATATGAGTTTTTAAGTCATTTTCACAGGTGATTTTATTATTTCTTGCACTATAAATGTATTTTTATCCATCTTTGATTTTATTTATATTAGAAAAACAGAAATTTACAAATATAGATTTTTAAAATATTTTATTTTCCACATTCCGATGTACATATTGGACAAATAAAGTTTATTTCGGTTGCTCGGCACATTTCGCAACCCCACCTGGAACAAACATTACATCGAAACCATTGTTCTCCGGTAGGCGGTATTCGGAACACCCATATTGCTAAAAGAAAAACAGTATTTTCATCACGGAACATATTTGAATCGATTTCATACCTTAAGTACATTATTAATCAGGTATTTCTAGTAGATAGTCTTATATTCATGGAATTATTAGACTTTTCTCCTTCGAATGGGATTTAAAATTGTGGCAGTCCAATAAATTTTTCCACTATCAAGATTCTCCAAAATCCTTCCCCTTTTGTAATCGTTGGTCACATGACGCTGCAATTACAGCATGTCTTCCTACATATGGTTAGGCACTAATTTAGTGCATAACCGATAAATTTTACTGCTTACTTTGCAAGATACAGGGGATGGCGATATTAGGAACAGTGGCGATATTAGGTACAGTTACCCTAATTCAAAATAATTGCAGCATGATCTGTTTATATATTAAAATATTCTCAAAAGACCCGATCGCTTACAACGCTATACGACGTTGTACAAAATATTATTTTACTGACTTATTTTATTTGTAGTGAGGTCTCTAATGCGCATGCCTAAACAGAAGAGACCTCTACGGCGCGAATTATGTGGGGGTAGGGACGAACTAGATTGGAGGTTTGACGAGTGATCTAGTATCGAGGCATAGCTACTGCGTGACTACTCAAAAACTGCTTTCTTTTCCACTCTACAAGGGAAATTAGGCAAGCCGAAAATTCAGAAAATTATGCAACTTTGTGTGCAAGTAGAGTAGTTCGTCTGTAAGACAAGCCTAGGGTAAAGGACCCAGTTACTGACACCTGACCAATTACTGTCACCTTAAGCTATTTTACTTAAAATAACGAATAAATAAACGTTGTAAAGTGATACACAAAAAGAATTATGTATTTCAACCTATAATCTATACTATAGATTATATTCTATAGTTTGTTTATTCGTTATTTTAAGTAAAATAGCTTAAGGTGACAGTAATTGGTCAGGTGTCAGTAACTGGGTCCTTTACCCTATTTTTTGTTTGTGCCGTGGTGCGGTTTTAGGGGGCGAAATCACCCCTTGAAAAAAATACAGAATTTTCTTTTTCGTGGAATATCACGAGAACGGTGAGAAATATCGAAAAGAAGTTTAAACAAAAGTTGCATCTTTTTTTATATCTACGAAACAGCGTAAAAATAGTTATCAAAAAATCAATATACCTTACAAGTTTCTGTAAGATAATTCGTCGCTGAGCGGAGACGGCTGCTCGAGGCATCGTGGGGCTGATTAAGTATGCCGACCACCCTGAAACATCGACGGAGATGGGCAGTCATTACTGAGTCTCTTAAACGAACGGACGCTCGGAGATTCTTTTATCCGCATAGAATATACTACAATTTCTACCAGTATTAGCCTAGATTTTTATTCACCTTCCAGTGTATCTAACATTTCCTCCACCGCCGATCCTTAATTCGATAATTATTTTTACGCACTTCTGTAAATATAAAAAAAAAAATGGTACTTGTTTCATCCTCCTCAAATATCTCTGAACTTGTTACACCAATTATTAAAAAAAATCTCCAATTGACTATTTTATTTATATAATTACTATTAAGGATGTTTTAAAAAGTCAATGTGTTCTCTGTTACAGATAACGTATATTAGCCACAGGAATACAAACACGCCTAAAAATGGTACGTATGAGGAAATGTCAGCTAATAAATCATTTTTGTATATAAACTCTTTTCTCCTGTAATTATGCAACGTATCACATTTTTATCGCAGGATAACAAACCGCCGACGGAGATGGACACCTTCCTGCCCCATGACGGGTCCAATCTGAAAGACGGAGTACTATCCAAGTACGATATGTATAATTAATCTTAAAATAACCTGAATCGCTTAAAAAGAGTAGCAAAATAGAAATTTAGTTATTTTTTACCACTTTAACGTTATTGGTACCGCTGAAAAATACATCTATCTCACCCAAATAATCAGGCACTCTCCCAATTTACATATTATGTCCCTTAACAGTCATATTAGCACTTTGAGTGGCGCAAAATTTTGAGAAGCGCCCTTTCTAATTAAACCAAATGAGGAATTTCCAAGCAATCGCTTCTGTCGAGAATATTCTGCTTGAATCGCCTCAAGCAAAACATTCTTCAAAGTACTTTTGATACTTCGCAGAATATTCTGGGTCGTCACAGCGCGCTAAACAATCCCTTGGCGTGAATATACGCCAACGCCAATTTTACTGTTCATAACGTATCTACTGGAATATAACCCACTATTGTGGACGAATGTTTGGTGATTAGGAGTCCTAATTTAGGACTTCCATGAAAAAAATGACACTCGTTAACAATATTACTGGGTTATCCACCTCAGATTTATTCTCGCGCACGTGGTTTTTGACAATGAGTAAAGTGGATAAGGTAAAAGACCCAATACGTGGACACGTCCCAGTAGCTGGACACTAGTGCAAAAATACTGATTAGTACATTTAATATCCGCTTTATCCAAAAAACAACTATTTTATTTAATTATTCAAATATTTAGTAAAATATATTCGTATATATATTTTACTAAATATTTGAATAATTGAATAAAATAGTTCTTTTGCACCAGTGTCCAGCTACTGGGACGTGTCCACGTATTGGGTCTTTTACCTTAACTCTATACGTATTATATTAAATCTACTTCTAACTTACTATTAAGTATACAAGGCTTTTAAGTATACAACTCTTTTACTCTTTAACTCCTTACTAGCTAACGTCCCTTCTCTGCAACTCCAATCTTTCACTCCGTTCTCTTCAGCATTCAAAACTCACCTCTGTATACACTTTCCCGACTCTCCTCTTGATTCTTGATGATCCCCCTACTTTTCAAAATCATACACACACACACCACACACCTCCAAACTGTCCACGTGCATTCGAAGAATCATTCTCGCTCACAATCGGCACCCAAACCTAAACACTCGCTCGATAGGGTAAAGGACCCAATTACTGTCACCTTAAGCTATTCTACTTAAAATAACGAATAAATAAACTTTTAAGTAAAATAGCTTAAGGTGACAGTAATTGGGTCCTTTACTCTAGTTGCTACATTTCTCTTTCATCCCAAACACTCGTTCTTCGCGCCAACCGGTCCAAGAGATTACATACCAGGGCCGTCTGGAGGGGGGGGGGGGGGCAGTCGCCCCCCCCCGGCTTTTGAGAGAAATCGCTTATTCTTCAAAACTTTATTAAGTTTTTTTATTAAGTTTATACTGAAAAAGGGAATATTTTTAAATTTCGATTTAAAATTTTCAATTAATTTGGCACTATAAAATGGGTTAAAAAATCAAGAGGGTTATATCATCCCAAAGTTGCCCCCCCCCCCCTCCCCCCCCCCCTCTGGGAAAAAGTCTGCGGACGCCCCTGTTACATACATTCTCAAAGCAGTTTCCAGACGCTGAAGCATGTCGCGATGCATGCACCGACTCTCAGGTTTCACGAAACCGGCATCTTGCTCCCCAGCCAGGCGCGTGAACAAGATGCCAGTCTCGCTTCTGCCGCTGAAGCGTAGAAACCAATCTGCACACGTAGTAACACTAGTACACGTGTCATAAAAGTTGACAATGAGAGTCGATGCATTTATCGCAACATGTTTAAGCGCCCGGAGACCCCTTTTGCTTTCTCACAGCCACGCTATCAATAACGTTTCGTCTGCCCCGCAGATACAAAGTACAAGTGGCTCCGCGAGATGTGGAGACAGGACCAGGCGACGGGAAAACCTTCGACCCCTTCAGCGAACGAAGGGTTGATAACCCGACGACGTAAGTGCGCTCAGGGTATACTGAATAATCATAAAGGATGCTGCATAAATTGCAACGCAGAACTAGTTTATCGACATTCTGATTACAATTGAACGGCACTGAGTATTAATGACCATTATGCGTACCGAGAGGAATTAATTACATTCTCAACTTGTTTCCATGCAGCGACTGCGACACATTAACGCATTTACTGAAAGCCTCGCTGGGCACGGGCATATTGTCCATGCCAATCGCTTTCAAGAATGCTGGCCTTCTCGTCGGTGTATTCGCCACGATCCTCGTAGCATTTGTCTGCACGCATTGCGCATATATTTTGGTAAGTAATCGGGATGCAATGATAAATTCGATGGGACGAGTCGGTGACTGTTAGTGGCGGATTTAATCGGCGGGCGATGAGCAACACTATATTGTTTGTTTCCCATAATTTTCATGCAGGGCCGAATTAAGACCTTCAGATGCCCTAAGCACTTAAAAGACTTTGAAGCCCCCTTATACAGGGTGATCACTTCAACGCAATGTACGATTTCTTAGGCATTTACGATAATTTGACTAAAAAGTGTTTTTAACAAACGTTAAATTTTAATATTCAGAAAATTTCTACGGTGCCCCTCTTTCTCCTGATGCCCTAAGCACGTAATTATTTTGTTTATTTGCAATTCTGTTACGTATACAGGGTGTCCCAGAACGTTTATCATCTGCGCCTTTTTCCTTAACCCTTCATGGTTACACCTTCTTATAATCACAAATTGGTCACACGGGTTCACTGTACCCCAGCGTCATTTTTTGAGTTACAATTATCGTATTTTTGAGTCGTAGAACTTTTCAGTGATAATTGTACATTCGTAATACTTATACAATCATGGTCTGATAGTCTTTTTCTAGATATGTAAATTTTTATATGATAAAATTTGTAGTTGAAAATGAGGGATTTTCCATGGTTGTGGGATAAACCAGATTTAAAATTTTTTTTATTTTTTTTTTTGCGATAAATCCCCTTTGGAAGACATAAAGGTGCGATATTTCAAATCAAAAATTGCTCTTGGGGTACAATACACCCCGTGTGACCACGAAGGGTTAAATCCGCCATTGGTGACTAAAACAAATATAGGCGATGGGCATTATGTAGGGCAGGGTTGGCAAGTATTAGGTGCAGGAGAAAGTTCTGTATTTATTTAAAAAAAAAAATTGAAATAAGGGCAATTGTTAAAATATCCTCCTTTATTATCGATGACACTCCTCCGTCTTTCGAACAATAATTCTATTGTAGTGGAAACTTGGGGGCTTTGACGCGTTAAAATCGTCGATGCATTTTCGAACATCAACTGTGTTGATGTGCGTAGCAGTAAGGCAATGTTTTAATGACCTACCGTAAACTGGGGTGACTTTGCCCGGCAGGGTGACATTGCCCACTTTTTTACTCTGACTGAAAAATTACCATATTATTGAATTCGCTATTGTTTTTTCCGTATAACCTTTGAGAAATTATTGCTGTCGATTACAAAACACCATATATTCTAATTACTTCACAATAAAATAAAATAAAGTTCTTCCGAAAAGTGGGCAATGTCACCCCGGACGGGCAAAGTCACCCCAGTTTACGCTAACTATGGCCGGTATTCATAGTCGCTACTTATTCTTAAGCAAATGCTTAAGCATTCGGCATCTTTTACTAGCTACTAGGTTAGTAGAGGATGACGCATGCTTAAGCATTTGCTTAAGAATAAGTAGCGACTATGAATACCGGCCTTCATAGTCATTTGGAGCTAAGTTTCGTGAATATGTCGCGTGTGAAAACAAAGCAATCCCAGCCCAAGCTGAAGATTACTTCTTTCTTGGGCAAACACGACTTTGCGTTTATGTCTCTTTTTCCCCCGATTCATCGCGTGAACTGATTAACCAATGTTGATATCGCTCCGCAATAACAACAAGCGAGTGTCAACGTAGTAAACGACCCAAGGAGCGGGAAAATATCTCATTGTCAGCTCGAAGTGATTTTACAGAGTCCTAAGAGCACAGAATTATTTTCTACGCTTAACAGTAATGAATATTTAACGTCTGCCACCTCTAACGCGTTTAACACCTAGATATTTACTTTATCTCCACTGACTCGACTTGTCGAATAATCTGTAGACACCGTAATAACATGAAGAGAGTACAGCAAACTTATACCCTAGATAAAATGCGCGCACGTGCTCTACTACAAAACGCGGCGCACGGAAATGAGTTTCGCCGACGTAGCCGAAGTAGCGTTTGCCACGGGACCAGAGTGGGGAAGGAAGTTTTCGAAGCCAGTTAGGTAAGAAATCCTCTCCGATTGCCGCCCAATTAATCGGGAGTCGCTAGAAATTATAATCACGTGACCATAAATTACAATTATGTGACCATTGCTATGTTACTTTGCGCAGGTACCTCATACAAATTAGTTTATTCGCGACGTACTTCGGCACCTGCAGCGTGTACACAGTGATCGTCGCAGCGAACTTTGACCAAATCATTCAGCACTACAAGGACCCAGGGTCCGGTGAATTCAGTCTGCGACTGATCACCGCCTGTCTGCTGATCCCCGTGATACTGCTCAGCTGGATACCGAATCTGAAATACCTCGCGCCAGTGTCCATGGTGGCTAATCTATTCATGGGGACGGGCTTAGGAATAACATTTTACTATTTAGTCTGGGACCTACCACCAATCACGACTGTACCTTTGTTCGCGTCGATCGAGGGCTTCCCCCAGTTCTTCAGCATCACCATCTTCGCGATGGAAGCAATAGGTACCGCAGCTCGCGCCTCCGCTATGTAAAATTTCGAAACGGAGGAGAAATACTGAAGGAGTATTCTGTCTTTTAGGTGTCGTAATGCCGTTGGAAAACAACATGAAGACGCCGCAACACATCGTTGGTATTTGTGGGGTCCTCAACAAGGGAATGTCCGGGGTCACGCTCATATATATTCTACTCGGATTCCTCGGCTACGTAAAGTACCAGGACAACACCAAAGACAGTATCACGTTGAATCTGCCGACGGAAGAGATGTAAGAGTCGTGACGATGCAGGGGCCCAGTGGGAAACAGGCACATGCCACCGTTTTCTGATTTTAGAGAATAGCAAGTTGAAGGAAAATTGTTTTTCAACGGTTAGTTTGAACGGTACTTGGATTGGCTGGTAAATGAGAACTATTATCAAATCTTAGCTGAGAGATTAATTTTATTAGGTCACGCGCAGTTTCCTTTTCCACCACGTTTTTGTTTTATCTCAGCGTGAAGAACATTTAATGTGATTCTGCTAGGTGAAACGTACATGCTGTTATATTAGGAGGTAGTGGAATTACTACGTTGCAGGAAGTTTGGTGAAAGTTTTGGAGTTTTCCACTCGGCCCCTAACACGTAAACGAAAAGTTTCAGAGAATTCTGCAGATGGTATCTGTACGAACGTTGTCGTTTTCAGTCCCGCCCAAGTCGCTCAGATTTTAATAGCCCTGGCTGTTTACTGTACGTTTGGCCTGCAATTCTACGTCTGCCTGGATATCGCGTGGAACGGTATAAAGGATAGGTTCCAGAAGAAGCCAATGCTGGCGAATTATGTTTTGAGGACAGTCATGGTCACGGGAGCAGGTACGGTTCGCTTGAAATATCTTCATTGATCTCCGATACCTTGAATATTTGGTTGGTACATACGAAATTGTTAAAAGTTCCTTTCTTCATGCTGGGGATATGGTAGCAATCGCTAACGCTGACTCGCGGCGCGAGAAATATCACAGAAACTAAAAAAGATAAAGTAGTCAAAAAGTAGAAAATATTTCCATTCGAACTTCCCTACGCGAAACGGCAATTTCGTTTGCACCAACCAAATATTGGTTGGTTGGTTACATACTTGCAAGACCGGTGCGAGTCTACGAAAGCTCGTCGTAAATTCTGCGGGGCCCAATGCATAGATATTTATTATTATAAAATTTAAAAGTACAACATATGCTTTTCCTTTGGACCCGCACAATTTCGGAACCCGGCCCTGATTATTTTCTCCATCCCGTAAAACGTAGTTTCAATGCCGAGGATATTCTGCGTGCTGAATTACGTGGCGGCATAAATTAAGTTAATTAATTGTGTGTTTCAGTTCTATTGGCTGTAATCGTGCCGACCATCGCGCCCTTCATTGGACTGATCGGCGCGTTCTGCTTCTCCATATTAGGACTCCTGATTCCCGTGTTCGTCGAGACGGTGACATACTGGGACGTCGGGTTCGGCCCGGGGAACTGGGTGGCGCTGAAGAACATTGTTATATGCGTGATCGGCCTGATGGCCCTAGTGTTCGGGTCTCGTAGCGCATTGATAGACATCGTGAAGTTATACAGTTAAAAAACAGTTGTCTTCGTTACTACGTATAGATTTGTACATATTCCAATGCTCCAAACCGAACACGTTTGGAAACCACTTCAACGGATTCTAACGCAATAAATTTCTGATAGTTTTGATACTTTACAGAGAGACAATCGTGTGGAACGGGGAGGATCAGGTGAACGTGAAATATCAATTACGATAGTTTAATTATTAGAAGACTCGCGCGGTAGTAAAGATATTTTGTATCAGAAATTTAGGTGCTGTTTACGTGTCTACAAGAAGTGCCCTAGTAAGATAAACGAAAGCTATTCGTTGAAATAACAAGCATGAATTATCCTATTCCCGTGCAAATGTCAGCGCGAATGGAAGTGAGAACGATAGGGAATATTAAAACCGACATTCGGTAATACTATAGCTCAAATCATTGTATCCACACACAACCGATTTATACACCACAAAGTCAACGTCAACGAAGATTGTAATAGGATTTAATCGCTAGTAAAATAGCGATTTAGTAATCAATTTAAAACTGTACATTCTCGTTTGTTCGTGAAATATAATACCTAGGAAATTCTATTTAACTGGACAGAAAGTGACCGTAGACTGAAACGTTGGCAGTATTTAAATTATTTAAGGAATCTATATCAGAATGATGAATAATTAATTAAACGTTAAAAAAATGAGGATAGCCTTTTGTATTATTTAGAACAATTAAACTTATGGAATAAAGATACTTTTTTAAATTCTCGTCGTAATAAAATCGACCTGCGCAGAAACGTTTCGTGCTTTCACAGCACTTTTATAAATTTTACACGAATTCGATCGAAGGAGCGCAGATTGCGCGTTCATTTTTTACTCTGACGAAGATCGAGAGAAGTCAGCATATCTAAGAATGCTTTTATTATATTTCTGTATGTGTTTCTTATTAAAGAAATTAAGACCCGATGCTGTTGGCTCCGTAAATTGATAATTAAAACTCGGAGTTTAATCTCCTACTTCCTTCGTTTCATCTTTATCAGAGAAACTAGTGGTACACATACAAAAGTATCGTAATATACGAAATTTTTACATACGCAATTTTGCATCCACGATAAGTACCAAATTACAATGTATAGAGTGTTTTCCTGTTGCATTTAACATACGATTTTTCAAAGCAATTTCGGCTCACACTTTTGTAAAACCGTTAGTTTTTTTATATGATTGTTAAAAAACTTTCGCACACCCATAATGAAAAAAATGAGAAATGCAACAACGGTGATTATAAAATACAAAATATTTTACAATATATTTCGTGTCTTCATTCCTTCCCGTTTTATGTACAATGTTAGAATAATTTGTAAAATTTAAGTAACAGTAATAACATTTTCAGATTTGGGAATAAGTGTCTATATTCATTTCGGTGTTAAAATAGCGATTTTTTTTAACTTATTTTATGCATTTATATAACAAAATATGTATAAATGTACAAGGCGATGATAATGGAAATGAAAATTTCACGTACTATCTATTTTTCTAGCGGAGCGTAATTCAGAAGCTTCTCGATCAAGTCCACGTGTCCGAGCAGCATCCTGCGGCAACAGTAACGTTTTAATCCCAGTGCGTCAAGGGCGTCTCTAAAAAGTAAGTACAACACGTTTGAAATATTTCGACGAGTTATTTATTATCCATGTGCCAAACAGCGCGGAATAAATTCGTGAACAATATAGAATCGTAAAAAATGTGTAGACGTACGAAACCGAATGTTTATTCAGTAGTAAAGTGAATAAATAAATTACTAATTAAATTTATCGGGAAAAAACACGCGGCGTTTCTGTGCGCTTTGGCATTCTCTTTCGAGATTTGAGGTTAGGTTCGTTTGCAATGCAAATATTATCCACAAATTAATGCACCGCAATTTCATATTCTTTTTAACTTTCGTAATATAACAATAATAATAATAATAATCACCCTTCCGTGTATTCCGCTTGCAGCAAACCAAGGTAAGCCTCCCATTTATTGCCGATCACTTTTCCGCAAGTGAAGCAACGTACAGGTATGATCATTGTCACGAACTTGCTGCAACAAGTACTTTCTCAAGTCCACTTGGATGCGTTACTCGTTGCACGCTTCAACTTTCGTGATATCTAATAAATAAACAGAAACGTTCGATTCCGTTCGTTCTCGCAAGCTCGATCCAGATTCCAGAGTCAAACACAAACAGACCGTTTACAAATCGTAGCGTAGCACTTTGCCCACTGTTGCCAACACACATTCGTGGAAACCGAAAGCACAGTCGTGTGGGACCAGCCGAGGCGATTACAGTTACCCAGAGAAGCTTCGTACATTTATTGTAAATATCCGAATTATAACAGTACGAGTAACATACATACAGGTGCTGTAGAATTGCAAGGAACCAACGAGGGCCAGACAGATTCGCCGCGTATCCACCTCGATTCAAATAGGCATTAACGAATCAGCCGCCACACGCGCATTCGCGGATGTATCTGAACAAAGTAGCATCGTGCTCAAAAGCATCGTATCGCGCTAATTCTCCATAAACAAATACAGCGTGCCCTCAACACACTGCCATCGTCAGAACTTATTTTCTAATAATAACGGTCGTCGCATCAAACCACGAACGTTTCCCGCAGCAGGTATCCGCCAAAATACAGAGTGCACGGACGATTCTAAACGCGACGCAATAACGCGAGCGGCACGCGTCGCGTACCAAAATCGACTCGTATTTTCGTCTTCAACGACCAATTGCATGCGATATATCTGCGAGTGAGTTCGAGAAGTGCGAGTCTGAGAATAGTCGAAATTGCCACTTTGGACCGAGAAATTTCGCAAAAGCATATTCCGTTCGTTGCGAATTTTCCAAACGACCGGAGACATTGGCATTGCCCGTTGTTGAACTCACCCACAGGTATCAGGCGAGCACGGGAGGATCTAGGAGCAAGTCGGAGCAAGTGCTTTCGTAAATAATTCGCTCGGATCGCGGAGGAATCGAGCGAGTGCAGGCGTGGGACGGTTTGAAACGGGGCCGTTCGCAGCGCGTCCGAAAGGTAAATATACAAGTTCGCGTCTCGCGCGCCTGGAGACAGGCCGTGACGGCGGGACAGCTGCTCCGATCGAAGGACATGAATAGGAGGGTGGAAAGGGGGAGGGTTGGGGGGGGGGGAGGGACAGACGGAGAAAGAGAGAGAGAGAAAGAGAGAAAGAGAGAAATACGAGGCCGCGGCGAAGGGAGAGCACCGTAAACACACCAACGTCGGATTGGTTCTGCTTTCTCCTTTGTCCCGCTGTGAAGGAAAAGATGTTGTAACACGGTCCGGGGCCCGATATCGAATCCGCCAGCTCTAATCGTCTCTAATCGTCGCCCCTCGGCTGCGCGCGTCCACCGCGGCCTGTGATCGGGAGCACGCATCGGTGGGATCGGAATTTTGGCGCCGTGCAGCGACGCGCGAGTCGACACATCGGTGACAGCGTAGATGGTTATGTTGGCGCGGCGTACACCTGGTACGCGTCCCACCGAGCACGTTCGCGTATTGCCATCCCGTTCGGGCCGCTATCCCCGATCCTCCGTTCGCGCGCCGCTCGCCGTCTGGGAGCTGTTATCGGATTCGCGGTCACGGCGGACCACCACGCATCTCCGTCGCCACTAACGTGCAGCCCAAGGTTATATCCTGTGCGTCTCTCTCCCCGTATTGTCAAAATCAGCTGCCATTGCTATAGCGTGCGCTTCCACTTGCCCCTTTCGACTCTCCTTTCTTCCTTTCGTCGCTCTCGCGACGAGTGAGTGGAGCCGCGCTCGCCACCTTCCGAATTTCATTCAGAATTCACGGCTCTCGGTGTCTTCGCCGCTTCCCGAGCTGCGAGCTGCGTCTCACCAGCAATTCCGGGGTCCCAGTGAACGCGCACTGGATCTGGGGTACAGTAAATGGAACTCAATTATTTCCGCGTATCTAGCGGTGAATTATGTTTTCTTTTTTCTTCTTTTTTTTTGACATATGTTGAGCGGGTTTTGGATTATTTAATTGTTAATGGGACGCGACTCGTATTTTATTGTTGTAAACGAGCAAGTGTATTTTATTGTGTCTGTTTAGATTTAGTGTAATTTGTTCTCTAACTGTTGGTTTTTTTATAGCGACGAATGAAAATTATCACTCGCGGTTCGGCTAGTAGAGTCCGTAAGAAGAAACAAAGAAGTCTCGGTAAATGTACATCGGTTAAATGATCGTTGTTGAGATATTTGTGAGTCCGCGGAGCTTTGTAATGCAACGAAGCCGTAAGCCTCATTTATCTGTTTGTATTTCAATAATTGTAGGAATCTGGTTTAAATCTATTCGTAGACTCCGGAAACACCGAGGAAGATTAATGATAGAATTTGCGGGCTTAGAGTTGCTTAGAAAGAAATTAAGTACAAGTAATTTGTAATAAGCTGCGACCGATGCAAAATTATAGCATATCGATGTGCTGAACTTCTTGAAATATCGCTCGCTCTTCAAACTACTGGCCTGCGAGCCAAGAAGAAAGAATATTTCCAAAACAATTGGGTTACAAACGTGTGATTTATCGAAACTTCTTTGTTTCTTCCAACGAGTTCCATTCGTTTGCCAAGTTTCTACCTATCTAGTTACGAAAGCCGTTACAAAATTACTGAAATGTTACGCGCAGCTTCGCGGGTACGTTGCCACTGAACTGTTCACTCTCGAGAAATTCTATTACTAGAAGAAGTTTAGTAAAATAAAGTCAGTTGCTTGTTTCAGAGATGATTCTACTTAATCAGCCACGATAACTGTATATTCTGTAGTTGCGTTACCTTTGCGTTACAGCGGAGATGACGTAACGGTAATCCGTCGTTACAGGTCTGTTCTGCGTGTTTACTCATGTGTTCGTAAGATATGTTGCAGGATCCGCAGACCGCTAGCGTATCGTGCGTCTGTATAATAGTAAAAGGAAGCCAGCGTGATAGAGCGCATTTATTAATCGCAATTGAGAGAGCCAGGTGCCAAGGAATTTACAGCGGGAGGAAAATAGAGGGAGTGGAAGTGAGGGTTAAGCGCGACAGCGGTAAATGCAGTGGCTGAAGGAGAGATGGACCCATCGATGTTTGTTACTTACACCCCTCAAACAAACGGCGTTCCATTGGAGTCCAAGCTTGCTACCTACATGGTATCGTATCGCTCTTCTGCAATTTATCGGAGGATAGTCGAATCTCGGTGAAAGATTCCGTGTCGCGTGGCATAAGAATTAGACACGTATCGTTAGATATAACGGCGAATGGTAACGAAATTCAATTGTTCATTGTGTATTTGTCGACAGAATCGTCAAAGTCCAGGGGTAACTCTGAGTACCACCGCCGTGACAAAACACTTGTCAAACCTTTCTCTGGACTCGCAGAAAAAGGTAACTGCCAGCCCCGAATTTGTACCTGGAAGGGGTCTTAGTAGCAACAGCAGTTCCCCGAATCTTTTCAATAATTCTTATCATTTGCAAGAGAATGTGGGTGGTACTACTTATTTTTACCTTGGGAATGCCGCAAACGATAGCATTGGGTCCGAGGAGGGGACTGAAACTGTAAGGAACTTTCGAGCTTAGCGGCGGTCTGTGTTAGCTTCCGCCTGCTAATCGTCTAACACCCGTTCGTCGACAGATTGGGAACGTGGGGGCAGGTCAGGTGGGCTATATCTATCCGGGCACACCCGCGCACCTTCAGCCTGTGAAGCCGGGGAAGCCTCCGTCGTCTAATAGCTCGTCCGCTCCATCGACTCCGCCCCCCCAAGCAACGCCAAGCTTCTTTGTCAGCGAGAGCTTGAGAATGGACATTCTCCAGAAGAATGCACTAACGTTAGCACAACCCGATGTAGTACGATTCCCCGATTTGCCGAACGAGGTAGATAATTATCACGAACTGTGCCCACTAGAACCAATCCATAAGCCCGCCTCGACGATGCTCGGATATCAAACATCAACGTACAAAGCGACCAGCATCAAAAGCGGCACGCGCTACTGTTTGCGTCGTATTCACGGTGAGCGCCTTCGCGTTATTACGATACACGATTACACACGGAACGCTCGGGACCGGTATTGAAATGTGGATTTCATATGTTCTTAGATTTCAGACTCGCCAATACGAAGTGTATGGTGCTGGTAGATATGTGGAAGCGATTGGCGCACACCAATTTGGTGCAGTTGAGAGAAGTCTTCACCACTAAGGCGTTTGGTGACCATTGTCCGTATTAACGTACTAAACTTACCTAGCTAATGTACCTTTATGAAACAACCTCGTCATTTCAGCCATGGTATTTGTTTACGATTACCATCCGGGATCGGAAACATTATTGAACAAGCATTTCTCGGCGACCGAACTGAACGGCTACTCGGACCCGTTCTCCTCGGATCCCAACGCCCCTCGACCGTATAGTCATACTAAGAATACAATTCTGAGACAGCAACATAGTAGTATGTTACCGGAAAGCGTCATATGGAGCTACATAATTCAACTGACAGCCGCACTTCGCGTTACACATGCTGCTGGTCTGTGCGCCTCGATAATCAAGCACCCCCCGGTTACCCGATTTAACGCACAAACATTAATCGTATTGTATCTTCAATCTTTCATAGGTTTGGCATACAGATGTTTGGATCCCACGAAAGTGCTACTCACATCGCGAACGAGACTCCGTTTAAGTTGCGTAGCGATACCAGACGTTGTTACTTTCGACGGGAACGCGGCGAATCCGCTCTCGCTTATACCGCACTACCAGCAGGAGGATCTAATCGCCCTGGGGAAGCTGGTGTTGGCTTTAGCGTGTCGCAGCCTCCTCGCCGTTCACCGTGACAACATGCAAGCCTCCCTCGAGCTCGTCGCACGTTCCTACTCCACGGACCTCCGAAATCTCATTCTGTTTGTATACATTTCGCCTTTATCCGTTCGTTTACCTCCGAGTAACAGGGAAAAGAAAATGTTTCGTAATAAAATGAGCAAGAAAGGTTGCGGCGTATCTCGCATGCTACTCGAATGCTGTCTATGCGTACGTTCGTATATGAATATCATTTTATAGGTATCTACTTTCTAATCAAACGCGAAGAAGCGTAACAGATCTCATGCCAATGATCGGAGCACGATTTTATACGCAATTAGACGCAGCCCTGCTTCGATCGGACGTGCTGGAGAACGAACTTGCCAAGGAGCTGGAGAATGGGAGATTGTTCAAGTTGCTCGTGAAATTAGCCACCATCAACGAACGACCGGAGCTGAACATGGAACCCTCGTGGGCAGAGACGGGCGACCGGTACATGCTCAAATTGTTTAGGGACTACGTTTTCCACCAGGTAGCGGCTGATGGCAGGCCCTGGTTGGATATGGCACATGTTGTATCTTGTTTAAATAAGTTGGATTCAGGTTCTCAAGATAAGGTACACTTTTCTTCCCCTCGCTGGGATTTTTTTCTAATTTCTATCTTCTTAATTCCATCACGTTTGTACCGAGTGCATACTCCTGAACGGTTCGTTCGTAATCTTCTAGATATGCTTGATGTCACGGGACGAACAGAGCGTGTTAGTAGTAAGTTACGCAGAACTGCGACAATGCTTGGAAGCCTCGTTTGGGGAACTGGTACAATCCGCGAAAGACGCTGTCTAGGTCCGCTGCGAGGCCGTTTCTCTTGTCGACTGATCAGACAGTACATACTCCGAACCATAAATGTGATACCACCACTTAGCGGTACTATCATTTTAATCTTTATCGAGACATAGGAGAGTGAGACACTCGAGCCAGGGGCGAGAGTGAAGTTTTCGGCGGCGAGGAATAGCACGTGATCCAGTTCGTAAGGGCGATTGCCGAATGCGTTGAATCCATTTAAAGGGTGCATTCCGGCGACTGCCGTTTGAATGTAATATATGTGTGCGCGCGAGGAGATGATGTGATGATGTGAAATCGGAAAAACCGTTCGAAACTCGCTGTGGATGCTATTACACGGCACTATGCAGGACAGACACGGAAAGAAGAAAAGGCAAGAATTGTACACGACTTAATGATGCAATGAACTCTTAAGAAACACACACCTAAACACAGTCGGTGTATAGGATAGATCTTAGTTTTTAGGAGATACAGCTGGTAAGCATTAATTTTGAAATAAATGTTTATTTTTGAAAGCAATCGTAATCGACGGTGTAATTATTTTCGAACGTGGCGTCGGTCGGAGATCCTCCATACAGAACGGGATACTTGAAACTTATCGTGTCTATATAGCGAGAAACTCGTCGGATAGGTCCTTGGAAAAATGTTTGCTTGCTTTTAAAGGAGAGTATGTATACACTTTAATTTCAACAAGTGTTTCACCCTGTGTATGCACACGTGATAATATATTTTCTCACAATCTTCTTTTTATGCCCCATGTTCCTAAAAGAAACTTTGTCTTGTAGAAACAGGCGAAGGCTCGATAAAGAAAGAAAGGCCTGCAAATGTTTTTCGAAAATTGCTGGACGCGCTCGATGTTCGTTGAAATGTGGTGCCTCGTCCGTTCCAGTTTATCCAGCTGCCGATCTGTAGATTCGGTTCTTGAACTGTCCTATCTCCATTCCCTGCCTCTCTCCTCCTCTACTCGACTGCTGTCCGCAATCACTCAAACTTGATCTCATTTCCTTCGCGCAATTGCACGACCACAAAGTACGGCCAGACTTTTGCGCACACACGCACTCGATCGTGCCGTATGCACGGCCGCCGCTGGCATTTTCTACGCCAATGCGACCATTATAAAACTACGCAATGTATTTTTATCGCCGCGTGTGCGTAGCGGCGATATTTATACGATAAATAACGATTTTCTCGTCCAACATCTTTCGACAGAGAAACGTCGCATTGTTATGTAAAGTTACGGTATCCGCCGCGTTATTTCATCTCATTTTTCAATGTCCCCCGATTCGACGCCCATGCGTTTATCCTACGTACGTCCTGTGGTTCGAATAAGTGTTTAATTTATGTGCACTGAACGTCACTTGAAAATCGTGCAGCGCCTTATTGGAAAGATCTTTTTCTAATTTAATATTGCTTCAAAAGTTTTTACCCAATACGAAGAATCAATGAAATAGAAACATCGTTCGGAACTTGCAAAGTTTAATGTTGGACATTTTTAAGGTGTAGGAATAGAAATCACGGTGTGGTAATTATTTCTAATTCGGCTTCATCGTAAATGTCCGATTAGGATATTCTGTGAAGAAAAGTCCTATACATTGTCCTGTATGATTTTAAGCGGCATTGCAAGCGTAACACGCGATTGACCGTGGTGTCGAAATAAAAGGGCATATCAGACATCTGTTCCTGTCGAAGACGCGTCGCCCAACGCGGCACGACCCGTCGTTCTCCACCTAATGGTCTTAATACCGACGTGATTTACTCCCCCGCACCGTGTCACTTCTGACAATCACTCGCCGTGTGCACGTATCAACCGTGCACACGTACCACGATCGCGTGTAAGTCTTCATTTTATTCGACGTCAACCCGCTAACCCAGAGACGTCACGCGGCCAGCGATATTTTTATCCCAAATTCGGTGGCTATCAATATTTACAACAAGAATTTATTAACAAGTATATACACAAATTCTATAAAGCGGATATTAAATGTTAACAATTATTAATTCTTGATAACTACGTTCTTCCTTTCAGGGTTTCGTGCATGATTGAATAGTCTTCGTAGAAAACACTGTGAGTGCCAAAAATAAAATTCCGTACTACAGTACTACCATTGGCGCGTAGAGTATTTCCCGATAAAAATTGTTCGCTTTTAATTTCGGTACATACGGTGTCTTCTACAAGAATTTCGATCGTGTAAAGTACTTTTCTTAACCTCTACCCAATACATCGTCAACCGATTAACTTGCGTCAGTCCCCGACTAGGAACGCCCCCTGCGTGTTTAAAAAGAAGCACAGGCGAACCAACTTGTTTTGCCCACGGCGAATATTATGATACAGCGATACAATTTACGAGCGGAATTATTAAGCTTTCGAATTAATTCGTCTCGCCAAATACGAAGGTATTTCTCTGTAACGAGTTGACCAGTTTCTTTGATCTCTTAACAGGTCCGTCCCACGGTACGCTTGACAGATGACAGTGGTTATCTATACCGGCGCGCGGTTCAACTTTCAACCCATTTTTCCTCGAATCCTACATAATACATCTCGCGGCCGCGATTGAGATACGACTGCAGCGTGGCCGTAAGATCCGAATAACAGGATCGCGGGATCCAGTTTGCTTTAAATCCAGTTCGGCCGGTCGTTAAGAAACTTCGAGCGCGGCGAGCCCTTGCGCAAGCGATTTTTCTCCCGCGATCGTCCCACGATCGTGGAACAGGATCGCGCGGAAGGTCGCGCGCGCGAAAGCATCGTCGGGTGTGTATCGTCGAAAAAGGAACTGGTCGGCGTGGCCCCTGAGCGAGAAACCACTTCTGGCCTGGCGATTAAGGAACCGGGGAATGGTGCACGAGCTGAGTTACGCGCAGGAAGACGGTCTAGCCTCTGCGCGTTCCGAGAAAATGCCGGGGGTACCACTGCACGCGCAATATATGGCGTAGGAGCGTGTCCGCCTTGTTAAATCTAGTCGCTCCCCCTGCCGCTTTCGGGAAGTCGCGTTGCTGGCGCTAAAAAATTTTACCAGAATCCACTGGCCTCGGCGTGGCGGGGATAAAAAAAAGAAAGAAACATCGATCGACCGTTCGTCAACGTGGATGTTTGTTAGAGCGGTTTTTCCCTCGCCGTAACGGTTATACTCGCTTCGAAGCCCGAGCGTACACACGCTCTGGGCAGCGTGCACACCATGTTTTGCATCCGATTCGTTTGAATCGATATTCTTGCATACTCGCAATCGCGGTTTAATCGCCACGTTACGGAGATTAATCGTTCGCTAGATACGAGGAAGACGAGTTGGCGGCTAATGTACAGGGTGGCTCGCTGCATAGGCTCGTTCACTCGCTTTATTGCGAGAAAAATGTTTCAGCCGTAGCTTGATTTGCAAATTGTCACGCTAAGGCTCTGAGGTAATTTTCCTTTTTCAGAATTTTCTACAGCTAACGATGTTTTTTGAATGTAAGTATATTGTGTTTAATATGACCTAAAGGCGATTTTGAACTCGGGAATTTTAAATTAAACGCGAAACACATTAGAGAGGTAAGTTTATGGATTATTGTAAACATTCAAAATGATGACTCGATGATTTTTCGATGGTTTCTTTGGCACGCTTTCTGGCGTCGTAAGTGGTTATCTATAAATATCTTTTCTAATCTGCCTTCGTTAGGTTCAGCTGAACAGTTTGAGAATTTCTCAAAATGTGTATTGCACGCGAATTCGGGGGACTGTTTCTTAGACACCCTGTATATGTGCACTGTGGCGAATTTACGTAGGAATGATAGTAATGTAGTCTACGTAGGAAGCGCGAGATTTATTAAAACGTGGTATCGCTTTTGCGTTAATATAGTTTGCACGAGTTCTATTCTTTTTCCATTGGGAAGTGTAGATTAGAAGAAATTTAAGACTCGGGTAGTTCAATACTCTCGAAATATCTCGCATATCTTACGAGCACAGTTGCTCGTAATTCTTGTATGCAAGTATCCTTAAAACGAGGATCTAATTTGAAACGCGTTGATAAAAAACAGAGTTGCAAAACTAAGTTGCCCAGTCCGCAAATCTCATTTCAGTCACGAATTCGCTCAATATTCGCACAACAAGTTCGTATTTTCTTTCGCATTCCCTCGCTCTTTCTGTCGAACATCGACTCTAATATAACTTCTTTCTAACCTGACATTTAATTCACTCCTCATCGCAACATATCATGGATCACTTCTTTTAAAACATAATTTCTGATACTTCCCATCCACAAACATGTCCCTTCCATTTTTCTAAAGCCAGCCCTACCTACAGAATATATTCAAACCACCCAATCGAGAAGCAGAAAAGTGTCTCCCCGTAAGCTGCCCATTTCCACGCATTTCCTTCTCCATTACCCATAATCCCTCCCTCTAACGATCATTACAACAACATCCTAACCTCCACCGATTTCGTGTGTCTCGCAGGGAAACATTGATCTACATTTACTCTCCCCGGATTACTCTTATTTAATCCCTCCTTGCCCCCTCTGCCTCCTCCCTCGTAATCCCGCCGGTTACGAACGATTAGCAACATTATACCGCCGCGGGTTAATATTTATCGTGGCGGGTGGCTCGGGGAGAGCGCGACGCGCGAGCGATGCAAAATAGCGATCCGGGTGTGTATGCGTACGCGTTTGAAAATATCCTTGGGGCGACGCTGGTAGCGGCAACCCCGCGCTAAGCTCGCTGCGTGGACTCTCTGGAGGGATGGTAGAGAGTGGCACCGCACGCAGAGAAGGAGAAAAAGCCTCCGGGGAGCGGGGCGAGGGGAGGGGAAGAGGTTTAGGGCGAGCGGGGTAGAGCGGCAGTGGCTCCGAGCCGCTCCGACAGCAGCAACACGTAGTACACGGTAGCACCGCGACGAGGACGCACACGGTCCCGTGATACGCTCGGTCGTGGGTAGTTGGCAGACTCGCTTCGAGGCAGTCACTCGGTCCAGTGGCGCAGTCGCGTTACCACTATACACTTTTTCGTACCACACCGATACTACCACCATACCCACCACCACTATTCCACCGTCGCCGTCACTACCACCTGCGCCCGTCGACCGTGTGTCAACATACGCACACAGCCACACAGAGGAGCACGGTGAACGTCAGCAGGACCGCCGAGCGTCGAGTCGCCCCTGGAAAATAAGTCGCGGAAGCTGAGCTTTGCATCCCTCGAGACGGCGCGAGGTGAGTAACGTTGCTTTGCTTTTTTTTTTTCACGCGTAGAAATCCCCTCTTTTTTTCTTTCTTTTTTTCCGGTTCTCCTCCCCCTCGAAGTACATGCATACTCTGCTTGCGGAAATGGACGCGCGCGGGTGACGCGCGGAGGCGACCGCGCGACGTCTACGGAGACGCGGACGAACGTTCCTAGAGCATCGTCGGGGCTCGTTCTACGCGCTCTCCGTGTATTCCCATCGATTTTCCACGGCAAGACCCGCCCCGTAATTTACCGTTCTCTCTTCCTCTTTCCATTCTGTTTCCCTCTTCATCTGCCTCTTTGTGCATGTCTCCGAAGTCGAGATCGAATTCTGTCGGGGCTGGATTAGCGGAGCGACGGAGCCACGCGATGCCTCGCGACGATTTCGGATGCGCGACCGTACACGGTCCATCGACTGCCGCCACGAATCTCTACGGTGATCCTTTTTTTCGACGAGCGCGCGCGCGTTTTGCCCGCGGACGATCGATGGCCTCTATCGGCTTCTCTCTTTCACCCTCTATCGCCGAATCGTCGCTAGCCGATCCCTTCTCGCGCGACGCGCTCGCTGGCCGACCCAACTCGTCCATGGACCCACGCGTCTTACGTGCATCGATAGAATGGGCAGATCGAAGTCCGATCGCTGTGTCTCCAGCGTGCCACGGGACATTTTCGTCGCGCGGTCCACCAAAAAACAACAAAATTCTCGTGCTTACGCGACGAAACTATATTTTATTAAAAATACTTTTCTTCTTCGAAGATTCAGTGCTTCATAGCAAAATTTAGATCATACCTATACAGTGTAAAAAAAATTGTGTCTTTCTCTTTCAAGAAAGTCTTGAATTATCACCGACCTATTACTACCGTGAATTTGGCATTGTGTATACCCCCTCCGTGATTTAATTTCGTAGACGAGCTTTCGAGAGCGTTTCGAATCGTGAAAAACATTCCCATCCGAACAACGATAAACGTACCTTCCCGAGATTCTCGGATGGCTTCGTTGTTTACGATGCGTTCGGTAGCTTCGTTTTTCTGCGCGTAACGTTGTTTGCTCGCGGGGGTAAAGGGACATCCTGCTTTTCGGATTACAAACGGACGCTCGAGCTCGTCGAAAGGGAACTTTGACCTGGGTGCACGCGCACTTACCAAACAGGAGGAAGTGGTTATTGTTTTTATGAGCGAGGGATCGATGTTATTTACGGGATCCAAAGCAACTGTTGGCGCTGCGTAGTAAACAGAATTCTGATGTTCTTTTCGAGCGTGTTTGAGATAGGAGTTTTGCGCTTTTTCCTTCGCGGCAGATAAGAGTCTGTCTGGTTTTTGATACTTGTACGAGACTTTTTGTGGCGGGGTTCGTTGCGTATCGAATATCGGAATACAACGAGGCATTGAAGAGGAAGGGCATCGTTATTGCAAATACGGCATTACGAATACTACGATCTATGGTATACCCTGCTCCTTCAATGCCCCCTTGTATTCGAGTGGGCGAAATACTTCCCTCCCCCATCTACTCTATTTGCTCGATGATTGGAGTTTGAAATGGATCGGGCTATCGCTAAACTCGCGCAAAATACGAAATATTTTCGTATTTTACATAAGAAGAAGAATTTTTCAGTAATTTTATATGGCAGTTCACTGAATCCTTAAACTACAACGTAACTATTTAGCAAAGAGTTAGCTATTGTTTTAATTTTTTACTGTACTAAGTACTAATTTAATACTGTACTTCAAGAGTTATTACACTTTAAGGGCAACTTATTTCACAACAATATATATACAGTTATTGCTAACCGTAAATCTGACGAATCCTGTTGAAAAATCAGTCTTCAACCTTTCAAGCTTTTTGCCATTAAATAAATATGCAACAAATCGCTTAAAAGTGCACTACGCATAATTAAAAACCCTTATTATCAAGATTTAAGTCTCATCAGTGCATACTTTCTTCTTCCAGCTATTTAAAAACAGAAATTAATTAAAACTTCAATCAGTAAAAAATTGCATCGCGTGTTATCTGAAAAAACAAACAAAATTACACCTCTGGAGGATAGCCGCAACGCTTTTCGTCTTTGTATTTATAACAAGGTTCCCATCGACGCGACAAGTGGTACCTAGCATACGCGCTCATCTCGAGCACCGTAGCCTCCATAGTAGTGTTGTTTAACGATTTTTCATCCCCCCAGCGCGTTCGTTGTGTTAATTCATTAAAGGATCGCGTAGGTGTCGGCGATGTCGCAACAACCGCCGCTCGAAGTTGATGCACGGTAAAAAAACTCGTCGATACACGAGACCCGATCATTTTCGTGTTCCCCTCTCGCTGCCGCGATGAATTCGTTTCGTCGAAGCTGTTAAAACGCGAACGAAAGCGATCAGCTAGAGACGTGACACCGTTGGCGTCGTTTTTTTTTTTTTTTTTTTCGGAACGTAGAATGCTGTCCACGTGCAACTCGGTGTTCTGTAACGCGAATAACCGAGTTATAGCGACGCGACGGCCCTAGGAGCCCTTTTTTCCGTGGAAGCTCTCGATCGCGCTACGCGAATGTTTTTCGCTGGATTCGGCAGAGGGCGGCGACAATAGACGCGCGTGGCTGAATTAGCATTCGCCGGGCTAGTAATTCGATGGAATAAGCGCGTATTGTGTCCCATGGAACAATGGTTGTTTGGTGGAAATAGCGCGGGGCACAAAGGATCCCTTCGATGATCGCTTGATAGTCTAGTTTTGCGGTCGTTTTGGTGAATTGCGAGTAGAGGATTGCCGTGCAGGAGTACGTTCCTGGGGCATAATAGGGAATTGTCTGCATAAACGACTATTGCCGAGTTAAGTATCTGATGGTTTAAAACAGTCCCGTTGTAGGGTCTGGAGTTTCGAAGGGGATTACGCGAGCTGTTACATATTGATTTTGATGGAAGTTTTTAAGTAGATGGAGCAGCTTTTCTAATTAAATTTTGCCATGGAACCCTTTCAAACTTACCACAATTTGGCGGAACCCCCATTTCAACATTCTTTTATTAATACAGTGCCCTTACGCTTAAGATAGAGAATACAATAGTGTTTTACCTGTTTTGAGCCGTTTTGTAGACACGTAATAGCTTACGAGACATTTAACCATAGATATCGCGTTTCGCCCATTGGTGCACTGTTCGTCTTTTTTCCTTTGGGTAATGCGATAGCTACGTGGCTAGGTTTCAAAATTTTTCATAATAACCCTGGAGGGTTTCATGCCCTCGCAGTGGTATGTAAATACTTTTGTTTTCGTTGTTTTTGGTTTCTTCTTTCATATGTATTTTACGTGGGAAATGCCTTTCGGATTTAAAGTGACTCTGTTTATTACTTGGAAGAAAAGGGTACAAGTATTTGAAGAGTTTTGTAAACACAGATCCAGTAATCCTGTGTGCTTCGTGGAAATAATATGGCGCGTGGGAACCTCACAGTATTGCATTGGGACCGTCAGAACTGCCACGATTCTACTGTTTAGCAATATAAAGTACACTAAAAGTAGCATCTATTTGTTTCGCAAATTGTTCGTTCAGAAACGCGAACTCCCTATTATTTCCATCGGCGTAGTACCCAAAACCATATCTACATTATACCATCAAGTACATTTATCGTCCAAGTACACTTGCCGCGTAATTCACGTCCTCCGCTTTATTCTTCGCTACAATGACCGTGTAACAAGGCATATTTTTTCGGTACCGACGGGGTAACGCGAACGTGAAATACGGTCAACGGTTGCAAAAAGGAAAAAAGAGCGTGTCCGTGTGTGACCTATACCGCGGGGAAAATTATCGTCGATGGAGAGAAAAAAGAAGAGGGAAGGGTCGCCGCGCTTCGGGCCATCGCGAGCGAATTAAGTTACGCGAGACCAATTTGAGGGGAAATTGCGTGCCATATTTGCCATTCCCGCGGTGGAATCGTGTTACGCTGTAGGGAGGCGAAGAGATAGGGAACGGAGCCGAGAGTCCACCGCACACATGTGAGCAATTCGTAACGTCGAGTTTTATCGTGTCGAAAAAGCTTTCACGATGACACTGTGACACGCGTATCTTTCACGAGATCTCGGGAGAGAGGGAGAGAGAGGGAGAGGGAGAGAGAGAGAGAGGGCGTACAACGCTACGCGCACGTCTCGCCCACGGAAACCCATCTCTCGATTTTCTTTCGCAAGCGTACGGCGAATAACCGGATAGCTTGACGTATGAGCTTCGAAGCACGAGTGACACTCATTCCGTGATTTCCTGCTTATCGTGGCGTCCCGCGTTTATTCTTAGCGCTACCGGCGACTTCTCGGGATTTCTTCGACAGAGATTACAGCCCCGACGGTACAATTAAGAATTTATCCCTCGGCGCACTCTCTTTCTTTAATCTTACAAGCACACTTTACTTGTTGAAACGGCCCAGTTCCTCCTGATTTCTATTTCCGATCATAGATGTTCATTTCTACGTAACCTTTAGTGAATCTTGAAATGCGTATTATTCAGTACCTCAGCTCCAGTCTGGCCTCCACATATTTAGCCCCAAGGACGCCGTAGAATATACAGAATATAGAATTAAAATATATTTCGGATATACTTCCGAAAGGGACCGGTGGCCGATCGAGATGAAGTTTTGGAGGATGGGAGGGGAGGAGGTGTGAACCCTAAATCTAAAATTGTAGCTTCGGGTATTTATTAGTTTCCGAAATATTAATGAATATTGTCAATTTTTTGGAAATTTTTTTCGGACGTTAGTGCCGACCTGCCTACCCGGGAGCCTTTCTAGTTTTTAAAAATTTATGTCTTTTTGAATTCAGATTAACCATATGGCTAAGGCACTGTCTGTCAACGCCGCAGGCACGATTTTGACGAAGTGAATACAGGATTTTTTTTTAACTATACTACGCAATACTTTGATTTACTTGCGTTGTTTGGTTGCAAAATACCCGAAAACACCCTTTTCAAAGCATTACAGTGCTCTCCCCCCTTAACAATTCTTCGTGGTTGTTTGTACCGAAAGCATTTCATCGCTTGTAACCCGTGTAACTCTGTAATTAAGTTCAAACTGCCAGCGGCACGTTGTGGGACCGACGATTAAAATGTCAAAGACACCACGCGCTTAATCATGCCAAGTAGCGTACAGCAGTTCACGCAAGAAGAGCGCGGCCGTAATGACAATTAAGAACGTGCGCGTATTTAAGCGTGTATCATGGTCCTGTCGTCGCGCGGCGTCTCCCCGTTTAATCAGACCCAATTTACAGTGCATCTGGCGACATAGTTGCTGCTAATTTGCCGGCGTCACTCGCGTTCGCGGCAGTTTGCCGTATCGACAGGGTCGGTCGGCGTCGGCCACGCGGCTAAATTATTACCAACAAGACGTGTATCGGCGGAGGGTTTGCGAATCGAGGCCCATTGTACCCGCGCGACGTGCGCTACAGTGCAGAGGACCTGCTTCTCCCGGACGCGTTTCCATAGGCCATAGGGAAAAACCCATCCCCCGATGGTACTTTCGTAATTCGAGCCGGACCATTCTCTGCGGGTGAAGGGAGCAGAATGGCGGGGAAAAGGCCGATAAACGGGGGCAGAGGGGGACGGATGGATGGATGTTGACATAATGGCCATGGCAAGTAGAAATATTTGAAATTCGAACCTCGTCGCTCGACTTTTTCTGGGGAAAAAAAGAAGACCGCGCGGGGCTGGGCTCGGAGATATGGATAGATTCATGTTCTGGGGAAGTACAATGCGAAGGAAATAAATAAACGGGGACGACCTTTGTAAACGCAGTATTTCTGTTTTAACGACCTCTGCGAATAGAATCTTTCTGTTTCGGCGATATTTGTAAATCGTGTATTTGCAAATCGAATACAATGTTTTACATTTCTTCTTTTATTATGCAGCGTATGTATGAAGGAAACACTTCGTGTCTCGTATAAAAGGGAATATTTATAAAGCCGTGCCTATTTGATTTATGCAAAACGGAAGCGGAAATGGTGGGTTGGTAAGCGACTTGCTAATCCACCTATTCGACAGCACCGGCAGATTCTTGTTTAATCGATCCCGGAAATCCGTACGAAAATGTCGACCTGGGTAAACAAGAATTAACCTTTCGTTCCTTTTTCATAAATTATGCATTAGCCTTCCTCTACCTCGGCGGGAAGTCTTGGTCGAGAGATTTCTATCGGTGGGTCCTCGCCTCTTCGAATTTCAATGTCGAATCGCCATTCATGGTACTCCTCGTGTTTCTATCACTTGGAGAGCATGCAACGTAGCAGCGTCAACAGTTTTTCAGAAACTTTACTGAATTGTCGTTTGAATGTCTACGTCACTTTGCATTGTACATACACAGAAGATATTGGAACCAATGGTATTGGTGGTAGAATGCATACATATAAGAACTTGTAGGAGAAGCAGGAGGGCGGTGTCATTCAGAATAGTTTTGGGGCATTAGCGCTTATTGTCAGGGTGTAGAAACAATAAAAATCAGTGGGCACAGTTGTAGGGCCTCTGATTTGAACTACAGTTTTGGGATATAAAGTTTAGGATATAATATGTAGCGTGGTAGATCTCCTTCTTATAAATATAATAAATTCACCGTCTCTACTATTTGTTGATTCAAATGTCGGGCCCTACTCCTGTTAGTTATACATATACGGGACAAATCGATGCGAAAAGCCCATTTAAGAACGTCCCAAGCAACTACAAATTTGATATTTTCAAGTTAAAAATTATGTTCTTCAATTCCACCGGTGCCAATGCATTTCCAGCACAGTTACAGATACAGTTACCCACAGTCCACTCAATATGTAACATATTTTACACATGAATTTGACCCTCAAAGAAAGAATTCACAATTCTAATTAACATTAATATACTTTTTTTGCTGCACTCAATTTCAAAATTGTCCACAGTTTAGCAAAGATCGTGCAAGATATTCGCCCAAATTCAACATTTAATTTACACAAACGCAATTACAATAAGTTAATATTCTTCTAATAAGCTTCGATCTATTATGCGTAGATTAAACTAAATTCCTAAATTCCAACCTTCTAGTCAAAATTACTTTGACCATTTCGTTGATACATGTTACCAACTAAAAATATATTAATTAAGCTTTACATCAATGTAAATTATAGTAGGTAATTCTGAATTCAACATTACTTGAATAACTAAAATATGTTATACACACATACAGGGTGGGCAGATACATTCCTGAGTAACTGTACCACACGGTCCATCGAAATTAAAATTAAATTAAAATTACACCGTATCGTGTTCCACATAATTCCAATGATTCGACGAGTGAGCCGCGAAATCGCAATCGTTCGAAGCGTCGATTACCCCTGACATTGCGGTTCACGTCGGTTTCCGGTCGTTTCGCTCGATAATTCGGCCGCCACGCGCGCCCTCGCGCGCCTGCTAATGAATTCGAGCTCTAAAACGTGCTTTATCGATGCTCGGCCATTAGGTAACGTTGCCCCCCGGCTTGGAACCGATTTCCAACGATTACAGATTTCCGCCCCTGTTTTTCCAGGGCACCTTCCCCCTCCACCCTCCGTTCGTCAACAAATTTGTACTTGCGTCGGCGCGAACACGTCCCAGCGTCGACGACCGTGTGTTTGCGAAGTAAATCATTGAGGGGCTAGAAACGGGCCTCCTCGCCGCGCCACGTACGACGTAGACGTCGAGTAAAGCAGAAAATGCGGTTTCAGTTGCGGATATATCGTATGCAAATGCGCCACAGTTTACACCGAGCCTCCCCCCTCAGCTAGTTTCTCCTGTCTCCTTTATAATAGACGCCTTAGCTTCCTGTTCTGTTCACCGCCAACGGGGCGAAATGTATTCGTTCTGTGCTGGGGTTTTAACCCTTTCAGCGAGCATTACGGCTTGAGATATACATGTACGGGGTGTCTGAGGATAGGCGATAAAATCCCGGACAAAGGGCCGGTTACTTTCTCAGAAATTAAATCGAGGGCGTAGAATATTTTCTGGATCCTTCCGTCGGAAGAATGCGGTAAACTTAAACGCGGTTTTTATATGTGGGGTATTTCTAATTTCCTTATACTTCGCCCCTTCTGTTTTCCGTAACAAATATTTTCTATTACTCTGCGAACTATATGTGGAATAAGCGAGGCCGGATTAAGATTTTTGGGGCTTGGGGTTATCAAACCTTCGGGGACCCCATTGGTTGAAAAGCGCAGGGGGGGGGGGGGGGGTGTAAAATACGTAAATCTTAAAAAATTCGAATTTTATTCCAAATAAAATTAAATGATATTTAATCATAATGAAAAATGATATTAAAAGACAAACATCGAAAAGATATGTGGAAATAAGCATACATGTGAATCCAAAAACGTAGTTCCAATCAGCCTATTCAAATGGCGAATGAAAATCGTAGGTTTTGTTTAACAATTTTTTCTTTTAGATAATGAACTCGATAGAAAGTCTAATTAGTGGCATTTGTTATACATATTTTGAAGATTAAAAAAAGGTGGCACCTCCTCTTAAGTCTATACCGATTCCAGTATATACATGTATAGATCAGTGGTCCCGCGTACACCGCCACATTTATTCGACTAGGTGTTGTACCTCGGGATTGCCATTCCCTTTCTAACTCCCCAGGCCAGTGGGACGTCGGGGAAGTCAGAGGGAACCATGGTAAAACGTTGCAGCGTCTCGTTGCACGCAGGTTAAAGAAAGAAGGGCCACTGGCCAGGTTCCCTCGAATCGCCGGAAGACATGTAAACGAGCGGCCTCCTCTTTCCCTCTCCTCCTCCTACCCCTCCCTGCCTCGTTTCTTCTGCACGGCAAGGAAAATGGATCGTCCCGTAACGATCTCAACCGTAAGACGGTTCTTATCGCGGCTTAACGCGACTTCCTCCTTTTTGTTCCCATCCAAGGAACCACGTCCACCTTTGAGCGCGAGCTCCTTGCCGTACCCACGTGTCGATTGTATCTCTCGGATACTACTCGTCGCAGGGCTCTATCCGCGCCGCATCTGGATCTCGAGTTTTAGCGTTCGCTGAGTAATCGTGACTCGGATCTCTGCCATCTTTCCGATCGTCTTCGACGGCGGTGATTTTCATGAGTGCTCGGTGAATCTCGTTACCTTCGCGGCAACGTCCGATTCGTTTAACCTGACTCGAGAGGCTTGATCCCAATTGGCACTGGCTTTGTGACAACAAAGAAGCTAGTGTAAGGTCTTCGGCTATTAATCACCCGAAAGGAGTAAAACCTGGGGCGGCGTTGGAGATTCAGCGTCTCTGGGCTAATTAGCATCTGCCGCCCTTTCGAGAAATATCATCAAATATTTTAATTTGAAGGAGTCGAGACAGTTTTAATATTAATTCAGTATGACAATTCTCTGATAAAGTTCTCGAACTTTCGTGTTTAAACTTTTCCCAATTTCTTTCGTCCAAAATTTACCGCCCCCAAAAATTTGTCGCCCCATAAAATTTTATGCACAAGGGTGTAGCCTACTTAGTCTATATACAATTCGGCCTCTGAGTAAAACCCCGATACTAGATCGCCCACCGAACCTCCAAACTAGTTCATCGCTGCATATCGACCAGCCACACCATAAGTTACATCACCGTATCAAAATGCGACTGTATCTGTCGAATTCCAAAAATCTTATAGTCTGATGTTTGAAGAAATCTCATAGTGCTAATATTTTGTGTTTTTTGTCATATGTATTGTGTGCGTTTTCGAAATGACTCGCTTATGATTTATAATAAAATTTATCTAGGTCTGTGTTACTGTGTCGTTGGATACCTTTCTTGTGCCATCGCGTCAGCTGGCCAAACATTAAATTCATGCAACTATTCGAGCGATGGAGCTGCTCTCGAGAAGTAACGAGTGCACGAGATACATACATTTGCTCGTGGTCATGTTCGTCCAGAGTGTCTCAAGGAAACACAACAACTGTTCCGTGCATCACTGAGCACTCAAGTCGAGAGCAAGGACGACGAGGAACTCGTCTATGCAAATTGACATTAATATGCAATTGGAGCAATAGATCCCAATTAATTATCTTCGGGTAATTGGGATCCCGCGGCGCACGGAAAGCGTCTTAACGAAGTTACTGTACGCAGTCCCCCAATTTGGCAACAAAACGACCCGAAATTGCCACGACGTTAACTAGATATTAATATTTACCAACGTAATTTCAACTACATACATATACGCATTTGTGCCGCAGCAATATATATCACTTACGTCTTTTAATTCTACTGCGCAACGGTAACTTCTAACCAACGTTATTCCCCGTATTTCATTCATTGTAACTCCTTGTTTTACGACGTCTATAGAGATTACAAGCGTTACGGTAAATATAAATAGAATAAACAGCTAGAAACAGTGATCAGTCATTTATGAATCGATTAAAATTGCATTAAAATATCAACGACTGCGTAAGAATTTGTAGCGATACCTCCGATTCCGCCGCAAGATGGCATTCCGCCCGATGCCGCTCTCTCGCAAGTGCTCCCTCAGCTACCGATTCCTATATACAGGGTGATTGGCACGAAACGCCTGATCCGCCTCGCAACCGTGACGAGGTCAACCTCCCGTGGTGTCTCTCCGAAGCTATGGTTTTCGACCCCCGAAGGGGTTGGAGTACCTCTTAAGAAGTGAGAAATCTTCGAATTCCTCATTTCTCATCAGCTCTGTGCGGAAGCGACGGCAATGGATTCCTGGCGTTCCGTCGATTAAAATCATACCAAACATCATGCACATTGGACTACTTTGACACAAGCTATTTGTGTTCCTTATGTAAAAGTAGTCCGATTTGCACGACATTCTCATTGCCCTCAGCCTCGGCTCGTTACATCATTTTTTATTTTATTTTGGTTAGAGTTAGGATTGGTTAGGGTTAGGATTGGTTAAGGTTAGGATTGGTTAAGGTTAGGATTGGTTAAGGTTAGGATTGGTTAAGGTTAGGATTGGTTAAGGTTAGGATTGGTTAAGGTTAGGATTGGTTAAGGTTAGGATTGGTTAAGGTTAGGATTGGTTAAGGTTAGGTCCTAACCTTAACCAATCCTAACCTTAACCAATCCTAACCTTAACCAATCCTAACCCTAACCAATCCTAACTCTAACCAAAATAAAATAAAAAATGATGTAACGAGCCGAGGCTGAGGGCAATGAGAATGTCGTGCAAATCGGACTACTTTTACATAAGGAACACAAATAGCTTGTGTCAAAGTAGTCCAATGTGCATGATGTTTGGTATGATTTTAATCGACGGAACGCCAGGAATCCATTGCCGTCGCTTCCGCACAGAGCTGATGAACAATTCAGAAGCACTCAAGAGTTAGGATTGGTTAAGATTAGGATTGGTTAAGGTTAGGATTGGTTAAGGTTAGGTCCTAACCTTAACCAATCCTAACCTTAACCAATCCTAATCTTAACCAATCCTAACTCTTGAGTGCTTCTGAATTGTTTGTGAAGGTGTAGGCTGGACTGTACTACACTACAACGAAAGCTTTCCAGGAATATGATAAATTGTAGTACAGGGTGATTGGCACGAAACGCCTGATCCGCCTCGCAACCGTGACGAGGTCAACCTCCCGTGGTGTCTCTCCGAAGCTATGGTTTTCGACCCCCGAAGGGGTTGGAGTACCTCTTAAGAAGTGAGAAATCTTCGAATTCCTCATTTCTCATCAGCTCTGTGCGGAAGCGACGGCAATGGATTCCTGGCGTTCCGTCGATTAAAATCATACCAAACATCATGCACATTGGACTACTTTGACACAAGCTATTTGTGTTCCTTATGTAAAAGTAGTCCGATTTGCACGACATTCTCATTGCCCTCAGCCTCGGCTCGTTACATCATTTTTTATTTTATTTTGGTTAGAGTTAGGATTGGTTAGGGTTAGGATTGGTTAAGGTTAGGATTGGTTAAGGTTAGGATTGGTTAAGGTTAGGATTGGTTAAGGTTAGGATTGGTTAAGGTTAGGATTGGTTAAGGTTAGGATTGGTTAAGGTTAGGATTGGTTAAGGTTAGGATTGGTTAAGGTTAGGTCCTAACCTTAACCAATCCTAACCTTAACCAATCCTAACCTTAACCAATCCTAACCCTAACCAATCCTAACTCTAACCAAAATAAAATAAAAAATGATGTAACGAGCCGAGGCTGAGGGCAATGAGAATGTCGTGCAAATCGGACTACTTTTACATAAGGAACACAAATAGCTTGTGTCAAAGTAGTCCAATGTGCATGATGTTTGGTATGATTTTAATCGACGGAACGCCAGGAATCCATTGCCGTCGCTTCCGCACAGAGCTGATGAACAATTCAGAAGCACTCAAGAGTTAGGATTGGTTAAGATTAGGATTGGTTAAGGTTAGGATTGGTTAAGGTTAGGTCCTAACCTTAACCAATCCTAACCTTAACCAATCCTAATCTTAACCAATCCTAACTCTTGAGTGCTTCTGAATTGTTTGTGAAGGTGTAGGCTGGACTGTACTACACTACAACGAAAGCTTTCCAGGAATATGATAAATTGTAGTACAGGGTGATTGGCACGAAACGCCTGATCCGCCTCGCAACCGTGACGAGGTCAACCTCCCGTGGTGTCTCTCCGAAGCTATGGTTTTCGACCCCCGAAGGGGTTGGAGTACCTCTTAAGAAGTGAGAAATCTTCGAATTCCTCATTTCTCATCAGCTCTGTGCGGAAGCGACGGCAATGGATTCCTGGCGTTCCGTCGATTAAAATCATACCAAACATCATGCAAATTGGACTACTTTGACACAAGCTATTTGTGTTCCTTATGTAAAAGTAGTCCGATTTGCACGACATTCTCATTGCCCTCAGCCTCGGCTCGTTACATCATTTTTTATTTTATTTTGGTTAGAGTTAGGATTGGTTAGGGTTAGGATTGGTTAAGGTTAGGATTGGTTAAGGTTAGGACTGGTTAAGGTTAGGATTGGTTAAGGTTAGGATTGGTTAAGGTTAGGATTGGTTAAGGTTAGGACCTAACCTTAACCAATCCTAACCTTAACCAATCCTAACCTTAACCAATCCTAACCTTAACCAATCCTAACCCTAACCAATCCTAACTCTAACCAAAATAAAATAAAAAATGATGTAACGAGCCGAGGCTGAGGGCAATGAGAATGTCGTGCAAATCGGACTACTTTTACATAAGGAACACAAATAGCTTGTGTCAAAGTGGTCCAATTTGCATGATGTTTGGTATGATTTTAATCGACGGAACGCCAGGAATCCATTGCCGTCGCTTCCGCACAGAGCTGATGAGAAATGAGGAATTCGAAGATTTCTCACTTCTTAAGAGGTACTCCAACCCCTTCGGGGGTCGAAAACCATAGCTTCGGAGAGACACCACGGGAGGTTGACCTCGTCACGGTTGCGAGGCGGATCAGGCGTTTCGTTCCAATCACCCTGTATACCTGTTTCGACTTACCTAACATCCCCCGTTTAAGGCAGGGTCTGCTAGGTAAGCCTTACCGATGAGTCCGCTAAGAAACTCAGGACGAAACGAAAACGTCAAAAATTTCATAAATAATCTTGTTCCAATATAGGGAACATGATGTGCGTCACGAGTGTTGTGAAATTCCATTATAGGGCAACTTGGGTGGGGTTGTTGTGGTTTAATCTCTATTAAGATACATATCAAATTGTAGCAAACCTCGACAAATATCGCTTAACAATAATATAATATACATTCCACAAATCCTTTACACTGTTATCCCACACGAAGCACGTCCGCAGGCTCCGTTTCCATGACAAAGATTCGGGGTCCACAGGAGGAGCCGCCAGGGAAAATCAAATCAGCCGTTCCCGCTTTTCGCTTCAATCATTTATCCCCATCATTGTCGCCGTGCAAACATAGAACGGGTATGATCGATTGCAATTCAACAAGCACATGCGTTAATGGTGCGCCGTTGTTCCCCAACTCTCGCCCAAACAATTTATAATCCAGCGAGACAGTTAATAACCGAGGAGCGCGAAAGAACATAGTTACATAGTAACCCGCGAAGCCCCGTGCCACTGGAAGCCCTCGATGGGGGGAATAAAGAAGCGAATGGGAAAATAAAAGATGAGTGGAAGCGCGAGGAGATCGAGGATACGCGACGTGCGCGGGATATTCGCGTGGAGGAGGAGGAGGAGGAGAAAAGCAAAGAGAGCAAGGGGAGAGGAGGCCGGCGCGCGAGACGAGCGACGGGGATAAATGATTCACCGGGCACCGGAAGCGCTCGCGTTTCCGCACCCCTGTCCCTTGAGCACTTTTTCAAACGCGTCCGGACAAATTTGTATTTCGCTCGAGAAAACCAGGCTCTCTTTGGCCGTTCGTGATGAGAAACCGGGAAACTAGACGATGGAGAATGGCGGAGAGGGACGGACGTGTGCGTCGGGAAGCTCGGCGAAGAACAAGGGAATCGCTGGATGGATCCAGGCTGCAGGGCGAAGAAGAGGGATTTATTAAGCCATCAGTAGCAATTAGGCGGAGAGTCGCGATATTACGCCGCGATGCCCGGCCTTAGAATCACTTGTGACGGTGTGCACTGACCCGAATTTCGGTGTTCGCTTTCGTGGACTCGAGTGCGCCGAGGGTTGAAGCAAGGGGTCGGGGCCTCGGGACACTTCGAACGTGTGGAAGAAAATTTGAATCGCTTTGTGTGCTCCTGGAACATCGGGGATTTTTTTTGAGTCTATGTAAATCTTGAATTTTAAAATCTTTAAGAATCTTAATTTAAATTAAGAATTTAAACAATTAAATGTTCTTTATTTTTTAGGGGAATTGTTAAGTTTCTAGGAATCTGGTGTGGCTTAGTCCCCCTCTACGAGTCGCGGCGGGAGACTGAGTGGGGGGAACGCTCCGCCCACAGAAGTGCTGCGCGATTTAATTGGCGGGTACTTTAATTATCTTTTGTGAGAAAACGGTTCGTTTGCGACACATGGTTCATTTTCAAACTTTTGTACTCTTACTGAGTAGATTGTGTAGGTATAAGGAAGAATCTTCTATCTTAAATTTGAAAAACAAGGTTTATTTTGAAATAGAACTTTTTATCAAATTTTCAACAATCCAGGTGTTTAAATTTATCTGTGAAGGGAATGACCGTGAGTTGTTGTTTTTATACGCACTGTATGTCGGGTGCTGTTAAGATTGCTGCCCGTCACGCATGCAGGTTTATCAGCGGCTGCGACGAACATGAAAAAGTTGAACAAGTAACGATTAACGTCGACATTCGTGCATCGATGCGCGGAGTAAAAAGGGAAACGGTTGGGCGTAAAACCAGTGTATTAGAGTGCCGAGGAAAGAAAAAAGAAGCGGCGATAGTGTCCCTGATACGATTTATCTTTAACCTCCGCTGGGCAGCAGTGATTTCTTCCTTTTCCCCGTCGATCACGGTCGAAAAATGGTCGGAATGCAACCTCGAGAGCGATTTCTCCATGTTATTAGTGCGTCCCTCGGGACGCGAACGTGTTCGGTTATAAATGGACGAAAATGCAGTTAAATCGTTGGAGAAATACGACGTTAGCGATAATTAGAAAATCATTTATTCCAATGAAGTTACTCGTAACATAGTATCGGAACATACGGTAACAACCTATAGTCGAATTAACCAAAAAAAGGCACCTTGGGACCGGGGCCAGAATTTGCGACGTTGCCGCTACTCCAGGCTCGTGATTGGTGCCTGATTGGCCAATGACTTTCGACTAGTTAGCTGTGGGCGTAGAGTAATCGTTGTCCTTGTCGGGTGTATATTGCTATATATCCTCTTCCAGAGGACAAGAGACGTCCGATCTGCTACACAACGTGGCAACGTCGCACGAAGTACGGAGCAGGCATTGGGTCTCTTCCGAGCCATGCGCGCCGGCCTACGCGCCGCCCAGGTGCCTTCTTTCGTTAATTCAACTATAGTCTCACAGGAATGAAGCTGATCAATTTCATTTTCTATAAATTTCTAAATTCTGGCACTTGAGGTTATAATTAGTGCTAAACTGATCAATTATTCCTATTTTTTTAGGAGTTCAGTTTGACTTCTCACTGACCCAATTGCAGCACATTACATATAAGTGACATTATGGTATATCAACAAGAATACTTCAGTCTTGGAAACCAAAATTCGTTTTTTAAATTCCACAATTCTTTATTCAGCTCTTTATATCAATTCTTTATTCAGTATGAACCAATTACTATTAGATGACTGGGAACGAAGCTACTGACTTTCTACTGACTCTTTTGCCCCGCCCCTTGTGCTTAGCTCCTCCCACGCATACCTCCCATTTAGGAACGCCCTATACAGGGTGTGAAAATGTAGTGGTCACGATTATCAGGGCTTAACCTACCGTTATGAATCCACTGCCCCTTTTCATACATCGTGTGTGTATATATATATAAACCTGCGCATTATTGTACAATAAGACAACATTACCATTTTACTATTACTATCACTATCATTGCTGTTACTACTATAACTTTTATTATCACTGTCATTGCTATTATTACTATTATTATTATTCTTATTGTTATCGTTACTATTACAAAATCCCGGCAGGCCCAAGGCCCTTTCCTCTTCCACCACGCGACTATTACAACCCCTCAATTCCACACCAAGTTTTCCTGTACAATTATTCCCGGGAACCTGGTCACTCTGACTTCGACAACCAGAAAGTAAAGAAACAAAACAAACGTTAAGCTGTCCTTAGAAATTCTTATTTCTGGAATCCAGTATATTAACGGTCCCAAACGTTTCGGCCCACACCGTAACACCCACACTCCTAAATTAGCAGAGCACACCTTTAATCTTAATTTTAAATTGCAATAATCTTTCAGTCAACACATCTCCACCAATCACGACTCCAAACTCACCCCCTTAAATCCGCGACCGTTACTTTCTTCGCACCCTGTACACCCCCAACCAGCCTCCGTCTCGACTATCCTCAATTACCAGACAGTCTCGATTACGTCGCGTAATCGTCGTTTCGCGACACGCAAAAACAATAGACACCCGCACTTGGGGAGATCGCGGCACGACGATTCGTATCATTTTATTATTCATCCCCGTCCCCACCCTCCTGCATTATTCATGGGCAGGCCAAGAACGGGGAAACTCTGTAGGGGGTGAGCGTGGACGATGTTCGAGCTCATTATTTTATAAACGTTAGACTTCGGTTACGGACAGATTCCAGTTTTACGGGGCTTTCTCCGTCTCCAGCGGTTGCATTTGCATACCTCGCAGACGTTCGAAGGGGAAAGTTTTAATTGGAGATTCTCTGTCGTCGAGGACATTTTTCCGCGAATTTTCGCTTAACGATCCGTCGATACTCTTCTACGAACGTGTGATTTCCCTCTGTCTTCGCTGACCCCCATTTTTTTAATGCAGTGGTATGGAAACAGGGGGAGGGAAGGGGGGCAGGGTAGCAAGCGAGAGAAATCGGATTTTTACATATAATGGCGACGGGCGGAGGGGGGGAGTGGTGGATTTAAAAGTACGGCTTTGAGTAGCACGCATGGACTCCACTTTGCCATTTATTCGGACCGCGGTGAAAAAGGCTGCTCGCAGGCCCGCATCCAGGGGGTGATATGTAGGAAGCGAAAGGGAGAGAGAGAGAGAGGGAGGGTCTGGTAACTAAAAATATATGGCCACGGCTCGAAACGAGCAGGCTCAAAGAAGCGCACCCCCTCTACGGGTTCTTCAAAGTGCACTCGTGGGTGATTACGTCGTAATAATTTTTGAAAATGAACGCGCGAATGACGACCCTGCGTTGGAGGGGATTGGCGTTTATCCGTGTGCTAATTACAAAGGTGGTAAAAGGGGGACCACGCTGAGAGTCTTTGAGTTGATTATAGGTTTAAATTCATTGTCATTGATACCGCATTAGGTAGGTAAGGTAAAAGACCCAATACGTGGACAAGTCCCAGTAGCTGGACAGTGGTGCAAAATACTGATTAGTACATTTAATATCCGCTTTATCCAAAAAAGAACAATTTTATTAATTTATTCAAATATTTAGTAAAATATATTCATATATATATTTTATTAAATATTTGAATAATTGAATAAAATAGTTATTTTGCACCAGTGTCCAGCTACTGGGACGTGTCCACGTATTGGGTTTTTTACCTTACTACTTGTCTGTAGTAGGTAACAAAATTTTAAGTTCACCGATTTTTATTTAATTTGATAAAAATGCACTAAAAACTAAAAGATAGTAGTTCTTTTCTTGTACTACAATTACGATGGTGATACGTCGTTTTAAATAAAATTGTGGGGCCTATTTCAAATCTATTGGATTGGTGGAAATGGGTTAAAATTCAGTTACTAAGATGTGAACCAAACAAACAAACGGAATGAGGGGTGAAACTAAATAAAATCGTTTAAAAATGGCTCGAATCTTGATTCCTTTCATGAGATTTTTTACTAAAAATTATCTTCACACCCAATCGTCGTCGAGTTGATTATTCATTGTCATTGATAGTTTCAAAATTTGATATTGCATTAGATTTATCTGTAGTAGGTAAAAAATTGCTGTATTCCTTCCAGGTGATTTTTGACTAAAAATAAAATTATCTTCACACCTTCTTCGTCCGAGATAAAGCTCGTGAGACACGAGGTGGAATATCTTATCGAGGTTTTTTAGTGTCTTGTGGGTTTAGTAGCGGAGTTCGATAGTTTGACTGACAGGATTGAGAGTGTGGGGGTGTCGGGGAGGAAAGGCTTTGTGATGGGAGTGGAAAAGTCATCGTAATTGGCAATTGAAGTAAAATATTTCCCAGCCAGTTGTAAAGTTGGAAATGAACCACTTTCTGACAGGTAGTTATTTAAGTTTTGAATGATTGGCACTGCTTTGGTATCAGTTTCTTCCCCCTCTATCTGACGCAACGGGAGGCAGAGTGGGGGGAACGCCACGCCCCTGGAAGCATTTAATATGTTTTTAATGATAAAACACACACTTTATCATGTAATTGCAAAATCATTTTTATATAAATCGACTTATATATTTGAAAAATTCTCCAACGTGTTTCCTCCGTACCTTAAATGTCCAAGTAGTGGGACATTTACCTTATTATTATACTCGGTAGCGTTGCGCTTGGGTCCAAGGAGACCCAGCACCGCCGCACGGGGATTAAACCTTCCTAAAGCACTCGAAACCTCTCCAAACACCACCGAACCGTTCCCGAACTGTGGGAGCGTCCGGTGAAGTGACGGAGCTGTAATATTCGAATGTGCCAAGTATTTGCAATACTCGAACGCTCTAACCGAGTTTTATTTGCTCGACATCGACAAGTGAGCGTAGATCGAGCACTCCAGGCCACTTAAACACGGCGGATCGATCCTACGCCGCTGGAAGCTGCGCCAAAGTTCGGCCAGCCGAAATGTCGTCCGCCAGACGGAATTGACAAAATTATCGGGAGCAGCGGAGTGGAGACGGGGACAATGAGACAATAAACGCACGTTTCCCTTTGTCCAAGTTACTCGTCGATTCTATTGTCGAACGTCTTCGCGTCGCTACCTGTATATATGTTTCCCCTACAGTCACTTTTCGACACTGTGATGAAGGGGACAGGAGGCGAGTGGGAGGTAGCAAGATAAGGTGTAATCGAAGCAGGTGTGAGGGATGAGACCGGGCGATATTTACAGTTTCGCTTCAATATGTATATATGTTACTCATTACTGTAAAAGTTCGAAGACTGCTCAATCTTTAGATTTGACAGTTATCCCGTGCAATATATGGGCAGAGTAAAATAAAAAAATACAAAAAATAATACAAAAATTATGATAAATCATAAACGGTAATATTTTAGAACATAAAAATATACATTTTTTTTAACTGGAATTTGAAATTTTATTAAACTGTGAAAGGGTTAAGGTGCCATCCCACGTGGCGCGGCGAGTTACTCGCCGTGTGATCGCACCTTAAGATTCAGCGGCAAATCCTAGGATTTACCGGTACGGGGCAGTAAAAGTCCGAAATATCCCAGAAAACATTGTCAAGCTAAGACGAGAAATGTGAAAAGACGAGAAGTGTCCCGAGAGATGTCAACCTAACCGAGACCTAAGCCCGAAGTTCAAATATTTTATAAGGTATTTGAGACTTTTACCGCCCCGTAGCGGTAAATCCTGAGATTCCTCTATTGTCGAACTTTTACGGTAACGTGAACGTTTGCAACCCTCGCCTGGCGGGTGCAGAGTCCAGTTTCAACCATCCCAACTAATTTAATGAATTTTAATAAATTTTAAATAATTTTTTAATTTTTATTTTATATCAAACTAATTATATTGGTAATTACTTACTAAATACCAATTTTTTGCTAGGAAATAAGAAGTACTCACTACGTCTGCGATAAAAGTTACACGTGAAATTATGTTACGGGTCAGAATAGACCCGGTGTCCGCGCATGGTCGATTGTCAATTCATTCGCCCCGCAAGGGTTAATTAGGTGCACCAAGAATGTAATAAGGAGGTCAAGTTGGCGTTCCGGATTATCGCCTTGTTTTATCGACTTGAAGTGCAAAATTTTGTTGGTGTGTCACGTACCTGCGACGCTGGTCTGCCAGGAGAAATTGGGTGTCACAAGTATGTGACGCGCGGTAGGGGACGTGCTAACACTTGGGGTAGGCGTTTTAACGAAAGCTATATGTATCTAGGAACGTGGGCGTGAAAGGGCAGCTTGCGGTGCTGAAGAAGCTTCTTTCGTTAACAAACAATATGCAGTTCGTCGCATAACTGGTTGTACAATAAATTGAAAGCTGGTAATTCTGCGCGACAAATGATGATTACGCTTGGCATAACTCGGCATAGCAGTTGACACTTGTTCTTTTTCTTTGTTTTGTCTTAATACTTGTGTTGCGTCTCCTATATTTCCGAAAGGAAAGTGAACTATTAATACTAAAATTGAAATTAAACTAAAAAATTGGAACAAAATAAAATTAAAATGATACTAAAAATAGACAACAGTCTAACTTACCTGCTTATATCTCTAAATACGCTGTTTACCGTTTATTTGTTAAATAAATAAATAACTTAGAAAATGTAAATTTTACAGGAAAGACAGTTTAAAATTTTCATTTCACTGATAATTGAACACTGATCATATAATTTATTTAAATTCACATTTTCTGTTGTGCCACTATCAATGCCAAGCAGCATGTCTCTGCCCTCTGGTGGGCGGGCAGCCGAGTATAAGTCAGAATTATTAGTTTAGCAGGAAAACACTTGGAATATTTGAACTGCTATGTAACATCAGGTGTTAAATTTTGGACGTGAAAGTTGATAACACATATGTTAAAAGAAACTTGTATTTTTAACTTGGATTCACAAAATAAACCAAATAAGAAAGTGTCTAAGCTTTGACCAAAATTTGACTTATACTCGTTTGCTCGCCCACCAGAGATACGTTAAAAACATAGAATACAATTTCTTCAAAAGAGTCTTCATTTCCCAACAAACTGAGTTCATTCACAGTGCCATTTGTCGCCTGGCACCGGCGTGTTTCCGCGCCGAGGCGAGTCTGGCATGGAAACTATCGATCCACGTCCCCTGCCGAATGTTTACTCGGAAACTTGATACTTTCTTCGCCGTCCTGAGCGACTTCTGAGGTCATTGAATTCCACTACAAACTACAAGCCCGAAGATAAACTTGCTAATCCTTATCCTACGTGCATCCAAAGGCATGAAAGGGACTGTGGAACTTGGGATATCATTTCGGTCGCCTTACCCGCCTTACCGGTCAGTCAGAGAGTCCCAGTTCCCTGCTATTCACCCTTCGCGCGAGCATTCCACGGTGCCTGTATTAAATATATCGGCGATGACGGTAAAATCCAGCCTCGCCGAAGCGACGCGACCCGATACCAATCTATCGGGGCCACCCTCGGCGTTCGATCGCGTACGCGTAGTAATTTCCTATCGGCTAAACGGTGTTTTTCAATTCCACGTGTTCCCCGATCCCTCGTTAATTTAATTGGACTCGAGAGGCGGGATCTCGTTCGCGCCGTCTTCCCCTCTGCCTCCCCTCCGCTTCCCCGGCCACCCCATTTCCTTTATCGCTCTCAAGTATGCAACATTTCCAAATCAGGAGCGTTGCCAAGTGGGACACGCCGCGTTTCCTGCTCCTGCTGTTGCTGCGCCCGGCCGTTGCTTACCATTTTCCTCGCGTTCTCCGCGCGCAATCAATGGTTCTGCGAATCTACGTGTTTACTTTGAAATCTGTCGGGCCCCCTACACCCTCTCCTCTCTGGTTGCCTCGCCCCTTTTCCCTCGATGAATGCTTGCAGGAAGTTCGACAAAGGGAACGTCCGCGTGCTATCTCGCCGCCGCTGGACGATATCTAAATATAGAGCTGTTTATCGTCTTAAATTAGAAAAGTGTACGTACGTATGTGCGTGCGCGCTGTATCGCGTGCGGCAATCGACGCTTTCGATTACAATTCAGCGCAGCTCGCACGGAGGATGCTCGAAAATGGTCGGAACGAGGCAAGAGATAGTTAATGGGCGATGAAAGTGTCGAGATTTTTTTTAATTATTTAGACTGTTGCTAACCCCTGCGACGGTTTGGCTGATGCCTGCTTCATTTTTACTTTCTCCATGTGCAAATGGGCGCATGGGATAAAATGGAGGTGTTTGCGATGGTTAATAATAATAACACTGTTGGTGTGGAGATTTCAATTTTCTGCATTAGTCGCGTGCGGATATTTTGAGGTAGCATTTAATGACCGTGTTCGCCGAACGCCTATGCGCGTTCACCGCACAGTATGTGCATAGTAATCAAAGGGTTAACAGATTGAATGCTGCAGTAGAATTTGAAATTCTTTATAAAATTCTAAAAACTGATCAGAAATTGAAATTCCCATATTCAATTACACGAATGGTATTAAATCAATGGTGCTCTTTCAACTTTTCAAAATCGAACTCAAGGAAATTCTTCTATTTTTCAATGAAAGTCTTATTTGAAATGGCTCTTGTCAAACACCATCGAAGAATATTTTTTTAAATATTTTCCATAAAAAAAGTATTTGTTAATCTTGTTTATTAAGTTAGCAGAAACTTATCAGCCACGAAATCGCGTTACTTTTATATTTTAGTTATTATCGTTTAGGTCATTACAATGCACGACACGTACAGAGGATTACTCTTCCAAAAACCAGTCGAAAACGTGCACCAGAATTTTTTACACGCGAGCCTTCGTTCTCAATAAAATCACCGAGGACTTGCATGGAGCACGCGCGCGTTTGGCCCACCCAAAACGGAGCAAACAATGTTGCGTCGAATATTTGTTATTTTATTTTCAATGCGTATGTGCAGTTTTGAAGCATTCTGTGCCACAATATTTTTGATTCCATGCTGGCAAAGGTATTTTTATAAAATATGGCACATTTTAACTATTTCCAAAGTGTTACCTTGTCCTCCTATTTGAAACAGTTTATAAATGCCAGCTTTTATAAAACAATTTTAAATACACCCTTCAAATAACCTCTGCCCTCTCTGCTGAAAATATTACTGCAAAATTCCTCTGCTTTTTTTTAATATTTCAAAGCATCCAAGATGTCAGTTAAATATAAATTTTTTTAGTACCATTCACAATAGATGACAGTATTAAAACTATTACACTAAACAGAACAAATAGAGCAATAAGGCTAAAATAGTTCAAATACTAATAATAACTAATAATGCTTCTATCGCCTTCACCCTTCAAAATTGATCACAGCATTCCCACAAAATTTCTTTCTCATAATGATCCATAATATTACCTCCAAAGATATTAACCTCCTTTCATGAATCACCTTGTGACTCGTACATCATTCTATAAACAGTCCATACCCCACACTATGCTTTTAATATTTGATTTTTAAACAGCAGCACAGCAAGGTTCGCCCCTGTCCCTCGATAACGCGTTATCTGTCGGTGGAGACAGCATTCAACCGGATCTAGGCTTTCCTTTTCAATTTCGAAGCCCGCGGTGGAGCTATACTATACATCTGTCATCGAGAACAAAAACAATAGTCGTCGAAGGTGGAAGTTGGAGCATTGTCTTGCTGTTTCCGCGTTGCGCGATATTTTTTTTCAATTCCACTCGACCCAGCATCGTTTTATTTTGAGACACACTGGCCCGATATTAACAGTTCCCGATTGCCCCTCATCGGCGCGTGGATTTCTATCGTTGGGCAACATCAGCTTCCCTTACTTATCGCTGGGTGGTTATTTATTGGCACTGTTAAGAACCGTCTCCCGGGAGAATGAAACATTTCCTAGGTTTGCTCCCTCTTTTTGATTGTTTTTTTTTCTGTTCATATAATTAGTTAAACATCCTTGTTTCTTATCAGAGCACTTTGATATACCAGCGCTCTGCTATTCGAGTGCTTTACTGTTCGGACGCTTTGCTATTCAAGCGTTCTGGTACTCGAACGCTTTGTTACTCGAACACTCTGGTACAAGAATAAAAAAGAAAACAATTGTAGAATAAGTAAATTTTTTAAATACTGATAAAAATAAAATTCACTAAAGAGCGCATACCGAAAATCGTTAGTATTCCAAAAGTATGCTGAGTATCCATGCTGTCCTCCTTAGTTAAACTGTCGTATCTAAAATTTTTTCATTTTTTGAGTTACCTTTTAAGTAAAGTTAGAAAACTCCACATGCTTCGTAAAGGTTTATAAACGGTCCAATGTATTTAACCTAGTATCTTTCCAAATGGTTAAAATATCTTATCTAAAACAATTAATTAATTGGTACGTTAATAATACATTACCTACCGATATACCTATTACAAAAAATTATATTAATCTGTTACGAAATAATGACAACATGTTTTAATTCGAATGATGGGAAATAAGGACAATAATAAAACTTGAGTTTTCTCGGTTGTTTCAAAATGCTAGATAGGACATTTGAACTAAACAGGACAGTATGTTTCTGGAGTATTTTGTCTGCGTTCGCTTGCTATTGCTTTTCCGATATGACTATGTATATCTCTGCAAGGAACATAATACGTTACTACTTATATGTCTTTCATCCGCTGCACTTTATTATATTTCATTCATTCGTGATACACGGCAGTTTCTTTTCTGTACGTTTTCGTTTATCGCGTTTCCCAGCCCCGGGCATCATTTCCATCAACTAACACGCCTCCGTGGACAAAAGTGTAGCGACGCGATGCCGGTGTTGAGCGTCGACCAGAGAAGAAAGGACACGGAGAGCAGGCAGCGTGACGGTAGCTGGAGGAACCTTTTAAAAATAGCTTTCCCGGCGAGAAAGACCTCGAGTGGGTTTCTCTAATTAAACAGAATTTCCTTGGTTAACCACGCCGACAAGCATCGCCAGGATTCCCTCTTGTTGTTGCTGCCTGTGTGCCGAGGCATTTGCACACCGTGGCCCGCGGTCTGTTCCCTTTCTCGCCCCTGGGATCACGCGAAAACCATTCGGGAAACAGAGCGCTCGAATAACAGAGTATTGGAATATTGGGGAATTCGAATGACAGAGTGCGGGTGACGGAATATTGGAATAGTAAAGCGTTGCAATTTCCAATCCCATAGTGTCTGAATATTGCTGCAGCGGAACATTCGAATAACAGGGCGTTCGAATAGCAAAGTGTTCGAGTATCAAAGCGTTCGAGTACCAGAGCGTTCGAATACTAGAGCGTTCGAGTATTAGAGCGTTCGAATATTGGTGCGTTGGAGTATTAAAGCGTTCGAATACTAGAGCGTTCGAATCTCAGAACGTTCGAATTTCAGAGCGTTCAAGTACCGGAGCGTTCGAGTACTAGAGCGTTCGAGTTCTAGAGCGTTCGAATAGCTCATTGTCAGCAATGGAACAGCAGAGTGTTCTGATAACAGGGTTGCTCTTGTACTACACTGTTTATTACCCAAATTCCCATTTCTCTTCCCCGCCTTTTCTTTCCAGTCACGCATATTCCAGCAAAAAAATTAGAAAGGAGAAAAGGTTTTTATTTTGCCTCCATTATAATACTCCCATTCTCGGTGACACTTTCCTCATTTTATTTCGTCAGTGGGTTAATCAAAGAGGAGTTTTCCCAGCCGTAATAAGGGCGGAATCCCTTAAGCGTAGTTCCTTGCGTTACGGGTGTAAAAAGTCTCGAGTGGACTTCCGTAATTAAAGAGAATTTTCCGAGTGACACGCTGGATTAAATTAACGCCTTTCGCGGCTTGCTGCGCTGGAGCTTCAAGTGTCTCGAATTTTTTCCCCCTTTAGTCGTGTTGCGTACTCGTGTTGCTTTCTGTCGCGAGCTTAAGTTCCCCAATGCCATGCAACTTCTTTCATAATAGATTTCGAGCCTTCCTTCAGCAGTGCCATGCTTGCGGTATGTTAATGCAATCATGGCATAATTATCTATTACCATTTTATGATATTCCAAGTACAGATTGACGTTTTGGTCTCAGAAGCCACTCTGAAGATCCTTTTAGGAGAAGATGATTTTTTCTGAGCAATAGTACTCTACATTCGAAATCATAAAACTTGCAAATGGGATCACAAGGTGGTTGACAACAAAAACTAAGAATTTAAGAATTACTAACAATTATTCAATCGTAAAACATCTATGATTAAAAAACACCATTAAAGTTGACTGTTTAGCGTTTACATAAACTCTTTTCATTATAATCGCGTGCTAAATTCTTCCCTAAAGTTACATTGGTATATTATAGCAAAACAGGAAAATTGGACCCCTTGAAATACTACTTGTTTTTCAGTACTCTCTAAAATACTCTGAAACACAGATGAATTAAAGCTAAAGTTCCTTCTGGAACATGTTTGAAGTACTCGGAGATTCCTATCGTTCACAGAGCTCTGCAACGATTCGTCCATAACCCGTTCTCCAATCGCAATCATCCAGCACATGCATCCCTCGGATTCGCCTTGTATCCCCCCAGAGATTGATTTTTCCTCGAATATGCCACGAACAATGCAGTAGAAATCCTCCTTGTACATACCACTCGATGCCCACGAATCTCAGAAGCCCGAGATTCACCGAATTCCTTCGCAGCGGACGTCGAAGACGACTTGCGATCCCGATGCGTGGCAATACCTCGCGCGCTGTACGGAAAATAAGGGTGTCGACTCCGATTTTCATAGAAATAGGGGGTTACTTCGGACGCTCCCATATTTCCACGACACACCGTAGGAAATGTAGGAAAAATCGGGGCTTCCTATCTCGCTCTTTGGCCAAAGTAGTAAAGTGTATGCACCCATATCAGTGTTCCATGACGGGGGTCAGTGCCATCAGTGTCAGTGTCAGTGTTCTCTTTGGGTCTGTGTCAGTAACCGGCACGGACAAGTGTCAACTACTGCATTCGACAACAGGGAAACAATATTTTTAACCACTGATGTATTTTAACGGTGATGTAATATATTTTACCATTGATTTCTTTGATGACTGTTATACTTTACCACCGATATATTTTATGACTGATATATTTTTCATTGGTATATTTTACCATTGATATAAATATTCCACCACTGATTTCTTTCACCACTGTTATATTTTACCACAGATATTTGTTATCACTGAGATATTTTATCTCCAATATATTTTACTACTGATATATTTTTCAACTAATATATTTTTCACTGATATGTTTTTCAACTGATTTATTTTACCACTGATATATTTTACTACCGATATATTTCACCACTATTATATTTTACCACGGATATTTTTTACCACCGATATATTTTACGACTGATATATTTTTCAACTGATATATATATATATATTTTGCCATTGATATCTTTCACTACTGATGTAATTTTCTCCTGATATATTTTACCACTGCTATAGTTTCATCTGATATATTTTTTCACCGATATTTTCCACCGATATTACTTTACTACTGATATTTTACCATTGATGTCGGTCTCGAACGTCACTTTGGAACGAAGGGAGTCTTCTCAGCTTTGCTCTATTGCCGTATCGCGTAGAATGAAATATGAAACAGATCGACGGCCCTCGTGTCGCTCGTACGCTGTTTCATTGGCCGTGGTAAGAACAGAAGAAGTGGAAGGGGTTAGCGGCCACCTTAGTTGGAGGCAATACCGCAACTGATTACCCGATACGTGTGAATCCACCTTTAGGGGCGCAACTGCGTCGCGGAAATCCTTGACGTTGATGTCTCCGTCAGTTCCTTTGGCGCGGCGTCGTTCTAGGCGTACAGTCGATGATATCCGACTGGATATTACGTAGAAATGGATATTACAACCGCCCCCCTCTCGCAGTTCACGCCTGCTTGCTCTTCCTCTTCGCTGTACGTATCGTATAAAGAAAAATCGACGGTGGTTCTCCTCGTCAAAAGGGACATTTCTGTGCATGGCGCTTCGTATCGACTCGCTCGCCTCCGTGTTTGCTACCCTCTTCACGGTCTCATGAAAGCGAGACGACTTTCTCCCTGACAGTTCATTTTCTTCTTCGTCTTTTTCCTCTATTTCCCCTTTTTCCGTCGCCATTTTGCAGCGCTGTTTCGTCTTCTCCTATCTTGACGTAGACGCGTTTCTTCTGCGTATGGATACTGATATACAGGGTGAACAGGTGTATATAAGTGACTGAGTTCTTTTACTCTTATGTAGACCTACTCTTTTTCTTCGGGAATCTTGATATTCTAGATGCAAATAGATGGGAGTCGCCACTCCAGTTCTCCAACTGTAAGTGGCGCAGCCGGTCTCTTTCGATGTACACGCGTTCCGTGTTCGTTTGGAAGCGCTGGTGTTGTGGATGCAAAGATAGAACGCGAGTAATTGAAAGTGAGTAGTAGAGTTCGTAGTAGGAAGAAGAGGTTCCTATGTGAAAGAGCGCTTTTTGGATGATTTTAGAGCAGAAGTGGAAGAGAAGGCTCATTCTTTCTTTTGGGATCCAAGTACTTTTTAGCTGAAACTATTCTCTAAGAAGAGACATCGATCCTTAAGGGGAGGTTCTGGTCTAGAGCCCAAAAAAATAGGTGATATTTAGGAATTAATTAAAGGAAAACTACTATATATAATTTAATGGCACTTTTTGCATTGCATTAAGGATGTCTTAAATTATAGAAATATATTTTTTGTTTTATAATTAATCATTGCAGACAGCCCTGGGGAGTTGTTAAAGTCAAGGCGTCAAAAAACTGATCCAAATCGGTGGGACCTGTATCTCCAAAAGTTATTATCCGATTCGACTGAAACCTTTTTTATTTTGGGGGGACTAAAACAAATGACAAAAATTACATTTTTCTTAGAAAATAACGACACTTCAAGTTTGAAATCACTTTTCCCTGTATTTTTCGTCCTTTCATCGCCTTTGAAAATTATAAATTTTCAACTTTTTGTAATTTTTTTAGTTCCCTCCCTAGCCAGAAGTATATTCTTCAAAATAAAAAAAGTTTCAGTCGAATCGGATAATAACTTTTGAAGATACAGGTCCCACCGTTTTGAGAACACTGTTTCGAGAAAAACGCATTTAAAGTTTTACGTGAGTACCGAGTAGCTATATAGTGTTCCTTCTCGAGAATTCTTTCTCAAGAATTTCTCGAGAAATTTTATAATTTCTAATTTCTCATTTCTCGAGAAATTACAGTGTTTCTCGAGAATCTCCAATGTAGGAAAATTATTATAAATTTCATTTGTTTTCAGACATGAATTTTCAATTAGTTCAAATTGTGTGTTAATCGTGAACATATAAACACATGGTACAATCAGTGATAAATGTTAGCAATATGAACGAAGAATTGCGCGATTGTTTATAAACTTTTCTCTGCGTACCGCCGATGCTCTATATACAATTAAACTCAAAATGAAAAAATTTTCGGTAGCCGCAGATTTTGTCGCAAAAAAAGAAGTAGGTAGATTGGCTGACGCGACATTAGACGCATTGTGCTTTTGAAAAAATTATTTTAAAACAAAAAAGTAATGTTTCGCCTTGCTCACTTTTTATATTAAATAAATAAATTTATTATATTTAGTATCTTTTTTTTTCATTTACACAAGTTTTGTCTACGTTGGACACGAATAAAAATGTAGATAAATATTGTCAATATTATTCCTAACATATCAATTTTGCAAAATTTTGCAAAATTTTTTGAGAATTCTCGAGAATTCTCGAGAAATATAATTTGATTTCTCATTTCTCGAGATGTGAAAAATATCGAGAAATCAGGAACACTACGAGTAGCCGGGTGTTACCAATGCATTTGCCGCTACTCAAATGCCTATAACTTCGGGAATTTTACGAATTTCAACAAATCCTTTTACACACGTTTTCCTAAAAGGTTGAACATTCGAAAAATGAAATTAAAAAAAAATCTACTTTTAGACCAGAACCTTCCCTTAAGGCGAATTTAGACTTCACACTTTGGATCACACTGGCATTATCCCAGAATTTTTGTAACTTAATTTAACAGATAGTTTTTAAACAGCTGCTGATTGAAAATTAGCTTAAGTCAAAAGTAAAAATATTTTATATTTATGTTTTTTGTAATCAAACTATTCTCCTTGGCTGTGCACGAGCTTTTAGCACTTTTCTGGTAACAGTTTAAATAGCACATATCCGTACATATACTCCCAGTGGACGCGAGAAGGGACCTTTGCACCGTCCTCATAGTATTGCCACAGGCCCACATTGTAAAATATACTCGCCACAGAAGTGTCGTGCAGGAGTTCCTTACACATCATCCTCTACATCTGTAACCCCTAGTTTCATTCAGAAACCAACCCCCGGGTCGTGGCCACCCCTCGTTAAACCTCCCCCAATTCCGCAGAAGGAATCACCCCTGCGTCCACAGTAAAATCGAGTGTTTACCCGAGAGGTAAACAGGGATTCGTGCCCCCTGGGAGAGATCCATCTCCAAGGACCCAGAACACGTGGGCGACAGACGATCGGGCGGTGATACGATCGCCAGGAACACGTGTCGAGAGTTATTCGCGTCGAAAGGTTGCTCGAAACTCCTTGGCGGTGCTCGGATCCTCGAACGACACCACGTGTCTCGGGGATAATCCTCTCGCAGTTCTTTCGACTTGAATAGTGCTAAACCCCTGTTTAATAGCCCGAGGTCGAGGTCCATAAAAATCGCCAGCCCCCCAGTGCCCTCTTGGATCGTCGCAGTAATAATAATCGTTGGATTCTCCTCAGACGGCGTTTCGAAGGTTTAAGCTCGCTTCCAGTCTATCCGAGCCGTTACGATTACGTTTTTCACGCTATAAAGGCGGATTCACACTTGTCAGTCCTGTGACTTCAGTGTTAGTGGTGAAAAATATAGTTTGCTTCACGCTTGTTATATTTTTATTTGAACTTCTGCTTTTAAACAATTTGATTGAATAATTTTATAGAGCAGTGATTCTCAATGTGGGGTACGCGCTAAATTCGCTAGATCTAATAACCTTAAGATATTGCCACCCTGTGTATTCCCGATGAATGTTAAATTATTTATATCACTTTTTGTGAAGACAAATTTGAATTGTTTAAGTTTATTTAAATTATTAAATTTAAGTAAAGAACATTTTAGTATTAAATTCATTTCATTAGTTATGTTACAACTATAGTTTCATCTACCTATACAAGGGTACCCCAGTTATATACACTTTTCCAGGGAGTAGGTACGTGAAGTATAAAAGTTTGGGAAACACTGCTATAGAGTATTAAAAATTGTTAAATTTTCATTCTAATTTTCGGAATTGTCATTGAACATGTGAACATGATTTTTGGAGGTGGGTTGGCGCAGAGTTGTCTAGTTTTGTTGATTTAACTAGGCAAAGTCGAAATTTCAATTTTTGAACCTGTATGAGAATTTCTTTCTCCACGATGTGGGTAGAATTTCTGCAATAGTAGATAAGGCTTTTAATTAGTAATTCAGTAGATTAATCAATTAGCGTATTCTTGTTGCTGGCCGGTGGGGGAGGAGGTAATTCTATCTGGTAAATAACGTTGCAGAGGTAGTCAGCAAGTAACGCGACACCAGGTGCTGTTTTCAGCGTCGGCGTTGCCACAACGAGCGCGGAGAGCTGCGAAAGAATTCGATTCCGTCGCGGTTTGGGTTACGCGAGATTGTTGGTTTCGTTGAACTGTTTTTTTTACGAACTACAATGTTGGAAATGGTATGCTGCGCGGCGGTGCTTGCTTTCTGATTCTGTTCACGTTGCAATAAGGCGGGATTGTGGGGTGAGCGGTAGAGAATGGAGCAGGGCGCGGGAAGTTGAAGCTGCATTCAGTTGAAAGCTTAAGGAGTACAGAATTGTGAATTGAAATTACATTGAATTGAAGTTGCATTGAATTGAAAATTGAACATTAGAGTTGTATTGAATTTTGAATTACTGCTTCCCTAAATTCAAATTTGAAACTAACAACAATTCAAAACTTGAAACTGTCCTGAATTGAAATTTTCAAGTAGGTACCCTGAACTGCGACTGAAACTGCTCAGAAATATGTAGATAGCAATTGGGCCTGCTCTGAATTCAAAGTTATGAAAACTTAGACTGCCCCGAATCGAAAACTGGAACTGTCTTAAACTGGAAATTACATATCGATTAAAACAGAAATTGATTCTTTTTTAGATCAATAAATATATTATTAATTAAAAGAAAAATCACGTTTCTGTCTATTACACCTGCGTCACAATCAATCTTCAAAGAAACACCTATTTTTAAGGCCGTCACACTGTTGATCCCTCGAGTTGCCTATAAAATCCGTACCGATAGGAATTTCGGTTGAAAATTTTAATTGGACATTTTGTAAACCTTATTGAATGGAAATATGCAAAAAATCGATTTTTGACTGACGGATACTCTTAAACTGAAAACTAAAATTGCCTGAATAGAAAATTGATTCTGTTTTGAATGGAAACTTATGATTTCCCCGAATTGAAAACCGAAATTGCCTTAAATTCAAAACTAACAACTACCCCGAATTAAAAATTGAAGTAGCCCTGAATGGAAAATGGAGACAGCCACAGTGGAGAGCTAGAACTCCACCGAACTGAAAATTGAAACCCACAACAATGCTGAATAGAACTGCAATACAATCCTAACCCAGCGTAACAATTAAAGCTACCCTCCACCGAGCATTAGAACCGCCTGGCGCAGCAAACTCGTCGAGTACTCGTAGGATCTTGGAGCACCCTCGGCAATAATAACCCAGGACAAACTTCACAGAGCCATTTCCATGTGTACAAATCGAGCTGCTAAGTAACGCGCGAAGCTTAATCCAACGCATCTAAAAATTATCAAATGAAACTATATACATTTCCTTGAGAGACCAATATGTATTTAGCCAGACACAGTCACGGCGGAGCACAAGATCACCGGCAAAGATTCGCCCCGTCTGAAGGAGCGTGCCTCTATCACGGACAACGTCTCTAACGCAAGGCTCCGTCGAGATCCCTTGATGCCATTGTTCAGTGGAAATTCGCGTGGCTTGATATCGTTCTCGTCTACGGTGTTGCTCTTGTGCCAGACAAGAACTATTTCTTGTCTGGTCGCGTTTCGTGCCGCGTTCTAGGCCAACAGACCCAGCTAACAATAGTGAGATTCGACCAGTCGTATTGGTACACGCGATCCCTCTTATCGATCCTCGCTGTGTCCATACACATGCGGGAAATGTATTACATATTTGCGCCGCGATCCGCTAACGGATCAGAGCAACCAGGCTATCGACACACGAAATTGTTATCGCGTGGGATGCGGGCTTTATCCTGAAAAGCATGTGTGTATTGTTCGACGATTCTGTTGTCCCTGTATTGCTGATAAATTTAATCAATAAATTGCACTTTACGTAATGACCTCACTTTTCACCTCGAGGTCCAAATTTTTGTAAGAGTTTAATTTTAGTGGAGGAAAAATGGTGGAGTTGAAAATTAGAGCAGGCTGTGTGTAGAAGTATTTCTATTAAGTAGAGTGACTGGAAGAGATCAAAGAAGAGGGGAGATTTTACTCAGAGATCTATAAAGTAAGGTAAAAGACCCAATACGTGGACACGTCCCAGTAGCTGTACACTGGTGCAAAAGAACTATTTTATTCAATTATTCAAATATTTAGTAAAATATATATATATGAATATATTTTACTAAATATTTGAATAATTGAATAAAATAGTACTTTTTTGGATAAAGCGGATATTAAATGTACTAATCAGTATTTTTGCACCAGTGTCCAGCTACTGGGACGTGTCCACGTATTGGGTCTATTACCTTATTCCTATTATAACCTACTTCCCTTTTCTCAGCTTTTGAGAATCTACGTGTACCGATTCGTACAGTAATATTTAATTAGAAACTTCGCGGTATGAATCCACTATATTCCAGATACTCCCACCACCTTAACCAAAACAAATCAAACAATTTTCCATGCCAGTCTGAAAATTCTGATATATATTTAGTAGTTCTATAAAAATTAATGAGAAAACTAAATTGCAATATTCGGTTACAGCACCTTCTTTTTACTCCATATTTATTTAGACACTAAACTCAAAAATACCTTTCTCCTTTGAATAATATTGAGGGTTGCATAATAACCAAGTAACATAATCACAAATCAATTTCGTGGTACATGTTGCGTGAGGAATGGGATGCATGGTACAAAGGCGAAATCGATGGAACATGATTCGCAATTCACCAGCTTCCTAGGATGTCGAGAAACCCCCCCTCCAGCGTTGTTTGGCGAGCCCCGGCTGTTCTAGATTCTAGATCAATTTCAAGGGTCCCTTTGAAGACGTGCTCGAAGCGTTGCATATTACTATGCGCCTCTGTCGGGTGCACCGTGGGCGGGCGACGCAAGGAAGGGACCTTGAAACAATGATTTATACGTATGGCCGTCGCTGTGCGCCACCCTTTCGAATCAATCTGCAGCTTCCGCGGCTGGGATCGGTCAGGGCCGACGCTGCAATTCCCTCTGCTACCGTAATCGCGCCTCGTTTCTAGCGCGCGTTTATTTGAAGGCGGACCCTCGTTGCAATGCCACTGTAGGGAGCAAAAAATTACCGTTTCAAATTGTTAACCCCCTGCAAACGAAATTTGGTGGATAAATGTATATACGGGCGAGTCTACGGAAATAGGAATCTTTTGCAGTTTTCACTTTTAAACATTGTTACAAACGATAACGATGAACTTCAGTATTATTAATAATTAGCGAAAATCTTTGAAAATTTGAGAAATTAATCTCTATGCAATAGTAAAATTCCCCGTTAAATTTAACTTTTAATTTAAGCAAGTAATGAAGAGCTGCTAATATAATTTATTTATATTAAAAAATGAGTTGAAATAGGCGTAGGAAATTGTCAATCCCCTAGAATGCTACAAACACTTTTCACTATTTGTATTTACAAAAAATCCAGAGTTATTTATCAATTTTTCTTTTATACGTGTATTTTACATTAGTCATGTTTATCATTCACATTTCTCTCTATATCACTCTTTAATTTCAAACTGTGTGCTTTGTTTAACTCCACCAATTAGATATTTTTGTGTCGTTATAAAATTGAAAGAAATCAATGTTACACGTTGATTTAACCGTTCATTATGCCTAGAAATTGTAATTGAAGTGCAAAGGGTTAAAAGTGCTGAATGGTTTTTAGAAGTCTTGATGGTCCTCTTCTTTTGCAAGAGCCTGTGTGCTAGTACACCTAGGTAGATATTATAAGAACATTTTTCATTACAGGCTTCGATGACTCAGATTTTTAGGCGCATCCGCTTACATCGCTCGTCGAAAAGGGATTATGCACTTGTACTCGCATTAGGATGTACACGCGTACAGATATACATACGTGGTTAATGGAGGCCTAATGGACGCAGGAAAATACTCTTAATCGCGGAATAATTCCCACTGTTCCCTCGTGGCATTGTGAAACGTCATATAGGGCGGCACAAAAAGGGTTGAATATTATTCCAATAATTAATTACGTAATACAGAATTCTTAATGACTGTAATCGTATTAAACCCTTAACAGAAAATAGCACAATGGACTATTCAGAGATTTGGGTAACTATAGATGGAATCGAGGATCACATTGATCTTTTCAAAATTCATCTAAATTACATTTCCATGTGAATTTTGCATCTACATATTTCACTTCAATTTTGATCGAACTTTATGCCTCGGTCCCTTCGAAAATTGGAGTGGCAAGAATAATTTTCTGAATTCCTTTTCAAATTATTGTGCCGATACGTATATGTACTAAATTACTTTTGTAAAAAATCGTGCAATATTTTCCGGAGAAACTTGTCTATTTTTAAAGTAGTTTTCAGGGGGAGACGAAACACGGGGGATGAAGGTGTCACAAATAAAAAATTTATATATGCTTAATTTTTGCTGTTTTATGAATTTGCAAAATTTCACAAAAAGCTCTTTTTCCCAGCCATTTTCTGAGAACCAATCTAAAGAGCAATCGATTTGGTAAGCGAAACGTATTGTAAGTACTGAGGACCGGATGTCAGTTTCGGAAATTAATATAACGAATAATTGCCGTGACGTGCTGGTAACGTGAATTACAATTTACAATATCATGTGCCCTCTGTAATATATTAAATTTTCTGCACGACCACGTTGTTTCAAAGATATTCCTCTGTGTGTTGCGATTTATCGAATATTTCATGGTATGTAATACCAGCATTCAATTGCATACAGAAGCGAGTTGGAAGACATAATGTCCGTATTACTTTAATTACAACCTGAGTGGTTTAAAAATTAATGAAAAATAAGCAGCGAGAGAGGAGCACGGCGGGTTTATGAAGAAATATCAATATAAATGGAAACATATAGAGGATCAATTCCTCTCGACTAAGTACTCTTGTACCCAGAATATTCCTTAATATATTCCACAACTGCGGAGAAATTAATTCTACAAACAAAAGCGTATATTGCAATTTTAACATATAAGCTCTCGCTCTTAAGCTTTATTACCTAAATTTTTCAGGTACACATTTGACTGGCTATAAATTAACAGAATGCAGCAATGAATATGGAAAATTGTAGTTGAAATAAATCCCTGTACGAAAACAAGTCAAATTGGTGGAATAACTTTTTTCCAGAACGTATCGCTTTGTTTTGGAGAAAAACAATTTTGGAAATGCATCGAGCACGAGTGCGTTTGATTGATGGGTTTCATCTTTGAAATTATTTTTCCCGAAAACTAAAGTTTGTTTTAAAATTTCCATTGGTTTTTTACACAAAGAATTATTTCATCCACTGTTGATTTGCCCACATTTATTTATACATTTTATAAATAATTTTTCGCTGTATCGCTCATTGTGAACCACTCTGTACGCTCTCCTCACCTCGGTCTCGATATCGTTCATTTGTCTCAGGCATGACACACACGACTAATTCATTTCCCACTTTCATCTCTCTTTTCCACGTTTCTTTTGGTCCCCCCCCCCCCCCCCACCCTCATTTCTCTCTTCATCTGTCACTTGTTTCACTCGCAGCTTCTTGCCCAATTTTTCTTACCCCTTATAACTTAAACTACCCCCTTCCCGACCTCACTCTCTTCCTTTTAATTCCCTCAGCCGCGCGTGCAGTTCCAGCCTCGTCAACCCATTTCCACAGCTTCTTTGTTTTATTATCCGCCATCTCCGCTTTCATCTACACCACTTCCGTCAATTATTTCTCCAATTGCTCCGCAACATGTGACAACAGACAATGCTACAAATTACTAAACTTCACTGTCGACATGCTTCTTATTAATTCAATGAGACAGACATACTTTTGTGGATACACATTGCTGCTGGAAATATTGAAGCTGCCTTGCAGAGATACATTGGCTTAGAAAAACCGATCAACTGCATATTTTTTAATACTCAATAAATGCGAATTTAAAGTTCAATTTATTACAACGAATCGGGTAAAAATCAAAAGCTATTGAAAAATACACAAGTGTCCGCACATGGATGTTTGTTAATCTATTGTTGTAAAACACTTGGAAAATAATTGCTTCGATTGATCCTTAAAAATTTTACGATACAATCGCGTGAATAAATTATCATGAAAGTCGTAGGGGCTTATTCTCGCTTTAAAATAAGTGTAAACGAAATACTCGACTTGCTTCCCACTTAGAATCTTTCGACGCAGTGAAATTTCTACAAACTCCATACTATTTCAGACACACGAAAGTGTTTCACATAAAAAAACCTTAATTTATGATTACTCACCACTCAGGTTCCTCCTTCGTCCCATTTTCCCTTCATCATATTCCGTTTTTGTCACTCGCAAAATTTTCTCCTTCCCCTGAGCTCTCAATTAGACCCCCCCCCCCCCCCCGCCATATTCCCACTTTTGCCCCACCCTTCGTTTCCTTCTTTTCCATATTTTTCATTCCTTTTTTTCTATTCGCTTTTTTCGTCGCGCCACGTTCTCGATTTTTCACCGCCCTTTCTCCCCCACCCCCGTTCCGCGCGACGGGCCTTTTTCCTTCACGCTGGCCGTTCTTTTCACTCGGTAAGAATGCAGGCGGCGCGAAACGGCTGCAGCTAGCGGGATTCGCGGAACTGCAGCTGCCGTTCATTAACGCGCGGTTATTAAACTTTTCGTCGCCGGTTTCAGGCCGATTTGCCCCATTCTCCGCTGTCCCGCCTCGTTAGAATTCATTCTTGGCCGCCTCGCCCCAGCCCATTCTCGATGCCGTTCGCACGGATCCCGCCCGATCCGGGGATCCGCGTCGCGGTATTGCCTCGTTGATACTTTCTTTGTGCCCCCTTCCAACCGCTGATTAACCCACATCACCGGATCATTACGGCCGGTAGCAGCCGGTTTTGTAAATGCTACCGTAGAGGTCATTTTTATGCAATCCGTACGTGCAATAATTTTGCGATCCGAATGGGGTGATTTGGTGTGTGAAAATAAATCGAAATTGGGGAATAAAGTTTCTTCGTTCGGGCTTTTGTTTTTGAGAAAATCGATTGAGCGAAAGAACAGTAGAGATTATTAGTAAATATTGTACAGATGCGAAGAAAATCAATATTCATGGATACAATTGTTTTTTTTTTAAGTTTGAAATTTGGAAGTGGACTGATCTAGAGATGATGGTATTTTTTAAGACAATTTGTAGTTGAGAAAAAACTGGAAAGTGTTAATAAGAAAAAGTAATCAATTTAAATAGAACTTTTGCAAAATATGCGTCTATGGGTTGCAAAAGATGTAAGAGTCATAATTATTCATATAAGGTATTCGTGATGGAAAACCGTGACCACTGTTTTTGGACATTTTTTACATCAGTACACGTACCATTTACGCGACCTTCCATGGAAGATCCGCGCAGGATTTATGGAACGCCGACAGACAAGAATCATCAACTTTCCTGGCATTAATTTTAACGAGGCAATAAAAATTTCCACGGCACTTATGTAATTACATCGCGACATAAATATTAATGAGAGCCTCGAAGACAGAAAACTTCGTATCTGGACTTTATTAAAATTCAAGCAAAGTACGGTCGCAAGTTCCCGAAGCCGCTAGAGGGAGAAAGAGGGCGAGAGGGGGTAGGGGGATAGAAGAAACCAGTTTAATTACAAATTTAAAAAGTTGACGACGAAGACTAATTAATATACATCCCCTCTCGTCCTGACGAAGATTACGATGCGTCAATGCCGCTGCGCCCCTCTGGACATTTAAAAAAACATCCTTTTCCTCCCCTCCACTCGCCGGCGAACTTGTTTCGCCTGCAAATTCGCAATCTTTTCTGCATTTCCGCAACGAAACTGATATATCTCCGTTACTGGATCGCAGATAGCGGCGAGAATTCTTCTTCTCTAAGGTGCATCGTCGACGATTCCAAAGGTTCGTCAATGTAGAAAGCAACGAATTCTGTTTGAAAAGCTCTGGTAAAGTGGTAGACAGGCTTAAGCGCTGTTATAAGCGTACCAAGCAATAGCGACGTTCGTGGGAGGAGTTAAGTGCAGACACAGTGGGGGAGAAAGCAATTGAGGGGACACGTCTTCCAGTTGGCAATGTGCAAGATACTTTGCGTTGCTGAGAAGATGCTTGGGGCGGGGGTTTGGTGAATGGGGTTGTTGGTAGGTAGGACACAAGGAAGATTGGCGTTTTGGGCCCTGCTAGTGGACTTATCAGTAAAACCTCGTTCAGATTAAGTCAAGTTACATGACTTCATCAAGTCGCTTGAATTCAAGTAACTCTGAAAACTAGAGCTGTTGATTCCCGGGAGGTCGGGTACCCGGGTACCCGTAAGATACCCGGGAAGAAAAAAATTTCCCGGGTGGGCGCTACCCGGCTAAACTACTTCTTAATGTTATTCCAACCCAAAGCCATAAAATTCAGTGAGGTACCGCAGGGGGTTGACGTCGCCATGGGGTGCCAGGCGGCATCTCTCTGACAGTCGTCGCTGCAGAATTGCCCTCTGTACTCTGTATAGTGCCTCTCCGAGATATAGTGACTTAGGTGTGAAGTCCCTCAGCGTGGTCTTAACCGAAACCCTGCTGGGTACTGGCCGCTAAACGTGCCCCTCTACTACCTCTTACAGGACTGTATGTAGAGAAGACCAGGGCAAAACCGGGGCCCTAACAGAAATTTCTGTTTTATATTCTGTTGGGGCCCCGGTTTTGTCCTGATCTTCTCTAAATACAGTCCTGCGAGAGGTAGTAGAGGGGCACGTTTAGCGGCCAGTACCCAGCAGGGTGTCGGTTAAGACCCCGCTGAGGGACTTCACACCTAAGTCACTATATCTCGGAAAGGCACTATAAGTTCTCGGGTATCTCGAGCATCTCTGGTAGTTTTCCCGGGTAGCGCCTACCCGGGAATTTTCCTCGTCCCGGGGTGTCTCACGGGTACCCGGGTATCTCGAGTACCCGGTCCACAGCTATAGCTCTACTCAAAACTACATTACCAATGTGAATACCTATTTTTTACTTGACTTGAAATATATATATTCCGATTCCTTTCAAGTTTCAACTGAAGTAGAAGATTCTTTCAACTTTACTCGCCTTGAAATTCGACTTAACTAATGTGAACGGGGCTCTTGAGTTTTAGCTGTACCTAGCTGGTCCTGCTTTAGACGCAGGAATGTGAGGAGGTAGTACGAAACTGGTATATATAGGAATCGGTAGTTGAGGGAGCACTTGCGAGAAACCGGGATCGGTAGGAATGCCATCTGGCGGCGGAGTGGGAGGTATCGCTTCAGTGGCAAGTGGAAGGAGTGCGGACCCGATTGGTTATATCCCCATAGGCCCACCTTCTCTCTGACACGATCCTAAAGGTAGGGTACAACGTATTATCGCTATTGTCCGACGCAACAACATCGCGAAGTACCCCTAAACCCCTGCCTCGCTCCACTAGACATCTTCTCACCAGTGCATAGTACTCGATACTAGATCGCCTGCGAAACCTCCGACCTAGTTACCATTTACCATTTTCCCCATAGGATTATTTGGGAAATGGCCCCACTTTTCACTGAACGATTCCCATTCATTAGCAAGCGAGCAGCACTTGCCACAACTCGCGGATAGAGGATGAAAAAGAGACGTTGGACGTGCAATGCAGATTTTTATTGTCATGCGTCATACGGTTACCTCTAAGCCATTTTTGCCCGATGGACCCCCGACAGGGGCTGAAAATTCATAATTGTGAATCTGCGATGAACTGGTCTCCCCAACTAGGACCCGCCGTTCCCCGTGGAACGACCGTGTATAATTTAATAAGGATTAGCGTTGTCAGGCCTCTGTATCGCTATGACGACCGACGGGAATTTTCGTCCGCCGTGCGGTTTCGAGCGGGCTGAATTAATACTACGCGCGAGGCTGCAGCTTCTGACGGTAATACCCCCGGATAGGTCTCGCATCGACGGGGCTGTAATAGCGGATTACATCGGTTTATCGTGTATGAACCGGTCCTTTTTTTTTCACTTTTTCAATCGAGCTTTGACCTTTTTTAAAGCCCGCACACTTTTCACTGCGACTCGCGCGATTCCTCAAGCTTTCCCGAAAATATTAGGTGGCTTTGCTGTGCCAGTTCGGGTGAAATTGGAGTTCCTGGAGAATAAAGGCTCCTCGAATGCTGTTTCCACTGAACAATGATTTTTGGGAACAAAGATCGAAGTGATTACCGAAACTCTATAGGTGTGCCAAGCAATCGTGACGTATGTGGGAGGAGTTGAGATGATAGGGCGGGAGGGAAAGGAATTTGTGGGAGGTGCTTGGTTACCGGCCATCCAATAGCATTGCCTCGATACTATCAGATGATTGCATAAGTTCGGGCCCGATTTTCTACTATCTCGCGACATTTTTTCGAGAAAAACCAAGCTCTTTCTTCAAAACTGGAATCGACAAGCTTGTAGATCGTTGGAAAACAATTGTAGAGAAGAATGGTGACTACATACTTGACTAATAAAACTGTACGCTTTAAAATTTAACCATTGAATTTTATTTTCCAATCGGGCACGAACTTATACAATCATCTGATAGTTCGCCTGCTTAACCTCGAATTTAGTCTCATATTGGCACAGAATCGTATTGGAAAGCTATCTTGTATCTCATTGTCAACATATAATTGAAAATAAACAATGTCTGAATTAATATATGGAGTATACACGAGTATTATAATATAGTACAAAGTTAGTAGGTATATAAGTGAGCAAGAGTGAGACAGAGAAATTAAAATAGTTTCAAAAATTAGGCAATTAGATAATAGAGGAAGGTATCAGAAAATAAAGATAGGAACGATAAACAAATAATATAATTTGGGACACATTATTTAGTATACATATATAGAGATGAAGGAAAGAGAATGACAGAGAGTGACTAGAGAATGAAAGAGGAGCGGAAAGTATGAGTGTTATAGAGGAGGGATTTCACCTTTATTGTGAGAGTGAATGAGAGTGAGTGGGGGTAAATCAAAGTGTGTAATCGAGAGAATGACAAAAAGACTTGATTTTGTGGTATGTCAAAGTAACATATATATAGTCGAAATTAATGCATATATTACTTTGACACACTTTGATGCACCCCCACTCACTCTCATTCACCCTCACAATAAAGGTGAAACCCCTCCCCTGTAACACTCATACTTATATTGTTCACTGTTCATGGCAGAATCAATTTTATTGGTCAAACGTAAACACTTTAAACGAAACGCCAGATGCAGAAAGGTAATTGTTAAAACCGGAAGCTTGGAATGCTTCCCAACGGTAATTATCGGATATTCGTGGATATAACGCGGCGCAAACGTAGTCGGTTAAATAAACGGCGGAGCGCTTCCCCTCCCTTTAATATCGCGCGTAAAAAAAGGGAAATTTATCGTGGCTCGGTCGGAATATTAAATATCCCCTGTGCACGGGTGTAACGTGGACGTGTGCACTGGTTAAATCGTCATGTTAATTAATAGGGAAGTACGGGGGCGACGAAATGATACCGAAAGCGATTCGCCCCGCCCCTCTGCACGCCCTTAGCCCCCCGCCATGGCCACCTTCTTCGCGTGGGAGGGAGCAGTTCGTTCGCCTCTTACGTTCGCGCGGCGATTACAGAAATCTTTTCCATTTGCATCGGCGATTTCGACAATCGATGCCAATGGAACAATGGATGACGTTTATCTCGTTACTCGATGATACTTTGCCGGGATAACCGATCGAACTCGTTCAGACAATAAACGTCGACTGACAATCGCCCCTGGGTCGACCTCGCAAATCGTTTGGAAAAAGTTTTGCTTACGCTCGATCTCGTGTCTCAATTTTTCCATTAGGTATGAAGCACTAGGTATGCGGGGCCTTTTACTGCTTCGTGTTTCAAAGGGCAGCGAAGGGGACGCTTCTTTCTTTCATTTTTCTTCCTCTTTGTGAGGCTCTACGTTTATCTTGAAGGGAACACGGTTGGATGCTTTGATACGGGAGTTTGGCGAGGGCAAAAGGGGTGTACCTTTTTTGGAAACATTTTTCTCGAGTGGAAGCAATTTTTGTATAGTATTGTGAATAGTATTTTAGGAACAAATAGTGACTGTCTGTGGTCCATGTGGTGGAAAAGGAGATGAATCTCCTGATTCTTCTGGAAATTATACAGTAGTAGAATTCAGGAATGGAACTTTTTTTACCTGTGTTGTCAATGGGAGGGGCCTGTCGCGCGCTCTTAGCCCCCTCCACGCGCTCTTGACCCCCTCCACACGGTTTTACTCCCCTCCACACGGCATCTTTGTTTGTATAAGACACTTGCATGCAACAGAGTGTCCATAAACGTCCATAAGTGTGTTTTACTCTCAACTAGCACTTATGTAGATAACACTATTCTACAAAACAGCGATTGAATAAACCGCATAACGGCAAAGATATGTATTACTTTTTCTGCACGCGAATGTCCGTTTCACCTATGTACACCCAAACAGCACAATCCAACTCTTCCGCGCCATAAAATTTCATACACGCTGCCCATAGAAGAAAAACCATAGGTGCCCTCCAAAGCTATAGCATTCGAAAATCTATTGCCTTCGATGTAAATCAATTTTCCCACAGTTTCAGCCGCATCCACACAAGCTCTCAGAAAAATATACCCATCGTTGGAAACTCCGGGCCGAAGTTTCCCTCGACCGTTCCAAAAAATAGGGAAAAAGATAGAGGGAGGATTAAATCATGCTTTTATCGTGAAAATCTCCAGCGAAGCTCGTCCCGGCCAACAAAAACGGAACGTCGAAAAAGAATATTCCGGGAAATTATCGCGAACGTTTCAGTAACCGTCGCGAAACGCTAATTCCGAACCGAGCACGGAAAAACGTCGGCTGCGGGTAGTGGTTCCGCTTCGATTCCACCGATCTTCCACTTCCGGTGTACGTGGTGCTCTTTTTTTCTCCCTCGCCCCCCTCCGCCCCTTTCTGTTTTCCCGTGTTCGAGCCCATCCAGCCGTTCCTTTCGATGTTCCGCCGGTGTAATCATTAAAACGACGCTAATTAAAGGGGGAAGATTAACGAGACATCCTTTAACTGTGCTTCTCTTTTCCTCCCTGCAGAATGAAGCTCTGGTGGAGTTTGGCGCTGGTGGGCGTCGCCCTGTTGACGATCGTCGCCACCACCGAGGCGGATTCCGATCTCTGGGAGGAGGACGACAAGGAGGTACTCGTGCGGACCGTTCGCGGCACCAAGGAACGAGGTACAAAATAAATTTAGCTTTATCGTTTCAACCCTCGGACACAGGGGCCATTCTGGCCCACAATTTCATTCCTGCACACCTTTAGAAAAATCTGTCGCTGAACATTTGGATCTTGTTCTGATGTAAAAATTTTATCCTCTCGAATAAATAAGGGGCCGTTCTTAAATTACGTAAGGGTAATTTTCACGATTTCTTACCCCCTCTCTCCCCCAGTATAAGAATTCGTAAGATTTGATACTGCAACCCCCTTCTTACGTAATATTTTTCACATTAAATTCGTCAGTTATTAAAATTCTTTTAAACATTTACATAATTCAATTAACTCAGTTTGGGGAAATTTAAACTAAAACAACTTTTCTGGAACATTAATGATAGAATTTGCAGTTATTGTATTAATTTGGTTAAAAAATATTACGTAAGACGCTACCTAACTCCTCCCTCCCCCTTGTAATAAAACATAAGAAATTCGCGACCCCCTCCCACCCCAAAAAGCCTTACGTAATTTAAGGACGAGCCCTAATACCAGTAAGCTGACTGGTGACGATGTAGCAGGCACTTGAACTTTTTGAGTTTTAGGAACTTTAGTTGGGGCTAAGTTTTATGAGTGGTGTATCTAGCAGAGAATCAGGTTCGGTCCGAGATTTAATCAAGATCTAGTTAAGATTGAAACAAGGGAATTGGGATTCGCAGGGGGAACTAGATCGTTGTCAAATCGTCGCTGTTTTGTATTGCAGAGTATACTTGGGTCATCTCTGGAAAACGCTGATTAGGTTGCTGGAACTTGATACTCTAAACAAGAAGGGTTTATTATAATATATTATACAGTTCGAATATAGTGTGTCTTCAAACTTCTTGCTCGGATTTCTGTAAAAAACTGGAGAATTAAAAAAAATTGCTAATGACGTCACTATATTTTATTTCAATAATGAAACATGTGAAACGGTATTGTAATTGTGAGTTTTCGTATTATCGTGAATTTCTGTGAAACCGTAAAAGAAATAAAAAAAGAGTTCAATTCAAAGTTTTATGGTGCTTAACAACATGGCGATAAGGAATTTTGGTAAAAATGAGTGATTTTGCAAAAAGTAATTTCTTTCGAAAAATTTCTGGTATAGCCATATTGTAGAAGGTAGGATGTCAAGAATTATAAAACTTCGAAGGGAACTTTTTTCCGATATCTTTTACGGTTTCGCAAATACTCGCGATAACACGAAAACTCAGAATTTCTTTGAGGGGTTCTTTCCACCCCTAGAACCATTTCATTACCGAAGCAAAAAATGGTTACATTATTAGCATCACTTGAACTACATTTCTCTAGTTTCAAAGTTTTTTAAATTCTCAAGTTAACGAAAGTTCCTTGCAAGTATCCAGCTGCTTAAAAAACGTGGCCTGTTTCGCAAGTCCCATCGTTATCGCGCGCCTTCCGCGCGAAAGGGTCTCGACAAACGTTCTCCTAGAACAACTGTATCGGTTCGGGAAGATGACGCTGATAAAATGTGCTCGATTATTAACCGTAACGGGGGGTGATACTTCGTTTCCTTGTCCCGTCGATAACGCGACATTTATGACGACGATCAAGGGTCACGGAAGGGTGGGGTGATGAGAACCGAGGGGGTTAGGAGGGGGGAGGGGGGTTGAAGTGTCGTTTCGCGAGGACGTAGCCCCGGCGTACAGATGAAAAGCCCCTTTTGTCTCTCTGCAGCTCTTTCTCATCTTTCGGGCTTCCACACCCGTGGCTTGAATACAATTGAAATATCATCCAGCAGCGCCCGTGCGCCGTTTCATTGTCGGGGGCTAAGATCATTTGCCCTTAGAAATTTATTCCCGAGGCCAGGAGCTTCCGGGGCGGGAGGGGACTTTTCTTCTAGTTCCCTTTCAAGGTAGAGATGGGTCGCCCGAAAGAAAGCCATCGCTGAAATTCCAACTTTGAACTAGATCCTTTCTGGCCTACAACTTTCTAGAATCTATTTCATTCCTTTCTATCCTCTCCCCCTCCCCGAACGTTCTAGGGTTGAAGAAAAAATCGATTTTTAAGGCTCGGAAATGGGGCTATCTCTTCCATTTTAGCATTTCCTTGGCTGATGGTTTATATATCGAGACTTGGGCATTGTTTGGCGAAAGTAGTGATGGGTTCGAACACGTCGCGAGTATTTTTGTTTGAACAAGTGTTACTATTTTATTCTTGTAAAGTGAACCTTGAGTATCAAGATGATTGGTATCTTTGAATGCGTGTTACATTTGATCGTAGTAGTGATGGGTTCGAACATATCGCGAGTATTTTTGTTTGAACGAGTGTTCTTAGATACCAATGGAACTGAGGTAAGTGGGCTTGGAGTTGATGTCGGACTGACTCTGAAACTGATCTGTGAGCAGAATTTTCTCTTGTTTTTCTGCCGCCTTGGGCAGGAAGTCTAAGAATAGATGTCTAATTAGGAAAGAGGGGGATACCAGGAACAGTCGATCTAGGAAGAAGTAATTCTGTGCGCGTAATTAAGAGCCTTGCTATCCGTTCGGAAATTTCTCAATCCACTTGATCGGTCGTGCCTCCAATTATCCCTATTGACGTTTCGCATCTGTGTTGACGTAGCATCCGGCAGCACCGCGTCGTGCAGATACGTGAAGGGTCAATGGTCGGAATGCGACTCGAAGACCAACACGCGGTCCCGTACCCTGAACCTTAAGAAGGGCGACAAGTCCTGCGAGCAGACCAAGACCATTCAGAAGAAGTGCAAAAAAGGTATTGGACATTGATTCATTCTCCATTCGCTCCCTCTCCCAACATTCCTCCACACTCTAGAGCTGGCCGAGTAGGCACTCGAGCCACTCGAGCTGCTGCAAATTCGAGTCGAATGAGACTCGTCCCATTGTAACCAGTATCCAAGTTAAGAAGTACTCATTTATTCCAGTAATTACTTCGAGTGGAGCTGTAACGAATAGTCGCATATCCGAATATTCGAAAACCGGACAATTTGAATTTCATATTCGAATATGTAAAAATTCGAGCATTATTCGAAGAAACTATTCGCATTCGAAATGATTCGAATTATTCAAATATTCGAAATGATTCGAATTATTCAAATATTTGAATATTCGAATATTTACACCTCCAACTTCGAGTTTTTCGGCTAATCGAGCTACTTGCTTTTCTTTGAGTACTCGGACAGCTCAGTCACTATCGAGTCTAGTTTCACCTCCTATTTCCATAATTGCTGGGGTCCAGACAAACCGAAGATAGATAATTATCTTAAAAAATAATATCTATCTGAAAGATTCCACTAAGATCGCTATTTACGCGTGCACGTGTCGTTGGAGGATATTGTCGGGACCCCAGCAGAGCCCGAGGAATGGGTTCGAACGCTACCACAGTTCGCGAAAAAATATAATCGAACGGCCGCGTTCATTCTCCATTCGGTGGGAAGCAACGCGACGTGTCTTTCTGTAATTAATACAGCCTCATCCAGCGGGGTGGTACGATCGAGCATGCAGACCTCCGCGTTCCTTAGATAGAACGAGGCTTAATGGACCCGACTAATTAGCGAGTACCACCCAGGAACGGATCTTAATTAATTAAACGGGAGGCAAAAGAACGACACGTCGCGTCCTAGTTATCGGCGATTTCGGACAACGGTGCATTCGAGTTGGAATAATACGATGATAGGCTTGATAAATCCCCCAAGTCGATGGGATCTCGTGATTCGTTCTCGCGCGGGGAGAGCAGTTAAATTAATTTTCCCGCGGAATTATGCTGGGCAAGCACGTAGTCACTGTCACAAGTTCGTTGGAGTCGCGCCATCGAACGCAGACCCGCGATCAAGGAACTTTTTAATTTAATGGCCGCCGTTGGTCCCTGAAACCCTTCCAACCCACGTAAAATGCGGCATCTGGGATTCTGATTTGATCTAGTAGCCGAAAATATTCGGAATCCGCGGAGGAAATTGGTGAATTGAAAATTGTATGCTTTCGGGAGAAAAATAGTTTTAGATGGACGGTTCTGGTCGAGAAGTTCGTGGAAAATGTGATGGGGGCTGGATAACCTTAGTTGAAACGTCCAATTTGTATGCGTGGCTAATTATAAATAGGGTAGAGGACCCAATTACTGACACCTGACCAATTACTGTCACTTTAAGATATTTTACTTAAAATAACGAATAAATAAACTATAGTATATAATTTATAGTATACATTATAGGTTGAATTACATAATTTTTTTATGTACCACTTTACAACGTTTATTTATTCGTTATTTTAAGTAAAATAGCTTAAGGTGACAATAATTGGCTAGGTGTCAGTAATTGGATCCTTTACCCTAGTCCTCAAAAAGGAACAAAACATTTGACTTGTTCAGTTCTTTTATGCTGTATCGCGCTACCAAAAGAAAATTGAAGTTATATTAAGGAAAGAAAAAATGCGATAATTTGATATACTACTATATATTATTCAAAGATGTCTCCATCTTTATTGAAAAATTTTAATCGAAAAATGTGTTTTTATCACTTAGAAATAAATTCCCAAAGATGCCGTATTTCTGATTTTGTTTTAAAATCTAGTTTTGTGAAGTCACTCCATTTGACTGTAGATACTCGGTTTTAAAAACGTAGAATATAACGCGTGAACACGTTCGAAATATCATTGACGGGTTAGGGAAGCGCCGTACACGTACGAAAAGGCCCGAAGAACCGATCGTCGTGTCGTTTCGTAACACGAGATGCACCGTTGTCGCGGTTAACGTATGTAAGTGCCGTGGGTGAACCTAATGGAGTTTATGGCGGCGTGATTATCCCTATGCGCGGCGGGGAACAACGCAGCCTGCCGATACGAGAAGGGCACGTGGAGCGGATGCGTGAATCAGCTGATTACCAGAGTGGACAATTTGAAGGCGAACAGCGATGCCTCCTGTGAGAAGACGCGCCGACTCACCAAGAGGTGTAAACCGGAGACCAACACTAAGAAGAGCCCCAAAGGTATTTCGCTTATCTTTCTTCAATTTCTCATCGCCGCGATGCAACGTGTGCCTTGGGGAGAATAATAAGATAAAATCGAACGGGGGGACATCTAGCAAGCATCGCCACAAATACTTTCCTAAGATTATCGGACGATAATGCAGTTCACTGCAATGCACCTAAACGGGATAGAAATTTCGTATTTCCGAATGATTCTTGTCGCTGTATATCTTTTTTTGTTAAGAGATATTTTTTAAAAAAGTTATCCTTTTAAGAAGCCTTAACAACCATTTGCCTTAAAAATAATTTGGTAATTGTAGGTAAAAGGTATCGAAGCAATCGGGAGATTTTATGTTTGCGTGTAAGATCAACGAAATGAATTTGTCATTGACGGAACGACGCAAAAATGAAGTTCCTCGAGGTTTTATTGAAAGACGCAACAACCCCATTGTCTGGCGTCTCAATGGTCTGTTGTAGTCTAGTTGTACTCGAGATTGACACTAGTATCACCGCACCTCGCTTCGTCGAGTAAGCTTGACGATGGCATTGACAGAGTTAAAAGATAGGTTATTGAAGCTCCTCTGGGGGGTCACGGACAAAAGAAGCAATAAATGATAGCGATGTAAAACGTCTGATTAGACGGAAGAACGTGAGTCCGAGGAGGACGTTTTTCTGTTTCGCATAAAGCGATCACTTCTGCTGGATCATAAAAAGCACGCATAGATAAATATGCAAAACAAGTTATTCTAGCTTCCATCGACCCCTGCTAGCGCGTTTAAAATAATTGCGATATGAAATCGATAATTCATCAATTCCATTACCGACAGTAGGTAACTAATGCTATCAACGTAACTCCATTATTTCGGAAATGAAGTTACAATTTCTGAAAATTTAAAAGCACCCTTTAAACAACTAAGAAAAGGCTGTACTTATAGTTTAATTCACATAGACGCACATCTATTTCAAAATTACAATTCGAATTGGAAACATAAAGAACGCTATCGAATAATTCCTGAACTTTGCAACATCTAATCCAACTTCGATCTGTTTCAGGCGAACGAGCGAACAAGAAATCGGGTAAGCAGTAAACGAGGAACATCGTCGGTCGATCACTCGAGGGGGTGCGCGACGATCAGTTTCGGCAACAGGCAACGAAAGAAAAAAAAAATTACAAAAACACAATCTTGTCTTTTCGACGCGAACCTTTAATTCTCGTATAAATGTTGTCTAACGCGAGCGTGTCAATGGATCAAACGATAAAAGAAACCTTTCAAAACATTCCAATGTATACTGGCAGTGGTCTGTAATTCGAGGGGAAAGATTTTTCAAGCTGCCGTTTCCCGCGCGACGGTCGCGGAACCGAGTTCGATTGGTGCGCGATCGTCGCGCGCCGATACACGATTCGATCGTCGGTAATGTCTATCGATCGTGCTCGCACACTTCCATTACGCAAATCACGTGCCATTGCGCGTGGGCGAACGTCATTAGTTTCGACGGGAACTTAATAAAGCGCATAGCTGAGCTATTTGCCCTCGTTAATGGTTCTGCCGACGCTCGTATCGCTGTACAACAATTTGCGCACGAATATCACGAAACCGTGGGTGCAACGAAGTCGATACAGTGGCACCGTGGAATCGTTGATAATCGTTAGCCCCTTTTGTCGGTCCCCCTCGTGTTTATAAATCTACTTGAAGAAATTTATATTCTTCTATAAATAACGTCGAATGGACAAGTGTTTCTCTAGGTGTATATACAGTCCGTAGAACGACGCGACTGATAAGACGACTGTCGATACAGTTCTATCGAAAATGATCATTGACGAACGCCACACACCGTGCCACTGAATCGACGACGAGGCTCCAGTTTCAACATGTAAAATCAAACGACTGCCGTTGAGATTCTGTACGAAAGATATTGTCTAGAATGTACGTCGTTTAAAACCCATTTCAATTTACAACGTTATATAGTTAGCGGTCATAGCGTGAGTAGAAATCCACGATTAGGGATAGTTTATCCTTCCCTCGAGATGTTTACAGATGAGAAGGGGAAAAAAAGAAAATGGCGGCTGCACGTCTGCATTTTTAAGGTTAGCTTTGTCTTCCTCTGGTTAAAAGGAAAAAGTAAGATGGCGTCGTTCAATTGAGAATATATGTTGTGTTTCTTTCGCACACTTTTATCCGACGATTGTTTCAACCGGACTCTCTCCGTTCGATTTATTTTCTTCCTTTTTTTTTTCTCGTTTACCAGTGTTTACATTCGAAACCAGGTACAATATTTGTGGATAGGAATATATCCTCTCGATTGTCGCGTAGGTAATATACAATATTCGGTGTTGACTTTGACTTATATACATCCAACGGTTCCCAAACTTTTTCTGGACATTTTATTAATACTCTAGGTATTGTAATTCGAATGGCAAATGAATATTTTGTAAATGTTAGAGGGCGAATTGGAAAATATTTGTATAGGGTGTACCATAAATAATGCTGTAATTCACAAGATGCTAATTCTACGCTGGGGGGATAGGTTAGAATTAGAAGCTCGGAGTAACGTTTAACGAAGTCTTGTTTCGAAGAAAATTATCTCAGTTACGTTCCAAATATGCGCTTCTTTCAAATCGTGTAATCTTGCCTTGCAGTATATTTGTTGGTATCTGCGTTTGTAAACATTTCGCCCGCCAGTCTCTTATTCATTCGCGTGGAATTATCAACTTCACACTTGGAGCTCCAGTTATGCGACACCCTGTACCCCAGCTGGAACCTTGGAAATGGAAGCTTTTCCAAAAGAATCTCGGCACGTCCTAAAGTTTGGGAACTGCTGCCTTACCTAATAAGCACCATTCGATAATTACTACATATTTCTCTCCGACATGTACTAACGATCCCTCGCGGGCAAGGCGTGTCCCTTGCGGAAAAAGAAAGCGTCGGTGTATACAGTTGTTATATGTGTCTCGTACTATCTCTGAATGAAAACCATTAATGGTAACGAGAAAAGCCCAATGAGCATGAAAATCAAATTAACATAATAACGGAAAGTCTCAAACGGTCTCGTAGAGCTGGAGCGCTAATGAACGTACGGTAAACTCTCGCTATGAGCGCGCTTGAACTGTGCGTTGAATGCGGGTCGCTATCCCCACCACTTGGAACCTTTCGACCGAGAGTCGGAGAACCCAAGAGCGAGCGAGAGAGGACGAAAGAATCGACGCGACGTTACCGTTGGCTACGAAAGACAGAAAGCATGATACTTTCTCTCGCTTCGTATTTTACGTGCCTACGCTCTATCTCTCTCCTCCTTTCTTTCTTGCCTCATCGACGGCTCGAAATCGTCGATGCTACGCGTTGGGCACGCGCCTATAGCGAGAGTTAACTGCAGGGATGGTTTGGAATTCCTAAATAAATCCTACTCCGAGTGGAGGGGGGAACACCTACAGCAGTGGCGGTAATGTGTGCGTGGCAACGTTGGCGTCGATTGGCCTGACGTCACACCGTTGTCACGCACACATTACCGTCACTGCTGTAGGTGTTCCCCCTCCACTACGAGTAGGATTTATTTAAGAATTCCAGACCATCCCTGTTTACTGCAGTTCATTCAGAAGCCGTTCCTACGAGACGTTCCATTGAAACTATAGAGGAATCAAACCTTATCCCCACTCCCTACCCCCTACCTCCGGATACAAGATTGTATTTGTTTTTAAGTCTAGATGTATACAGCAAAGAATCGACGATTAAAGTCAGCTGATTGAAGTTAGGACGCCGGGCACAAGCGCGGAACAGAACCGTACGTAAATACGTTCGAACGGGAATGTGACCGTTTGTTGGCCGGCGTCGATGGTCGTAGACTAGATTACATATGTACACCATATCATCATTTACGCGTAAAGGAAGGAAAAACGAATCTGTCGATAGGGTAAGAATATCATTGTCTACGTTCTATGGTCTCTTTCTAATTAATATTATTAAACGTTTACCGAGCGTAATTAATAACATGCTTGACCTCTCTGTGTGGAGCTCGATGGAAGTACTCCGTGTTTTAACTGCATTGTAACATAGCAGGATAATAGAAGGTACGTTACCGATTAGGGATAAACAGTCTCCTTAAAGTTCCCTTACGGTGGAAGAGCGCTGAATTGTTTTCTCTAAATGTTTCACCTGCCAGCTGTACTGGCAACGTAACCAGGTGTTTAAAAGGACGGTACCTAGTGGTTCGATTCGGCCAGCGGAGTGGTTTGATCATTGCTCGCGTCGATTAAACCCGTTAACAGTATCGAATGGTGAGGAAGGTTTCTCTTTGGACATTTCCATTGGCCTGAATGGCGAGGGAAGTGTCTCTGCAGCGGATCAAAATGGCTAGGGTATTGGTTAATTAGGAATGTTGGCGGAACGATGTTTTGATAATACGTACGTTGAGGGTTTTAGTTGCCTAGGGAATCGAATCAAATTAAAGTTTCTTAAATCAAATATCTCGTAGTTCATGGGAAACCGTCGGTGATTTATTTACTAGCTGACGTTATAACTGAACGCAGAAATTGTATAATGTATCTACTTACTTATTAAATAATTGTGTAACCGTTACACATGTAATAAAAATCCAATGTTGTCAATAAAAACTGAATATTATATATAAAATATTGATCCAGTTCGAACATTATAGATCGATGGGCATGCACGTGTGTTTATTAAGTGAAATATTCTGAATTCGTACAGGGCCATACAAAACACAAGCGTACGCAATGGCGAGCATCTTTTATTTGCAAGTAAAACAGATATAAAAATTACAAAAGTTTGTAGACGACAATAAAATTGCTGTTACGCAAACATTAAATATCAAAAACTGGGACGGACATGTTCGACAGTCGTTAATTTCACTTCGTACTGTAATTACGAAGTATATTTATATATTCATCTTTCTTTGTGTCGCGAAATACATCCAAATATAATTCGCAAATATTTGATATTACCGCACGCCTTTTGATTAATTTCACCCCACAATCGTAGGTAACCTTTCGTCCACTTGATTGTTCCATTCAAAGTGTAATGGCAATTTTCGCGACACGTGTATAAATTTTAATAAGAGTTACACGCTAAATATATAAATGGACGGAACTATTCAGCACTATATTATACTTTGTATAAAAAGTATTATATAAAAGATATAGAGCAATTAATTTTCAACCTACAGCTACGCTACTTTATACTAGACGAATGATATCGCTGCGGTGATATTCGTTCAAGCAATCGTTTAAACAATATTCGTAAAAAAAATAACTTCAAGTTTATAAAATGTTATGCTCGAGCTTAGAGAGTGTGTTAAATGTGCTCTTACAGGCTGCCATAGGTTCTGCTTGGAATTGCTGCATAATGTGAACAGATTTTTGAAAACACATGGTGATATCTACTTACTGTTACGCCGTAGAGACAGAGATTTTTCGCGCGTACGCCTTCTCCTCCCATTCCTCGTCGGATGGTAGCGGCGCGTGGCGCAGTTTGCACATGCGCGACCCGTATTTCAATAGGATCATCACCACACCAACGACAAACAGCGTCACACATGTGGTCGCTGGCCAGAAAATGTGTAGTCCCATCTTGGCGTTCTCTTCTACTTAAGCTATCTCCCAAATTTTATAGCTTTACGCAATGTACTTTGTACACCTACACGTTTACCTTTGGCTGTACAATATGTCGATTCGTGTGAAAAAGACGCGAATGTTCCTAGCTTGTCGCTAATACTTTTTAGAATCTGTATGAACTCTTATATGCATAAACGGTGGATCCGACGTTTAATTAAATCTCGCTCTCACGCTTCTGCATCTCCATGTAATCTTGCGACTGCGGCGCAGCTCTATACGATTTGGGATTGTGGTACTGTAAGACTTCGCGTTTCTCCTCCGACTCGAAAGCACGCCCTGGCTCCAATTCGCTTAAATCTAACGGCGGCGTTTTATGCGGCAACACTGTAAACAGCGGCTGAATCCATCGATTCCCTGGTCGAACGAGAAGCATAAAAAGCGATTAGATCGACGTGAAGTAGAATTGGAAAAACGAAACGTTGGAGAATGCCACTCGTCGAGGACTCACCGGTATGGGGGCTCTGCCAGTACGCGCGATGCCGGGAGCACCAGCAGAATCCAACGTTCAAAATACAGAGGAACGCGAATAGCAGAGAGCAGACAGTGACGGCGACGTAAAACGGCGTAAAGTCACCGTACTCGTGTTCAACGAAGTAGGGATTCTTCAGGTAATCCTCTCGCTCGTCTAAAATGGACATTTTATAAATTTTAGACTGAGATTCTTCTGAAAAAGACAAAGACGGTTTTCCCTTCAGTACACAAGCTTTTTAACTGGCACGCATGAGTTTATGAATCAACTGAAGAGAATAGCGATCCGAAGCGATAAGTTTGGAAACCTACGCCACCACGTTTTACGATTCTGTGGACTGTTTTCTTAGAGCAGAGATCTGCCTCGCGTCAACTATGTTACTCGTATGCTCGGACAACCGAAGGCGTGGCGTGAGGTCAACATTACGAGATTAGGATTAATTAAACCAATTGAATTTCATTCGCCAATGTTCGTCCGTACTGCGGTATGTTTTCTTTCTTTTGCACGAAAGCGTATGCGTTTTCAATGCGCTTTATTATTTATGAAATGAATTCGTAACGACAGGAACTTGGGGAAACTTGAACGGCTTAGGGAAGTCAACATATTAATACGCTACGTACCGTAAGGTAACTTCTTTTCACTGCTGTGTCCTTATTTGGCACGTTAGTAGAACTTTTACTAACGTCCTCGACAATTTAATAGTAGCAGCATTTAGGCAACGACGCAATCATCTCGAACACACGCGTCACTTGGTTCATTGGAATCTGTTACAACAAGTTGTATTTGGGCGGGGCGTTGCGTATAGTACGGTATAGTACGAGAAATGAATACTTTCGGCGCCGTTCGCATGTGACGATTGAACGACGGGTGCGTCGCGATGGTCGCGTTCTCAAAGAAATTGTGAAAACCGGCGACCCGGGCCCCGGACCCCGGATCGTAAAGGGTCCCCAGAAAAAGGAAAAATGAAGAGAAGGAAAAAATGAGAATGAAAATTTTTTACTTTATTAAAATTAGAAAGAAGATAATATTATTAATGATATGACAATAAAAAAGTCATATTTAAATATTTTAATATTTATTCCTTTTTTTATTTTATTTTCTTTATTATCTTTTGTTTTCGTAATTTAGTTCTGTGAAAAGATGTTACGTTTCGTTACCGTTGAGAAATTAATTAATAGTGTTTGAGGCTCCAAAATAGTTCTTGCACCCGGGCCCCTTTATAGAGAAGGTCGGCGCTGAATAATTGTATATAATACTACTATAATTTCTAAAACGTAGAAATTCAAAAAAAGTAATATAAATTTTTATAATTAATAATTGACAAGTAATAGCGATTCGATTTGACCAATAAAAAAATTATTAACGTTCATAAAGCTTATAAATAATTATATTTAATTTCTCGTGGCTATTATACACATATTTTCTAAGGATACATCGGTAGTGGTATAGTAAACCAAGTTGCCTCGGAATCCAACGCTTTTCAGGAATTCCAAACGACCCCAATTCAATAACGACTTCACTTTCCTACCGATATTCTCCCTGTCGCTGGAAGTTAAATTCTTCGCGCTTGCACTGGAAAAGATATAGTATCGTATAGCCCCGTTTTTTCTTAAATTTTCTTACAAAGTTAATAATTTAATTTTTTAATTAAATCTGGCGCCGACTTCAAAAAATTTAGAGTCGTAGATTAAATAAGGAAAAAATTAGTTTTTGCTTTTTAGCGCGCCTTTGAAGACGGTTGTTTTACTTTTTTTTTTGAAGAACCACTCTATCAATTCAAGGTATCTCAATGGCAAATTTGCAAAGATTAACTTCCCAGCATTAAAATGATTAAAACGTTTCGATGTATTCAGTTCCCTTTAATTGCGATAGTATGGAACGAGTCACGTTTGAGTTGAGTATTTATTTGAAACTAGGGCTGGGACTATTTGTCGAATTTTTCGGTATTCGAATACTTTGGTTGCTCAATTATTTGTCGAATATAATTCGAATATCCAAGTATTCGAATAGTATGGTGTGAATTATAAATCAAGTTCTATAGGTTCATTTGTCAGGGTGAAATCTTGTAAGCTAATTTTGACCCACTTCACACCATACTATTCGAATACATCAATATTCGAATATATCGGTATTCGAATAGTATTCGAATACATCGATATTCGAATAGTATTCGAATACATCAATATTCGAATAGTATTCGAATACATCGAATAATAACATTCGAATACTCAAATGTTCGATGTTTATTCGTAACATTCGAATACTTGTAAAATATTCAAACATTAAATTATTCGAATACTCCCAACCCTATTTGAAACAGGAAATACTGAAAGAATATTACCTCCTGTCCTCGGAATCATTTCGGCCGGGTGGTTTGTTTAAACTCGACCCGCAAGTCGCCCAGCTAGCGATGCTGCACAAGATTGTAAATTCGTTTGCCGTAAATCCACACTGCTCCAAATATTCTTTTCCAACATACGATGCGTATTCGCATCTATGGTGGCAGCAAAATGCAATCACTAAACCAGTAACGTTGCAGTTGGGTTTGCTCTGCATCGCTCGAACTAAACAGCTTATAGCCAAATCTGCAGAACGATAAATATTATAATACATATCGCTTTTGCTGTGTTTTAAAAAATATACAGGGAATCACAAACCCGTGGCCGATCCGCACAAATGTTTCGCAATACCGACTTTGCGATCGAACTCCTGAATTTCCGTAATATCGTTTAATTTCAAATCAGCTATGTCGGCGCGTATTCTCCTTATCGCAAGGGGAGACTGTTCATTCTTTAATTTATTATCACTCTTATGCCTGTGACTCGAACGGTCCACTAACAGAATACAACTACTCTTCTTATCTTTTATCATTTGCCCCAACCAATAAGTCAATTTGCCCTTTCCCGCTCCAAATTCAATGAAACAAGTATCGTCTTGCGCGAGGCCGGCTTGCTCTAAATGCGACAGTAACGATGAATTTTGTAACAGATGTTTCTTAATAGCTCTCCCACAAGATTCGTCGTTTACTTTGCTCGCGAGTATCTCGTGTTGTAGCACTGCTTCTGGAAACTGTGGTAGCTTTCCTGAAAGAAGAATTTAATACTGCATAAAATACTTCATAGTTTCCTCTGGCATAAAAACAAATGTATCGCACGCAAGTATACCAACCATAAGCAGCCTTTACTTTGTCTATCACCACATCTATTACCAGTTGATTAAGTTCCGAGAGTGGTACATGCACTGGTACTTCGTGCGTCTGGTTCACATTAATTCCTTTCACTATAAACGAAGGCTGCGAGTCTATCAATCGCTTGGCGTTACATACTTTCAAGTGTTTGGGCAATCTGGACTCGTAGCAAGTGCTGGAAATGGTCTATAAATTTTATACGTATGAAGGAGAATGTAGCGCGTATATTTCTATAGGAGTTCGCTTACTGCGTTGGGTCAATCGGGCATCGCACTCTCTTATCCCTGACCCCATCTTCTTCGACACAGGCAGTTTTCAATGAACTCTCCTGATGCTCGCCGCAATACTGTTTCCCCTTTTTCACAGTCATCCGACAATAGCGTTTCTTCCTCTTCACGAAATACATGCAATGATTCTCCTCTGCCATCTTAACAGACCTTTTAATTACCTAGGATATTTGTAGATTCTGTAAACCGACTCCCTTAATCATCGAACAGCCGATTTCTTCGCCTTCGGTAATCTTCCAGTTAGAGTTCTGTGGAACATAACTGCCAAATGATTGGGCGTTCACTGACCAGAAGATTACCGAAGGTGAAGAAATCGGCCGTAAAACAAACAAGAGCGTATAACCTCGATTATATACAACCAATAACATGCATTTTACTTTTTACAACTGAAACTTTTAATTACTTACAGTTTAACAGAGATATCTCGATTAAGGAGTTATTCGAATGGAGTGTCGAATAATGGATATTAATTATATGTAATCAAAGGGTAAATTCTTTCTCTATTTATATTATATCTGACTATTTATATCACTATTGCCAGTTTTATATACAGAGTGTTCATAAATTGATGACTCGGTATTACAATATAAATAAACAGAATCAAGTGATAAGATTGACTCATACGGATAAGAAACTGGTTAATCATAGAGATATACCCGAAATAATTTGCAAATCAGAAACAGTTGGTTTTTGGACATTATTAGTGTACTGACATTTTTCTGTTTGGGCAATCATTTTGGTGAGTATATTTACAGCAAGGGCAGTTCAGGTACCTACACGAATATTTCGATTTTTTTGAAACAGTGTGGGTTTGTGGAGGACCTCGATAGAAGTACTTATCAGGCAACTTTTCGTTTGTACTCGTTTTCGGTTCTTTGAGCTGAAAACACCCCTTGAAGGTTAATGTGTGATTTAATTCCTACTTTTCTGTGTATTTTGAAAACTATGGTAGATATAAAAAAATTGCAATGAAAATTTAACGCCTTTTAACGCTCTATAAAATTTTGCAATCGAATTGTTTATAATATGGAATAAGGAACGATTTTTTATTTAAATTAAAAATTTTAAACAATTCAATTGCATAGTTTTATAGAGCATAAAAACTAAAAAGCCGTTAAGTTTCCATTGTATTTTTTTTTTATATCTACTATAGTTTTCAAGATATACAGGAAAGTAGGAAATCACGTATTAACTTTTAAGGGATGTATTCACCCCGAATAATCGAAAATAGGCACAAACGAAAAATTGTCTGATACTTCTACCGAAGTCCTCTACAAACCCGATTTTTTAAAAAAAAATTGCAATGTTGGAGTAACCCTTAGAGCAAATTTTACGATGAGTTACTCGTGGTTACTCGTGGACCACGCAAGGGCGTCCGTAGACTTTTTTCCAGGAGGGGGCAACTTTAGGGTGACGATGAAGAAAAATATAGCAATAAAAAAACGAGTAGCCCGCTTGCTTTTTTAACTCCTTTTGTGGCGCTAATATAATTAAAAATTTAAATCCAAAATTTAGAAATATTCAATTTTTTAGTATAAACTTAATAAAGATCAGTTTTTGAAAATAAGCGATTTTTTCACAAAAACCAGGGAGGGGCAACTGCCCTTTTTGCACCCACCTTCGGACGGACATGGGACCGCGGGGCTTTGAATAGCACATTCGGTAATCTTCGGTGCACTAGTGCGCACTGACTGCGAACTTTTTCGCTTCCAATTGGCTAAAATTCGCAGTCAGTGCGACCGTCCGAATTAAGGTTGGGACTATTCGAATAATTTAATATTAGAATATTTTACAAGTATTCGAATGCTACGAATAATTTAATATTCGAATATTTTATAAGTATTCGAATGGTATACGAATAAACTTCGAATATTTGAGTATATTCGAATGTTATTATTCGAATACTTTTCGAATATCGATGTATCGATAATACAGTGGTATTCGAATAGTATGGTGTGAAGTGGGTCAAAATTAGCTTACAAGATTTCACCCTGAAAAATGAACCTAAAGAACTTGATTTATAATTCACACCATACTATTCGAATACCAGTATTCGAATACTTGGATATTCGAATACCAGTATTCGAATACTTGGATATTCGAATACTTGGATATTCGAATACTTGGATATTCCAATACTTGGATATTCCAATACTTGGATATTCCAATACTTGGATATTCCAATACTTGGATATTCCAATACTTGGATATTCGAATACTCAAATATTCGAATCCTTGGATATTCCAATACTTGGATATTCCAATACTTGGATATTCCAATACTCAAATATTCGAATACTTGGATATTCGAATTATATTGGACAAATAATTGAGCAACCAAAGTATTCGAATATTCGAATACCGAAAAATCCGACAAATAGTCCCAGCCCTAGTCCGAATACGCTATAAAAGTACAGGACCAAGTTCCAGGGAACGTGTTGAACCCTCCTCGCGCCGGCCCTGACTGCACGCGTAGCAAATTTTAGTTTCGCCATGAATTCGCGAACACCCTGTATACAGAGCTGCTGCTTACGTGCGCCCGTTTATTGTCAACTCTATGCGTCCACTCCGCATAGTTCGGCACGTAGAGCAGAGATAAAATCGTGTTTAGGACTCCACCCCTGAACAGCAGCTAGTCGGTAATTGTAGTATATTAGTAGTATATGAACAGTTGGCTGTGCGTCACTCCAAAGATATGTGTCTTAGCGTCGAATATTTAGACAGCTTATATATTTAAATTCTCCTGTCAAGCTATCATCACTCAATCATCCTTATGCTTTACTTCAATTTCTCCTATACAGTGTAATTTCTAAAGTACTTAAACTGTAATGATAATTCAGCACGCCGCCACAGTCACACTTTCACAACTGAATCGTCGTCTGGTTTTGTAACATATAGAACAATGTTTATTATCTAACGAAACGTACAGTACAGAAAATCTAATCTGTCATTCTCTGCGAAACAGAAGGTACCGTATACTTTGTAACGTAACAACGAATATATATAGTACATGCTCGCATTTTACGTCAACGTAATTGTGCGATAACTGAGATGTTATGTTGCAGGTGAATAAGAACGTTGTTGTAGCGAACCGTTAAAATGCCAAGCTCGTATTTATATGCCATTAATAACGAGGGGCGTGTGTTCGGATTATCAACGTCCGGGAACATGTGGCGAGAGTTCATGTACCTGGGCCTGGAGTTCAAGCAGTTGTCGGCGGTGCCGCATTTCATGTGGGCGATAGGCGGCGATCGTCAAGTTTACGTGCATGTTCATGGCTTAGACGTGCCTATAAGAATTAAAGAGGAAATATATGAGAACGAAGTACGTTTGTTAAGATCGTTACGTTAGAAAGAATTGTGGGAGTATGTTAACGATTGGAAATGTTTGCAGCGGTGGCTTCCTTTGGAAGGGTTTAGCGGAAGATTATTGCCAACGGATAGGTACAACTTTTCCAGTCAAGACGGCGCGGTCGATCGTAGCCGAGACAAAGTAAAGTTGCCGTCCATGGCCTGGCAATGGGAGGGCGACTGGCAAATAGAAACTACGTTAGATGGCCAACCGTTGGATCACGATGTAAATATTTATAAGTTTGTAATAGTGTATTTTTTCCAGATACTTTTTGCGTAATTTATGCTTTGGTTTGAATTTCACTCAGTATTATCAGCCATCTCTTTCTATTATTTCCACATTGATGAAAAGTAATGCGTAACGAAGTAATTAATTTAAATCTCTCTAGTAACGTTGCAGATACAGATATTAACACTGTAATTGGTTTATATCGCATTGCCATCGACGTTTTACATTTTTCCCTTTGTCGTTGTGTTTCTTATGACTTTCTTTTATATGTAGATTTGTTGTCAGTTGTGAGCATCGAAACAGAGCCTTATGATCACAGAGAATCTGATATTTTGGTAGGGATGGACGTACGCAGTTGATTTTCCAGCTACTTATTCCACAAAAAAGCAATGGAAATCCTGCGTCAGAAGAAGAAAATGGGTTCGGTATAGAAGATACAGTGCCATGAACTCGTGGTGTGCTATAGCGCCTCTTCATAAAGATCCGACTAAGGTAAGGCCTCCGATTCGCCGAGCCGCGGTATCGCGAGTAGAGGATCGCATCGTACAGACGCCGCAATATATTTTCAGGAGCCATTTATTGACATATCTGTGGGTGGAAATCAAATACCTGGAGGTAATCCTGGAAACCTAGTAGTCTGGGCAGTAACCGCTCACGGGAGGGTATAACTTTTAAAAGAATTCTAATACGGCAGAGAGTGTTACATGAGTTGTAAAAGCTTTATAAGTTAGAGTTCTGGTTACTGTATAACTATAATTCTATCTCAATTCACTGTAAACCTTGCTCGAGCGAAGCTTGAGTTGCACAGCTAACAACGACTATGAAATCGACAGGTAATGTTCCGCGTTGGAACCAGTACAACTTGCCCCGAAGGTCAAAGGTGGAGTGCCATAAAATTAGCGAATGGTTACGAGGTGTCCCAAATCAGTGTTGGAATGACTGGCCTCGTGTGGGCAGTACTGATGGTCGGCAAAGGACTGGTGCGAACAGGCGTCACTAGAGAAAATCCAATGGGTACATGATTTTCATAAAAACATTAGAATGTAGGATACTATTCTTGTCCGAGTCTTTCATACTGGCCTGGGGCGTCAAATTTTGGGGAGCGACAATTTTGAGGGGCGGCAAATTTGGGGAGCGACAAATTTTGAGAGGGCGGCAGACGTTTGTTAGCCTAGGGGCGCCGAATCTGAGAATCCGCCTCTGATACTAACAAGCATAATCCTGCTCCGTAGGGGAAGATTGGTCCGAAGTGGAACCTCCGCAGAAGGATTTGAAATTAGTACAAGTTAGCGTAGGTACAGATGCTGTGTGGGCTGTGACGCAGGACGGAGGAGTGTGGTTTAGGAAAGGTATCAAAGGTGAGATGAGTGGACTTTGCGAGCAGATGGCTACTGGCACCGGGTGGGTGGAGATGCTAAGCAAAATGTCGCTGGTATCCGTTGCTCCGAATGATCAGGTAATTCAGCTCGTTGCGAGAGCTACAAATAGCTGGCTTTAAATTCACTTTCATCTGTTTAAATTCTACCAGGTTTGGGCTATCGGCCACGAGGACCGGTGTTTGTATTACCGTAATGGGATCACGCGATCAGAATTAACGGGTAAAAAGTGGAGACTGATAAACGCTCCCCTTCAGCTGAGTAGAGCAAGCAGTAACGCCAGCTTGTCATCGAGTAACAGGCACAGCATGTGCGGTACTCCTCAACAGCAGAGGCATCAAAGTTGGGGATCATTGGTATTTATCTTCCAAGAATATTTACAATTACAACTCGTTGAATATTTGCTTGGCAACATGAAGAACGCGACCGTTTATAGAACCGACCGCACAGCACCAGCGAAGGTACGACGTTAATTAGAGAATGGGAAGAGCAGTCTCGTTCGGCACCGACCCCGACATCGTTAAAATTATGGCAACGATCGAACGATGCCGCTTCCGCCAAGACCCCGAAGCAAACGTCTTTCCAGGACATATATCTGAATGAGAGCAAAAAGAGGTGAACATAGAAATATTCATCGATCGCATCTGTTATTTCTGTGCCTGTTTTAAAAAAACATTTTACATATATGCAATTATAGATCTACAAATTCGTTAGATATGGGTGATCTGACCGAAGCTAGCGTCGCAAATATCACTATATCGAACGAATCGCTGACGAAAACTGGGGAGTCTATAGTAGTCTCTGGGAAAGGAATGGGCAGCACTGTTAAGGTCAATAGACAAGTCAATCGTACATTTTCGATGGTTTTTCCGCGGAGTTAAAACATAAAATTGAAACAACGCAGATAAATCCAGCCGCGTGGAGTCCCGTTCATTCAGTTGGCTCTATGGTAGGTGTCGAAGCTCATCCAGAAACGGACGGAAGTATATTCGACCCTGACTTGACCAGTGACTCGGGTGTCTACGGAGAAGAAGACGACAGCTCCGGTGGAATGTATTGGGCCGAGTGCGATGCATCCTGGTACAAGGTGGAAGCTGGAGCGTGCTTCGCTGATCCATCTAATCCTCCAAAATGGTACGTTTAATATTGTCACCTGGTCGTCCTACGATTATCACATAGTTACAAACGTGTGTGTCCTTAAACTTGTAGGATTGCGGACACCAACGGCGCGACGCATGGAGACATAGCGGAGCCATGGAGAATACACATTTTGGAGGAGCTGAAGAGTAGATTAGAAAAAGTACAGTTCGACGCGTCGATATTCGAGAAAGTTGTTGAAAAGTAAGATCTCGAAGTGTTCATAAAAATTTAGAATCTCAATATATTCTATTCACGATTCGCGATTGTTCATTGCAGGTCGTCCTGGGTGAAAAACGGAGATGCAAAGTGTCAAGTTAAAGGCAGCATTTCGTACGAAGATTGTGTTATCGAGTTAGAGTGGATAAGCAGCGACAGTGGAGCCTTAGATTCTGGAACTGTAACTGTTCTGAACTCGGACGGAGCAACAACAATCGTATGTTGACGAAGGAATGCGCGTGATGCAGGTGTCTGTTAAATGCCAATCAGCTTTTAACGAGTGTACTTTTCAGACTCAGTTTCCTATTTCCGAGGTGACGTGTGTAGTCTGCTGCAGCGAGCCCGGTAGCCCGCGAATAGCAATTCATACTCCTAGATTATCTCGCTCCAAAGTACTTAGACTGCAGTTTTCCAGCGACACGGAAATGGAGGACTGGTTGTCACACTTAACTTCAGGTAGGATTATATGCTTGCCTTTACTTCGCGTACTATCGATATCCCAATCTAAATGCCCGTCCATTTTCATAGTGTCCTGCCAAATGAATAATGTTTACGGGAGGCCAGGGCCCAACTCCATTTGGACTACTACTGCGTTGGGAGATATTTATGTATATGACCCTGCTGCTTTAGAAGTAAGTTATCACACAATTCGACTCGAGTACTATTGGGAGCTGGAAAGAAGTCGTATTTCTCGCAAGCTGAAATGTCACAGGGAAGAATCGTCGCTCGCTCCATTCAATCCTCTCCAAGAAATCCTACTTTTAGGTTCTTAGCGGCTTTCGAATTTAGATTTTCCCCTCCTCAAAACTCAAATTTGGATTTCCGAATTGAAATTTGAATTTCCACCCTTCCCAAAGTCAAATTTGTGTTTGCATCCCTCCCCAAACTCAAACTTGAGTTTGAACTGATCGGGTGGAGCGATCGAACGATTCCCCTTCATCTTGTGGGTAGTGTGACTTCTTTCCAGCTCCCAATAGTATACCGTTTATCGAGGTTCCACAATAACTTTGACCCGCGATTGCTTACAGGAAGGTCAACTCCTCGACAATACTTACGGGCAAGAGTTGAACGTCGCCGGGAAAGAACTGCCGTTCGAATGTATATTGCAAAACGGTTTCGGATACGGCGGCTCCCTAAAAATGACAGTATGCGTTCACGACGATGCCGATAGGTGAGCGTTTAATTGAAAGCATGATCGCGTCGATTTAATCTGTTGCGCGACGATGTTTCTTATTCGGCGATTCTCTGGTGGCCAGGCTAGCGTTCAATCTAGTCTGTTACACGACGATATCTTTGAAACACAAGTCTGTGATGGAGAGCCACGACGTGGCGTTGCACTTTAATCCGAGACTGAAGGAGAACACGATCGTGCGGAACACGTATCAGAACGGGCAATGGGGCGACGAAGAGAGGAACGGAGGTAGCCCGTTAAAGCCTGGCTCTGATTTCACGTTAGAGATTCTTTGCGAAGCACGTGGTTACAGAATACTGATAGATGACACCGAATTTACTTTTTATAGCCATAGGATATTACCGCAAAGTATTACGCATTTAAGGATCAAGGGGCTGATGACGTTGTGCAGCGTGCTTTACAAGTCCACCTCTGTACGTAGCAATCGTATTTGTTTAAGGCATAACGTGGTCGTAGCGTCTTATTAAAAGGTATTGTAATACGATGTTGCGTCGCGTAGGTGATCATTGATCCAATTACAATGTTCTGGAGGCAGATGGGCGGGCATTTAAAGAAAGTCGAAACATGTTCCGCTGGAGTGACATGGGGGATAGGGTACGATAGTACTGCATGGGTGTATACCGGCGGCTGGGGTGGTTTGTTCTTGAAAGGTATCGTAAAAGCAGCAGAGCTTGCGTTTAATGTAAGGTGACCTCGTCCCCGATTTTATATTTTTTCCTTAAAGTTACAAAATAATCAATTTGAAACTATTAAAATTCTACTAATTTGGCAATGGTGTGAAAAAAAAATATCCCCTGTCCGCGGAACCCCAAGAAAAAATGGTCACCTTAATTTAAGTAAAGGAAGAATCGATCACGGGGCTATAGATCGAGATAATAATGTGATCCGTTGGTGTTGACAGGGGTGGATAGCAATACAGGAATAAATACCATGGTAGATACTCATAATTATTACGTATACGAAAATCAACGTTGGAATCCCGTGACTGGGTACACATCGCATGGCCTCCCAACGGACCGTTACATGTGGAGCGATGCCACTGGACGTCACAAACGTACTCGAGAACATACTAAACTGTTATCCATGCATTGGCATTGGGTAAGTATGCGTCATACTGCCAATAAGTACCCACGAAGGGCTAATATCATTAGCCTAACGACGAATCGTTTCGCGTACATGATTCAGTAAACTTTGTTAACACAGGTATCAGATTGGATAGTAGATTTCCATACGCCCGGAGGCGTCGATAGAGACGGCTGGCAGTACGCCACCGACTTCCCTTCTCAGTATCACGGTAAAAAACAATTCACCGACTACGTCAGGAGAAGAAGATGGTTCCGGAGGTGTCAGTTAACGACTAGCGGTCCTTGGCAAGAATTGGGAAACACAAAGTTGACGGATGTGTCTATATATGTATGAAACATTCCTAACGAGACACTACGTGCTCAGTAACGTGAATACAGTTGAATAATTATCTGTCGTTGCTCCTAGCAGGCAACCGAGAAACCTGGCACGGACGCTCCAGTTCATATATGGGCAGTAGCTTCCAATGGCGAGGCCCTATTCAGGAGAGGTGTTTCCGAATCCTGTCCGATGGTACGAATAAAGAATTCTACTCCCATCTTCAGCCTCCTATTTTTTTTTAATTATTCAATGTTAATCTATCTGTTTTCGGCGCACATATTCGGTCAATTTTAACACAATAAAAAACACAAGCTATTTAGCAATAAAATTATAAAAGCTTTCGACGTTTTGATCTTAATTCAGATCTTCCTCAGGAAAGTTACGAAAAATTATAAAATCCTGCTTATGCTGTTGGAATGTAGTCACTGTGTACTCGTTACACTTGTGACACGCGAGTCGGTTGGAATAAGACTTTGAGTTTGAATTTCAAGAAGTTTTAATATGTTTTCAAAGTTCAACGGTATTTACCTTGTTATCACTATTTTTTAAAAGTTATTTATAAGCATAATTTCGACCGTAATCTATCTGTTTTCGGCGACTAAATTCCAACAGCATCAGCAGTATTTTATAATTTTTCGTAACTTTCCTGAGGAAGATCTGAATTAAGATCGAAACGTCGAAAGCTTTTATAATTTTATTGCTAAATAGCTTGTGTTTTTTATTGTGTTAAAATTGACCGAACCTGTGCGCCGAAAACAGATAGATTAATTATTACGGTCGAAATTATACTTATAAATAACATTCAATGTTAATATTTAGGGAGTATCGTGGGAACATATACCAAGCGATCAAGCCTTGGTGGGCATTTCATGCGGCCCGAGCGGTCAAGTTTGGGCCGTAGGAAGGAATGGTTCGTCTTACTGGAGACTGGGCATCACCACTTCCAAACCTACAGGTAAAGCGAACGCTAGCGATCCACCTGATCTAGTCTTTTAAATACCGCTTAATCTCGTTGCGCAGGGTTACAATGGCAGAACGTCGAGCCACCGACAGGCGCCCACTTAAAACAAATCTCTGTGGGGAAGGATGTGGTGTGGGTGCTGGACACAGCGGGCAGGTTGTCAGTGCGCCGCGAAGTGCAGATGAACGTTTTCCCCGAAGGAACGTACTGGCAGACTCTGCCTGCGATGCCGAACGATCCCATTCACATAGGTAACGTTGGAATTTGCACATCGTACAGACCAGCGTTTCCCAACCTCGTAGAATCCAAGAATCACCCTAGCGCTTTCCCTCGATCTAGTAGACCCCCGACTAACTTTTTTTTTCAAATATGTCGCTAACCATATTAGCAGTACACCTGATCTCTGCGCTAGTGTAGTTAGATAGCGGCTGAGGCTAGCGAGTAATGAGTATTTTCATTGTACGGCGTTGATAATAATCTTGCAGAAGTATCCACCTTTAATTTCTGTGTGAAAAAGTTGCAGAGAAATATAAGCCGCATTCCCCAAAGGCTGCGTTACTTGGAAAACTGCGTTCCAGGTTGCCCTTCAAACCAAGCCTCGCGTTGGGAAACGCTGGCGTAGACAACACACATGCTAATTTAAACACACTCTCTGACCCCTCCTCCATAGGTATACTTTATAGGAGTTTGTAATTGTGGCGTAGATAGTGTATGTTTTATTCTGAATGGGTTTTTCAGTGAATCAATTCCTTTTGTGACTTTTAAGCTTGCAAAGTTTGCCGTTATGAACATTACCGTGTTATTCCTGTCTGAAAGTAATTTACGTTGCATCGGTGCGTAACGATTCATCGTTAATTTTAGATATGTCTGTTATCAACGCGAAGCAAGGCTTTCGAAACATTGCTGTCGCGAGGGAGCAGGGCCAAGTGTGGGCAATTTCAGGAGCCGGTATACTCTGCCGCAGGATTGGCATCACTGATAAGAATCCAGCTGGAACCGGCTGGACGACCGGTATAGGGGTGAGTGAATCGTTCGCATTTATAACACTTGACAAAGCATTAGATCACGCCCTGAACACACCATTACTTTTGACAGGCAAATTGGCAATATATAAGCGTGGGAGGACTTGTAAATAAAGCGAAATGATCAATTCGTTTTTAAATCGATGGAGATTGCTTGTAATGAGATACATGGAAAAGTATTATATTATCCTATCTAGCAGCGTGATACTTCAGCTTGTTGGTTGCGCAGGGAAATTTTGCATACGAATGAAATGATGCATATGAATGTACGAGAAATAGATCCCTGCTGGATCTGCCAGTTAGAAGCGCATTGAAATTTGAACTGGGTCTATCTGGTTCGATGCGGTAATACCTGGATTTTCAAGCAGTAATTTTTGGCAGTGCAAAAAAGAATCCGGTTCAATGCGGATATCCAGATCGATGGATGAAACAAGATTTTTCAGGTCCAAAATTTATTAGTTTCTATCAGTAATTGCCATTTGTATAAACTCGGATAAAAAATCTTACGGATTCTATCTTAAATGCCATAAGCTCTCCCGAGTCCGTCGCGATTCGGATTGGCAGAGAAACTAATTCGCGGGATGCATATAAGGGTTCGAAGAAAAAGTTTAACCCGGTTTCCAATGGATTGGCGGATAGAAAATTAATGCGGTTCCTTCCGGTTTTACGAAACTCGTACTTCGAAATAATTGATTTGGTTCGAACACCGGTAGGTGACCGCGATTCTGGTAACTCTTCTCGCGGCTGCGATGTGCGCCGCGAGCTAACTAGACAGCTTGCCCGTGATCAAGACTTCGGTTCAAGATTGATACGGCAGAAGCTTTTGATATAATAAATTTAAGAATAAAATTATATCAAACCCCTCAGCTCATGGTGTAAGTGAAGCTCGATGTAACCTGAGTAAATCGGTCGAGGGACCATAAATATGTCGCAAATACAAATAAAACCAGGTAGTAAAATGGATTGGAGAAACTGATGATGATACACTTCTCTAGATTCAAGTTAGAAAACAACTAAAAATTTGAGTCGATTTTATCCAGAAATATGATGTGTTTGAACATGCATTTACGATATGCAAATCTGTGTAAGAACTGGTAGGAAATTAACTTGAAAAAAATCTATAGATTCCATTTTGGTTTGGATCTGGATTTCCAGAGAGAACCAGCTTAAAAATGAACAAAGTTACTCGAGAAGTTTACTAGTACTATACGAGTTACTTCGTGTAAATCCGAGCAGAACCGACGACAAATTGTGCTAGGAAATACAGATAGATACCATAAAGATTTTTACATGCATATCCGTTTTGAAACTGATTCCAGCAGGGATAGCTTGACGCGTAACGTTTCCGATAGCGAATAAAAGAGACGTTATTTTATCTAAAACGTACAAACTATAACAATAATTGAATTCGTAACCTGATCGTGCTTACTCTTTTCGAACGTATCGTTTCCCTAGCTTCTTATTATTTGTATGAGAAGAAATACACGCGAGGGTGTGTGCGCGTAAGAAATGAAGTAATAGAATTATTATAATCGTCGCGTGCAGTCTTGCCATTAAACTACGTCATCCATATAATTGAGAAACATTCCAAGCGCATTTGCATAAGTCTTAAATAGCTTACAATAATGTAACGGTAGAAAATAGCAGGGGATGTTGATTTTATTTTTTTAATAAACACATACCATTGATAGAACTATAACTGGATCGCGCCAGATGCCTTGTCTATTTAGCTATAGATTATTTTCACTATTACAGTATACAAAAAGATGTTACAAAATTTCTCAATGATAATGAGACTGCTAACGGAGATATTTCGGAAATCGAAATCATGATAATTTTTATTTATTGTGTGTTGTATCGTGTGCAGAAATATTTGTCGGAGACTATATTATAACACAGTTGCTTGGAACAGTGAAATTGTAGAAATAGTCATGATCATAAAGAATAATGATGACTGTTTATAAATATTCCAAATAATTAATCGCCAATCGATACGTTTATTTAACGAAACAACGCTGAATGGTTATTTTAACAAGACGTGCTAATTAATTGTTCCTGTATAAATAAATTTCATGTAGTGCCTCTAATATGGAAATTTCATATTCGCATTTATTATTTATAGTGTCTTACTTTGGAAATTATAACATGATTGAAAATAATAGAAGTCCACTTTTCGAAACTATTGAAATAAGATATTACAAAACTGAATGAAAATGAATATTTTTTAAAACTCCGCTACTACCTTGCGTTCCACATTAGAGCATACTGGTTTCGCGCAGGGATACGCTGTTGATTGGTAGGAAACCGGCAGGGAAAGTGCTACGACCAATCGCGTGTGTCAGATCCGTGGGAGGTGCGCAGATCGGTCGCGAATCGGTGGGGGGTCGGTATGCTCTTATATCGAACGCAGTATAGTGACTGACATTATAAGTACCCTTATTATTATTATTATTAACATTAGCCCCTACTTTGTTATAAATTATAAATGTTACGTCCCATTCCGTTGACAATGTATTTGTATCATGTAATTGTCTATACCGATATGTAATTACACTAGCTTTCTATACTTAATTACATTATGTGATCAATAAATTTGATTTTTTTAAAATAACAATTCAATGTAATTCCGTATCTAACGTAACGCTATTCCGTGCAATTCTACGAAGTCTGTGCAAATCAATCCACAATAAGTTAATATAAAACAATATATTTTATTAGTACAAACAGTACTTAAACAATCAATAAATGAAGTAAAATTTTTTAAGAGATATGTACAGTATATCAACACGTTATAGTATATAAATATAAAAAGAGGAACAAATAGATTTTACATAAGCTTACACGCTATACAATAAGTCAGATGTCTTTTTACAGAATGGTACTGCAAGTATACTGTATTTAATGCGCAGCAGTGATGCTCAACAATTTACGTGTTCGCTGATTTAATGCTGTTTTGCGTTGATGTGTAAAAGTATTTTATACAGTCGGAAAGTTAATGTCTTTTAATTGGCGTTCCACGCCAGTTCGGTAGCATAAAACGACGAGCTACCACGAATATTATTACATTCGTACTTGAACGTCGCAATCACTTCTCGTTGTACCTCGGATTTTGTCTCGGAGGATTCGTGGACATTAATACCAAACGTATCACACTGTATTGCAGATCCACTACTAAAATCGAGTCACGATCCTAACTTGATCCGCGTACTTCCGTTTCATCATGTCCGCTTCAATTTTGTCCCTTTTGCCCTGCTCGCTGTGAGATATTCCGTAAAAGAAGTATATGCAGAAACCTGCGTAAAGTGGAGACAGTAATGAGACTCAAATTTAATTGGCGTTACACTGTAAATTGCTATTGTTGTTTTATGCGTGTGTATACCAATGAGCATCCAGATGGCAAATCTGATCCACGTAAAAGCGTCTAGCTGTAGCATCAAGTATAAATTAATGAAAATACTGCAACACGGGAGAAGTGGCACTAATGGTACCTGTAAGCGATACAGATAGTTAACCAGCGTGTCAGGTACTCGATTCCTTTCGAAAGGAACTCGTGAAGTGGGTACCTTAAAGGATAGCTCGACATCTTGAGTCGGTTGCCTCGCAATGGCTGCTAAATTCAGTAATAATAATATCACAAGTATGACTAGTATCACAGTTTCTACTACATCGTTACCAAAGGCTCTTGAGCCCACCTGCTGAATGAAAAGTGCAATAACAAATACAATAATACCTGTAAAGGCAACAGAACAAATATAAAAACACGAGTTAAGCAGGTGAAATGTTTTAAACAGTAATGAACGTCAGAAGACTCACAGAGGATTAGAACACCGTATTTCGCAACTTTGTCGGAAATCTCATTTATCTCCTTTTGATTGTGCAGATTGAATATTTGTTTGAGAACGTTGGCTGGCGTTGGTTCGTAACTATTCATTGCTGTCACAGAATGAGTATTAGAGGTGTATTCTTTCCCTTGGTATCTAATCATTAATATAATGAGTATTTTGTATTTAACATGAACATGCTCGCTGGTAAATATATTCTACTTGATCTGCCGCGCGGCAGATGTGAGAGTCTTAATGTCTCGCGCGTTAATCGTTCAATGTCGATCGCGTTTACCTCAATATTAGAACAGATATAGCCACGATAGTGTACGCTAGAAGTGTTCCAATGGACATCATATCTATCAGCTGTTGAAGATTGAATATAAGCGTCATAGCCCCCGTGAATAGACCAGAGATCACTGTTCCAAAAATGGGCGTCATGGTTTTCGGATGTACATTGGCAAGGCGTTTGAAAATTACCCCATCGCTGCCCATGGCGTAAAGTATGCGCGGCAGGGGAAACATTGCGCCGAGCAGACTCGTGCAGAGTGCAAATGCAGCGCCAATGTTAACGATCCATTTAATAGTGTTCCAGTTAATTTGCTCGAACACGTAGGGGAATGGTGCGTCTGCGTTCTAAGTGCACAGAGGTGTTGAGTGAAACTGAACGTTTAGATTTTAAAATGTAGGGAATCGAAGCCTACCTGATCGTAGTAAGGCCACATCATGGTGAGAACAGTGGAGATGCTGAAGTAAGCCAATAGGATTATTACTAACGACACAACGATGGCTATGGGTATGTTGCGCTGGGGGTTCTTGGCTTCTTCGCCAGTGGTTGCTACCGCATCGAAGCCCACAAAGCCATAGAAACATTTGGCTGCGCCTATCATCACTCCATTTATACCGAAGGGCATGAATCCTCCGGACCCGGCGTTCGTTACTGTCTCTGGTATGTCTTCCACGGGTATCCTCCAGTTTGCCGGATCAGCTGGAATTTCAAAGAGAATGGACCACGCGATCTTTATAGGCATCGCAAGTTTGATTCTTACTTTTTTAATCCTAAAAGTGCACGCTGAGGATAAACTTCTCTCAAGGATATGTGTAAATCACTTCGTTTAAGCATACTCCCAGCAATTAGCACACTAGTGCGCAGACAGCGTACAGTTCTAGAGTTAATGTCTCCATCGATCATGGTGGTTCTTACCTTTAATGGACCCTGCCACTACTATGATCACGATGGTAATCAGATTGATGACGGTGAATACGTTATTTAACATCGAGGACTCCTTCACCCCTATGCTCAATAAAATAATCAGCAGCATCACCACGCCGAACGCAAAGAAGTCCGGATAATCGGACAGAAAGCGGACATGTATTGGCATAACGGAGGTCAAGGTTTTACTTATCGTGTTCCCTATTAACGCGTCCAAGTAATTGCTGAGCCCTCGGGCGACGCTCGCTGTACCTGGTGGACAAACCGAGAAGAAGATGACATGATGAGGGCGAGGTACGGGATGAAGCTAATATTTTGAAGAGAATTCGGGTCATGGAGACTGAAATGAGGAATTGAGAGCAAAAACGGACTAACGCATATTTTCTATAATTAGTACAGCCTTTTGGAATACATTATTGCTACTAACTGAAATTTGCAAAAAATGCGGGTTAGTTCGTTTTTGCTCTCAATGCCTGAAACTTCGATGGTTTTGTCGCACAATCCTACGTGAAACAACAGTGACTCTGGAGACTATAGGTGTTGTGGTATGTGTAGTGTTATATGAGAAGTGTGATGTGTAAATTGTGATCCGTGGAGTATGAAGTGTGAAGTGTATAAGGTAAAAGACCCAATACGTGGACACACGTTCCAGTAGCTGGACACTGGTGCAAAAGAACTATTTTATTCAATTATTCAAATATTTAGTAAAATATATATATGAATATATTTTACTAAATATTTGAATAAATGAATAAAATTGTTCTTTTTGGATAAAGCGGATATTAAATGTACTAATCAGTATTTTGCACCACTGTCCAGCTACTGGGACGTGTCCACGTATTGGGTCTTTCACCTTAGTGTGAAACTGGAAGTGTTGAGTGTTAACTCGGATAAAGTGTTAATGTTTGTGAAGTGAGATGGTTGAGATTCAAAGTATTAATTATGTTATGCTAGGTATGAAGTATTTATCTACTGCGAAGCGGGTAGTGTCTGACGTGAATTGTGATACGTAGACAGTAAAGCGTAGCCTGTGAGATACAAATTCTGCAGTGTGTGTATTAGTAACCTGTGATACGTGTGAAGTTCAAGGTATGTTGTCATAGAATCATTAAGAACAGTGATGATTCGATTCTTCGATCGTTCGCTGCATTATCTAAGTATTCTAAGCGAAGGTCACCCAAAGTCACTGCGTCACTTATATTTTCAATTACGAAAGTATGATAAAAACGTACGATTCTATTTAATTAGAAAAGAGCATCGATAATCTTGCAATCTAAAAAAGAAGATACATATTTTCCTGATCATAACATTCGTTTGTTTCTCAAACAAATGCTTCTTTTTGGAACATTCTTTTATATCGTTAATTGGAGCCAAGCTATTACAGATGCGTAACGTTAGGCCGGCCGATCTGTACATATTTCGATGAATTATTCCGCATAGATTAAAGTGCTCCCACCCTATCAGTCACGGACAGGCACTACTCAAGTGGATGCCACGTTCCTCGTCGTATTTTTTTGCGAAGCAGAGGAATGCCACGATAAGAGGAATCCTCTCCTCCGCAAGATAACACCGAGAACCGCGATCCTGTAAGACGCCCGATATCCAATTGGCACCTCGCGCGAAGAGCAGTAAAGAAGGTCGTCTGCATGCATACCTATTACATACTCCAAAATTAAATTCCATCCTATGATGAAGGCGACGAATTCCCCCACTGTTACGTAACTGTAAACGTACGCCGATCCTGCCTTGGGGACCCTGGAGGCGAATTCCGCGTAGCAGATTCCTGAAATTCACACCAACAACCCATTTAGCGCACGTGCGAGATATCCTTCAGAGATAATTGGGGGATTAATCGCTCGAATACTATATCTACATCTAATATTTCGCAAGCTCTTCGCAATAGTTGAATACCGAATTCAAATAATACCGCTTCTTGCCATTCCCAAAATCCACCTCCGTTCCCTGGCATCGGCGTGTATTCGCGCCGAGGCACTTGTGCACACAGTGGCGCACCCTTAAGGGGCCCTGGCACCTCCGAAGAAAAAGGAAAAAGGAGATTAATGTAACCCCGACTGAAGCCGAACTCGGCTCTGCGCAACATTAAATCCTGAATGCGCCACTATTTGCACGGTGTTCGCGTCTTCGCGTCGATATTTCCTGGAATAGAAGTTTCGCATCGAACGAATCGCTCAAGTGTCCACTATGCACGGGACTAGTTAAGCAAAATTTGATAGGCAGTAGTATTTGCTTAGAAAATTCTGTCCGACTTAAAGAGGCATTTTTCAAAAGCTTGGGCGTCTCCAGTTTCAAAGCTACTTGGCCTTATCAGCTTTGTCCTCAAAAGAATGGTATATGTATGTGTACTCGATAAACTATGTATCTACATATGTCATCGAAGAAGGAAGAAAAAACGAACAAGCGCTTCAGTCTCAGTCATTCGACAAGCGTCACTTTCTAGGCATTATCGCGGAACGGTTAGGTTTATTCAACCTCGTTTATATTCAAGGGTAAAACATTGTTATCGCGGCTAATTAGCTTCGGAGCTGGTTCCCGAAATGTCCTTTAATTGGTGCAAACTGCTAATATCCGGGGAGGACGTTGCAGCGTCGATTTATAATTGGTTAAACAGGTACAGCGATAGGGGGCGAAAGCAGTGGCATGCTTGGGATTAGCATAGTTTTTGGAGTACATAGTGACTCGTATTGGTAACTGATATATTGCCGATATTGGGGAGCAGAAGTGTGGGCTCATGGAAGACCCCCTTCATTACCGGCAATCGGCGCGCGCCAGCTCTGCCACCACTTGGCGAAATGTTTCAGCTTTCAGTGTCGCGCCGGTAGTGTTGCAGGGATGTTAGAATCAAGGAAGTCAACATATTTTATGGGACTGCCCTAATTATGATACGAATAGACCCAATATGCTACTACAGTTGAGGAAACACAACATGAAGCCTCCGTATGATATTAACGAATTTCTATCAAGACCAAATATAAGGGCTCTTATTATAATTAATGACTTTTGTAACAAATGTGATATTAAGTTATAAATATTGAAGCAACATATTATATAAGATAACCAAAGACTGACTCTAAGATGCTGTGATGTAAATACCATAAGGGTATATTAGATTTATACTAGACATGTGATATAGTAATTTATGTTCTACCTGTATTATGTTGGCAGGAATGTATGTATGTACGTGCTAATGGACCTACAGAGGGCCGGGGCACATTATCTCAATAAAAAAAAAAAGAATCAAGGAAGCAGGTATATAAAAAGATCGCGAGGGACTTTTATTGTGCCAATAAAAATGCTCCTTATTTAACATAGAATAGGTATACCAAAAGATAGCGAGATTTACAAAAGTTGAGAGGAGGTAAAACTAAGGCAATGTACTAATAAGTAACGCCTCGATACTAGATCGCCTACTAAACCTCGAATCTAGTAATAGTTATCCCCCCACTTTCCCAGCGTCTACTTGAACATGCGCATTGCCCTATTGTTCCACATGCCTAATTTAGGGCTGTTCGAGTACTCGAATATTCGAGTAGCTTGAAATTCGAACCGAGCCGAGACTCGGTTTCCCAGCCGAGCCAAGTACTCGAAGAGAAAAACAAAAAATCGACTACAGTGGACGCTCGATAATGAGCCGCAGTCGGGGCTCTAGAGGCGGGGTTTTCTCAGAAGCGGCATATTAACGAGAGCCAATGTAACGCGCGCTCTCCCCATAACTCTCCTGTTTTCTTTTCCGTGATGGCTGCCCCCTACCAGAATACTCTTAAGGTGCGTCACACTGATGTGAGAAAAAGAAAAAACACAATCACGTATATGTATTGCTTGCGAATTGCTTGCGAACTCCAGTGTGGAGGCACCATTAAGGGTTAGCATTCATTGGCTCGCTGAGCGTGAGAGAAAGGGAGGTGCACACACGCGTGCGAGTAATGCGTGTGAGCTGGGGCGTTCCTAACGGCACTTTAAACAGCGGCATATTATCCAGCGTCCACTGTAGTCGGTTCTCTTCGAGCCGCTCGAAAAAAGTCGAGTACTCGATTCTTTGGAGCCGCTCAGTTTTTACGAGTACTCGGTTCTTCGAGCAGAGTCAGCGTCAGGCTCAGCTGTTTTTTTCGAATATTCTAACAGCTGTAAGTTGCCTATACTTCAAGACTCCTACGTCGCCTAGCTGAATAGGGATTTTGAATTAGCAATAAAACAGTAAAACGCACATCTGGCGGCTTGTAAAGCCAAGAATATCGCTTTGCGGTTTGCACATCACGCGGCTGTACTTCACAAACACACTACTGTGCACAAGTATTAAGACACCTGTTGTATTCGTAGAAAATATGATATTCGGTACAGATCCAATACTTTTCACTGCTTTTGATTTAAACTATCAAATAAAGTAAAGTTCGTTAATACCTAAATTTGCAATGTTTTTCGTGATTATTTGAAACGGACTACTTAGGTGTCTTAATAATTTATGAACTGCAGTGTAGATATGTAGGTACATACAGTAAAGTACCTTATAACGAACAGTTTTTCTAATTAAATCGAAACGCTTACAACGAATGCGAAGAAATACAATCGACCGTATACATATGTATGAAATGTATAAAATTGAAATATAATGAGTTAAATTTATAATACGTATATTTGTATGTTATTATATATATAATAATAATAATAAGTTTATATATTTCAACGGGATAAACCCTTTGTTATAAGAAATACAAATCACAGTCACACAAGCCTAGAACAAATAATTAGGAAGTACAAAAGAAATATAATTAAAAGAACGAAAGCAGGAAAGTAAGCGCAAAAGAAACCATTAATGAATAGTGACAAAGCCAGATATAAAAGAATAATAGTAATAATATTATACCAGAAGCAAACATAATATTGAATGTTAGGGGAAGATTAACATACGAACAGCGATCAGAGCAGAGTGATTGAAGGAATTATAGGAATTATTAAAGAAGTCAACAGAGTTACAATAGCGATTCGCAGTTATTAAAAGTCGATTAAGACTATTAAAATAGCCGTAGAGAATTAGTTATTTTAAATATATCGTATTAAGAATGTATATAATATCTACTATCCACAAATACGTATCTGTAGGATACCCCACTGTTCGTTATAGGATACCTACTAAGTTTGCCCGAAGAACCTTTTATACCTACCAGCGAACGCGGAAGCGACGGCAGCGATCAGAAAGGAGATACAGACAGCTGGGCCAGCCGTCTCCTTGGCGATGCTGCCAGCAAGGACGTAGACGCCGAGGCCGAGGGTCGCGCCCACTCCTAGTGCCGTCAGATCGAACAGGCCAAGGACTCGAGCCAATTCGCCCTTGTCTTCCTGGTTCTCGTCGATGCGCCTCCGGGACAGCGCCCTCCATACCCGGCTCGCCATCCCGAGCCCTCCTTTTCACTTCCAGCTACTTCGTCCTCGCCTGAAACATCATTTCATCAGTCACCGAAATCCTCCTCCAACTTATTCTACACAGAGTTGGGCATTGATTAAAATTTCATACAATTTTATTCGAATAATTACGAATAAAATGAAATTATTCGAGAATGGCGGCGATCATTCGAGGTTTCAAAAGGCGAGCTAGTATCGAGGCGTTACTATTACTACATTGCGTTTCTCCTACTTCCTCTCAACTGCTGTAAAATTTTATACAATTTTATTCGAATAAGTTTCTACATCGAGCAAGTAATTATTTTTAAGGCAAATGAAGGGGGAGGGGCTCTCGACGTAATTTCCTGTTTACAGGAGTAGATAAGAGGCTTGAAGTGGTTTTGGGGTGGGGTTTGATTGAAACTGCCGGATGCGATGAATTTGAAGAAATGATATTGTTGACCTCGATACAATCTTGAACTTACAACAGGGCGATAAAGGTTAGATTGAAGCTGCAGGATATGATGAATTTGAAGAAATGAGATACAATCTTGAATTTACAAGAACATGATAACTAGAGCTCTTCAACCGTGCCATTTCCAAAGTCCAGTAGAACCTCTACATAGGGGAAACCTGTACAAAACCGTGTACCATACCTATTTATTTATTCCTGAAAATAAATGAAAGAAGCCCACGCTTGTTTGGCAATAGTTTTCCGCTATATTGAACTGTTAGTCAACAGAGTCATGATGAAATACGTACGCTCCAGCGAATTATTAAATTTATTCTGTTTCTAACTGCTCTCATTTTATTTTCGACTGACTTTAAGTAGACTATATAGTGTTTTGGTAATTAAAATGTAAGTTACATGAAGATACAATAATTCGTCGTAATAGCCCCAACGATCGGTGCTGGTGGCGGGACAACAACGCGATGCGGACACTACACTATCTACTCGTTAGCAGCCCGACGAACGGAGCTGGCGGCGGGCTCCTAACGCGACTGGACACTATTCCGCGCGGACACTGGCGCGAGTGAGGAGACCCAATGAGCGAGCGAGAGGAAACGAAAGAGCCTCTCGCTCGCTCCCGGGTTCCCCCACTCTCGTCCGAAGGATTCCAAGAAATGGTGGGGATAGTCGCCGGGCTCCTAACGCGTCGTAGAAACGGGCTGCTAACGAGTAGATACTGTATTCCCTTAGAGTAGTAAGGTAGTTGACCCAGTCGCCGATAGGTTAAGCAGGTGGGCCTAGTCGTCGATAATTTGAATTAATATTGAGATTTTATAAGGTTTTTGAACAATATTATGAAGATATATGTAGATAAAGACTTAAATATTAATTTGCAATTTTATTTTTTACACAATATTGTTCAAAAACCTTATAAAATCTCAATATTAATTCAAATTATCGACGACTGGGTACCTATCGGTGACTGGGTCAACTACCTTATATGCTCTAAGACTATTCCGTGTGGCCGATGCCGCGAGTGAGAAAACCCAAGAGCCGAGCGAGAGGGAACGAAACAGTTGACACGAAGTTGTCGTCATCTCTTTCGTTCTCTCACTCTCGACCGAAGGATTCCAAAAAATGGTGGGGATAGTGAGCGGGACTATTACGCGTGGTAAAAACGGGACAATAACGACGAATTACTGTGTCTGTTAACAGTATCTATTCCTATTATATTTTGAAGATCGCGGCCGATTGTTGGCACTTTCATATTTACAATTAGCTGTAACCCAAAGTATAGGTGCTTACGCCTTGGGGCACAGAGTTGGGAAAAATGTAATCTAATTACACCTTACAAATTACGATTAAAATGTAATTGTGTAGTTGATTACACATTATTTTCTGTAATTGTTAATGTAATTGTGGTTGACCACAATTTTATCATCTACGTAAATTAACGATTACAGAAAATAATATGTAATCAACTACACAATTACAGTTTAATCGTAATTTGTAAGTTGTAATTAGATTACATTTTACCCAACTCCGTTGGGGCACAACCGTACGTGCTAAAACCGTATTCCGCTATTTCAAGCAACAAGAAGAAGAAAACAACTTCACAGAATATAGAACAATCCATAAGAGCTAATAACGAAAAATGCAAGCATTTATATTTTTTTCTTCAAATTTTCCCCATGAACTTGTTAAAAGTATAGTATGCAGGTACTTATATCCAGAGTATCCTCCCCGATCAAATTTATCATCGCGAAGAAATCTCGTTGCAAAGAAATCTGATCGCGAAGAATCTCAGCGCGTCGAGTGCTCGAGAAAAGAAAAAAATTCTCGGCGAAGGTTCGTTTATCGTAAACGATTACAAGATAGTAGAACAATGTAGCGCAAAGTTCTGCGCATTGATAAGCATTGTGCACGGCGATAATGGGTGTAGCCTCCCCACGGATTAAATCCAATTAAAAACAATACTGTGATTTTATGCGCAGATAGCTCTTAAGCATTCCGAGATACGGTAAGTTGATCGAGCCGTCGCCTCATTCCCCCCCCCAAAAAAAAATTTTAATACGCAGAATTCTTCGAGGGTAGGTACGGTAATTCAGACGGTAAACTGCTCTGCGCCGTTGCGCGCGATACGGATAATTATCGGACACCGTTGTATGTCAATGTTGGCTGGTTTATCGGGAAAAATGGGAACGTCACGTGCGTCGTGACGTAACTTTTGTTTCCGACAGGTGTTACAACAAGTGTGAATTAGATTAATCGATTTTCGCGATCGCGCGTACACCCGGGGCTCACAGTGCCGGGCAAAAGTCATCACTTTTTCGATTTGTTTTATGTTTGTTATTTTTTAGAACCATGTGTGTTTAATATACATGTTTTGACGGATAATTTAAAGTTGTATGAAAACCAGTTGTAGTTGAATTTATTTAACTAACAATTGAACGTAACGACGCGTTTTTGGGGCCGGTAAAGGGGTTACCGTTATTGGTAACTTTTTGTGTTGAATAAATTCAACATTAACTGGCTTTTATGCAGTTTTTAATTCTCCATCGCAATATATATATGTTAGGCAAATGCTGCAATTTTGAGTTAATGTAAACCCTTGCACGGAAATTGAGTCATTTTTTACCCAAAATCGAGTCAGAAATTCTCATTTTTCCTTTACCAATGTATTATTTGGACTGAAACTCCAAATAGAACACAATAATTCCAGATAACTATATTGAATACAAAGAACGGTAAAGTCTATAAAGATAATTGTGGCCTTCTGCCTTTAATGGTGTCTGGTATTCGAGTGACAGCTTGACACTTGACAGGAGATCGATTTCGGCACTGTCTTCTTGTCGCTGTCGGGAGCACCAGTAGACCTTGACTCTTGTCCATAGGGTGCTCGCAACAATATCTTTAAAGAACTAATACTTAACCGTAAGTAATAAAGAATACACTTTTTATGTCTTTTTCTCTTTTTTATTTTTAATTTTTTATTGTGGAAATTTAATAACTTCTGAAAATATTAAACCACAGTAATTAAATGAACTGAGTTTTATTTTTGTCTACTCATTTCTTGTAAATATATGATTTGGAGTTAATTTGACCGAACGCGTCCGCGTAACTTTAGGAATTCTGTGACTTTTTTGTCCGCTACTATATCTATGTTTACGGGACTGATGCGCGGTGACGGAGATATCGGAAGATTAAATCAGCAGCATTACGGGGAACAAACAACGTGGACGGTCCGGGACAATGCTGGTTATCGCGAGAATGTCCCTTTCTTCTGCAGCAACGTAATGTTTTTTTTTTTTTTGAGATAAAGATTTAAATAAGATAACAGGATGATGGATTAGTTCGTGACGGTGTCAAATGCTATATTAACTGGATGCAACGAGTTCGAAATCCGTATTGGGTTCTATAAATTATTCACTGTGTGAACTAATAGGATGTTCACCAGATGTTCGATGTTCACCATTTTTGGCTCTCATGTTTAATGAATAAATGAAATTAGTTTCGACAGTTGAAGAGTCCTTGTAGAAAACACTAAGTGCCAAAATTAAACAAAAAAAAAATGTTCGCCGTGCCAATGGTAATATTATAGTCTTTGATTTTTGACACGTACAGTGTTTTTTTTACAAATTGTACTTTCGGCTGTAAAAGAAATTTTGGTAGAAGATTAGCATTTATATTAACATTTATAGTTTACTAGCTGGCCCGTTATCCGGGAATTATTTATGATGTTTCCAAAAGAAGTAAAACCGTTTAAAAGGCCTAAAAAATGGCCTATAATCTAATCTGGGACGTATGTAATGTATATTCAAAATTTCATTGAAATCCGTTCAGCGGTTTAGGCGTGAAAAGACAAACAAACTGACAACGTTTCACTTTTATATATTAGTAGGGGTAGAGATAGTATAGTTGAGCTGTGTAGAACAATATCTTGAAGTGCCATCATTTCGATTTACGATAAAGTGTATACTAAGAGAAAATAAAAGCCTAACCTTACCTACTTTATAAATATAGTATAATCGAGTTGGAACAGAATGCCTGAATCATACGCGAATACCTTTTCTACTATTTACACTGAATATTAGATTTTACTTATCATCTTGACGTTATTGTTTTGTTTTGGTGAATCCCCGGCTATAATGCGACCTAGATGAGGATTATATTTATACATAGGGATAATGTCCCAATTACTGCCAGTGTCCCAATTACTGCCACTTTATTTATTTTATGTAATAAAAACGTGACGTATAAAAAAATGTACAAAAAAAAGGTATTATTAAACGGAGGTTCTGATTTACATAAAAATAAAACAAATATATGTATTTATATGTATCTAGTGTTTAAAAAATAATATTGAAAAATGAAAGTGCCATTTGAGCGTCAAAAACGCGAAGACGTTAGTAGGAAGTGATGGCGAAATCATACTAAAGAAAGAGCCACAATTTTACTATTCAACCTCTATCTTTCGCATAAAATGAATTATTCCGGTCTAGAAGAATTACTTTAATGATGTAACGAATAAAATACATAATATTTATTGTTAAATTATAATAATTAACGGTGACATCATTAGGGACAAAATTTTTGGGCTTGTCCCTATTACTGCTAGCAGTATTCGGGACAAAAGAACGTGGAGTACGTATAACTGTCATATATCAATGTTCCAATTCCTAACCCGAAAATCACGTGTAGCGTGTGATGCATGTAATGTTATTTTATAAAACTTTCACATATATTTTATGAACAATTACAGTTCATTTTTACACAACAATTTACAGAATAAATACAGAACTTCTCAAGTGGGGTTGTTATTGTTATCGTCCGCTTTTTAAACTTTTTTACTATTACTGTAAATTTCCAGGCCCATTTTGATCCAGCAAGGATAAAAACTCCTTCGGCAACTGGAGAATTAAAAAAAATTTGAAACTTCAGAAATGTAGTTCAACCGAGGCTATATAATAACGTACCACTTTCTGTTTCGGTAATGAAACGGTCATAGGGGTGGAAACGACCCCTCAAAGGAATTTGGAGCTTTTATATTATCGTGAATATCTGCGAAACCATAAAAGATATCGAAAAGAAGTTCAAGTCAAAGTTTTATGGTTTTTCATTCCCTAAATTCTACAATATACCGATAAGGAATTTTCGAAATCAGGTTGGTGGGGATAAATTTTGAAAAATTAATTTCCTACGAAAAATTTTTATCCCCATATTATAGCATATTAGAACCCATAACACTTTGAGTTAAACTATTTTTCGATATCTTTGACAATTTCGCAGATGTTTACGACAATATGAAGACTCACAATTTCACAAAGTCTTTCCACCCTTAAAACCGTTTGTTTCATCGCCGAAATAGAAATTGGCTACGTTATTAGCGTCACTCGAACGACATTCTTTTAAATTTTTCAAATTTTTTAATTTTCAAGTTTTTGAACGTCCCCTGCCCCTAAAATCAAAACCCATCGCTACCACTGTATCCTCTAACAATCTTACGCGGAATCTTTTTAACCAAAGCAAACTCCAACGAAACGTTTCATAACTTTCCACATCCGTCCTTCATAGTTTCCCCTCGTATTTCAAGCACATCGATCACCCAAGAGGCCAGTAACACAATTTGCCTGCAATCGCCTGGCGAACTACCCATTTGCGTCGAGCTAAACAAGTGAACGTACGTGTATTCAGTAGCCCTAAGCTATTTCTCGCAAGAAAGTACCGAAGCTACGATCGCGCGAAGGAATCGCCTCACGATTGATTTATTCTGCGCTATCCGGCCGATCGTTGCCTAACCACAAGCATGCCATTTTTTTTCCAACGACCGCGCAACTACATAATACGCTTCAACGGGAATGTTTCTCTACGAATGGAACCAGTCGCGTTGGTACAGATATGTACAACGAATCCCCGAAGACATTAAAATGCAGATTGGTTATATTAGCATAACATTGTACACGCGGTTCATCGACTTTCTTTCCTGTCAAGTGGGGCCATTTTTTGCTATGATTTTTGCTAAATATTAATGGTGTGGCTGTTGGAGAGGTTCTTGTAAGAGTAATGTATAGTCTTCTTAATTATTACAGAGCTTTGTAGGTGAAAATTTTTGGATGAAGCTAGTGGAAGAATGAGGGGATTTTAATTTATGGGAAATAATAAATGAAGAATTTGTGGTATTGCTATTGCTAATTTTCAAGGGGGTATTTAGGTGATGTGGTGATTATTTAGCGCCCCTAGGGTAACTAACAGGCGCCTGTCACCCTTTCCGTGAAATATCATTAAATACTTTAATTTGAAAGAGCCGAGGGAATTTTAAAATTAATGCAGTATGACAACTCACATATGAGTTATTGCTAATTTGCTAGATGAGGAAAAATTTAATTGTTTGTTGCCTTTCGGTGTTATGGAAAATAGATATTTTATTTTAGAACGCAAATCTCTGCTATTATTGTCGATGAGAAATAAAAAGTTACAGCCAGAAACTTTTTGTTACCTCTTTCAATTTCTTTTGCCCAAAATTTGCAGCTCTACCCTGCAGTCTATAGTAGATGATAACTTCCTTCCAGACGATTCAACGACACTCCGTCTTTTAAAAGCTCTCTCAGCCTGACAATGAGTTTTGTCTGCGTTTACAATAGATATTTCTCTCCGGTTTGTTTGCACAAGAATTTTCAAGGCTCCCCGATCGTTCACGTCTCCGCGAGTCACCTTGATCCCTTTAAGCAACGATCGTGAATCGTGATCGGCAATTTGAAAGAGGGGCCGCTTCAGAGTTACGTGTTCGTGGTTTCACGTGGAACGAATACCGCATGGAAAGCTACTATACACATACATACAACGAAGACACACGGGTTTCCCCGTAACTGTGATTCCCCGATAGTCGCCATAATTGCTCCATAATCGTGAACGTGCAATTTCAGCCGACGCGACATCGCCTTTTTCTTCGTGTTTTATCTCGGCCACAACATTCCCATACCACCTCTATACCATTCAGACACCAGCTCTACAGTATTCCCACTTCTGCATTGTCTCCGCAACAGTTTGAAGACAACAGAATTCTTGTACATATTATTTCCAAGCACTTCCCTAATGACCACTCGCAATTCCCACCCCCACATCACTGTGGAGATCGCATAGAAAAGATATGGGAATCAGAGCCAAATTTACCTTTCAAGGCTGAATATTTGGTGGGAAGTTTAAATGTAAAAAATAAAATAACGCTGATTTGATTTTTCTTATAATAATACTCGTAAAATCTAAATAAGAATTTAATTTCAAAATTAACCATGAATATCAAAACTAAACATAACATTAACATAAATAAACATTAAAGATACAAGTTAATAAAGATTTATATTTTTCGAAGAAAATATTTAGAATAAGGGGCCCCCAGCTAAACGGGGCCCTAAGCTTCAGCCTTGTTAGCCTATAGGGTAAATTCAGCACTGATGGGAATGGCGCAGTAATAGTATGGAAGTAGTGCATGAACAGTGTATCAGTGAAGTCATCTTACATCATCGGACTTGGCCGACAAAAACATGTACGATCCATTTATAATGCGCTGCTTAAGATAATAAAGTCTCGACTCTCGATTGCCATTGAATGTTTATCTGCGACAAGACAGGTAGGAATGTAGCTTTCAGAATCTCAGTTATCTCGCTGAACGCAGCCGAGCGTTCAATCCGTTCCCGCGTGCCTACGTAACTTCTAAATCCCCGTAATCCGCGACCGTTATCTGTTAATTAAACAACCTTTGTCCCGGATAAGGTCGGGAATACAATAAAATTAAAAAGGAAAACACATTCTGGAGATATCTTCCTCCACCTCTGAAGCGACCCTGATGTTACATGACACGGTAGGTACAGCTGTCGATTCGTCGCGCCAATCTTTACCGTGTTTGTATACACGTCGGCGCGGCATCTAATTGATCGAGCAAACCCGATGCAATTCGTTGATTCGAAGCTGGTGTGTCGGAGCTCGTGACGACCGGATCGTCCGAGATTTTCGGCTCGCCGCCGAGGGGGACCGAACAGAATCGCGTGTGCACGCTGACACCGTTGGTCCTCAGCGCGACAAGGTTGCCGGCCAATTAAGGCGAAGTGGTACCGTGTGTCCCCATTGCGACGATTACCCTCGAACTGTCCTCAGCGTGGCAGCTTTGGCCACAATACGCAAATGTGGGCCAATTACCAATCCCACCGATCGCCGCCGAATCTGCTGACACTCTCCACTGTAATAACTCATGGTGGGCCATTTTCGGTGTGGATCTCGACCGTGCACAGTGGTCTGTCCAATAGCAATCTAGCGGGACAAAAGTCGCAGATCGTACATAAATAATCAGTTAGGTGAAAATGTTTATTATTTGTTTAAAAAACACCACCCACATTGTTTTACCACCCTTAAAACGTTCACCTCAGTCTCCACGGGTTTTTTAAAACCAAAATTCGTATTTTAGGGTTTCTTAAAATGTAGAAAGCGAATATGAATGAACTGTATTTTGTAGAGACAAATTGTTTACAACCACGTTATTTAGAATGAATTACACATTTTAATTATGTATAAAAATTATGTAGAGTTGCAAATATTTGCCGCTATAACTTGTGAATATGTACTCTATAAAGCAAATAGAACAAAATGGCACGAAAAATGTCAGGTTCCATAAGGTTCCTGGATCTCTAGAGCTTTTCCAACGAAAGCTATTGAAAAATTCTATCATTCTTATGATCATATTTTAATTCTGTTCGTTGGAAATTAAAATACTTATGGCTGAAGGTTGATTTACGACTTAATTGTACCGCTGCAATCGATCATTCAAAATACTAGCAATTTAAATTGCCATATAATTAGGCACTTCTGATATATAGTTGATAGGGTAGATGTCCCTATTACTGTCAGTGTCCCTATTACTGCCAGTTTATTTATTTTAATTTGTAAAAATGTAACGCATAAAGAATAGTGTACAACAATAATATTAATAATAATCAGAACAGTCCCAATTTAATAATAATATTATTGTTGTGCATTATTCTTTATACGTTACATTTTTATTAAGCAAAATAAATGAAGTGGCAGTAATAGGGACACTGACAGTAATAGGGATATCTACCCTACTGACGCATTCTAACAATCGGTTACTAAGCGGCTACTAAACTTTATGAAATGCGTATAAAGTTGCATACCATATCATTCCGATATCTCTGACACAGTAGCTTGTGGTATGACCGAGATTCATTCATTTTGTATGGTCATGATTTTGGACTTTTGTCCCGCTAGATCATCAACACGGACCACTGTGCCGTGGTGGGAACTCGTTAATCCGTAGCGACTCGAGGAAAAAGAAACGGTATACGATTCACGGGATGGGTTAGGATTTAGACTGAAGAGCACCTGGGGCGATGAAATTCTTCTTTTTTTTCTAAGTTGAACGGGAATTCGGATTATCGATATTTCAGATAATTGAGGCTTGAGTTGCGGAATTAACAGGAAAATGAAGTGACAGTGGAACCTCGTTAATTTAGAGGCCGGATTATAATTTATAAGAACTCAACGGGAATCAGAATTATCCGGATCGAGATATATATCTACAAATTTTAAGTTGCAGGAAGAGGATAATAATATTAAAGGGAAATGCCATGTATGTATTTGGTATTTTGAAGAAATCTAGATTATCCAGTTTGGAGTTGATTTTTTAATTTTGAGTCTTGCAATTAGCAAGTAATAAATTAATGGGGATTCCGGTAATGAACACACCAGTGCCCTCCCATCTCATTTCGAATTTGTTTACACTTTTAAACACGCCCATAGATCGTTAATGTAAAAGCAATATCAGCAATCAGAACGACTTATCCTACGCAATCGCATGATAAACAGACAATATTAAACTGATACGTTCAACGAGCGTGTGATGACAGACTACATCGCACCAATTAATCAACGATATCAGTTCGCTATTTCTCCCTACGGATGCAAGCATTTTGCGACGCCCGCGGGGAAAAATTACCACACAGTCACCTATTCCTATTAATATAAACTGTTACATAGCCGGTCCTGGGAGCATTCCGCGCTGGAAGCAGAAACTAGGATGTTTTCACTTCCGCGGCTCTATAAAACTGCTGCTAAAGAAGCGGGCGTGAAACTAGAAAGAAATCAAAGGTAAACTTGAAACTGTAAAATAGAAACGTTCGCAGTTCACGGTTCACGAAACACGCGGCCTTATTAACCCACGGCCAGCGGTGCCTGGGTCTTTGCGTAGCCAGGCTGAACGTTGCCGAGAGCGAGAGGAAACAGTAAAAGAGAACAGGGTAAACCAACCAGTGAATGATCGAATTGTTGAATTTATAAACCTTTTAGATTAGTACTAGAATATAAACAACTGTTGAAATTGCATTTAAATTTATTTTTCTTGAAATTTCTATAAAAATAATTACTTATTCATGTCGTCATTTTTAATACTACGATTATAAAATGCTAAACGTGAAGAAGCACAGTAAATGACCGCATACTTTGAATAAGAATTGTATTTATTAATGTTTGTTTAATACGCGTAACTAAAAATATGAGATATTCATATTTGTGCAACTACACTCAATTTTAATTTTAAATTTATAATTGACACTTATGGTCTTTCACTGGTTTGCGGTCAATTACTGGTTGGTTTACCCTACCTCAGAAATAAAAAAAAAATGAATTGCCGTAATCAAAAGAACGTAGTCCAAAGTTTTTATAGTAGGGACATTGTTATGGGTCTGAATGGACCCAGGAACTGATTTTAATGCGATTGCTCGTTCGTTGCCGGACGGTTGATGGTCGAGCAGGCATTAAAAATAAATCTATGTTCTTTCCCGAGAAGGGCGATTATCGTAGCGTGAAAACGTCACGAGGCCGCGAGAAAATATTCGCAAGAATCCAATTTTGAGCAGGCATCGAAAAAGTTCTGGAATGTTCCAATAGGTTCCATTTAAAACATGGACCGCGGAACTTTTTTAAAAATGTTCTCACATTATAAGTTCCCAGGAAAAACGATGAAATAAAAGTTCTTGAAAATAAAGGTTCTAGTTGAAATGGAACTTATAAAATATAAAAATAAAACAATTTATATTACAGGAATAAATATGTTGTAACAAATACAGAATACTATTCCATGGATAGTACCTACTACAAAAATATTGCAAAACATAAATAGTATAATAATACGTAGATGTATATTCATACATTCTATTATTGAAATATAAATATTGTATATTATGTTATAGAATTTCTATGTATTTCGGTTCATGTAAGTTAAAAAAAAATGTTACTTAGGTGTTATTCTTGACGAGTTCTCTTTTGTCCAATACTTCAATTACGAAACCATTAATTACTTATGTTATGATTTTCATACCTTTTATTAGTTAAACGTATGAAGAATATAAGTACCTAATAGTTTCGTACTTTTCTTTACCTTATGACAACTTGTTTAATAAATGTTCTAATGTAACTTGTTTCCATGGAACTTTTATTATATAGGTTCTAAAATATCTGTTCCATCAGAACATTTTTTAAAGAAATTCCTAAAGGTAACATTTTTTTCAATAAAAATGCCACAGGAGCAAATATTTTCTTAAACGAAACATACAAGTTCTAACAGAATTTTTTTAAAACCGGGGGTTCGAGAACTTTTTTGATCCTTGATTTTGAGGTACTTCCCCTCGCAGGGATATCAAACGCTACGCAGACGACAACCAGTTTATTGCTACGCGGCCTGAAAGCGATAACGAAAGAGAAAGGAATTCTTTCGGTAGCCGTACGTTATAATCGTAACAAAAAAGAAAATGTCGACACACGTTGCTATCACGTATCTGCACAGATTTCCTTCTTACCCCCACAAAAACAAAAAAATCTGCCATATGCAGAGGACCGTTTTAAGATCGTCGTAGGCTCTAGGCACATTTGCATAAAAACTGTATTTGTAAGCCCTTTCAATTTATTGTTCACGTCATTCGATGTTAATATATTTACATTTTTTTTCAAATTAAATTATATTTTCAATTTTGTTTTTGTTATATTAGGGTACATTCCTATTTAAAATTTCATTTTTAGACTTTCGTAGGCCCTAAGCACAGTGTCCACATGCTTATTGGATAAGACGGTTTTGTATTTGCAACCTTTTCAATTAAAACAAAGAAAATGAATCGTGGAATCGGATCGATCGGTTTGCTGAATCTTCCCAATCGTGAAAACAAATTGGTTTACCACTTTTTAAATCGATTGTATAATTACACTAGTTTACAGCCATTTTGGGCAGCAGGTGTTACTATTTTTTTTTCTTACGTGTCCGCTGATTCCGAAAAAAAGGTCTAAAAAAATTTCTATCTCTTTCCGTGTTCGTCATTTACGTCAAGATTTTCCGGAAAATTATTCAAGAATTTACGGGTATTAGAGAAATAAAAAAAATGAAACCTATACAATAGAAAATGAACTACGAGTAGAAATATGTAAAACAAATTTATGTTAAACGATATTATTAGAAAGGCAATAAAAAAATAAAAATTAAATCTTTTCTTGTACTACAATTTTGATGGTGTTTTTCACATTAAATAAAATCGTGGAGCAGGATATTTCATAACAAAATATGAATCAATTTAATACAGCATCAAGCGTCGAAATGAATTTCTTGTAAGATATCCTACGCCACGATTTTATTTAAAGTGAAAAAAACACCATCGAAATTATAATATAGGAAAAGAATTATTTTTTAGTTTTTAGTGCATTTTTAATAAAATTGTTAAGTTTAAATTTTTAAATTATATATTTCTACTTGGAGTTTATTTTCTATTGTATGGCTTTTATTATTTTTTTATTTTTTCATCAGGCGTAAATATGTATCTGAAGATCCATTTCTTGTATTCTCACTTGATTTTTTCCCCGGAAAATCTTGACGTAAATGACGAACACGAAAAGAGATTCCGTCAGGATGTGAAGGGTATTGAGTCGCGGTACCATGGATTTTGGGATGAGACAACGATGGGAGATTATATTAGTTTCCTCATAAAAAAACAAATCCCAAAACGAACAAAAGATAAAAAAGAGCCAGAACTATTTCTAAGACACACATAAGATTATTAACAAAATACTTGAAAAACGTACAGAATGATTTAAAATTAAAATAATACAGTAAAATGAAAAAAAAATCGAGAATAAATGAAAGTTTAGTGTTTTCACACAAATTTTTCTGTAGCTTCGTATTGTTTTCTTCGTAAAAGTGCAGACTAAACGTAAGAAATGAGAAAGTCGGCCCATTTTTGCGATTATCGATTTTTCCCAGATGATTAAATGAATTGTCGATTTCAATTTTGGTCGAAAAAAATTACTTTTTTCACATATTTCCATGGATTTCACTCAAACTACCCAACCGATTTGAAAATCTTGTGAAGTACATTTGTTGGTGATTCAATTATCTTTAATTTGATATAATTTCCGGCCATATCGGTCATTGGCAACACGAGATATACGCAATTAAGTGGGACCACCTTTTTGACAGACAGGTAAAAAGTTCACCTGTTCATATCTCGAAAACGTATTCATAGAAATTTGTTTACACATTATTTTCGGAATCAGCGGGGCATTTTACACAAACAAAAAATAGTGGCATCTGCTGCACAATTTTTTTGTAAACCAGTGTTATACGATTAAGGTCGACACGCGCGCGTTTATAACTTGTCTTCTTTTATCACGTCACCCCCTCTCGTGGAAATTGGATAAGGATCAAGGGAATCACGCCCCGATTGTGAATAAAGCAGTATAGTTTGTTGCGAGAGATTCAATTGGGTTAAATGAAAGTCGGTACGGACGATATCTGTATTGATTACAGGTGCATTCCATTCGTATGAAACGGACAACAACATGCAACAGACATAATAACTCTGTTCTCTATTTGATTCCGCTGATGGGCTTGACAATTTTCCAACAAATCGCGAGAAGAACAAAATCGACGAAATTGAATTCCGGAATTCTGGATTCGTTAAAGTACAAACTCGGTGTTTGGCATTTCGCTGAACTTCGATTTATGATCCCAGATAATTAATAATACGACACGTTATCAGAATTACTTCGATCTAACAACGGTATCAGCATTCAAAGAGATCACGTCAGAAACTCGAAGCAACAGCTTGAAATCAATTAATCGTACATCGGTAAAATACATTTATGTACGAGATAACTCGAAATAACGGGTAGATCTCTCAGGGTAACAATAAACCGAAGTGCAATTACTCGTACCCAGCTCATTTTGTTAATTACAGCTGCATCGTGGCAATCTTTCAAAGGCAGTCTATTTTTGCAGACACTGCAATGCAAATACTCATGATTAAAGCGATATTAATCAAGGAATAATGTAGTATTTTAATTTCGGTTATTCGCTAATTTGAAATTAATATGTTTGGGAATTATCAATTTCCAATATCTAAAGAGTAAAATAATATTAAAGTATGTGTGCAATTTGTATTATTTACACGAATTTTAGAAGAAAATTTAGGCTAATCCTAGCACTTTAGAACGAGTTAACTGTTTATAAGTTTGCTGCAATAATCTCCTGATTTGAACATTGCATAGCATTTGAAAAGAAATGCGCCGTTTATCGCTAAGAGTCGAGTATCTTTGCCAGTAACGGTTAATTACTAAGATAGAAATAGTTTTTTTTACAAGGTTGCGGGAGAAGCAGGAAACCGAATGAAACGAAATTATTTTCACACGTGTACAACTCGTGTACCTATTAAGTTCTCGCGCGCAGAAACATTGCAAAATCCGGTAGCAACCTTCTACCTTCACTAGCAAGTAGCAACCTTCTACTTCTGGAGTAGATGTACAGGGTGTCGCAAAACTAGAGACCCGCCCTTATTCGATTAATAGAATTCAGCAGTCTCTGTTTAGTATTCTGTATCGCGATCAATATTTAGAAAGTTTAATCAACAGACGAGTTCGGAATGAATATGCCCTAACACAGGTTACTGCTGTTTACATTTTCACCAACATCGATGTTCAAGTACTCGCAAGCTCATTATCTATCATTATTTCTCCTACTTGCAGCGAATATTCCACATTTCCCTCAAGCCTCATATCAGTTTAAAACATCTCCTTAAGCTCATTCGAACGCGAGCCTAACGGATATCCATTTTACGCATGCACAGGTGATACATATTTTATGCGCGGACTTGGAAACAGTGACGCGAGATTGGCAATTGTTTTCACTTAAAAAAATTGAGCGCCTTGAAAACGATTTGCCTGCATACCTGCTGCGCGTTAAATTTACGCGGTTAAATTTAAACTTGTAATCCTGAAAATATCGGACATACATTATAATTAATACAAACAAGAAATACACTACTGTCACCTTGCGTTTAAGCGTTAAAGAGACTGAATTTTATAAATCTTCGATTCTCAAAGATTACGCGTTTACACTAATGTTTCTCGGTTGTTTCCTCTACCGCCGAATGCGCGTAAAGTGGTCTCACCTGATTTCGGAGATGTGCGTTAGGAGGGGAACGAGCGGGCGCGTGGAGAACGTCTCACAAACGATGACACTGGCTCGTTCAAGTGGGATGGACATGCGTAATTGAATCGGAAGTAGGTCGAACACCGCGGAGGACCGGTCGCACCGGAGGACGATCGCGGACTAATAATGTGTTCTAATATAACGACGCTCACTTCCACCTGTCCGCTAGCTAATAAACTTCAATCACCTCCCACCATCGCCGAGCGTTACACGCTCGAAAAACCTCCGGCTCCCTGTCTGGAGGGGACAGACGTATCTGTAGCATTCGGATGTACACAAACGACTCGTACTCTTTTGTTTTCCTTTCGGCTAAGCGGACTCCCGGCCACGATCGCGGTGAAACGCGAGATCTATTTACAGACGGGGAGTACCGATCGAGGCTGTCGACTCTGACAACTTGGTAACATTTCCTAGAATTTTCGTGGCATATTTGATTAATAAAACTTCAGTTACTCGAAACATTAGGTAACGATTCGAATGCTATTCAAAAACGGTACATGTTTCGAGGCACGAGTAAGTAGTACTAGAAAATCGAAGAGTTACGATTACGTTAAAGGAAAAGATAAACGACTATTTATTACTATTATTTTCTGATCATTCATTTATTCCTCCGATAGGAGGATATTTCGTATAAACATATCGCGGACCAGTTGCACGGTATAAAAATTGTTCGTTAGACAAAACTGGTCCTAACGGCAGCATTTTCCATTAAAGTATTTAGTAAAAAAGCTAATATTATTAAATTTATTCTACATACATGAAATAAATTAAGCTCTATCCGACGATCTGTGATATGTATCTGGATTCGTGGCACAGCCTGGGCACGTGTGTAAGGATTCATGGACGAATATCTCGCAGTCCAAACAGAACGTTTGATTACATTTGTTGCAAATGTACACCTGGAAATAGATACACTTTGAGCTTGAATATCGCCGATATTCATCCACAATTAAATCGCATTCACGAATACACACCTTTTTATCTCTCTGCGTTAGAACTTTTTGGCAACCGTAGCAAGTTGAAGAGCTGCCGTCGAACGCAACTTCGTCGAAGGGTTCGACGGGGAATAAATAATGATACGATCGAGCCAAGTGAGGGGCGGACACCAAGGTCAGCCCGCATGCTCTACATTCTACAGGGAGTTCGCAGTGCTTGCTGAGACACTGGGGGCAGAGGTACCCTGTGCTCATGAGTTTCACAGACTCGTCCGCGCTTTCCGCGTGGCTGTAAAAAGGCACCTATCGTTTGTCTCGCGCGAAAAGATATGTTTCCCTGCCTCCCGCGGTTTAAAAATCTATTTACCACATGCACACCGCCATACACGTGTCGGTCGTGGAGGAATGCAGAGCGTGATGAGGGAAGCCCATTTTCACGAGAGCAGCGTCCAGTCTGGTCGCAGCTGGCGGCGGATCTATGTGCATGTTCAGCTGCTCTTTGTAGTGCTTGTCATCCAGCGCGACACCGTGCTCTCCACCGGTAGCCGTCGCCATTCTCTTGCAGATGTACAACTCAGCGGCCAGACCTATCACGCTGCACCTTACGCAGTCCGATTTCATGCTCTAAAACCATAGCCCGCCGTTAAACCATTGCGACACAGCAATTACGGTGCGCACGATGGGCGCGTACTTGTATAGTTTCGTTGATATCTCCTGGATCGCAAGTCGTAAGAGCTCCTATGATTATAAGGATTTCTTTACTGGCGTGAGACGGCAGGAGACGCAGAGCCTTCAGAGCTAATTCCAGGGAGTTTTGCAAGGAGGGCTCGCCCGCCGGCTGAAGTTGCTGCATGCCTTGCACTTCCTTCGGGAGAAGAAAATTCTATTACATAGAAATAGGAAAAGACTCGTGATGATTCGTTTCACCTTTACGTGCTTCTTGGAATTCCCAGCCAAGTCGCTCACTTTCTCCGCTCTCTTGTTTCTCGTGACGATCACTCCCAGCTGACTTATAGGATTTTGGTAAAAGAACTCTTCGATGAAATCTTCCAAAAGCTTCGACAAGATAACATTCATAAGTACGTTACGATAACAGAGATGGTATTAAGATCGACCTTCGATAAACACCTTCAAGGAGCATAAAAACCGAGTCGGCTTTAAATCCTGATTCGCCATTGCCTCGGAAGCGTCGAGAATTACGTAAAGATGCCTCATCATTCCCAATCTGGCGCCCACCTTCTTCTCCATCTGACGCTTCCTTTTGGCATTGTGAATGATGTCTGCGACGGACGCCTCTAACAATCCATGATCGTCTTCCTTAATCGCTTCCCTTAACGAATAATTATTACGTCAATCTACAATCCTTCGGTAGAATAAAGAATTACTTTTCAACTACAATCGCGATGGCAAGCTTCGTTTACAATAAAAATATCTGCTTGTTACCACGCGAATGACTTGCAGAAATTGGCAATAGAATAATTAAACATACAAGTGACTGTAATAAATTTGAAAATAAAGTACGCTAATTATAATGAAATCTTAAAGAATTCATTACCATGTCTTTTCATAACCTGTCTCCCACCGATACTCCTTCTCTTCCTCGTCGTCAGCCATTGTTTAATTTCTGAAACGAAATTACAACGAAACATAGAATTTCTTTAATTAAACGGAAACATGAATATTCGAAATAGTTTCGTGGCAATATGTAAGTGCGAGCTTACTCTCCGTGATGTGCAGATCGGATCGCGGGAATTAGGTTAGCGTTGTTTATATTACGATCAACATCGACAGGACTGCGCCAGTTTTACGATCGAGCGAGCTTTTAACATCTCAGCTCTCCTACATTTTCGTAGCGCCCGTTGCATAAATTCCTGATTAAATAGGGAATATTTAGAAAAAAATACAAATTAATTCGCATTAAAGCCTGCATACGTAAAGCGTGCAACTTTCACGCGTGTATCCGGTCGATATACAAGAATCTACTATCCGAAATTTCTCTTCGCGAATTAGAGAAGCTGCATGCGAGATAGCGTGGCCGCGTGGGCGTGCGTATCTATATACTAAAAAAAGGGCAATAAATAGATCATTCGCGATTGTTAATCGAATAACGCAATAACCTATGACTATTTACGAAATCGTTCGGGACATTAATTAACATAAACTTGTCTTTTCTATACTCGATCCGATGCCGGAACACGGCCGAACAGTGCGAGTAAAAGCGGCAGATTTGAAACGGATAACGAAGCGTTCGGAAACGAGCATTCCTATTGTGCCGAATCTCGCAGTTCCCCTTGGACGGTTCTATGCGAGCCGCGGCTCGAGAAACGGCAGGAATAATTCTACGAGAAAAGTCTGCCGGACGGAGGAATGGGAAGGCGAGTTGACGCGGAGGATTTTCCCGCCAAAAGGTAAACTGTTGCCGTGGCGGGCAGGCGCCATGGCGCCACCGTCGCCAGACGCGATCACTGTTTTCATCCCATCTCGTGCGGCGACAGCAATTTTCCAGATCAAACGAGGGTCTGACTTTTCTACTGGTTTACCGGGGCGTAAGTCGATATCATTGGTTTTGGGGCTCGATTTCGCTGGGATCGGTAACGGACAAGTGTGTTCGAAAAATATTCAATGGGGCAGACAGGAAGTGAATAGCCTGGAGGAGAAGTTTTCGTTACGAGAGCCATCTTGACGAGCATCGGCTTGCTCGTGATAGACAGAGGACGGGTCTGCGGTGGCGACGGCGACGGCGGCGGCGGCAATGGCATCGTTTCTAAATGTTCCCGTAGATTCTGTGCGGCCCGGTCCTCTCCGATCGAAATAGCTCGGTTTTTGTCGGCGACGGTCTATCACGGTGAGCCGGCTACTGTTTCGACATCCAATTATTGCCCTGTGAGTTTCAGTCGTTGGTAACTTACGCCACTGGCCGCGTTTACAATGACTCCATGCTGTGTGCCCCCCGACGTGTCCTGCCGTTTTATGCGGGAATTCGTTTGGTTTAAAATAAAATGTCCGCTTTGAAGCGTGCCCGCGGTGAGAGACGAGCGAGCCGGCGAGCCGCGGGATTACCGATGCCAGATTCCCGCGTGTGTGTGCGTGCAGTGGACCGTCGAATCGCCGTAACAACGGCAGTGGTGTCTTGTTAAAAAATGTTCGCAGTTCGATTTCCACCGGCATGTTGCCCGTAAATTCTTCCGGGGCCCGCGAAACTTCGAACTCCGAATGTGCGCACTCTTTTTCCCGTCCGGCGTATTCACCGAGCAGCGCGAAGACAACGACGGATTAATTCTCGATTCACGCGAACGTTCCGCTTTCCTTTTTTTCTAGGAAACTCGTATCGCGGAAACACTGTGTCGATAGGGTTCGCCGATGCGTTGGGCGATCGCTAGCAGCGATACGCGTTGCTGGATTTCATGTTATACAGGGTGACCTGCGTGCACCCGATTTTGTTGTCGGAAATCGTCTTGCTTTCTCCGAGTTTCCCTTTATCGCGTGTTAGCTAGTCGACTTCTATCATGGATTGCTGGTTCGCAAGCTTGCTCTGTTCGCGCGAGCGACTTATCAGGGACAGAATATGTAGTAAAACGGTGGATTCTCACTTTGTGGTATACAGTGTTTGCATAAACATTACGTAGTCAGGCAGGATTGTCGTTGGCGTTTCTACGCTCCGTTGTGTAATGTATGCGATGTTTGTTACGGCGAGGAATAACCGGTGATTTTGATTTCTAGAGAAAGAAACAGTGAGGATAGAGATTCCGATACTGTATTGAACAAAATGGAGGGAGGCGATGGCCCTTCGGCCATCAGTAGTAATCCTACTGCTATCAAAGGTAATATTTCTTATTTCCACTGTGGCGAGATTGTTGTAGAACCGTTACGCCTTTGTTCGTTTCCTTTCGACGAGAAATATGTAAACATTTATGTACACGAGATATTTGTAAGGGGACAATATTTTTGTTAACAGGCGCGAGCATACACGTTCCATGAAAATGAATTGTGAAATAGTAAATGGAAGTTATCGTTCAAAGTCTCTTTACTTGGAGCGATTATGTTTCGCCTGTGAGAAACGGTCTCGTAGTGTTGAGAAACAGTTTTAACTGGTCTTATGTAATTATTTTGTGTACGTCGGTATAACAAGGCTACTCGTAGCCCTGTTTGCATAGGTGTAAGCTACTACCGTTAATCGTCGAGAAAGGGTTAAAGGTTGAAACTTGTAAGATCGCGTTTTCTCGAACAGTTTTGTAATCGGAGATTGTTGGATTCGTGCGATTAGTAAGTCGGTAGTGCATTGGTACATTGAAACGAGGAACCTGACATACCGACTCCTTTTAATATGGATACGAGCGGAGGTTTTCTGGGAAAATTGACCGTGTATATTTGTGTGTATGTTGCTAGCTGCACAAGAAGAGATGGGAAGGTTAGACGTCCTTGTATGTGGACAGTGCCATTCGGTTTTCCATTTCATCGAGGAGTTTCAGGAGCATCGTACAAAGGAAGGCGCTTGTACTCAAGTTTCACATTTCCGTGAAAATAGCAATGTTAGTACTGTTTGTGAGAAATTGTTAATAAGCCTGAGAGGCGATAGAGGGAGAAGATTGTTGTGTGATTTGACTTTGAATTTTTGTAGAATGAACAGAAAGCACAAGTGTGGGCTTTCCTCTTGTGGAAAGACTCGCAAATCCAGCAGGAAGGTTCGGATAGAGATTCGACCAACTCATGGAAGCTCTATCAGAAATGGTGCAAGATGGATACGCACATAAGAGACTCCTGGATCGCTGCTGGGAAGACCATTCAAACTTTCACAAAAATCAGCAACGCGAAAATGCAGGATGCACCGAGGCAGAATCAAACTAGCGCTAACGTAGAAGGTGGATTTCGTGTGAAACGTATTTGTATTCTATTTTAAATGGGACGTGTACTGAGGTTCGGTGTTCTGTGCAGGAAAACCAGTAGTTGTCCGTAAGGTGATTAGAAATGGGCAGCCAGAGGAAGCGGATAAGAAAGACTCCAAAGCTTCAGAGACGAAGAATCAAAAGAGCAACGAATCTTTCGACGCTGACGGGGAGAAGAAGGAAAAACCAAAGTTGAAACCATCCATAAAACCCAAGGTTGGCTTCCTTGTGTTATATCGATCGCGTGATTCGCGTTCAAGCGAAACTAATAATCAATTCGTTATCGCAGGGTAAATCTAGTAAAGCTGGTAACGAAGACAAGGAATCAAGCGACGAAGAGTACACGGTGGAGAAGATTTTAGCGAAGCGATTCAACCCGAAAAAGAGATGTTCGGAGTACCTACTAAAGTGGGACGGATATGGGCAGTAAGTTGAACTTATAAAACGCTTTGTATCTGTAATAGAAAATTACTAAGCCGTTATCTGGGGAGATAAAATACATGAATCATTACAGCGAGCACAATACGTGGGAACCTGCCGAGCACGTAGCCACTTGTAAACATCTGTTGGAAGAGTTCGAGAGAAATCTCGCCAAGCAGAAGGAGCTGAAAGCAGCTCAGCAGCAGGCCAACGCGAAAGTAGCGGGACGGGGTCACCCTGTTGCGAAGACCGTTATAAAAGCAGAAGCGAAACCTGGACCGAGTACTGCAGCTCAAGTAGGGTAAGGCAACTAGATTTTGCCTATTGCTCTATGAAATGCACACACTCACACTGTGCAACGGTTGTGCATTAAGTAATAATGAACTGTGTACGCAGGCGACCGATGCGCTCAAGTAAATCAAAAGCAATGGACCAAGTGAAACAATGGTGTGGATCAATGAAAGACGAGGACAATGATTGTACGTAGTTGAAAGAATTTGTATTACAGGAAGATTGTACGAGAGTATTATTGGCGATTAAAGTTTGTAAATCTGTTGTAGTGTTAGGAAAGAGGCGAATGGACTACTCCGAGAGCGACTCCGAGGATGGCGGGAGCAGCGCCGCGAAGCGGGCGAAGGGTGACACGGGCAGCGACGAGGACTGGACCGGGGAGTCCGAGGAGGAGAGATTGCTGGGCAGAAGCGACGTGATCCAGCGCGCGTTCAATCGCGCTAACGCTCAGTCGAACGGCTCCAACAGAGGGAGTGGCTCGTCAACGGATCTGGCGACCTCGCTGGGGCTGCAGTCTCCCGAAGGGGCGAAATCCAATCAACCGCCTGTATTGGTGGCGAACGCCAAAGGTGTGGTTAAAGTGGATCCGAAGCAAATGCCGAACTTGACGTCCGGCGTGTACGTGATGTCACGGAAGGATGGGATCATCAAGCTGGACTCGTCCCCTAGCGGGAAGTTGGCGGTGAAAGGCTCGCCGACTACGCAAGGTGTCCTGATGGTTCAGAACCGTGATAACACTAACGTAGTGAGGAAGCAAGTAATTTCCGCATCGCAGTCGAATTCCGTGACGCCTGTAAAGGTGGTATCGAAAATGGATGGGAGCCAAGTGGTGACCCAGATGAAAGTAGTCGCTAAACCGGTGACGAGTAAAACAGGAGGTACACAGAAAACAGAGCCTATAAAGATCCAGCCGAAACCAGATCCGACACAGTTACCGCAGATACATGTCGTGACCGCGGTGCCGGCCCCCATAACTTTGCAGCCACGACTAAGTACAGGAATACGTCCTGGACCTGTTACAGGCCAACGCAGCGCGGACGGTCGCCCATTACTACCGAGACCACCGCTGCGCGCCACCACGCCGACTAGCGTGCTCGGTATCGGCTCGACGATCCGCACGCCAGTCAGGGCGCCAGCCCCGAGACAAGTCCAGTCGCAGCAAGCGCGCCAGGTGCTGCAGAAACGCACCACCACGGTGACCACGCAAAGTAACTCGGTGAGTCCTGGGAACGTCGCACAGATTAGATCCAAGTTCACGGTGCTTAGCCCTCAGCCGAAGCAGGTGGTTAAGTCTGGCACTAGCCCGGTCCAGCAGGCTAAACAGTCGCCGAAGACGCCAGTCGGTAAGCCACAGTCATTATTATCTCCCCAGCAAAAGTTACTAATGGCAAAAAGGAAAGCTCAAGAGGCAGCAGGTATAGTTAAACCAGGTGGCCGCGGCCTCTTAGCAGGTGCCCGTATTACCGCCGGGCGGGGTAGAGGGAAAATAGCCGAGGTACCAGCGACAGCAGCGGCGGCGGCGGCGGCAGCAGCGGCTGCTGCCACTCCCGGGAACAAACCGAAAGAAAGTAAACTGGCGGAGGGCGACGGTCTTCACATGGAGTTCCACGAGGTAGGCTCCGAGGAAAGTAGCAGCGAGGGTGAACCGGAACTACCGCCACCGGAAACTGAGACCGTGGCCACCGCTGGGCCTGATAGCCCTCCGAGGCCGTTCACTCTGTGCCCGCTCACGGGGCGCATCATTGGGCCTGACGGTGAGCCTGTGGAACAGCCAGCCGAGCCAGAGCCCGAAGCAGAGCCAGCTGCGCCATTGTCCACCGTCAAACCTGCTACAACCACGTCGGAGAGTATAGACGCGAACGCCGCGGCAAGCACCACCGAGTTGGTCCTACCTTCCCTCGATTCTTTAACAGACGGCAGTGGCATAATGAGAGTTGAGATGAGTCCCGGCGGGACAACAGGAACCATCGTTCAGACCGGCGAGCCGGCGCAGATGAACTTGTCGAACGTCGCCGGCCCTGCTCCGGACCTTCCCTGCTTGGACGACACTGTTCCCGCTGTAGCTGCTCCAGCCGCAACGACCACGACGACACCTTTGACAGAGACGACGTCCACCACCGAGTCATCGATCACGGCAGGACTGTCAACAGCCACGGTCACCTCTACCAGCACGGTAGCCATCGCGTCCACCGATGCGGCGAAGACCGAGGAGAAGATACCGGAGGAGAGGAAGGTTGCAGCAGAGGACGCGTCGAATTTGGTGACGATAACGGGGGAGGACGGCGTTGTTTATCAAGTGACAGGGCAAGCCGAGGATGGACAGACGTTGCTGGTGACGCGGGATGCCGATGGCGAGCAGCAATGCGTGTACGTCACTACGGAACAGCAGGGGGACGAGGGGTCTGTGCTGACGTTGGACCACGCTGTGGCGGAGGCCGTGGCTCAGCTGATACCCGACCAAGTCAACCTGGCCTCGCAATTCTACGTGAAAGAAAGCGGCACGGAGCCTTCCGAGAACCCGATGGTCATGTCCATCATGGACAACACGAACGCCTCCGACGTGGCCGAGGGGCAAGAGGACGGTGACGGGCACGGACAAGTTGTAGCTCAAGTTGTCCAAGCGGAAGAGCCGACTCCAGGTAACTTGGTCCATTCGAGTCAGTTTACAGGGTGCGTTGGAATTGTAGAAGTATACTGAGCTGGTAGAGTTATAGGAACTTAAGAATAATTTTCACTGATTCCGAGCACACCAAACTCCAGTTTCGGGCCTCTTGAATTCTGTAGCGAAATTAATGGGGACTGAATGAGAGCGGAGGTAATCTACATGTCCCTGAGGGAAACCTCGAATTTCTTATCTACCAATCTTTACTTTGACGCTTGAAGGATTTTGAGTAGGGGTGGGTTCGAATCTAATTTTTAAATTCTCAAAACTCGAATTGGAAACTATCCGATTCCGAAAATTTGTGAGGCTTCGAAACTCTCGAAACTTATTCTGTTTTCTAAGTGCAATGTCTTGCTTTAAGAAACAGAGACAACCAAATTTTACATAAATCTCTATTGACCATAGTTAAAGAAAATACAAGCAAAAATATAACAATACTATCTTCCTTGGGTTCCGAGATTTCGTGCTTCGAGAAATCCACCCTTAATTTTATGAATTCACTATAGCTGTACCAGCAAGGATACTAATGCAATAGGGTAACCTCGGGTGGACCCTTGGGCTGTTCAAGTGTCCCCACGCATATCGTATAGAATGTTTTACTTAAATTGTAGCAAAGTAGATCGCACAGAGTCGCTTTTAGATAACAAAACGCTCCGACTTCAGTAGCGAAGGACAAAGCGAGAGAAATGCTTCGTTTTCAGAAGCAACTCTCCAGATGTATCCGTATATATAAAACGAACACTTCTCGGACATGTCCCGCGATGTGTATCGCTCGCAGCGTGAACAATATTAGCGGTATTGATACTGTACTTTTATTCTGTCATTATTTAGGAGGCACCAGAAGAGTGGTTCTACTTCTGCCGGACGGGAATCTGATGATGACCGAGGTGACGGAGGAGCAGTACGCTGCGCTCGGTCTGGGCAAGTGAAGGAACACTCGAAACGCGCGTAAAGGATAAAACGATCATGCATCGAACTATACATTTATAATGAAGTTGTACGCTTAAGGGTGATCGTGGGTTGTGTATATATGTAAGGACCGTTCACTTCGTACAATTGCAATGGATTAAAAAAAGAAACAGAAAAAATTATCGAGATTTTCCAGCTAAACAGACGCGATGTTGAAGAAGAAAAGAAAGAAACGTAGCTGGTGTATTGTAAAAAACACACACACACACATACACACACACATATGGAAGAAGGAAGAAAAATCAGGAACACAGAAATCTAGAGTTTAGATTTACGATAAACGACTATGTTTTAGAAATTCATGTCTCGGTGTAAAACGAATCCGCTGGAATTTTAATTTTTAATGTTTTATTTATAATTTACGGGGGAAACGCGGATGCACAGGAGGGGGGAGAGGGGAGGAATTAACGCGGATAGATAACGCATAGTTCGATGACAACACCATTATACAACGTTTGAAATAAGCATTGTATTTGTAGGATAGTGAAGTATAACCTGGGGTTTTATATTTTCCAAACGATAATAGGCTTCTCGCGAAGACCATTAAGTCCCTCTGCATACAAAGTCCAAGTATGAAATCGCGATCCACGCAAGTTATTTTCTGGCAAAATCATCCGGGACAAATCGACGCTTCGTGATGTAAATAATGGCAGGGCGGAGAAGAGAGATTAAAAAACACTTCTATCCGGACAAATTTTAACGCAGACCTTGAACCTAGTTCGACTCCGCGCCGAGATTCTCATCGTACGATCTACACGGGACGTTAATTACGGTTTTTCTTTCATTCTGACTTGAATTATGCATACGTAACGAAACACGCTGATAAGCAATTGCCCCGCGTATCAATTTACTGCAACGGCAACCATGAATTCCTTACGCGAACACGAGAACGTATTTTTCTTTCTTTCTTTTTTTTTTTTTATTTGTTGCGTTACGTGGACTGTGTATGCGTATTCTATAGATTAAATAAGTGCACTCCTAACGAAGAACACACATAATTTTTCAACCTACAAGACTTACAGAGAAGAGAAAAAGTAAAAAGGAAATACAGTGTTGTTTAATGGAAGATCAAGCGCGTCTGATTATTAAGCCCACTTCCTTTTCAGGTCACTAGACGATCGATCAGAGACATCCACGATTTCACAGCTTACTCGCGAGCTGAAAAACTATCGAGCACGCCTCTTGCACTGTATGCTTCTATCAAACAAAAGTGTATTTTGAACGAACGTTTGAACGATGGAATATCGTTGCAGCGACTTCCGGAAGAGACTCGGTATGCTCTGGAGAATCGATTTCTTTCTCGCTTGTCTGCATTGGTAGATTGTACAAAGCGTAATCTCTAGATCGTATACGCGAGACCATGCTGTATGGTGTCTACGCGTGTCCGAAATACACATGTATACATAGATTAAAGAGGAAAGGGGAAAGGATCGGACAGGAGGATTCTTTGTATTTACGGATCATGATGGATACAGTTATAAATAAGTGTACCTTAAGCGATCGTGTGGCGGCTGGCAAGAGCACCGTCTTTGCCTCAACGTTTGTAGGGCTAATCTAGATTCAAGCGTGAAACGGTCGCGATACAAGAACAAAATGGGAGAAGAAGAAACACATGGACAATTTCTATATATCTTCAGTCTAAACGAAAACTATTTTGCACGACGTACGGCAATGGAATATAAAATCCTAGTATTTTAGTAACGTAACCCTTTTGTACATAGAACTTCAATCTCTCAACCTTTATATAAAAAATTGTTTCCAAATAAATCGTACTCTTAAAATCACTATGCACGTTTGTTTCATTGTACCACTTCATTCTTGGTTTCATGGTATCTTCTCTACGAAGCGTTTACATGTTTCTTCAATGCGGATAATTAATTAAACGTTCTTTTGTCAACTGCAATGAAATGCATGCTTGTCAGCTGGTCGCATGTCTGTCTGGTTGATATAAATAAGTAAGATGGACTCTGTACATGTGACTTATAGTGGAAATGGGGAGGAAATGGAGGCAGAGTCTGTTCCAAGGAGAATGCGAAGAAGATATAATTGGAAAATATCGTACAGCCGTATTACATCTGGACAACAGAATATTATATTGCAGAAACAATCTTCTGTTCTGTATTGCGTTAGTATTTATATGCGTTCTTTATACTCGGAGCACCATGAATTTTGTTAAGCTTTTGGTACCATGGGATCTTTGACTGCATTAAAAAAAAATTAGAATAAATTGGAAGACTTACCAATCTTTATATTATTATCTGTTTCACTCCTGCTAGAGGAATCTTTGTGACGAAAGGGAAGAGGTTCGTTAAGCTACCTAAAATTGCAAATGTATATATTCTTAGGAGGGACCATTCTTTTCTGAATCTATAACTACAAGAGTTTATAAACAGAATCTTCCCTTGTGCAAAGATAAACACAAGGGAGCATATAAAGTGTATTTTACTAATTAACTACAACAGTTTTGTGATCTGAAATCTGAAAGACCCCACAGTACCTATACTGAACACAATGGAAAAGAAGAATTTTTACCTAACAGTAATGATAACGAATAATAATTTTCGTAAATAGAGTTACAGAGATCAGCTACACAATGCATGTCCTGCTGACATAGAGATTTTGAAAAGTTGCACGCGAGACGTTAAGGAAGTGGAAGATTCGAGACCCAAATACGCGGACTCAGGCGTCGAAGGCGAAGCAGAATTAGGTACTAAGCTTAGGTGAAAGTTAATGACACTGTCAGGGTCTCCTTTCTAGATTTATGCCGCAGCGATTCGTTGATACAACCACCGGAGCTGAAGGTTTGGGACGAGTACAGAAGATTGGTGGAATTAGCGCGATTTCTTCCGAAAAGAGCGCCGGATCCACAGTTGAGACATATAACGTCTTTGCCAAAGATTCGAGTTGATAGGTACTTTTTAGATGCCTACTTACGAGGCTGACAAGGGAAGCTTCTCAATCCGCCCAAATTCACTTTACACGGGTGAAATTGGCCCTTAAAAATGTGGCCATTTTTCGATTTTGTGTTATAACTCGCTACTTGTAACAGATAGAAAAAAAGTTTTCAGGCAAAAGTTACATTTTTTAATTAGGACTATCATTTGGTAAAAGTGATACGTGAGTTATAATACCAAATCGGAAAATAGCCGGATTTTCAGAGGTCAATTTCACTTCCTTGGTGTAAGTTGCGCAGCAAAAAAAAATTATATTCTCCACATATCCCCAGTTTTATAATTTTTTGAATTTCCGGGTTGGGGATCTTCCCTTGAGAGTCAGTAATTAACAATAATGTATCTGCAAAATTGATCACAGCAATAATAGAGATTTTACAGAATTATTTTTCAAGATTGTCCGCTTACTCTTCAGCACTTCTGGTTATCTTTGCAAACACTTCTTTGTAAGGTCATTTTTCCTGAGAAAAGAACATTTTTTAATATGAATGTACCGTTTCCTTCAAATTATCGCCTATTTAATAAGGAAATAAGTGAGAAAAGAGAATCTAAAGAAAATAATGCATAAGTGACTTGGTCCTAGATCAAAATCAATCTTCTCAGGGTATAAAAAAGCTTAAAAGGAAGTTCGGCAACTGAGAAATTCGAAAAAATCTGAAACTTTGCAGAAATGTAGCTTAAGCGATGCTAATAAATATTTTTGCTAGTAAATATTTTTTGATTCGACAATAAAATGGTCCTATGGGTGAAAACACCCCCTCAAAGAAATTCTGAGTTTTCATAGTATATTTCTGTATAAGAAATAGAAAACAAGGTCAATTCAAAGTTTTTTGACTTTCGATCTCCTATAATGTGGTGACAAAGAATTGTCGAAAAGTGTGATGGGGAGAAATTTGGGAAAAATAATGTTTTTTTTTATATTTTTTACAGGTTCTGAAAACTTACCAGTCTTTCGAAGGAGTACTTTAACCTTTAGCACCGTTTTATTGCCGAACCAAAATATAGTTATGTTATTATGTCACTTGAGCTACATTTCTACAGTATCATTTTTTTTGCATTTTCGAGTTGCCGAACTTTCGTTGTTAGTTAATAATATATGAGTGTACCAAGCATTAGTGACGCTTGTAAAATAAATTAAGGATAGGAAAGAAAGAAAGGTGGGAGGTCTCTAGTTAACACCCAATGGTAATGCCCCGATACTAGATCGCATAATAAACCTCGAATCTAGTCATTCAGAAACTCACTCTGTACACAGCAGCGAGATCTCTATAGTTTCTATAAAAATTGGGGGTCCATGACAAAAATGACGCTTGTCAAATATCACGAGGTGACATAATTACAGATAACACCAACGTTAATATTGTATAATATGATGAATATTTCTCTGGTGGGCGGACAAACGAGTATAATTAATTCAGAATTATTAGTTTTGCAGGAAGACACTTAGAATATTTAAACTGCTACATAAGATCAGGTGTTAAATTTTGGACGTGAAAATTGATAACATATATGTCGAAAGAAATTTTTATTTTTAACTTCGATTCGCAAAAAAGAAACTGTTTAGACTTAAGTTAAAATTTGACTTATACCCGTTTGCCCGTCCGCCACAGACTTAAAACAAAAAATCGAAATCTTTTGAACAGACATTAAAGATGCCAGAGTAATTTTTTACTCTCCTAGAGGACGCCAAAAATTGACAAGGACCATTTTTGTTAGCCCCTCAATTGCAGTGGGTGACGAACTCACCCCCCTGTTATCCCATTCATTTCTGATAGCACCTACATTTCCCAATTTCTATTTCGAAAATCAGGGGAGAGTCTAGGTCGCAGCCACATCTGGGCGCCCAAGCAAAGAGGAGCATCATAAGGTCAGAGATCCAGAAAACGGTATTGGTGGCGGACTGCAACTACGTGCAGTTCCGTAACTTCCAATTGAAAAGGCTGTACAAGGTACTGGGATTCGATTAGGCTCGGTTTTGTTATTAAGCTACTGTTCTGTGTACGGTAGAAAACGGTCACGTTGCAAAACGTCAGTACGTCGCCAGCGAGATTTCAAATCGACGGGAGGCCGTGCCGCTCCAAGTTCCTAGTTGTAATCGAATCCATAACGAAGAACCGAGGCATCGTCCCGCCAGGGATGCAGGTGCAGCTGGTGATATTCTTCCAATGCGACTCCATAGACGAGCCCGAGGAAATATTGGCACTGCACGTGCAACACGGGAAGCCCATCATTATCAGGCTACACGGATACAAAGACCCTCCCATTCTGACGGGTAGATATGTATCGTAAGTCCGGGAGAGTTCGACCATTTTTGGAAAAGAAATTGTAGCATCGTTGTTTTTCACATTTTTGTCGGTTTATGCACATTAACACGTTGACTACCACATCACCCGTATTCGGGTGACAGTAGAATAGCGCCAGTAGCGCGCGGCAGTCAACGTGTTAAAGCAAAGCCCAAGCAATTTAGGGTATATATAAATTATAGAGTGCGATAATTTCAAATATTTATTTTCATTTTTAATCAAATACATTGGCACTGCAACTGGTGGGTCTCATCCGCATGTCGGGGTTAAACCGTCCACCCACTACGAGTAATCAAGGTAGTGATGGACCACCCTATAAAAAAAAATTAAAAACGAATACATACGTATTGTTGGTGTTACACTGTAGTTATATGCATATTATATCCCCAATATCAAAAGAGCGTAAATAAACTTACCTGTTTTTCAAATATAGCCCGCACTGTAAATTGGTCTAAAAACTTTCAGCCTCGCATAAAGTCTTAACTGTATCTTATAATTCAAATATGGATTTGTGACAATGGTCAATGTGAGATAAACAACAAGCGCCTTCATTTATTCTGTGTCAATGGCACACAGTGCCCTATCTTGCGTCAGTCTTAAAATATCAACACTGGCCGGACTCTCCCGGACTTACCCTATATGGATTAAGTTCAACTATCACATGACTTTTAGTGAAACTCGTTTATATTAGAGCAAGAAGCTTTGCTACACCAGTGTTTCCCAAACTTTTTTGTTTGACAGGAATCGATGGATCGCAGAATGAGCTAACGAGCAAAGTGAAGTTCACCGTCCAGCCTCTGAATTCGGGAATATTGTCTCCAGGCGAAAACACAGACGTACGTCTGAATTTTAATTCGCAATAACAGCGATTATACTGAGCAGTGTTACAGGTAAACGCGTAATATGATTATTTTGCAGTCTACCGTAGGAAGTACCGCAGAAAGCGGACGCACTTTGATTTCAATTTCTCGCAAATACGATAACAAAACCATGATTTTCGACTGCGGCTACGGCTTCGTGGGGGAACAAGTCCACGTGCCTATGAAATTCAGGAACACAGGGGGAGAAGGGAGGTTTTTCATAATGAGCGAAATCGACTGGACTTCTCTGTGTATCGAAGTAACGCCTTCGTCCTTTCGTTGTTGCGCTTTTTAGTATAACACAAATATGTGATCGGGTGTTTTATAATGTTTGCATTTTCAGTTGCTTCTTCTTTATATTTTTGATCACGACCACAAATGGCACAAAAATGCGATTGTGTGTTTTCTCATGTTCCCATTTTCAATTATTCCTTTTTTATATTTTTGATCAGGATATCACGGCCACCAACGTGTTGAAATTGCCTTGTTTCGCAATGTGGCCAGCGTACTTCTTTCTGAAGCCACGAGACACAATAACGCTGCATGCATACTTCTTTCCATACTGTTACGGGATTCACGTAAATAAAAGACTGAATTTATGACACTTGTACACACCTATTTATGCTATGATTGTTCAGCTAACGCCTTTGTGTGTCGCGTCTGTTGTTATCAGGTAGACAAACTGTACATACTTTGCGACAACTGTACTCTAATGGATTTGGAAATAATCGGGGACGGCATAATATACGAGCCGAACTTCATCCAGCTTAGTGAAGTATTTATGTAACTGTTCTCACATGGTAGCGTTAACGTAGAAATATTATTGTACGTGGTATTACGTTTTTATTTCTTTTTTCGTTTTTGTTTCTTTCGATGATCAATCCGCTTTTAATAAACCTGGGTAGCTCATAGAGAAACGTAGTACTGTATTTTCTAGGAGTTCACAGAAATCAAAAGAAACACAGCACTACGTTTCTGGGGAGTTTTCAGAATTCAAAAGAAACACAGGACTACGTTTTTGAGTTTCCAGAAATTAAGGGAAACGTAGCAGTACGCGTTTGTAGGGCTAAAAGAAATTGTAAGTGATTTTTCATTAGTAGCTCTTTGTATAGGATTAGGGTAAATGACCCAATTACTGTCACCTTAAGCTATATTACTTAAAATAACGAATAAATAAACGTTTAAGTAAAATAGCTTAAGGTGACAGTAATTGGGTTGGCTACCAGTAATTGGGTCATTTACCGTATTTAAGAGAAATTACGAACAACGTAATACTACGATATATTAAAATTGCTGAGGCGAATTATCCTCGATACTATGGAAAATAATGAATAAGCCTCCTATTCATGAAATTGCAGCGATTAGAAAAGGTTTGGCCACTGAAGATGGACATTGACAAACACGCACGTTATTACGTAAATTTAAACGGAATGGGGCAATGCACGATCTCCGTGAGCAACATTAGGTAAACAAACTTTTACAGCGATTCTCTTTCTCTCGTTTAAAATAACATATTAATCTACGAAAGAATTGATATAAAATTGAAATGAAAATTGAATTCAATATAACACATTTTCGATTTGTTACTTTCTGAGAAACTAGTAAAGAAGCAATTTTATTTCATATCTATTACCTACAAAACTATACCAATCAAACATTCACATTCTATCTACAATATGCTGTGTTGGCGATTTCAAAAAACCAATGAATACTCGGTAAATTTGAGAAACATCGACAGCGAGAGTTAAGGTATGTTTTCCCAAACGCAATCTGGACGCAGGGTCGAGAAATTCAAAGTCGATTTTCCCGAAAATGAAGCGCAATATCGAAAAATTGTATTCCTTCTTCTCAAGTCATTTACTTGTTATAAATCAAAAAGAAAGAGTAACTTTTTTTTATATCGCGCTTCATTTTCGAGAAAATCGACTTTGCATTCTTGACGCTGCGTCCAGACGCGTATAGGAAAACAAACCCTAAGTTTGCTCTGCAATGTGCGATCGTCGGAGTGTTAACACGAATTAATGATATGAAAACAATAGCTAAGTCTTTTAATTACTCCATACAGCGAAATAAGCATGCACTTCCGGTGGACAAAGCGACACATTCAACCCAACGAGAACGAAACGGTCGAGCGTAATCGTCTTCCTTTGGAATTTCTTCGAATCCATCCAGATCACGGAGTGTTCGCTCCCATTTCGATACACCACTTCAACGTAACCGCCGAATACAAATACTTAAATGCCAACTGTTTTTTCGCTGTTCTACAGTGAGTATACTACAAGCGGTTCCTCCAGTAATTACATTGACAAGAAACACATGTAAGTGGAACTATTTTAGATTGCACTTGGAAGATATACCACTCGCTGCTGTTCCAGAGGAACTGCAATTGCAAACCGAAGAATGCGCCATGAGACGACGTAAAACTGCAGCTGTAAATCATTTCGCTGGTGCTCTGAGTCGGTTTAGCTCGTGCTGTGCTCATAAAACCCTTTATTTAAATTTTTATTGGCTACTACTAGGTTTACTTTGGCTTCTTTAATTTGCTAGCTTCAATATCATATTCCGTGAATATTTTCAAAAAGTCTGTAGTTCCAAAAGACTCACAGTGAGCGCTAATGTTCTGAACAACATTGCGAGCTTTGCCAAGTTAATTGATACAATTTCTTACATCTACATAAATACTGTCATCAGTCCGTAGATATTTGGATCGCCGACGTAGAAGTCTGGTTGCAATGCACCGCAGATGAAAGTGAAACGTGCGTAGATTGTAGCTTTCGTTTCAGTTAAAAAGAAATGCGGAATTAAATTCCCTTTGTGATCGAATAGTGATGAAACCTCCGAAGAAGAGATGCCTTTGGATCTTGGTTATTCGATACCGGATTATTACGAGGGAGCAGATATTATCTACGACTCGGAGGACAGCGAGGACCACAAATCTGCGTGTCAATTAGTAAGGCAGTCGCGCTTTTCTAGTTTTTCATTAATTTGGAATAATTTTTATTAAAGAAATATCCGGATTTAAGCATTTTCGAAATACAGCGCGATATACGGAGACTATGAAAGCTGAAAGAGAATATAGTGATGAAAACTGTTCCGCTTGCCAAACTCTCGATAGTAACACTCCGATACTAGATCGCAAACCCCGAATCTAGATCACCGCTATCCCCACCAGCAATTGCGCTGCGAAATGGAGGGGGTCCAAAGCTCCGCCCACCTTCCACTTGAGCATGCGCATTGAAGACTTCACTATTGATTGTTTCCGCGATATTACAGGTAACAGACGAACTGTTCTCTCACTACGACATCGTGAACCTGAAGCAATTCGAGCCACTTCTATGGAAGCAAATAATAAGCATGGGCATCATTAGACCTACAAGGTTTGTAGTTCTATAACGATTCTTTAGTTACCATCAAACCTTTATTAAAATTTCTTCAATATTGAATCATGCTCTATAGGACTCTATATATCGGCGTCGAGGAGACCTGCGTCTTGAGAGTGAAGAATTTGTCAAGTGGTTCATTAATGTACGCCTGGGGAGAAGCTACTGGCACCGACACAGCAAAAATGAAGCTCTGCGTGTGTCCAGAAAAGGGTGAAGTGGCAGCTGCCAATACAGAGAGAATGAAGATCACTATTGTCCCCATGAAGGAGGTTAAACGACTCCCAAAATCTTTTAAGAAAGCAGAAACGAATGGTACTTATCAAACTTCCAGGGGATCGTGAGGTCCTTTCACGTGCCATGCTTCGTTGGGGATACGAGGAGAATCATAATGCTGGCAATCGAGTGTGCTATTGAATCGCTTTACGTCACGCTTTACTTTCCACTGAGCGACGAAGAGCCTTTGAAGCTGAAGGATAACTTCACTCGAGTAGAATGGCACGTGGATAGTTTGAATATTGCCTTAGACGCGGGAGGCGAATCACAGAAAGGTTTGGTATGTTTTGCTTGCAATTTTTAGCAATCTACTTCAAATGTCAGTTTTAAGTTTCGATTGGATACTGCATTTCTGTCTATATAAATGAATTCTGTTTCGTATTGTACAGGTTCATTGTTAAAATCGACAATATCAGTTTAATAATTAGTTCTTCATTCTTTCGTGTTAGTTGGCTTTACTTTTAAACAGGAAAAAGTAGTGCCTTCATACTAGCTCACCTGCCAAACCTCCAAAGTAGTTCATCCCTATCCCCCCACAGAACACACACCGTACAGTCGACCCGATTTTCTATGTAGCTTCCGTGTGGGCCTGCGCATAGATCTCACTATTGCTCGATATATCTACCACAATTTTCTTAATTCCCAGCTAATGCAAAGCTAAATTGAACTATTACACGAATCAGAAACTATTGGAAAAGTACCGGATGCGAGAAGAACAAGAGCTGAAGATTACGAATCTAGACGAAGGTAGCGTCGTTAAGGATTCTTCTGCAGGCCCTTCAGGGTCTGACTTACACATGGCAGAATCCAGAGAGGAATCTTCTCCGAGCGATTCTACTTCAGAAACTATTCAAGTAACTAATCGATCTTATCAATATTCATAAAGCAGAATCTACAGAGTGATCGAACACAATCGTAGATGAACGACTTGGCAACAGAGCATGGAAACATTCGACAAGGCATTGCTGCGCCTGGAAAAATCATACCCTTCTTCGAAACAGTTCTACCAGCGTCCGCGCAACCTGTCGTCATCGAATTCTTGAATTTGCCCTTGAGGATAGGTACCTCGACCCTTATACTACAATTTAAAATATTCTGAAAATTTGCTATAAGGCAACGCGTCGACTAAAAGTGACTATACTCTAAAAGCAAACCGTATTCCTGCTTCCCATTTATTCTTCCTTGCAACGGACTTCCAGTAAAGAAGAAGACTTTCATAATAAAAAACGAGACCCCGGTACCGTCCAACTTCTGGCTGCGCGTAAAGAACTTCTATCCGATCCGGTGTTCCTGCGAGCAGAAGTCGAAGGAGGATCGTATCAAGTTCGCTTACAGAAAAGTGTTCGGTCGAAAGAAGGATGTAATCGGTAGAGATGCCACTCGATCACAAAATCCCAAAAGCTGATCACACGTTTAACATATTCTGTGGCAGTAAATAGCGAACTACTTGCGAGTAGCTTCTCTCTTCGTTCCAGAAGAAACGCTGTGTCGGGTGAAGCAACCCGGATCAGGTGTTGTGATTTACATCGACCCCATAAATGCGGACATTGGGCCCTTCGAAGCTATTCCCGTGGACGTTTACGTCTTCGCCGACACGTGGGGAATTTACGTGGACGAGCTGGAAATAAATATTACTGGTTTACCGCGGTACACGTTAGGGATATGTATTCAAGTCGTCGAGTCACCGATATCCTTGCCCATCAGCGCTGGAGCTTCCTCGAGAATCCCGATCCTCAAGTGCGTCGTGAAATTAATTGCAGCGGATGCTGCTCTCCAAAAAGATTACACCTGAAATATCAAATCCAATGCCAATTAAAAAATAGTAATCGCTACTTCTTTTACACCCTGCACAGGTACGGAGTGAAGGCGCTCGGCTTTCGTCTGGAGACTAGGACACTGTGCTTGAAGAATACAAGCATGGTGCCTATAGCCATCGACTGGCATACATTTGTGTTAAAGCCCACCACGGAGACATTGCCCTTCAATGTTGTATATGACGTCCTCGTTCCGTTTACTGATAAATTGGCGTCGAGATTGAAAGCCGGGAGAGACAAGACTGACAGCGAGACACACATGGAGAACCACATAGAGCTGCAGACCAGTTCAGAAACCTTGAAGGAGCCTAGCTCTGGAGACGATATACTTGTAATCGTGTCAAAAGAATCGTCAAGCACTTCTAACAGCACTTGTGATAATCCAGTGTATGGCTAAGTGTAAATAATCTTGAAGCCTAGAATAACTTCCAATCTTCTAGCAATTTCTTGTATTATCTTCCTACAGTGATGCATCCTGGTCATCGAATGACAACAACTACCAAGGTACAGAAACTTCTATAGTATATGAGAGCAAATGTTCCTCTAAATCTATAAAAAGTTATAACGATTGTGCAGAGAACGAGAAAAGTGTAGACTCGGGTGCAGCTGAAGAAGCGGAAAACATTGAATGTAAAATCTCGATACTTCCTTACTATGGCTTAGCCGATTCGCATGCTTGCACGGTAAGAGGGTGGACAAGTTAGATAATGATAAACTGCCAAGGCGAGTATTCCAGAGCCATTAATGGTAAAGAATCATTTCAATGCTCCACGAGGTTACACCCAGGGAAGTATTCATTCTGCCAAAGGAGAGTGCCACTGTGACTATCACCGCCGCACCTGATGTATTCAGGCAGATTGATTCGAGGGATAATTACGACGAGGAGTATCTCTGCAAGATTTTCGGATTCCTACGAATCGCTCCAGGCGACAAGTTAGTGAGCAGTGCCAGCTAATTATTATAATCCGGCTGTGAAATATTGTGTAAATTTGCAGGTACCGAGACAACTGCTACTCCAGACAGGATGGATACTATTTCTCTCCCATAGAAATTGATGTTTCCGCGCAGACCGTTAAGCCATACTTGGCATTTAACATCCCTAAGGCCGAACGAACATTTACGTGCTGCGTTAATGATATAATGCAGACCAAGAGGAGATATTTAGAGTACATATGCGCGGAAAGCACTCGAGCATAGTCTTTAAACAGCTGCTCCGATCGTGCGATGCTTGGATTAAATTTAATGTTTCTGATTGTAGATTGTACAAAACATTTTTCTTCTATAATCAGCAGAGCAATATAGTAAGCGTAGCTTTGGAGACGTACGATCCGTTTCACGTTCAATCCGTTTGGATTTACGCCGAAACGAATCCATGCAAGCCTGTAGGAACTATCTGCATAAACGGGCATGGATGTGCCGAGGTAACGTATTCATTAGGGTGGCTCTTATTTACTCTTGGTAACAATTTTTTCAAGATTTTCTTCGGTACACCCTACAGAATAGTTATAAATAATTTTAAAAAAATATATATAGATATAGTTTGAGCTCGATCGGATAATGGGAAAGAGCGCCCCTGGGAACTTAAACATTTAAATGGTTATTTAACGGCACGCGAAGACGATTTTATATAATATCCTCCAAGTTATTGATTAAATCAAACAATATGTCAAACAAAAGTTGTAGATCCGGACAAGGAGAATCTCTTATGTTCTATTACCTTTTCTCGTGCGACAAACGGTTTTCGAAAAAAGTCCGAAAAACTGAAAAAAAAAAATCATAAATTTTGAAAGTTTAAATGCTTCTAGAACACTTTTTATTTATAAAGGCGAATAAAACATGGAATTTTTATTTTCGATGACTATTTTTTAAATATTTAAGGGGTGAGGACATATACGAAATATGCGATAAAGATAAAAAAAATCTTATTTTCGGTGGTGATATGTGATCAATGTTTCCTAAAAATTTGGGACCGAAATTCACAAAAATAATGAAGATACTGGATACAGACATTCGAAGTGAAGTGTACTCACTGGTGTCAGAGACGTAACAGCATTAACCTTTGGGGTTGAAAATAAAAATACAGATTTCTTTTAGTCTTCATATATAAGAAATGTTCGAGATACATTTAAATTTTCAAAATTTTCAAATGAAAAATTGGCGCTGTCAAAAACCTAAGTAATAGTGTATCATATAGCCATGCAAAATTTGAAGTAAATCGGTTGAATAGTTTTTGAGTAATCGTGGGTAACATGTTGAAAAATCATGATATCGAAAAAAATACATTTGAATACCTCAGTTCTGACGTCTATATCTTCGATAATTTTGCGAATTTCGGTCCAAAATTTTCAGGACACATTCATGACATATCAAACACTGAAAATAAAAAGAAATATTTTTTTTATTTTTTCGTATATTTCGATATATGCCCCCTTAAATATTTAAAAAATAATCCTCGAAAATAAAAATTCCATTTTTTTGTTTGCCTTCATAAATTAAAAGTGTTTTAGAATCATTTAAAGTTTCAAAATTTAGGGAAAAAAGTTTTTTTATTTTAGTTCGAATTTTTGTTCAAAACCCTTTGTCCCACAAGAAGAAGTAGTAGAACATAAAAGATATTCCTTGTCTGGATCTACAACTTTTGTTTGACATATTTTTTTATTTAATCAATATCTTGGAGGATATTATATAAAATCGACTTCACAAGCTGTTAAATGATTTAAATATTTAATGGCCCAGGGGCACCCTTTCCTGTTATCCGTTCGAGCTCAAACTTTCCACAGATTCTTTTTTAATTATTTGGAACTATTCCCAAGGGTGCCCCGAAGAAAATTCAAAAGTTGAAAATAAGAACCACCCTAGTATTCATCTTTCATAGAGCAGAATAAAGTTTCCAACAACGCTATCTTATAGGTAGAAATGCTATGTATCGTCGACGAAAACCTCATTGAGATCGTACTGCACACGAATAAAGCTCAGGACTTGCACGGCCCACTGATTACATTGAAAGAGCCACTAGTGATTATACACACCGATAAACATATTCAGGTTTTGAATACTTTTCTACCTTTTCATACATATCGACAAAATGTATGCATAAATCTCTTTAAACAATTTTAGGAGGTGGAGTTAATTTTGCAAATTTGGTTACCGCTGATTAAACTATCGTCGTATATGTTAGATTTTGGTCTTGTTTATGTAGGCGATACCAAGAAGTTGACGTTGGTCGTTGAAAACTTGTCAAGTATAGCTACGTTTGATAATTTCTTTGGCAAATAGATTGATTCCTTGCGCTAATACGGTGCTTTAATTCAACAGTATGCAAGCACAAGTTTAAAGTGAAAACAAAGCTTAAGAACTCACAATTTGCAGTTGACCACTCGGAAATCATTTTATCGGGCTGCTACACTAAAGGGACTTATTTCACGATTACAGTTTCATTCCAACCAAGGTAGATACGTTAAATATATATACATATACTAGCTTAAAGTACCTGGCATTGCCTGGGTAAAACTTTGATTGCCACAGAGGGTTAGGGGGTGAAATAAGGGCAAAGTGCAATGATGTCCAGATTACATGGTAGCCTATACATATGTTCCACAGGGTTTAGAGGGTAATTACGCAATATTTGGTCCAAATTGGTTAAAAAAATTGGGGAAAAAAGTATACTATGCGTTATACATGTATACAAAATTTCAGAAAGATCCGTTGCGTAGTTGCAATGTGATTGAGTAACAAACATCCAAACATCCAAACACACTTTCGCATTTATTATATTAGTAAGATTTGACTCTTAACCCTTTAACGGCACACTAAATTTGGAAAAATCATTAAAAAATTACAACCGTTTTTCATGCTGGGATGAAACACTATTTTTCGAAAAAAGCGTTTATTTTTTATTCCATCGAACGTAATATTACGGAGGTGTGTCTTGATGGGTTAATTACATTGCTCTCTGTGCTTAATTATGAATTCATATACAGGCAAGCAGAGTTCACGACTGAAACGTTAGAACTGATAACAGATTGCCCGCATAACGTGGAAGAGTGCGTGCTTCACGGAGGAGGAACGTTAGACGAGAAATATCATACTCCAGGTGTTTAAAGAAAGAAATAAAATAACACAAGTGAATGTAGGTTTACAGTGAATTAAAGTAAATTTAAGATGATGTCAGCTGAATACAGACCCCATTTACCTTTCCTAAACTAGGTTAACTGCTGATCGAAATCGACAACACTAACCCGCGCGGCAAGTTCTACCATTAAACAGATTTAAATCAGTAGAAACGTCATATAAAAAGTTTGAGCGCTCAACGTAAGAAAATGGAAAGTTCCTAACTCGGCAGTGTCATCAATTGACTTTTACGCCATCCCTTCGCCGGCATTTCATTTCATTAATGAAAGTCCACCAACACTCTCATCATCGTAATTAACGCCGTACACGTATACAGCATACCACCGTGATAAACTTAAAATATATACAAACCGAGAACGCAACTCTACAACGCTCGTGCCAGTACTTTCCTTTCCTCCTGCGATAAGATATATATAGTTTCTAGAATACCATTATCTGAATTTATAATCGAGTAAAAAGCGTATTCTCGCTTTCGCGAATCGAAGCGTCCGGCGACCGTGTGTGCGTGGTGGCAGATAAATTGGATAAATAATAATACCCCGCCGTGGCGCTCGTGGCGTCCACTCACACACCGAAGCAGCCGAATTTTTCGCGAGTTATCCCGAGCGTTGCCGACGGTCCCGCCACCTGGCGGGCCGAGCGCGGGTCGCGGTAGATTTTCTCCGGCGTCACGTGACCCGCCCGGCCAATCGCCGGTTTCCGAGGGCCCTATACGTGGCATAAGGCATGAATCCTTTCCACGTCCGCCATTTTGACATACGGTACCTTTTCGAGAGTGTTGGTTTTATGTTTTATCGTTTCTCGTGAAAATAATCTTTTTTACTGAAACGTAAGTAACGCAGGTGGCCTGCACGGGCGTACGCGACATTACGGGGGCGGTCTCGATAATTCAGACGCAGCTTCTAAATAATGGAAGCTTGAGCGGGGAACCTTTGACGATTCGCTGGGGAGTAGGTCGGAGGTGACAGGCAACCGGGGTGTACGCAGTGGCTTCGCAAACCGCACGATATCCTCCGCCTTTGTCGCAATACCTCGGTGTTGGCGTTTTAGGTAGCCGATCACGTTTTAAAAGTGCATAGAACGCCGACGAGGCACTGTAAAGTGATCCCTGACGGTATGCTAGCCCGATAATCATAGAGATGTATTGAAATGAGAATCAATAGCGGGGCAGCGTGTGAGCATCTCGTGCGTGCCTCTACACAAATTCTCTTCCCCTTTTTTCATCTTTTTTTTATTTCTCTCCACCCCCCTTCGTTTGCTCGTCTCGGCGTTCGTTAAAGCCGGATTCCCCATGAATCACGTTGCCCGTAATTCGCCCCTTTTTTCCGACCGCGCGCACCACGTAAACGTGCAGGTTAGCTTTTTAAGGCTTTGTGTCAGCGTATCGGTACTTCACGCATGTTTCTGCCCGCTCGCCCTCTGTTCCCCGGAGTAATTTCAGTTTCTCTCGCGTGCAGTGGTTCCTGCCTGTTTGCTCGCTCATCCGGACACGTATCCGATCCCTCCGACACGTCTTGATTACTCATTTTCGGCTGCTACTCTTTTCGTCGGACTCATCGTTCTCTCTTTTTTTTTTCCCCCCGTTCTGACGAAATTTAAAGCTCGATGTGGTGTTACACGTCGATCAGTCGCGCGTTGTGTGTAGTCTCTTGCATATGTTGGCCACGGTTCCTCTCCTCCGTACGCTGATTTTAACGTCGCCGAATTTTCGCGGTCACGCGCTTCTCTGTGTGCCTTTGTGTTCTCGGAAACGACACTGTTGCGTCTGTACCAGTCCTTCGCTGACTTCTTCCTCCACACATATTCACGGACATTGCTTTGCCTCGCGATAATCTCAGACACTGTCTGGACGAAGCTCGAGAAAGGAATCGGAGACTCAGTAGGGCTGTGTTGTGTTGTACGTTACTGAAATGTTGACGCGACCTATGTCGTACGATATCGATCAGATTAGAGCGAAACGCTCGAGTCGAGCTATTCAAAATTCGTAGACCTAATCGATCTCGACCGGACGGCTGGCGAGTGTGCGTTGAACGATCGTTTGTTGTTGCAGGTATTTACATAACCAGCACCAGCCATGGGGAATATGTTCGCAACGTTATTTAAAGGCCTCTTTGGCAAAAAAGAAATGAGGATTTTGATGGTGGGTCTCGACGCAGCGGGTAAAACCACAATTCTGTACAAATTAAAATTAGGGGAAATCGTTACTACAATTCCTACTATAGGTAAATATGAAATCCACTTCGAGCGCACATTTATCGCTGTTCTACTCTACGATCAATGTCGTTCCATGTATCGTTGACGGTAGAGAAAGAGCATCCTGTACTCGGCGAGCCGTTTTACTGACCCTGAATTGTAAATTTTAGGTTTCAATGTAGAGACAGTCGAGTACAAGAATATAAGTTTTACTGTATGGGATGTGGGTGGCCAAGACAAAATCAGACCTCTCTGGCGACATTACTTTCAGAATACACAAGTATGCGACGCATCGTTCTCAGAACACTAATTTCTGCGTTAAACTTTACGTTCCACTTACGAATCCACTTATTTAAGAGATTTGAGTTGAGCTTATTTTATAGTTTTCTTAAGATGCACGTAATCACCGGTGAACTTACATACATGGATGAAACTTACAGGGACTGATATTTGTCGTTGACAGTAACGATAGGGAACGTATCGGCGAGGCACGCGAAGAACTGATGAGAATGTTAGCGGAAGATGAACTTAGGGATGCGGTACTTCTTATATTTGCTAACAAACAAGTGAGTATATAGTTTCGACAGTATTTATATAATTAAAGTTGAGAGTTGTTGAGATGTATATATATGATGTTTATTATGTAAACAACACGCTCTGTACGCATGAGGCGGCCGTCTCGCCAAGAGAAAAATCAAAGACAGAATAGCGATGTGGAAAGAAACGAATCGGTGAGAACGGTTCGAGGTTAAGAGGGTGTAATATTTTTAGGATCTCCCGAATGCAATGAACGCGGCGGAGATTACCGACAAGCTGGGCCTGCACTCTTTGCGTAATCGTAACTGGTACATTCAAGCGACGTGCGCCACAAGTGGAGATGGACTTTACGAGGGCCTCGATTGGCTTTCCAATCAGCTCAAGAATGCCAATCGCTAATTGGAACATTATTTTGTCAACATTCAGTTGCTATATTAACATCATAAAAAATCAGCTGCACACCTGTCCCCCCCATGAATGAGTAATAATATATAAAAGAGGTAATACTAAGTGCAAATCGCAAGGCCCCGTCGGGATCTCGAGCGGAGGGGCGGAGAGATTATCGAAAGTTGTCATTGTGCCAGGAAGTTTTGTCGGGGGGAGGGGAGTGGGGAAACGGCCGGAAGCACACATTCGAACGGCCACACAGGACTATTGCCTTGTGCAACTTATTATTATAATTATTATTATTATATTAGCATTATAGTTACACTTTTTACACAGAGATACCACGAGAAAAAGTGGAAAACTTGGAAGTAATTGTATTAAAGTACCTAACTCTGAAACATACAATACACATTGATTAATTAATAATTTGAGTATCTTTGAAAAAAAAAACAACAAACAAACAAATAATTCAAGAACAACAACAGCAACAGCAAAACGTGAAGTACCCACGGTGTTGTCAGTTTGAATGCGTTGGACATATTGATTATCATAATGTAGCTGCATATTGTACATTACATTATTATATAAATACGATGATAAAAATGTGATCAATAGATGAGAGAATGTTGCTCTATCCAGTACATTACAAAAATGTGTCGCATCGGCCCATCAGTTGACATGAACGAAAAAAAAAGAAAAAAAAATGAAAACAAGATGCAGTGAGTGGTAACTGACGGTGCAATGACTTACTGTTTCTAGTTACGAAAGTTTGTTTCTATTTTTTTAAGTTTTCAGTGGTATACGTCGGGGAAAAAAAGTAAAGCGGAACAATACACATACAAGAAAAAAAAAATAAGAAAAATGGTTGTCTTACTGCTTGACTGCTGGCAGGTGGGGTAATTGCACCCACCTTCACCTGCTCGCGATAAGACTAACAGTCAGCCAACCATGCAATATCTCAGTGTACAAGAGATATCATTTATTTATTGCACCTTGATAAGGTAAAAAACAATTTAGAATATTGTCAACATTCCGAAATTATGCATCGATCGTGGCGGGAAATGCAGATTTAAAATCACTATCGAATAAATAAATATAAAAGAGAGAGTGAGAGAGAGAGAAAGAAAAGAACTAGGAAAGAACCTCTCGCAGCAATGAGAGATAGGCCTCGCAATTTCTAAGCCAGCAATCCAAGCTGGCACGGCGTTCTGCCGGATTGAAGCCATTTTCGCGAATCTCCTTCAATCTCCCAATGTTTTCCTGTCCTTCGAAATACATTGTTTTTACAAAGTAATCTTCCCAAGCCCAATAAGTAATTGATCAAATCGCCTTTCCGTCATATGCGAAGATTCGTATAATTATATATGAATGTTTAAACAATTTGTGAAATATACTGTAATTGTGCTTTATGTAGTCTATGTGTTATTTGCCATTAAGGTAGTTGGGTTTTTGCTCTGGCTGGTTTATAAATAGAGCGTACGGTGAGAGAGTGAGAACGAGAGTCCTCCTTTTTGGGGGAGTGGTGCATGCATATTGCGCAGGGGGAATGGCCAGGATAAAGGGATGCTCTGTACACCGACGGCGACGGGCGAGGAACGATTATAATTCGTAGAAGCGAGACATTGTACGTAGGCAAGGAATGTAAAGAGGGAAACGCACCTCTGTCCTCGCGGCTTCACGCTCGGCCTGCACGCATCTCTTGTTATTCAGACGACGGTACTTCATTTACAAAGCACGGCTACTTTCGTTCCCTTTTCCGAACCACTAAAGACTGCGCACCGCCCATAACGCATGTTCCATTTAGCCATTTAAGTTTCGCCCCGTTTTCCTTTTACCGGCTATAATTATAGATTAGTTTGCGGACGATTTACGAGCCGTAGGTTTTTATTCGCCCCGAAACAAGAGGAGGAGAGAAATGGCGTGAAATTTTAGCAGTAGGTTGCGCGTGACGAAATCACTTTTTCTTTCCCCCCCACCTTTTCGATTTTTAAATAACGTGTGTATATGTTTAACAATTAGAGATAATGAATGGATCGTAACGAGGATATTATTTCCCCTCGGTTCTGTCAGAACGAAAATAAAAAAAAACGTAATATTTAAGATGTACGATAAAGTTTTATTACCGACAAGCGGATTTATCGACTTGTTATTGAACGAGGCACGCGTGCCTTGTCTTGCAAAATTCGATTTCTCATTTTCTACCGTCGTATACGTTTTATCAGTAATCGAGCGCTACACGATTGCAATTTCGAATCTCAAGATAATCCTGAGTAATTCTCTACGGCTTTCGTTAATACAGCATGTACAGTGTGGCGCATTAGAAACAGGTCGCTCACCTCCGATACCATGTTTGCCTTTAAACATTATTCAAATAATTTTTTTCACATTTTCTCATATCGTCACGGCGGATAAAGATACTTAATTCTAAATTAGTTCTTGTTCCTAATGGGACACTGTATATGCACTGTTGATCATAAGTATTAGGACACCTATACTCTGTGGGGCATAATTGTGAAGAACGTTGTAAAATTGAAGAACTCGGGGACGAATTTTGAGATAAGTGTCTGTCGCGTTTTCCACGAAATATCAAATATTTCGATTCAAAAGAGTTGAGAAAATTTTAAAATTAATTCAATACAGCAAGTCACGTATGAGTTATCGCTAATTCTCTATATGAAAAAAGTGAATTATTTTTAAAGTTGTCGCAAGCCTCTGTATTTAAACCTTTTTCAATTTCTTACGCTCAAAATTTGTCGCTCCCAAAAATTTGCCCCTTCCCAAATTGATCGCCCCTCAAAATTTGTCGCTCCCCAAAATTTGCAGTTTTCCAAATTGGTGGCCCCTCAAAATTTGACGCTCCCCCCCCCCCCCCCAAATTGATTGCTCCTCCAAAATTTATCGCCTCAAAATTTAGTGCTCCCAAAAATTTGACACCTCTCAAAATATGTCACTACCAAAAATTTCATACCTCAAAATTTGTCGCTCCCCAAAATTTTACACCCCTCAAAATTTAGTGCTCCCAAAACTCTAAGAAATTTTGCTTTATTTGGTTTTTTAAATAAATGTTAGGCCATACAACAGGTGTCCTAATAGTTACGAACGGCAGTGTGGTAAGAAACTTCATGGCGAGCATCAGTTCCGTTCTTTTCCCATTTACTCGTTACTTCAGCGTGCATTGATTCGCTTAAAATTCTTGTTACTCCATAGGATATTATTCATACCGCTGAGTTATTGATTGAGAGGTCGATTAGAAATCGATAATTAGAATTTGCATATTACACATATACGTTGCGTTATCGGCATTGCGGCGATAAATGGGTTAAATGCTTATAAGTAGCATTCATGACATCGCCTCGTATGTGCATGACCTCAGTGTCGTGACATTTTCTCACGTGTAACCTTCGTTGTATGAGTAAGTACCCAATACGGTGCATTGTCATTTACCTTCGACTGTAAGTTACATGCGCGCAAGTAAATCCGGTTTCGTTCGAGTTTGTTTGTTCGCGTGGATGATAAAAAGAATGCCTCAATTCGCGGGGAACGGGCAGTTGGACGCAAAATTGGCGATAAATTAATCTTCGGTATACACGATTGCTTAATCGAATCAGTTTTACGTACTCGACAGTTTCGAGTTTCCATTGGAAGTTGCATTTATCATCGAGGGAAGTTTCTAGTTTGTACAATACCTACTATAAAGCCTTTAGAGTGAATCGTCGGAATTTATAAGTGTTATTTATGAAGTAGTAATAGGTAAATGAAGGATACCTAGTACCGCTTATTTAAAAATACAGTAACCTTTTCTATTTGAGATAATGCTTAGCGTAACGCAATGTGCGGGACCCTCGTAATCGCGATTGTTAATCGTGGATGCTGAACGCCCATGGGCGTTCGCCGTACGTCATACACTGACTGACTGAACGTGTACAAGTGTCCATAACGCCCACAAGGTTAAACACTTGTACCCCTCATTTTCATCAATTCGATGTGTTAAAATTGCGATAAGAGTAATGTATATAATTGCTTTCATAATTACGCAAGATGTCAACTCCTGATAACGAACGATTTTTTAATAATACCAATAAAAAACCAAGTGGGAATCCCCAAATAACTGGCGTTTGCGATCTATTTTTCAAGTATCCATAGGGAAGGATTACACTAAGCAGTTCTAATTAAATATACCTCTGCATTCGAAAGACTTGAACGACTTCAATGACCACTTTCCAAAACCTTGCGCCACTACAAATCTAAAAAGAAAATATTCCACGTATTGGGAACTATGGTATCGATGTGGCGACGAAACCCTGCACTTTTTACATTCCCAAGTAGCTTAAATTACGAAAAAAAAGATGGCGCTATCGATCGAAATGGGGGGCAGCGCTCGTCATTCCCGTATCTATTCAACGCGAGCTTCCTATCCATCACGGTTTATGGTAGCCGGTGCGCGGCGATACGTGGACGCGAGCTTGGCGAAACCGCGCGAAGCCTGTGCCCCTCGTATTTTTAGAATTATTAACAACCTGCGGAGAGTAACGATCACGTATTGAATGTCAGACGGGAGAAGCTGTTTGTGATAGATATGCCTCGCAGACGGCGCCAGGCATCTTCTCCACGGCAATATAACGAACAGCGTTCTCTCGGCGCTGGCCGTCGCGAGGCCTTTCGGGATCTCTCTCCCTCGTTTCTTTTCGCGCAGCCTCCGCGTAAACCCGTTGATCGCCGAATAACAAATAGCGAGGCGACGAGAGGGGCTCGGACGGCTGTGAGTGCGCAAGGTAAGCGAAAATCCTTCGCGAAATGGTAATTGCGAGCACGGTAACCGTACTTCTGACACTGTCACTCAACCGCGAGGTTATCTGGTCCGTACGTGCACTGAATCGCTGGATATGAATTTTTTGGTCGAGCCCCGTTTCCTTGTAAGAACGAAAATCAACGCTAGACTGAAAGGTGGAGTGGAGTGGTGGGCTCGAGCGGTGTCCCCCACCAAACACGTAGCTTATGCGGTCGATCCTTTTTTCTGGTAATTGTGTCGAAAGCAGCGCGATCCGTCGCTCTAACCGTACCCTCGGCTAAATAATATCGCTGTAGTTACGATGAATGTACAAGTTTATTCGATTGTGGCCACGTGCTTTCTATTCGTTGGCCACTTTACATGGATGGCCCATTTTACTGTGGCTGCACCTTCGTCATTTCAACTTTAAGAAACTTTAGGAGTTTTAACTCTAAACCAGAGTTTCCTAAGTGATGTTCCGCGAAAATGTATCTTATGTATAATAAGAATTCTAAACCTCGTGGTGCCGTAAGCGCACTGTATATGAAAAAGAACTTTTGAGGTTAGGGGTTTCGCCAAACTTTCGTAACTTTGAAAGAGTTCCGTAGCAAAATTTAATTGTGAAACGCTGCTCTAAAGCATATTTCCAAAATACTGTGGAAATGTCGCAAAGTAGGCGCCAGCCGCTTGAAGTCGGCGCCTACTCTCCGCCGTGCATTTGCATAATAGAGTTGAAGTAATACTTTTTAGCTGTGTTATTGCGTTATTGCGTCGTCCGCCGTGAATCTAAATGAAAAGCGTACGCCAGGCGATGTAGGTTACCTGTATATAAATAATGCTACCAAATTTATGGAACACCGTGAATCGTGGATTCTAGTTGAAGAAAAAGTTCGATTCCCAATGAGACACATTCAGGATAACAAGACAATATACCACGCCCGGGGCGTCTGGCCACGTCCAATATGTCACGGGACATTACGAGGGGGTTGAAAGCATAGAAAATAATAGCTGGCACGATCGCGAAGTATGCAGTCCTCGAGGCACATGCCTTAACCTATAACGCGTCTAGAAGCATCGCGCCAAAAAAGATCGTAAAACTCGCTCACTTATTTTTCCCTTCGCCCGTGGAGGGTCCTAAACGTCGAGTTTCCATCAACGTGTTCGAAACGGACCTCGCCGTCGAATATAAAAATCCGTCGGCGTGTGCAATCGCCGTTATATCGGCGGAGGCCTTATATTTAGACCCCGTCGAAACATCGACGCGGCCTTCGGGTGAAAGTGTCTAACGGGCGTAATGCATCCAGCGACACGGGAGGAGGAGAGACGGTCAACTCTACGATTTTTATTTCCCCCGGAGGCTTCGTAAACCGTCGATGGAGCCCGGCCAGTTTGTCCTCGCGGAATGACATTGCCAAAAGTGTGCTCCCGAGAATGCTCGCGCGGTAGGCACACGTGCGCACGTATACACGGGTGGTTCCCTGTGCGCGGCGTACGATAAACTGTTTTAGTTTACACGGCCGTCTGTGTTTTCCCTTGGACGTGGCGCGAGTTATCAATTTCCCTCGGACATTGGGAAAATATTATTCCAAGTCGAGGCCAGATTGTTGTTGCGCCGCCAGACGAAATACCGAAGGGGTGCTTCCTCCGACGGCCCGGAGCTTTTCGATTTTAGGAGGGCTCGTCTAGAGGCGCGAGCGACGAGTTAAAATTGCACTGCCTGCGATTTGAAGGTGCACGGGCTGTTTGTGAATTCGCGATGGGAATTGTATAATTCATAGGTGATCGAACCGATGAAAATGGGATGAAAGGTGTTAAAATTGAATAGGTACAGTGGATCGCTACGAAAGGATGAGAAATAGCAACGATAGTTATTATACGCATTCCGCGTTTGGGAACGGCTTATGGTGCGATTGACGCATAGGTGGCGCTCCGTTCGTTTTCTTTAGAATTGTGAAAAGAGTAATATCGGAGAGTCTGCGTTGGGAGAATTGGTAACGCGGCGGACCAGTACACAGAGGACCTCCGCGGATTTTTCGGGTTCGAGTCCCACACCCGAGGATTTATTTTTCACCTAACTATATAATAGGAAATAGCTCCACGGTGACAAATACTATCTACACGATTAAATTTATGCTGGACATGGCACACACGTGCGCGACGAAGAGAAACAGAGCGACTCGGTCTGGTGCAGAGAGTGGGGGTAGCCGTTCGGCGATTCCCAGCGGCCAATATCTTCCTCCCCGGAGTATAATATCCCTCGCCAGGGGAATAGACGCGGCTTCTCGCGGCTAGCAACGACGGTTACTCAACCGGCGCCACGCTAGACTTTCGACGTGGCCGAAGTCTCGATCAAGATTATAAACGGCGCGCAATCATCGAGTCGCGGACGGGATTCGACTTGCTTCATCATTGTCCGTCTGCGGCGTACGTCGCATAGACGTGCGCGAATATACGTGCGCGCGCACAATGGGTACGCGAACGGCGCCAACATTCCCATCTGTCGACGCGAAATGTGCTCGAGCGCGGCCGCGCTCGCACACGCCGCTAGTAACGGAGCGGGGCGGCGCGCGTGTGGGTGGCGGTGTGCCACATAAGGGATATAAGCTGAATTAGTCGTGCACGAACGGAGAATCGCCGACACGGCCGCCGGTAATGTTGGTAAATCCAGACACGCCGGGGCGCGTACAGGAATGCCGCATAATTCAACGATTAATTGACGGCTGATCGCCGCTCATGCAAATCCGATTAATAGAAGTCGTCGCCGATAGACATCGTGAAATATATGTCTCTCGCCCGCGCGGGGTCTCGCCGCCTGGCATTTCGCGTTTTCCAGGATGAAAATCGAACGCGAGGCGCCTCGATCGTTTTTTTCCTTCTTTACCCCGCCGATATGATGACCGATACGACGGCTGGCGTTTCATAACGGCGACGCTGTTCGCGCTTTATTTACGCTACACTGTCGCGGACGGAGCGAGCGCTCAGAAAGCGGAAGCGGGCTCGCGAGCTCGATATCATTTTCACGGCTCGAACCGCCGTCACTGTGATTTATCGATTCCACTCGCGAGCGAGGCGCGCGCCTGATTTATTTTACAGCCGCATAATTCACGTCACCCGCGCGGATTTAGCGATATTGGCTGTCGGCGCGGATGTACGCGCCGCGACGACCAAATAAATCTAATTTCTAAGTAACGTCGCGTCGCGGGGGGAGAGCCGGGTGATTGAGCGCGCCGATAGGAATGCCAGGGTTTCGTGGAACGCGGCGAAGTTGCAGATCGAAAAAGGATCGAAACCCGAGACCCTTCCAACTTGTTCTGTGTTTCAGCCGCGCTAACGAACTCTGCAACCAGGAACAGCTTTTCTAAACCCACCTAATTCTTTCGTTTGTTTTCTCTTATCTGTTTGGTGTTATTGTAGGGTTGACTTAGGATCCCTCAGGGACTTTGAGATATCTTAAGGACTTCAAGAAGTGGAAAATACTTTTTCTAATCCCTGCTTAAAATAATGGATCAAGGTGATCGAAAACAATGGTGGTTTGATCGCAAATGATGTATCTTGAATAATGTGGTAATTAAACTTTCAGCTATACTTCCGAAAGGGACCGGTGGTCGATCGAGATGAGGTTTAGGGGGAGGGGTGGGGAGGGGATGTGAACCCTAAATCTAAAATTGTAGCTTCGGGTATTTATTAGTTTCCGAAATATTAATAAAAAATTGTTAATTTTTAATGGAATTTTTTTGGACGTTGGTGCAGGCCACCCTATCCGAACTTTCTAAAGACTAAACTACAGGGAAAACTTTTGCCACACATTAGTTACCCTTAAAAATTAAACTCTACATTTTGCAATAACCTTTCAATTATTCAAAACAATGAGATTCATTTACCCAAAACTTTCATCCCAGGTTACTGTAATACACAAACGTGTATCCAGCAATGGTGAGGCCTCTCACCGCGCATGCCCAAAACAGAAAAGACCTCCATCCGAATTATTCGAATGGGGATAGCGATAACGAGGTATTACAAGAGCTACCATACGTCTCAATTTGCCCGGGACAGTCCCGGTTTTCAACCCTTGCCACGGGTGCCGCGTCGTCTCGGTTTTTTTATTTCTTGATTTTTTACGGAATTACGCATTACTTACTTAACATAATAAAGGCGATGAATAATAATATATCTTAATGCAGCACTGTCACAAGTAAATTACAGAGGAATACAAATAATCAAATACACTCGAGAATATTTTTACATTTATCGAATTCTACTGCGAAGTCGAACGGTGCTAATGTTATCGCCATCGCACTATATGGTCGCGCGTTTTTCCAGTCGCATGTCAAGCGTCTCTAATTAGGTATCGAGAGCTGCGAAACCGATAAAACAGTAGAGAACGAGCGCGTTAGAGCGAATTAGAACGGATCGACTCGATGAGGACATTAATAATAGCTGAACACCGTTCGAAACTCGTATATTACTATACAGGGTGTCCTGTAACTAACGGCGCAACTAAGAAGTTGATAATTCTACGTAAATTCTCAAAAATTTTAATTTAAAGATTGTTACATTCGAATATTAACAAGCGATTTAGAATAGAGACATTCTATTTGATGAAAATCAAGGACCCTCCATGAATTCTATTTTCCCCCACCCCTTCCCCATAATTCCTCCCAAAAATCTTACTATTGCTCGGTACACCTGTGGACATAAAAACGAATACGAATATATTAAAGCTGGTAGAATCAAGTACATGCATATTTAATAAATATTAAAAATTCGCTTTTACCAGAACACACCCCTACATAAGAAAACAGTACTCTACACTTTCGCCTTACTTCTAATCCACAATTTTTCCAAAACAAACCTCTATAATATAAGAAAACACTACCCTTCACTTTCGACTTATTATTAATCCACAATCATCCATTTCTCCACCTTGCCCTCGCCACATTAATTACCCTGTACATTCACTAAGAAACGAGAGAGGAAAGGCTGGAAACGTCGGTAGCCAGCGGTAGATCCGTTTTCTTGTAAAGAACTATGTAGCGATAAAGGCGCGTTAAAAGTGCCACGGTGGCGTTGATAAATCCACAACGATCGCGGTCTAGGGTCTGCCGAGCCCCATATAAAAGCCTCTCGAGGAAATAGGACGCGTGCTGGCCACCAGCTGCCCGCCGTAAAAGTGTTTTAGCGGGAATGGCGCCTGAATCGGGTTTTAACTGCTGTTAGGCGTGCAAGTCGCGCGGGGATTAGCAATAAAACCGACTGTGTACAACAAGTTGTCGCTGATAACAGTGCTACTTTATCGTTTCGATAAATCACGGCGCCAGGGCGGGAGGGAGGGCGGGGGCACGTCGTTTAACGAGCTTGAAAATTAAATCGATTCGGTTCCGCGACGCTAATCTGTCCCCGCGCGGGATTCCAGTAATTTGCTGCTTTCAAATCGATGAGCCGACGGTCAAGTTCCCGTTCCGCGCGCTCCTCCACTCTGCGCGGCAATTTCCACGCTCGAGATGCAGGCACACTTATCAGATGCGCGATAATCTTTAGACTGGGTCATTTTTGACCCGCAGCAAAGTTTGCTCGTCTTAATATCGGAACGAATTTTCTCAGATCGTCATTTTAAGGAGCGTGATCTGCAGTGGCGGGTTTAAGGAAAAAGGCCCCGGTGGCAAACGTTCTGAAAGGCCCATTTTTTTCGGGAAAATTAAGAGGTATTACTAAAGTCGGGCTAAATGTAGTAATACAGAAAAAGAATATAGTGTTTGGATAAAATCATAATTTTTTGTACATGAGGCCCTAGGTGGGCCTTCTATGGCCATTAAATCAGCCACTGCTGATCTGAATATATTTAATTTAGCAGAAGCAGATTTGATTTGACAAGAATGAAAAGAGAAATGTGTGAATACCTATGTCTGGAATACCAATCACGAGCAATAAAAGTAAAATATATCGCTGGGTGACAGTTTCTTTGGTTCAAAGTTCAATGTCTTAAACAAAAAAAAAAATTAAAATAAATTAAATGAAATTAAAATTAATTTTATTTTTTTTCAAACTTGTTACAGCTCTGAAAATTTCAGTTACAAAGCGACACTTATGAGACACTTATCATGATTCGAGGGCATAAGTCAACTTGTACATCATTCTCGTGTACGTTAAATACTTTCAGCGACTTCTCCGCCAGCGGTACAGTACATAAATATGAAGCACGCGTATGTAAATAAAAGCGTTCATAACTTATGCGCATAATCGGTCTAAGTACACACCCTGCGCATTGATGCGGGCCTACGTGTTCGGAGCAGAAACTGTTCGCCCCTTCTGCGTCCGCAAATATACGTTCGCGTGGATCTATTAGTCCACGCCTGTTTGGCATATATGCATTCGCGTATTCCAGCGGATTATCGTACGCGTACAGTAACGCCAGGACACTTTCGGCCGGTCGTGTTGATTTCTTTTACTTACGGTACACTATTGTTCTTGGGAAATGCAATAAAAACGAGGCACAGGTTGTTCAGGGTCAATTTATCCCTTTAAGATAAATTTGGGTGGCACAGCAAGCATAGTTAACTTTTTAACCCTTGCACGGAATTTGTAAAGTCACACGGATAAGTAAATTTGGGTGAAATTGGTCCAATATCATATATTTACAAGAAATAAGCATATACAAAAATAAAACTCAGTTCATTTCATTATTACGATTTAATATTTCAAAAACTTATTCAATTTCTACAATAAATAAATAAACAAGAAAATTGAAAAGTGTATTATTAGTATTTATTATTGGCGGTTATTAGTTATTTAAAGACCTGAAGGCGTTTTAGTCAGAATAATACATAAGTAAAGGAGGAATAAGGATTTCCGACTTGATTTTGGGTAAAAATGACACAATTTCCGTACAATGGTTTAAACAGTCGCATTATATGTATATGTATAGGTATCCGATATACAGATTTGTTTCCGGACCGAACCGTCACCTCTTTCGAGACAGGTGGTATTTTCGGCTTGCCTCTATTGCCTTGTCGCATAGAATGAGAGACACTGCGAATGAGCGATAGCCACTGCTGTCAACACCAGCAGAAGTGGAGGGGATAGTGATGATCTTCTTTCGAGACAGAACCCTCGTCCTTCGTTCGAGATAATATTGTATTCCCAAAGATTCAGAACTTTTTGCATTTCCAAGTTCATCATTTTTACATGTGGGAAGGTACCTACTAGATTATTATTATGGATGTTCTTCCGAATGGCCCCAGTGGCCGATCGAGATGAAGTTTGGAGCGAGGAGTGGGGAGGGGGTGTCAGTGGCGGATCCAGGAGCCTTTCTTGGGGGGGGGGGGGGGGGGGCGAAACGAAACGTGTAAAAGTACATACCTATATTTTTTAATTTTCTTTTATGAGATTTAAAATTTGCTTGTAATTTATATTTTAATATATCTATCTGATACTATAGCCTGAATAATTAAATACACATTAATTATTTATACATCACAAGAAATCAGAATAATTGCAGTACTTACCTGTTATTGAATAATTTATTATTCTTAGGGGGGGCGGTCGCCCCCATCGCCCACCTCTGGATCCGCCTGTGGGGGGTGTGGACCCTAAATCTAAAATTGTAGCTTCGGATATTTATTATTTTCCAAAATATAAGTAAAAAATTATTGTTAATTTTTTCTGAAATTTTTTTTGGGCGTAGGTGCGGACACCCCTACCCGACGAACCTCCGTCTCCCCAAAGTATTTTACGCACTGCTGGACGCGTACCCCTTACCTCCGCGTGCTCCTCAGACGCCGGAAAGGCACGCGAATTTAGCTGCCCTAGAATATTGACTATCAGTAGAATAACACCCTATTTAGTAGGATAGGTCGCATTCGCAAGTTGCTGGTTCAAATCTCCAACTCACATCGGTTCGCTATCATGCTTTACGTGCCCGCAAGCGCGCGCGCCCCACGCACTAATCTAGCCCCAACCAATACTAATACCCGGGACAAGGTGGAAAGTAGAATGCGTTATGTTGGAATAAGTCAATAGAAGTAATGAAAATTGTTTATTAATAAATCGGAAACTAATAAATACCCGAAGAAACAATTTTAGATTTAGGATCCACACCCCCTTCCTACAGCCATTATTATTATTATTATTACTACGTCTTTACTATGATGATAATTATACACACGCGATGAGTAATAATAAAAGTAAATGTTATTTATAATTACAATTTCGACCGGAATTATCAATATAATGTTTTCAGCGCAATGGTTCGGTCACCGAAAAGTCGGTCACCTTAAAAGTGACCGAACCATTGCGCTGAAAATATATTATAATAAAAGTAAATAACTAGAGTACCTACCTAGAATAACTATATAGATACAAGTGGTAGTTACCTCAACCGTTTACTACCCTCGTTTCCCGCCATTTTGCTCACGTGTCACGTCTAATCCCATTTCACGATGTTGAATACAATATGCCGTCGTTTGGAAATCGGATTGGCGAGTCGTAGGAGGAGATAGCCCGTCCCCTTATTGCCTCATAAATGGATAAATTCGTTGCGCCCCTTTGGAAGGAATCCGCCCGATAACGAGGGGATGGCGAGTCACGGCCGTTTTTCAAAATCGGTGTCTAAAGTCAACATTGTTGCGTTCGACTGTACACGCGCCGAGGCATTATTCGTCCCACGCACTCGGTCGTTATAACGCGCCCGCAACGATCCTTCCCGTGCTTTATGTCGAATGCGTTTTAACCGACGCACGCGTGTTTATGTAAATGCCCCGAGTATGCATCGAGTGACTTACCGAGTGGCTCGAGTGCGCGCATCCGAGCATTATCCCCGGTGTGAAGATCAAGTGCTAGGATGTTTGCGCGCGGCCGATGAAAAGCGTGGTTACGCGCTGAGTCCTTCGATGGAAAAGCTCTGACGGGCTCTCAAGAGGAAGACAGATCGATGGGTCGTAGTTCAACAAGGGAATCTTGAAAAACAGCCAAGATCGTCGTAAAGTACAACGGTGAAAATTGAATTCCGATATCTTGGAATCCCTGTCGAGAGGATGATGAAATTGAAGCTGTAGACCCCGTTTTAGACACGGTTATCGTCTTCTTAGCGACGGAGGGTTTAGGATTTAGAAGACTTTAGGATTGTGAAGGTGCAATAATCGAGCAATAATGAGGTCTCCAATGCGCATGTCAAAACAGAAGATGAGAAAGTGAGTGGGGAAGTAAATCTCGCCGAGCTAGAACGCAAACATTATGGGGATTGCGATGAACTAGTTTGGAGGTTCGACAGACGAACTAGTGTCGAAGCATCACTATGGGCTGGCTAGCGCCTTTGTTAGTCACTCCCACTGCATCCCACCAATCTTCCGATTTTACCCACTTCTTTGAGTCCTCTACGTTTACATATAAATGAATTTTACCAGAACTGAAAACAAGAAATAATTCGTGGGGTGACCACGAGGTGTTAAAACGTATCAGGTTTCTCTCCTGAACGCGATATACCACAAAGGCCCGTCGCCCCCCAAGCTCGAGAACCCCGTGAACCTATCCTATTGAATCCGCCAACACGACTCCTATGCATCATCGTTCCCGCAAGGAAAAAAGGGAGAGAAGAGAGGTGGGACTATATAGTTTCATCTAAGCGAAATTTTAACGAACGCCATTCTATCTTCCTCGCGCCGGTGATTTACGCGTAACGCAATACGTTTCCCTCGGCGCAGAGGGGAGGAAAAGAAAATTAAAGAACCGGCGCCGTCATAAATATCGTATCCGCTTTCTAAAACCCGTTCGGCTCACCCTGGGGACCAGCCTTCCGCCGTTGAATCTCTAAATCGAACGAGGCGGACACTGACAAGCGGGCACCGCGAGCGGCTCGGTTTCGCGCGCGTGAAATTAAGATCGATTTCACGTCTAACGAGCGTCTCTGCCTCGGCGGCCGGTCGCGGGACAAACAAGAAGGATTGGAGGAACGGAAAGATGAGATCGAGCCGGTTCGGCCGAGCCAGTTTGCGACGGACGGCGCCCATGATCCGGTCGGTTCGGCGACAGGAAACGCCGGGCGGGAGAGTGCACTCGCCCCGTGGGGAGGAACGAACGAAAGGCGAACGGGGGGGTTACGAGACGCGCGAGCAACATCGAGGGCAGGGGGAGCCTGGAAACGGGAAGAGGAAGAGAGGAAAAATGTGGAATACATGCAAGGGGAGGATGCAATGAACGAGAAGCAAGAAAGTGTACATAGAGTGTATTTGATTCTCTCTAACCAACCGCATTTAAACAGTAAGTGAGTCAGCTTTTTGTAGACGCGATGGGCAAGGGAGATAGAGGGAGGGCTTAATAGGGGTAGGTTGCTTTATTTTGTATGTGTGATTGGTCCGAAGGAATCAAACTCACGTCGTGTACATCAGCTGGTGAAGATTCGACCTGTACTTACCATCACGAATGCGCGAAAGCCGTTGTAGGAGAAGGTTCCCCCTCCTGTGGATATTTCTACTGGACGGGATTAGCGATGCGCAGGGCGGTTGCGCGTAGCGTCATTACGCCGCCGGCCACTGGACGTTGCAGGTCGAAGTGTGTGGTACGCGCGCTGCTATGGTAGTTAATGATATTTGTAATCTGTACGATGCCGTGCACTGTATTACTAAATTTTTGTAATAGTATGCGTAGCTTGATGTATCATCACTCTTGCGTCGCAACAGTGAATACGTAAAGGCACGTAGTCGTTCGATCTTAGAAACCTACAAGTTTTGTTTATGACTTCTATTATTACGGCGCTTCGTTGAAATAGTAGTTCTTAGCTTTAAGTTTGTTAAATCCATATGTTTTATGAGATTGTGTCTGGTAAGATCGATAAATATATTTAAAGAAACAGCCTTCAAAAATAACATGTGTGTTGATTACCGATTACCGACAGAACGACGTATCTTTACTTTCAACGCGTCTCCCCGAGATAATTGGATACACCTCATATATCGGCTGATGCAGAACACCGGTAGGGAAGGGAGGCTTCTCCTTCAACCGCATTGATGCAATTGGGATACGTATGGGACGAATCATTGCCTGTCCGTGTACAGAGAGTATCCGAAGGAGGTGGTAGAATTGGAAAACGACGGAAGAGGGAAAAAGAGGGAGCAACGTCTGGGAACGGGAGGGAGGGAGTGTACGTTGAATATGTGGGATGGATAATGCTTCCTTGGCGCGAATAATGAGCTCGTCTGACGGCGCCGGCGCCGGCGCCTGCACTCTCTCTCTCTCCGTCCTTTCCTTTGTCTCTCTCTCTTTGTTTCTCACTGCAGCGTATTTATAGTGCATTATTATTATTGTAGTATATTTACCCGACATGACACAGATATGACGTGACTAAGTTTACAAAACAGCGGTAGAGTAAAACCTTCGTTATAGGAACGCTATATACATTGCATTATCAAAGGGGGCCCCTTTTTTAATCCTAAATTACTGACATCAGATTAATGTATGTAATTGTAACAGATTTGGAGTATGTGACACTAATCGATCGCCATCAAGATTCAAAATCAACCGCCATTAATAACCTAAAAAAAATCGATTTAAATATTTTCTCCAAGTTCCCAATACTTACACACAAACACCCCCAGATCTCCACCACCCAATAATAACATTGCACTTCTTCTAAGAAACTTCAAAAAGGAATTAATTATCAAAAGAAATAGTTATCAAGTCGAAGGAGTCACACAATGAACCCTAGTTATTTGGCAAGAAATACACAGATTCTTTACCAGCGCCCCCTGGGAGGTTCCTAAGGTGACGTCTCAGTGTGCGCCTAAATTTCGAGCATGTCATGGTTGTAGGCTCGCCCGTCCGATATAGTGCCGGCCTTGGTTATTCTCGTCGAGACGTAAACGTGATTAGCCGTCGATTTTCAACAAGATGTTATCGTTGCGAAACAGAGTACCGCGTTACGGGTATCGAAAGCTTGTACATAATTGAGTAGTGTAGTAGGGCCGAGGACGAGGGAACCTGCGCGCGCGCGCGCGCGATCCTTCTGTGACGTTGTTGAACGATAAAAGCTCGTAATGAGAATACAATTGTGTTGGTGTTCACAGTGATTCCCTAATTGCTTTGAAAGTGGTGCAAGCAGCACCGTCGCCTGAAACCGTTTCCTTGTCGGGGGAACTGTCAGTCGAGGAGCGTACATAACCTTCCAATATCCGTGGAAATTCGTCAGCCGGTTCAGGAAGTTGGTATTGCTGTAAGCAAGCCGAGTTACGTGCTCGCGACTGCGCGCCGTGTTCATTATTCAACGCGGCGACGACGACAGAAACTGGTGTTTACCATGAAAGGAAGAAAAAAAGCGCGGCAGGTCTGTATTCATTTAAATTTTTCCTCTTTGGCGCCGTAATTAATTAACCTCGTTGTTGGTCGCGACTGGACGACTGCGTTTTATTCTCTGTTGCTTATCGTAATGAATTTGTTGCGCAGTACATAAGTGTACTGTTGAGCAGCGTTTCCCAATCGGTGTTGCGCGGAACTCTAGGCTTCCGCGAAAAGTTATCTTATAATATTTAAATATTGAAAAGGTGTGTAAATTATTCAACGAGAAACATTATATCTGTCTGTAAAATTTGAAACGGCGCACTGTATACGAAAAAAAAACTCTTCAGGTTAGGGAGCTCCGCAAAAAGCACAAACGAAGCTTTCTTTAAAAAAAAATATTAAAATTGTACCCAATTAGATTTCCTTCTATCATTCACTCTTTAGCAATTATTTTAATCCAATCGTGTTGCATTATTTACACATGTCCTATACAAACAGAGGAGAGTGCGTAGCTGGAGGTCACCGCCGTGAAAGGGCCTCCGCATTCGAATAACATCGATGCATGGTCTAACGAGTGGCAAGGTGGGGGAAGAGCGCCACCCCCAGAAGTCATTCCACGTGATCTGATTGGCCGAATCTTTAGTGCACTTTTACGAGAATATGGTTCGTTTGCGAGACATAGTTCTTCTACAACTTTTCATCCTTCTGGTGAGTAGAATACGTAGATACGATAAATTTAATAAAAATTTTATGCAAAGTTGAAATGAGTCTGTCCTTGAAGAGTTTTCCTTGCCTTTTTCACAGACTATATGTCTGTTCATTGAATCAAACAAGGACCATGTTTCTTTTCTCCGGGGCGCTCGAAAACATCCAGACGAGGGGGGCGTTTATCGCGGAGTCCTCGTAAACGATGCGAATCGGGCGCATCGGGCGAGTATCCGCGGAGAAATCCGTGGGACGTGTGGCGTGCCCGACGCAGCCCTCGATCCGGTTTAATTAACGTCTCTCTGGCGGGACCGCGAATAGATCGACGACGGCCAATAATAATCGTTATCTCGTGCTCGGAACGGCCCGATCGTGGTGGCCCGTCCAACAGATAATAGGCGCCGGCCGATCGAACGTAAACGGGCGGCTTGCTCCTTGCTCGACGCGCGTTTGTTGTTTTATCGTCGCTCACGATAGAGTTCGTGACAGCGCGTGAAATGAGATCGACAGGGTTAATGGTCGGTTGGCTGTACGCGGGAGACACGTGTAATCGGATTCGAGCGTTACAAGCTCCTATGTTGGTTATCCCATCGTAGGATAACGTGAGAGATAGCGGCGTACGTGGGGTCGGTTCAGGCAAAATGTTCCCTATTGTTTCGGGGAGGAAATGCTCTCGAATACATATTCTGTCAACGGCGCTGAGACTTTTGCAGTTCGTACTGTCTTGATTAGAAAAGGAAATAGTCGGGAGTGAAATATGATTTTGAACATGTGGCAGGGTTCGAATTAGAATGGACTTTAGAAATTTTAGGAATTTAAGTTTTTGATTAACTGTAGCAATATTTAGTGTTTTTGATTATGGCAATGACGTTGCTTTTACTTGTCCACGTATTCTACTTAATGAAAAGAAAATAAAATTTCACAGGGACCATCATTTTTGGGGACAGAATTTTAGTGTTGGCGAATTAGGGGCGGAGCCTTTCTCCTACTCCGCCTCTATTGCATACGCCAGTGTTTTACGAGGGTGGGGAGCGGAGATAGAGTGGGGGAGCGCTCCGCCTACAGAGTCACCTGTGCGCGATCTTATTGGGCAAAACTTTAACAACGTTTTGCAAGGAAACGATTCGTTTGCGAAATATAGTTCCTTTTCAACTTTTCATCCTTTCATGTAATAGAATACGTAAAACTAAAAAAAAAGAAACTTCGCCGTAAATATAATATTGAAGACAACATTACTGGCGAACATCCAATCAATCTCCACCAATTCATATTCATAAAATCATCCATGTAACTCACGATCACTTCGTCTGTCACGGTCTGTATATACAATACACTACACAATAACACAATTTCATCAACCAAAATCTTTCTTGTCTCGTTGGAATGAAAACAAACCACTGTACACGATTCCTCGGCTCTATTCCCATTCAGAACCGAATGCTTCTTCGTCCAGTTATCGTTGATGGGCGTGTTCTGATACGTGAGCGAGCGGTCATCCACGAATTATCATCCGTCATAACCTAGGCGTCTGGACGCGGGGTTGTCGGACGTCCATCATATCGCTGGTTACATCGCGTTACGCAAACAATCGGCGCCGTGCCCGCTTCCTGTTTGCTTAAATCCGGCGGCTAAGGCCCTTTCCCTGTGGCCGGCTTCAACTTCAGAATTTCGCGCAACTGGCGCCGGTCCAAGGCGCCGAACAAACTTGTCCGTGGAGAAAACGGACGTGCAGCCTGCTTCGATCGAAACAGAAACACGTACGCGTTTGATCGCCGTCCTCTGGAACCTCTGCGCCCGCTCGCGCGGCTTCCATCGATAAATCATTCGGTTGACGCGATCAACGGAATGCTAGTCCTGACGCGCTTCGTGTTCTTTGCGCATACCCCACGGGCAGCTTTTTTCTAAATACCATCGTACGATAATTGTGCGGCATGCGCGGCGTATACCGACGGGCTTGCAACATTATTGTGTTAGCTCCGGTTCGTATAAACGTAGCTCTTCGAGGACTTGCTATCTCAGGACTAGCCTTTTAACCCCTCGAGTGCAAAGACGCATGTATACGTCAGGCGAAAGTCGTTAGCGCGGACTATGGACGCATATGTGCGTTTGCTATATAAGTTTCTTCTGCTTATACCTCGACAGAAGCTCCAAATATGGGAGTGAAGCTAATATTAATGGTGGAACAGATATAGTACTTTAACACTCTGGTAGACACTTCCAGCTGGACATGCGTTTTGGGTCCGTAGGGACCCAAAAGACACATTTGACGACTATTGACCCCCAAAGCTTACAATCCTTCCTATACCACTCGAGTGGTTATCGAGTAGTTCGAAATATCTCTCCCACAAACTATACGTAGGACAACCCACCGACCAACGAATTCGCGCACCTTCCTTGCGCGGCAACGTCCCCCGAGTTCAGCGTTCGCTAGAATGAAGGAGCGCGCCCGCGCAGAAAAGTGTGTTGAAGAATTGGCGTGGGAGAAGCGGTGTCGCCGCGCGCGGGGAGGGCGCGGGCAGGTGTCCCGAGCAAGGCGCCGGAAGCTCGTAAACCGATTCGGTATACGAGGTTTACCGTGGTGACTGCACAGCCTGCGGGCGTTATTTGCACCTCGTGGCGTGCTGTAAAACCGTGCGCACCCGTCCCCGTTCCTCTGACCGTCCTCGACGGACCAGCTCTTGGCAGTGCATTCATGGGTCCATTTAAATTACAGAGGACGGCCGGGGAGCCTACGGCTGGGCCCCTCTCTGCGGGTACCTTGCGCGATCAAACGTGCTTCCGCGACCGGCCACGGGATTATCCTCGACGAGGCGGGCCAGGTGAAACTAGCGGCGGCGCTGGTAACTTTATTCATCGGTGCTCCGTTCGGGCACAGTTTTTCGTAGAACCGGCCATTGTCTTGGAGATTAATGGTGCCGCGGAAACCGTTCATCCTCGGCCCGTCACAGACCCGTAACATTTCGCTCCCTTTGTGCGACGACACCACCAGTTTCCCTTTCCTCCGATCTCTGTCGCTCTGGCTCTGTCCGGCGCCTTCTCGTTGGCCTGCTCGGCGGACGGTGCGAAGAAGACGGGCGTCAGGGTCGGCCCCGTTTCTGGGGGCCCATTCAAGCGGGCCCTCCTCGACGAAATTAAGCACGGAGGGTGGATTTCGTTTCATCTTCCACGCTTTCTCTCCTCTCTGCCCTTTCGTCGCGGCACGCGCGCCAGCACGGGGGATTTCTTAATTGGCCGACGATATTAATCACACGGCTCGTGTGGCTCGCTGCTTTGTGCGAGGCGCGTTTATGGATAAAGGGACTTGAGGCCCTGCTGGAAGAGGGCAGTTGGGTCTTTGGCTGCGGACGCTTTGGGGAACCTTTTCGTGCACTGTTGGAGAGATACTTGTGGTGTAGAGCAGAGTGTAGAATATTAGTAGTTTGTGTTTTATGGAAAATGAGACTCTAAACTCCTACGAATTTCATTATCAGTAGGGATTGCTTGCAAGGAAACATCCTGAACTCGGGAATTCAATAAATTCTGAGACTGGGAATACGTAGGCGATTTCCTCCTGATTACAACGCAATTTTTTTCTTCCCAAATTCTCTTTAAGGAGGTGAAATTAACCCCTGAATGTTCGGCTATTTTTCGATTTTATTTTGTAACCCGCAATCTGTAAGAGCTAGAAAAAGAGTTTCAAGACAAAAGTTACTTCTTTTAATTATATCTACCAAATGGTAAAAGTTTCATCAACTGTTTAAGCAACTAGAAAAAGTTATAAACAAAACTATTAATAATGATTTCTAAAATTCGTTTCTTCACGTGAAATCTGAACAGCATAATCCATTTTTTTTAGAGATAATTTCTATTTACTTTTTAAGCACCAATTGCACGCGTACATTGGGGACACCCTTCAACTCCCGTGCCCCGAGGCAAACCGAAACGAGTCCAGCAAGACTCGGCTATTTATTCAGCAAACTTTATTCTCCCTCTTACATCGACCCGAGTAGAAAATGGTAGTCATCAAGAGAGGCATTGAAATGTTATGATTTTTAAGCGTTGCAAGAGTGAAAGTGGAAGGCTCTCGGTCTGCAAGGTCCGTTGTTTTTCTTCGACGACAGCTCACGGACCGTTCGTCGACGGTTCGAGATTGAACGAGGCAATCCCTCTAGCGAACGGGCCCGACAGCGGAATAATGCGACCCGCGGGCGAGGGGCGGGCAGCCGCGCGTGTTTTTGAATGAGAACGTCAAGGCGGAACCGCGAGGTGTCGGGTTGCGTCGCGTTAATTTAAACCAAAGATCACCTTCGGCCAAGGTTATATCGATCTTGCTCTATACATCTCTAGAGTCATATTTTAAGCCAACGATTAAGCTGGTCGCTACAATCGCGATGTCCGCGTGCCAGTGCTCGAGTGCCTATGAGAGCTTTCGAGGGGTTACAATGTGTATCGTCGTTGTGAGCGAACCTGAAGAGGCTGGGAAATAAGGGAAAGTTTTTGACCCCTTTAGCTTCACTATCGCTACATATACACTGGGAAAGAATTGGTACTTGGTTGTTGGGATTCTTTGAAAGTATAGAGTCTGTATAACTCGTTCATAGAATAGTACGGTGAGATCTACGTGATTAATTCCGATTGTGTTGAAATCTAAATGCTGTGCGTATCGCGTGTGCGGAAGTGCTCCAGTTGTAGTCGTTAACTGTACTCACTGAACGCCTATGGGCGTTTTACGCACAGATCTGGATACACTGACGTGTGAATTTTTTAAATTTTTCTTTTCTGTTTTTCCCACTTGTTGTTGAGTTGATTCAATACGTTAGTATTTGTACTTAAACAATTCATGTATGTTTCCCGGGTTTAGAGTATGTACACAATAAAACGACTGTACTTTCTGCAGTTTTTTAAAATTCTAAATTATTCGATTTTTTTAAAATTCTAAATTATTCTAAATAATTCTAAATTCTATTTCGAAGCTCTTCGCTGTATGCACTTTCGAACAAATCGAAATTTAATCGACAAAAGATGATGGTACGTTGTTTCTTAAACTTCCACGTAACTCTGCTTCTATTTGGATGGGTTTCTTCAGGTTGCGCGCGCATCGCTTCAAGTTCGACTGATTTCTAAAGAGGTCACCAGCAACGAAACCGCTCGAAATTTATCGAAAACGACGTAGTGCAACGGCGAGAGGTCACGTGGGCATAATATTGCTAAACACATTGTTTATTATAGTCTGCAGCAACGAGCCACGATCAGTTCGCCATATTTTGCTCGGCTGATCTACGATTCGCGACAGCGTTGCAGAATTCTGTTGGCCCGGATTCAGACAAATATTTACGATTCACGAAGCAATTTCTTCACACAGAAAATATCGATTTTGGGAACGTTTGAACTTTATACAACTTAAATTTAGTCCTGGTACAAATTTTTCAGACTATCATTCGGTATTTCAGAATATAATTCTAACTTAATAATATTAAAAAAAAACCGTGGCGACCTCGTAGAAAACACTTCGTGGCCTCTCAGGTTGTGAACCACTGACTTAGACTTGTTAATTAATTTTGAATTGCAGAATACACACATGGAAATTTATGAACTGATTTTTATATTGATCATACGATGCGAACGTGTCATTCTTTGATTCAGTCCATGCTCATAAAGTAGAGTTGTCCAAGGGTAGCTCGAGTTTTTAGACGAGCTTTTTGCACACAGATGGAGCTTCCTGTACCGAAGCTAGTGATATCTGGTTTTGGATGCAAACGGTATTAATTTGTAAATAACATATACTAATATAAATAACGTTCAATTTAATTTATAAATAATTATCTTGACGGATGGATTATGAAAAGTATTGGGTTGGTACATATATCTAACAATTGCTAACACTGGGTTACGACTCGAGAAATGTCACAGAAACTCAGAAGAATAAAATAAATGAAATAATTGAAAAGCTAATATTAAGTGGGAACAAAAATTCGTAGCGTTTTTTAAGTAAAATACAAAGACAATATTTAGATATTTGTATATAGATTTATTCAATCACATGTGTGCCATTTTGTTCCACCTTTCAGAATGAAAAAATTGTAAAAAACTGGGATTTCCCATTTTTCATGATTTTGCAATTTATAGTATATTTTGTTCGTGGGAACTGGGACTACATAACTGTCGAATCACAAAGGCTTATAAAGTTCAAATACCCCCGCAAGATAACGTTAAAGATTTGGTATAGGTACTTACCGGTTAAAAGCAGGAAATGTCTACTCTACACTGGAACAAAATACAGAATGTCCCCACTCTGCCTAAGTATAGGCTTCTGTCGACAAGGTAAAAGAAGAGTATTTAATTATTTAAGAAGAAAATTATATAAGAAAATTAAATTCATTGAACCTTGTTTCTTTACCTACTGGTTTCGTTCCTAAAAAGTATTAAAACTTAATTTTCTCGATAAAGCTACCCTTCATACTTATACATACCTACATGTCATGTTTCATTTTTCAATAGATGCGTTTCATATGTCCCAACGTTATTTCTTGAAAAAACGCTACGAACTTTTGTACCAACCCCAAAGTGATTCCTGCATTAACTAATAAGCTGCCATGATCCGCAGTTGGAGATGATGCATATTTTTCTGAATAAAGTCACCGAAAATCAACAAACATCTATAAAACTATATAAAAAATTTTCAAGCAAAACAGCTGATGGACTAATTCTTTTGACTTTCGCTAAATAGTGGATGGTCGAACAGCAGGTAGCTTGTAGTTCGTCAAGATTTTATTGGTCCGCTGCCTGGGACGCATGAAAGCCCGTTTATATTCCGTGCGTGTTTTATGCACTATGAAGCAACGTGGTCCCCGTATCGAATAAAATACATCGCTCGAGATTAGTCGTGTTACGAAAGTAAGCCAATCCCAACGGCCCCCTGTTGCACCCTTGGACGACGTTGACGGACTTAAATATCGAGACGGGAATCGTTAAAACTTTACTTATCGTCGTCAGTCGCCTTTAACGAGCGTATCGAGCGGTATAAATACGCGGGGGAAAATGGCACGGGCGAGTCAGACTAGAGATACGGTCGTACTACTGACTAAACAGAGTGGTTGAGTTAAATCGCTTCAGAATCATTGTTAAATCGAAATCTCTAAAGTCCCACGATATTATTTAATTTAGTTTTTAGTTTTTCGTGCATTTTTTATCAAATTAAATAAAATCGTTTAACTTAATTTTTTTATAATTTTTTTATTATTTCCTTTGAATATCTAAGTTTTAATTTGTGGCTATGTGTGTTTAGTGTAGGGAATATAATGTTTCACCCCGTCGAGAGTTAGTTTTTTTTTAAATTTGTATTGTCATCATAACTACGTACGCCTGCAAAGTTCCAAGTCTACCATATTGGATTTGTGGAAATGGGTTAAAATTAATTTTCAAGATTTGAAGCAAACACACAGACAGAGGAGGGAAGCTAATATAAAATCGTTTAAAAAAATGGACCGTAGTGCACACATTTTCAACCAATTTTTATATACAGAGAAGGAATACATATTGTTCAACTTCCACTTATTCTCACACGAAGAATCTTCTTCATCCGCAGTAATATTGTCGGCGAGATCAATATAGCAAACTCGTGAAGGTATATGTTCAATGGTACTCCAAGATGCCAGCGTTCTTGATCGTCAGACATCAACAGCCCAGGGCAACATTCAACATAATCTTTACCCATCAGTAACTACATACTTCAAGACCCCGAGTGCTCCAAGGTGTATATGCGTTTTGGGCCTGCAGGGCCCAGTAGTTAAAGTCGAAGAACAAATTTAGCCAGTTTCATCCATAAAAGCAATTTATCAGTTTGCTACATCTGTTCCACTAACAATGCCACTATCACCGCTCACCCTACTATGAACTTGGTTTTAAACAATTTTTTTACTATAAATTATTTCATGCTTTTTCGTGGAAATATTTTGTATGTGTGCAAAATTTCAAGTCAATCGAATATGTGGAAGTGGGTCAAAATTAGCTTACAAGATTTCACCCCAACAAACTAAGGAACTCACAAGCGAAGCTAAAATTCAGAGCTTTGCAAAATTATTATTTAAATAAGAATTTCGAATAACGAATAAAAGTTAAAAATATTATTCGTCATGTGTTAGAATGAAGTTAACTGTATCAACTTTTATTCTACTTTTTTTTAACTTTTATTCGTTACTCCCAATTTGTATTTAAGTAACAATTTCGCTCATCTCTAAGCCAAGGAAAAGCTTGTTTTAAACACGAGACACAAACGTGACGAAGAACCTATAGATACAAGAAGGTAACAACGACTGAAACAGCGCGCAAGTAATCCACACACAATAATAATATAAGAATGCTCGTTACATCGGTGTGCAGAAAAGGATAATACTCAAGTCCGGACGTGAGTGCCAGGCGAAATGGAGGGATATACACATTAGGCGCGCGCCGACAATGCGGTGACCAATCTCCCCGCATTCCTGCGCACGACAATGAGCATTGTACGATCGTCTCGAGCGTGCTAGGCGAACAACGTCGAGCGGGGTCTTGACTTTATTCCTCCTTTACCCGCGGCGCGCAAGGGGATATCATTGTTAGAAGGGACAGGCAAGGGTCCACGGAGAAACGTCACATCCGCTCATCGGTGCGTTGAATAGAAGTCCTCCTCCCTTCTCTGGTCGTTTTTTCTGTGGGGCCCCCTCTTATGGGGCGCCGAGTCGCAGCGTCGGGGATCTATTAGATTTGTCATAGCACGCTGAATGGTCGTCTGATCCTTTTTACGCCCGTCGTCGTCGCCTGCCTCACCTCTTTCCCTCGGCATCCCGGTTTCCTTTTTCACTCACGAACCGCCGACCTCCTTTTTCCTCCGGCTCTACAGGCGTACCTGCGAAAACGCAAGATGCACCGTCAGAATTCGATCGTAAAGCCCCCCCCCCCTCCACCCTCCTGGAATCCTGCCCCGCGCGCAACAAAGGGCCACCGATGATTCCTCGAAGTAATTGAGTTTCGTCTTGTTTCATTGTGCGTGTGGTCCAGCGCAAATGATCCTGCCTCGCGCCGCCCGTGGGCGCTGGCAGAATAGCCGCGATAGGGAATTGGAATAAATCATTTCGTGACCATTGTGCCTTTTGAATCGCGCCAGCCTTTTTATCTCGGGTATCTGCGCCGGTGATCTTCGGGCGGCTGGCGATCGGAATCTCGGCCGATTTTTATTCCATGGGGCGGCCGTTTGGGAGGGAAGTCTGGGGAGGTGCGTGCTTCTGGTGACTCTTTTGTGCGTGCACCATTTCTTCGAGGAGGTGTTTTCACCCTTAGGACCGTTTTATTCCGAATCAAAAATTAGTTACGTTATTAGCGGCGCTTTAACTACATTTCTTTAAAGTTTTAGGTTTCTTTGAATTTTCGAGTTGCCGGATCTTCCCTTGTTAGTTGCTTCAATATAGACAATGCTGTACTTTAATTTAAATATCGGTTTCTAGGGATTACCTATTTCGAACCTTTTGGACAGTGTAACTTCTTTTTGGGGAGAAGAATCACGTGAATCATGAGGAGGGAGGAAGATCACTAGGAAAGGGAGATTAGGGTTGCTATGGGTAAAAGTATTTTCAAATTACCGATTTCTACACATGGAAGTGGAATATTCCTAAATCGGTGTTTTTTTTTAAACTAACTGTGTCGTTATTCTGTACGACACGTGAGCATCCGAGCACCGATTAATTAGTCAGTGTTCTGTATTTCTGAACATCCAGGCGGGCCCAAGCAGAGTAACTGCTTAGAGCGTCAAGATTGGTAGAAGGAGAAAGTTAAAATGAATAAAAAAGTAAAATTTTTTGATAAGGGATAAAAATGTAGGTAATACTTACCTGAATGTTTGAATTTAATATCAAACTTGAAAATTGTTTTCACATCACCCACATAATTACTAAATTTGTTATAAAATAAAAGGCTTTTGTTATACATCGAATTATATTTAATTATAATTATATTTAATTATAATTATGTTTAATTATAATTATATTTAATTATGTTTAATTATAATTATATTTAATTATAATTATGTTTAATTATATTTAATTATAATTATGTTTAATTATAATTATATTTAATTATGTTTAATTATAATTATATTTAATTATGTTTAATTATAATTATATTTAATTATGTTTAATTATAATTATATTTAATTATAATTATGTTTAATTATATTTAATTATGTTTAATTATAATTATATTTAATTATAATTATGTTTAATTATATTTATATTTAATTATAATTATATTTAATTGTAATTATATTTAATTATAATTATATTTAATTGATAATTATATTTAATTATAATTATATTTAATTGGAATTATATTTAATTAGAATTAAATATAAAGGACGGCAAAGAAGATTTTTGCCCAAAACGAGGGAAGAGCTAGATGGCGTCCTGCTGAGCATTACCCTCGCGTCCCGAAAGCCGCGCCTCAGCCAATGCGTGACGGGGGATGCACGGGTCCGCGAGAGGGATTAGCTTCGATTTCACGCGCATCACCGTCGCGCAGGTGACGCGCCGAGGACGTTCGAGCGTCGCGCGGGAAGCGCCCCGCGCGGTTCGTCATTGTATTACACGCTTTATCAACTCGCGTAAATCCGTGACGACGGTCCTCTATCCCGCCGATCAGAACAGAACGAAATGAAACTCGAGACCACCACGGAAACCATGCCCCGTCTACGCAAGTAGAAGTTGTAGGCATCGTCCGCCAAAAGTCCGCCGTAAAACTCGCTCCGAGGCGGAAGATATTTTTCTTGGAAGCGAATTCACCGCGCGTCGTCCACGACGAATGTGCATCCGGCTTAATGCCCCGCTGCAGAGCGAAGAATGCCGCAGGTATCTCACGTGGAATCTGCAAAAGCGTCGTCCCCTCTCGCCTTCGAACGCGGACGATCCAGCCGCGACCGCTCTTTCGCCATTTTTCTTTTCTCACCTTAAGGCCTCACACGCACGCTCTACCCATCCCAGCGCCCGCACCCCTTCCACACACGTCCACCCACTTGTCCTCCTTCTCGCCGATCCGCTTTTCGTCCCTTCGTTTCGTGCCCCGCTCCTTCTCTAGCCAACCGTGCACAGGCAAAAAGTATAACGGCGCGACGATGAGACGGGCCTCGCCGCGATGTCGACAGACGATCCTGCGAATTTTTACAAGCCGCTTAGCAATTAGTCACCCCGTCTTAGGGACGATTTCGTAACGAGTCCCGCCGCTGCTCTGTGTCCCAACGGAGCAACACCGACGATACGGTGCGAGATTCTTTATTTTTGCTTCTTTGGGGTTTTGTGTATTATTTGTGTATTGTTCCTTTTTCTCGTTTTTTTTTTTTGAGTCGCGCTTGAGTCTGTCTTTGGGCGAGCCCCGTTGGCGGTCCGAGTGGGAGGGGGAGCGGAGTGGGGCGCGATAAAGGGCGGTGTTCCGTTTGACGGATATTTTGCGATGTTCTGTTTGCAGATTCGGTTGTGATTTGGGAGGTGGAGGAGGGGAATTTTAAATTCTTTAGGTTTTTTCTTTTGGACCGTAGTTTTGTAGATGGTTTGGCAAAGCTCCAGGTATTAAATCGAATTTGGAATTGTAATAATATACATTTATTATTTAGCACATCATTTCGGTTATTAATTATTATACAGTGGTGAATGGGCTTGGTGCAGCGTAACTGCTGCTTTACTACCTAACACAATGAGATGTGTAAGATGATGAAAAAGGTAGAAAGGCTGGGGGAGAGGAAAGGATTTAAAGATTGAGGGAGTCTTAAGGAAACTGAGAGCGAGTGAAAGAAGAAACAGTACCGCAAACTGGGAGAATGTTGTTAGTTAATTAACCCGCTGTGAGCACATTTGTTTTTTACTATTTTTGACTTTCAAAAAATCTGAAAAAATTAGAGGATACACTTATTCAAGTCTCTACTTTAATATAACAATCATTCTCTGCGTCAAATGTTTAAACGATCAATTGGAAAAAATAAAAATTTGGAACTCGGAAGGGGGTTTAAGTGTGCCCACGGCGGGTTACCATATAGGTATTAAAGAAGGAAAAGAGTTAATTGTAAATTAATGAAGAGGAAATTTCCACCTCCCTCAATTCAAATTCAAAAACCTGTGCGAGCCGAAGGAAGGTGGGAAAATCCTTTACCCATTTCCGAATTAGGATAAGGAGGTAAGGTGTCGTGTCGATCCGCAAATATAGATTACGCGCGATGCACCGCGAGCTGCGATTTTACGCATGCGACGCGCGCACCGCGGATTTGCATCTGTACGCGCGTCGGACGCGCATTTAACGTCCTACGTCATTTCGACGCGTGTCGCGAATCAACGAGCCGAATGAAAACCACCGCGATCGCGGCTCCATTCACGTGGTATCGCGTCGCTCATTGATGCATTCCCGTGGATACTTATCTCCCTGCGCTTGTATCCGGGAATTTCTCTTGTGTTACGCTCTCCAAGCTTACAGTTCCATCGACGAACGAAAACGATGTTTATACTTCTAGTGATATTCGGCTGTCTCCAGCAGTTTTGTCTATTCACATTTCGTTTTGGCAGACAGTTGCTGCAATGAAACATCCGCGTGGGAGAAATACTTAGCATGTATTTCTTTAGTTACGATTCGAAAATATATTTTCTGTAGGAATGGAACCAGGAGGGGAATGTCGCGAAGCTAGATCAGTGGTAGTAAACTTGTTTGCGTTGAAGCACCTTATCGCTAGAACACAAATGGGCCTAATTATTCAGAAAGCTACCAATCCTGAAAATGGCAAAAAATTAGTTAAACGCAATATAGATCCCATAATTTCGCAATCTTTATGTTCTAAAAAATTACTAACCCGGAGAACAATTCTTACATTATACAACTATTAAAACTACCAACCCACAGTTGCATTTTAGGATTAAATAACAAAAGCTACAGAAATTTAAAATAATACTAATTATACTACTACTATTAAATAGCCTATTAAAAACATTGTGAAACAATAAGAAGACATAAAGTATCCACAGTAGAAACAAAGCTATTTTTCTTTAACAATTAAAATCTTCAAACTAAAACTCAGTTTCAGATCATTGAGGGTTGGTAGCTTTCTGCATAACTACTTAGGTCCAAATATGATTCAATATTCTTCGAACACAGTGTATTCCACTAATGCACTAATATTCCACTAACTTACGCCCCCCCCCCCCCCTGACCATGTAAGCTAAGGTAAATATTTCCTTCCTTACCATATTAAAATAAATAAATGCTAAACATCGTCAACTAAAAATACCCGAGGTAACACATCGCCACCCACAAATTGGGAATCACTGCTCTACCACAAACGTTCGCGAAATTTATTAGTCTCTCCAGATTTTTAGATTTATCACACAATATTGAAAATTTTATCTTTGGGTAATAAGTAGCTTTATATTACAAATATAATATTTGGAACAATTAGTACACATTAATTCCCTATGTTCTCTAAGTATAAACTGCTCTGTTAAAAATAACACAAAGCATTTAACATGCTATCAAAAGCTTTGTCAATCGTAGAAATGACAAGCCTTTGTGTTCTGTAGTTAAAAAACGAAAGCGTAAACTTTTTATTGATCTTAAAAAACATCTTGTGACCGTCATTTTAATGCAAAAAATGGAGCTAAGTAGCAAGGATATTTTTGCAGCGTTTATTTATGGAAAACACAAGGACATGAAAGATTATATTTCATCTGTTCTAGTGGTCTGGATTTGGTCACTGTGGGTCAGACTTTAACCAGAAATATTCGCTACTGTTACATAGGCATGCTACAGTGGGTGCGAAGAAATATTCGACTGGGGTTGACCTCCACTACGCGTTGTAATAAGGAGCCTACTCCCACTCCTCTCTTTGACTGATGATTTGGACACTGAGAAAGTATTTGACAAAAATAGCGATGGGATTGAACGTATTGTGTGTATTTTTGTTTGTATTGCATTAGGTTATACAGTAAAGGAGAAAGTGTGAATCTTCCTCCACCAACAAGTTCGATTTTTTCTGCTCGATCCTGGTCCAATTCTTGTATTCTATCGAGCATTGGTTTTGATCGAACTTGGTCACCCAAGATTACACGACCACGGTCCTGGAATTTCGTGTCCCCAGACCCATCGTATCCCCATCTTCGCGCCCTATTCAATTTACGAGTTCGCTGTATCCGCTCCCATCTACTACACACACATTCCAAGTTGCGCATCTCCGAGTGCCACCTTCCGCGTCGCTCACCACCGATCTACAGCCGCGCTCCTCGCGAGCGGACCCTTTTCTCGCTGAATGACGAGATGGAGTTTAGGTTTAAGTAGGCGTGAAAATGGAAGACGACAAAAAATATTCGGATGGTGGCATCCGTAACCAGTATGGTATTCGTAAATACTAGGTAGTATCCGTAAGCCGATTACAAAAATTTAATATACATGACAATAAATTTATTGATGCTTACGAGATGTAATTAAGATCTTAATAAAATTTATATATTTTAAAAAATGTGTAAATTATTCAACGAGAATCTAAAGTATCTAAAAAAAGCTATTCAAGTTGTGAATTCTACTCAATTTTAATGACAAAAGTTACTTGAAACGTTGCTCTAACGAAACACCAAAACCTAGTAACATTGCCGAAACTTCAAATACGTAATCAAAATGTCTTAAATGTGGTTCCGCACTTTCTCCTAATCTCCTAATACTAAATTCTTCCAACATCCAACTCTAATCCCTCATCCCATTACCATTCAAAACGGCATGCACCTAGATCTCAAATTCGATAAACAAGAAACATCGGGCGTCCCAAAAACAGCGACAGAACCGAGGAAACAAATGCGGCTGAGACGACGAAGAGCTAACAAGAAGTTACGTTTCACGCCCGCCGATCCTCGCTACCGGTGTATTTCGCCGCTCGCAGTGTTCTGTGCACGCTAAACGCGACGCCAGTGGTGGGGGCGGTGGTGGTGGTGTGCCGGTTTGATGGTGGTGGGAATCGCGATAGTGGTGGTGCGGGTTGGTGGGGGGAGCACCCACACGCGCGGCGCGCTCTCGCACACCTCTTGGAGACGGCACAGTCATTCGCGACACCCACCGCGATCGAGGTATCGTACACCGGGCTACACGAGTTCTCTCGGTTTAACCCTGTCGCTTTCTGTCGCCTTCCTTCGCCCGCCTGTACCTTCATCTCGACCCTCGGGGGAGAGTCTAGGACGGGGACGCGCGCTATTCCCATTCGCACGGGGCCGCGGCACAGGGACGCAAAGAAGGCGTGCGTGTACACGCGCGCGCGCAAGAGAGAGAGAGAGAGAGACCGAGCGCGCACTTGCACGATAACGCGGTACATCGGGCACGGGCATAAACGCACACGCACGGACACACACAGGGATGGGCGCACGTAGTAGGAGGCACGGGCCCCGGCGCGGCAGCGTGGTCGGCTATCCCCATAAAAGCGACGGTCTCGACCGGCCTGCGGACAGTTGTCATCGTCGGCTACATCGGCGCAACGTGTCTCTTTCGCTTTCCGTCTAGCGCATTTCGAACGGAGGGACCCCAGTCGATCGGCAACCTCCGCGAGCCGTGGTCCCGTTTCGCTGCACCGCGGCATGCTTCCCGATACGCGGGTAGACTCGTATGGAGAGACACTAAACGTTGCGCGATCACGTCCGCTCGCTTCGTGACACGCACTAGTCGCGAGGCAGAGTTCAACGGAGGAGCAGCCTGGGAACCGCGTTCCCGTGATCGAGCGACCGAGATCGGCAGAGTAAAAGAGGGAAACGATAAGATCGGCCTTCATTCGGCGCGCAGATAACGCGGCCGCGATTATCGCGAGCGATCGGCGTTGATTTTCATACCGGACCGTGGGACACGCGTCACGTGGCTCGGAAACTATTGGAAAGGAAGAGGAGACGAGCCGGTAATAGCGCGGTGGCGTGCGCCAGACAGAGCGACGCTCCCGCGGCCAAAGACGTGCGGTGTGTGCCCCTGTCTCGTCTTTCGTGCGCGCGCATTAGCGTGCTAGCGGTGCGTATATATATGTAACAGCGCGTGCGCAGGTGACGGAGGCGCGCCGGTACGAAAGCGAAAAAGCGAGCGATCCGTCGGTGGCGCAAGCGCCAAAGCGGAGGCTTTTTCGAGCGGGGCAGCCGCGAGCAGACGGTGCCCGATGATCAAATACATCAGATTCAGTGGCGGCACGAGCGCAGAGAGCGAGTCGAGTAACAGCTTCCCACCAGTCAGTCACTCGCGATCGGCCAGTCAGTCACGGCAGTCACGCGCGGACCGTGTCAGACGCACGCTGGCCCGCTGGTTCGCGTGGATAGAGGCCGGCGAGAAGCGGCGCATAAGCGGTGAGAAAGGATTTCAGTGCCAACCGCGGTTATCGTAAATCGCTATCGAAAGGGAAGAGAGAGCCGTGTTGGAGGACAGTAGACGCGCAGGATCGTCACACCGGGGAGGAAATCGACACGCATGCGCGATGCCAGCCGCGACGAGCCACGGGACTCGGTATCATTGATGATCGATTTGACACGAGTTCGAAGCGATCGGTCATCAGTCTCTTTGCGTCACCCGTACGAGCCGAGCGGAACGGTACACGCGCGCACGCAGGCGCGATGCAAGATCCAACGAACCACGGGATTCGGTATCGCCCGTGATCCCTCTATCTTCGCCTGCCGCCGAGCAACCGAAGGACCAACTGCACGGTGCTCGTCCGTTGGCGACTCGCTGAATTCGCGCAGAGCCGCGGGGTCCACCACGCGCCGTCGGTCGCGTCAGATGCGCAACGCCCGGCGTGCTCCACCGGCGAGAAGAGAGAAGACAGCCGGATCGGGTCCGCGGAAGACAGTGACAGAGAGAAGAGGACGGAGAGGTGCCAAGGTGCTCGTGTCCCTCTGGTCGCACGAAACTCGTCGCTAGTTGTGTACCGCCTTATAAAACGCGCGCGCAGTAACACGGAACGGGCGACGACGAGCGACCCGCGAGGGGGGGAACGGAGGAGCGCGGGGGATATAGTCCGCGTACGAGCAACACTCTGCGCACGCTGAAAAGAGAGAAAAAAGCAGCGAGCGAGAAGAGTGACGAACAGCGGTTAGAAGAGGGACGGGGGGCAGGGGAGAGACTGGCCGAGAGAAAGAGAAAGAATTAAGGATCGCGCGTGCACCTATAGCCTATTAAGACCCGTCGGATGCGCTTGTCGAACGTGTTTCGAACGGTGCACGACACTCAGGCCGCCACGTTATCTGCGGCAAATATTGCGGCCAGCCAGCCGCGGTCTCTACCGGCCCGCTGATTGTTTCCAATCATTATCGCACGCGTTCGCGACCCTCGCGCGTATCGGTGCCCGTCGTCGGCTCTCCGCGGTCACCGTTGGCCCCCTGACGTCTTCGGAACACCGTGGCCCGGAACTAGAGGTGGGGCCGTTTCTCCCTGTCGGTGTTTTGAGAGAGAATACGAGGTGCCCGCCGCGGGAGCGGTAACAGTGGCCCGTAACAGTGCAGAAAAGTTTTGTGTGCAGTGAACGGTCGTTAATAGACCAGTGCCGCGGCTCCGACAACGGAGAGAGATAGACGGACAGAAGGGAGACGCGCGCGGAATAAGCGTGACAGAGAGAGAGATAGAGAGAGAGAGACAGAGGGACGGTGGGTGTGCGGAGGAGAAGGACAAAGAGAGAAAGAGAGATAGAAATAGAAGTGTACAAGTGGGAGAGTAAGACAGGGAGAGAGAGGAACGGGAGAGTGGAAGCGAGACGAAGGGAAAGACGCTATATGCGTTTGAGAAGCACCCGTGCGCGAGTGCCCAGGGACGAGACAGCGAAATAGAAGGTGCGTGTGCGCGAGAGAGAAAGAGAAAGAGAGAGTACGCGTATAAGGGACTATCCGAAGAATCCGACGAAAATGCATTGCCACGGTGGTCTGCTGTTGTCGATCCTGCTTATCGCCGTTACCTGCCCGTCCAGCGTACGCGCCCGCAGGGTGGCACCCTTGATCGAAGACGATTGGGCGAGGAGGCCTCATCGCGCCGCCGGTAAGTCGCCATTGTTCCCCGACCTCACGTATACTCAACCTCTCCCCGTTTTTCGTCGGGCCACGCGCGTACGGTGGCCGAATGCCGTCGTTCCACGATCCTCCGATCCACGTCGACGGGAAGCGACGGCGATCCCGGCGGCGGTCCCGCGTCCCGCGGTTTCGCCAGAACGCTGGCAGTTTCTTTCCCTTTAAAGGTTAGAGAACGCTCGAAAATACCGGGCTTCGATGTCGCGCGACGCTTTTACGTAACGGTGTGCGACGCACGAAAAAGGCGGGAATCGGGCTGCTGATTGTACGGTTTGAATCGGTGCCGCGGCGACACGCACACGAGCGCATTCCTAGTCTCTCTTTTGTACTTGAAAGAACTCGGGGAATCTCCTACGAGTCATTGGCACGAGGTTCAGCGCGTTTAAATGCGGTTAGAGAGCGAGCAGCCCGTTTGGTTATGGCGGTAATACCTCGGGTGGATTTGGGCAGCGGGCGCGTGCGTTGAACGCCCTCTCGGCGTTCGGCGAACGTGGCTGACAAATGTCATTCTAGGGTTTCCGCACGCGGCGCGTGGGGGGCGGTGAGATCTTGGGAGTAGGTTGCGGATGAGAAATTTTTTCAATTTTGTTGGGCAAAATTATGTAGTTAGTGGAAAGTTTGGATTCGAATTATTGTTTTGGTTTTTTGGAAGGAAGGAATATTGGGAAATTTAGTTGTGAAGAAGTTAACGCCAAAGAGGTAAACGACGACTGTTCGTGGATGTCGCGACGCGGCAGGAAGTTAATGTACCGGTTCTTAAACACCTCGCACTGACCCAGATGGTGGAACGAGTTAATGGATGTGTGTATTGTAGTCGCGTTTCTGCGCAATGCTACCGCGAGCGACGATACTTTGAGAGCCTCCAAGTCTTTCGAGTTCCGTATTCGTTTCAATGAACTGTACTCGATTCCAGCATACAGGGCGATGGGTATTCCGAATCGAACTGTATCGGTGTATTTTATAAACAAAATAAGAAAATATTGATGGGGCTTAAAATACTTTATTAACAAATAATAGCAGAGTTATGAAACATGGAGGGTAAAATAACAGTGTTGTCGTTGTTAAACAAATGCACAATAAGATAAACTCATTTGGATTATGTAAAAAAATTAGTTAAGTAAACATCATCAATTTATCTGCATCCCACCCTTCATATTTGATAATAATTCTGTTACAATATTTGGATAAATCATCCTTGAGTCTACATTTACGTGCAATCAGCGTTTAAATAAATACAGCGAGATCGTTGGTGATTTATCCTTACAAAGCAGCCACTCGGCACTAAACAATTTGAGCAAAAATGTTTCGAGAGGGAATGCGGTTATATAGCCGGGGGGATTAATTACAGTTGCTTCTAGATTACGTAGCGTAATACCTTTAAGAACGATCGTGTTACCAGGCGAATGAGGTATCGAATTCAGTGTCTGGTAATCAATTTAATGGAGGAACGCCGAAAAGGAATGAATAAAAACAGAGCCGGGACAAAAATCATAAGTCGCGGCCAATTAAATCGACGAGGGGAAGCTAACAGGTTCGCCGGATTCGAAGGAAATGCTCGGTTCGCGGGAAAAATCCGCCGCGCACGCGTGCCGCGTCGCTGCGCAGAACAGCTGCGCGTCACGCCGAATTCTAATCTATTTCTCGCTCACCTCTCTCCGCGTTCTAGGCGCTCGTCCGCCAGACACATCGACACTGAGCAAAGAATTAACGGAACAGGTACGCATCATCAGTTTGGCTACGTTTCCAACGCGTTGCCGCCGGTCGTTAAAATCGCAGAAACTCCAAGCTCCATTCAACGGTGTTATTCTTTGGAGGGAATACATAAAAGTGAAGTACGAATCGCGTTAGGTGGCGTTTCCACGTGGGCTACACGCGGCGTGGAAGGTACACAACGTAGCGGGAGTTCGCACGTTTCGTGTCGTATGAAAGGGAATTTAAAGTGCTGATATTTGAAGGACGTGTGAAATTTCCGGCGTGTAGAGGTCGAAAGTGATGGCGATTGCGTCAGGGGATGTGAGACTGCGTAATGTTCTTCCCGTCGACGCGGAAAGCCGCGTCGTTTCGTTCCAGTTCCGCTGTGTATCTGAAGACCCGATAACCCGTTTAACTGCACCCACATACCGAGCGGTTTATGTTCTAGTTGAATAGCTTCCGGGCCGTTTGTGAAAATTGTGTAACTGAGAATTGTGGTGATTGGGTGGAGAATTTGGTGGTTGAGTTTCCGTCTTATTGTTAAAATAACTATTGCCTGGTACACCTGGGCTTCTTAAACCCTCGAATCAATTATACTGAAATCGAGGTTATGAATGAAATCTTCGATCAGTGACCAAATAGACCATACACATAAACGATATTTAATGAAACCTGCCAATTAATTCTGAATACCTAACCTAAATCCACCATGACATTATAATCCACTGTTTCGTCCCAAGAAAAAGTTAGATATCCAAAATTCTATCCTCCCATTCGTAATGAAAAATCGAAAAGCTTCTGAATGTATGTATTTCAATGGAGAGAAATCGAGATGATTCAATAGCATGACGAATCCAATGAAATACAGCGTCGTGAACAATGAAATCAAGCAGTCGATAAATATTCAGTTCGTTCGCCATTGAGACTACTCAGAGTAGATGTGCTCTGAGTCTAAATAAGCTTTCTTGGACGTTCAGTGATTTATTTATTACCGCAGATCGTGGTTCCGTGAGACGGAAAATAGACGAAACGAGAGCGAAAGTTGTACTGACACGTTGCATCACTCGAATTAAAATATTTTTAGTATTTTCACCTTTGCTCTCAATTTATATAAGTAACGTTAGAAATTACTAAACATTTGTACGATGGTCTTAAAAAATATAAAATGTCTTAGGAAAATGTGAAGCACTTCGATAGAGGATTCTAGTGCTAATGCCAAGTAAACAACGCCATTCAATAGTTTATTGATAAGTAGGTATATCTCGGATAGTAAAAGTCGTGTTGGCGAGTTACAAGAAGTTCGAACTTAGCGTTAGATTTAGATAAGGTTTTAAATCCCTTTATTTGGGGTTATTTATATGTGTATTATTTTTCAATTTGCATGTGTGTTTTTGCAGACCACATTTTGGTATCACGGCTCGCAGAATACTATCTCAGTAGCACTTTAGCCTTAGGTAATAGAATATTATTCTTACGCTCATCCATGCGTATTTAGCTCCATGATTAATAATAATTAATAATGATTACTAAGTACACATGTCAAATCTGACGTATGTTATTCATAAACACGGACTTTAAAAAATTCATATCTTTATAACCATTAACAATTGAACTCTCACCCACAGACCATTATTCACTGAAAATTAGCTCTAAAATCCACTGACAAATTATATTTCTCTTTACTTGAGCCATTCACAGATAAACACCTGACCATTTTTCTTCATATAAACTTTTTAGAGAACAACGAAAGCGAACGGTGGCTTTGGAATAAAACGTTCAGAGCGATGAAAGGTTCGGTTTTCTCGAGGTCGTAGCGTTCAAGTATGTAAATGGTCCAAATGCTCGGTAAACAATGGTGGATCCTCGCGCCCCTTCGAGATAATAAATAGACGATTGCGGTATTCTGTTTTTATATGACGTTTGCCGCATAATTGCGCAATGTTTTTGTAGTTTCGATTGTGAAGCGTATCTCGAGGCTTGATCGACAGTACGTAGAACAAGGTCGCCTCGTGGATACGTGGCGTTAATTCCTAACAAACCGATGAGCAACGTCTTCCCCCGTCCCCGATCCCAAACTTCTGTCGTCGACGATTCTGCAGCTGAGCTTCAACAATATTCATTTTCAAGAGGAAAAAACACAAATACACATTTCTGATATTATACCTATAGAGAGTCTTGTTCGGATATTATACCTATAGAGAGTCTTTTAAATAAAAGTGCAGTTGATTTGGATCGAATAGGAAATGCAGTTCTGAGCTGAAAGTTTTAGTAACCTGTTTCGAGGTTTATATTTGAAGAGAATTAGAAAATAAGGTTCATTCAAAATATAAAAATATCAGATCTATGGAGTTGTCAAAATTGCCGGGAGGTAGTCAAAATTCGCCCCTAATAGATACACATATGAAGCACCTGAGATTTAAAACTTCAAGCTCCAAGATTGAATCCCTTAGCAAACGCTGCGCTTAAGCATACTCATTGAACGCCTATCGGCGTTTTCCGCACTAGCTAAACTATTGTACATAAAATACCAATATTAATATCAGAACTACTTTCTCCTTTTCGCAGTTGCCCCATGAGTCCTTGAAAAACAATCAATATTGGCCGGAATATTTAAACTAGTCTATCCGTGCCCATAGTCTATAATTTTTCTAGTAGTATGCCTCAAAGATCGATGAAAATTTGGCCTGTAAGTTTCGTGCGACCATTTTGCGTGCAGCTCGTGGCGACCCGCTGCAGAAAACTCGCGGACGGTCGCGAGGAGAGATCTAAGCGGTTGGTTCTTCTGCTTTATAAGGATCTAGCAGTGTCCAGTATCGTCTGTCGCTGCTTCTGCCCTGCTTCTCTCTTTCTGCCGACTCCTCGAGCTACCTTGCTCCCGTCTCGCGTACCTGTTCCTCGATTATCGCCTTATCTAGCGTCGCCGGTGTGCTCCCTCGAAAGATGCCCCCGTCTCGAAAACCGGCGCTCCGTCCGAGCGCCTCGAAAATGGAGCACGAAAGCATCGCTGTTGATTTTTCTGCAGGAGTCGAGTGCCCAGATACCGTTTTATCGCTGGTGACATCACAATGCAACGCTTGAGCCGTTTATCGCGTAACAATAAAAACGGGAGCAACGGATATCTCGCCGCGTAGCTAATTCGCCGTTCCGTCGTCGGCGACGTCTGGGTTCAACCTGTTTGCTTTGCACCAAATTCTCGCGACTCGTGGTTCGTGGATCTTGGCTTGTGATGTTGGATTTTCAGTTATGTTCGTATATTTTAGAAGTTCCAAATAGAATTTTTTTTAACTTAATGTGGGGGTTTTGGTGAGTGGAGGGACCATTTCGATTATTTTTGGCAGATTTATTATCGTCTCTATTTAGGGAAATGAGAATTTTCAAGTTTCTTATTCCGAGTTACCTCTTATGGGGGTTCCTGGTACCACAACACTTTTCATTACGCTGATTTTTATTAATAACATGAATTTTATTACCACCACCTATATTTCTATTACATATACAAATTACACTAGATGACTGAACACGTCCCACAGACTTCTTTCCCCCACTCCTCTTCTGATTCCGCCCACAAGCCTCACTATTGCTCGGTACTGCATCTGTTGCCCTAACTCTGCATACTCTGAAGAGAAAGCTGACGTTTCCAGGGATCTTTAGCTTCGTTTAGAGGGTTTTCATTTCAATGGGGCGAATGAAAGTGGATTAGCCTTAAACTGTTGTGTCGTCGGTGGTTAGTTCCCGGTCCGAGGGATAGGTTGGGAAATCCCCGGGACACCAACAGACCCAGCTGGTACACAGCACCTGTGCGTACCTGCCCGACCTACCTCGATTGATTTCTGGTGGCCGTGAGGTTAAGTACACGAGACTACCTGTCGGCCCTGATAATTTCCGTGTTTGGATTACCCAGCCGCCTTCGGGTCGCAGACACGCGCGCACGCAGGATTTTTAGGGCTCTGAGGCCGCTGTGGGTCTGCTTATTCGGTATCGCGCGAATGCCTGGTGTGGGCAACTGCTGGGGGTTGTCAGCCTTTCGTGACAATAGGCGAGGAAATATTTGAGGATGCTTGGTTCTATTGATGCCATAAACCCGAAACGTGACATCTCTGGGAATGGGCTTGTTTGCTGTAGGGATATAAATATTAAGATTACTATTAGGGAGCCCAGTGTTGGCGTTTATATTGATCTGGGAAATTTTCAATGCGGGTGGCCGTTATTGGAATCGGGGGGGAAAACACTCGAAGACCAATTGTGTTGTAAAAGTTTTTTGTTTTAGTACCGAGTGTAGTGGAAGTTTTTGCTTCTCTCTTTAAGCAGTTTTTTGGTGAGCTGAATGTCTAAAAATGGATGGAATTTTAAGTGACAATTTCAGGGTTTTGAGATTTCAGGAATTGAGATTGGGGGTTTAAAATTTGGAGATTTCAAATGTTCTGATTTCATATTTCAAGGTTGCAAATTTCCGATTCTATGGTATTAAATTGCAAAATTCTAAATTTCAAGCTTCACATTCTGAGATATTAAATTTCCAAATTACTGATTGCAATTTTTTAAATTTTCAAATTTCAGATTCCAAGATTTTAAATTTCAAAATTGCAGATCCCAAGTTTTGAAGATTTCAAATGTTCTGATTTCATATTTCAAGGTTGCAAATTTCCGATTCTATGATATTAAATTGCAAAATTCTAAATTTCAAGCTTCACATCCTGAGATATTAAATTTCCAAATTACAGATTGCAATTTTTTAAATTTCCAAACTTCAGATTCCAAGATTTTAAATTTCAAAATTGCAGATCCCAAATTACAAAATTTCAAAATTCCAAGATTTCAGTTCTCAAACACCAAGTTTTCAAATTCAATACAACTTGTGCAATAAACATGTTTAGCTCATCACCACTAATTCCACACGCTTTTCGCAATTACCTTCTCCTTGTCCCGCGGGCGCTCGTTTAGAGCTCGAGGTAACGTGTCATCGTCTTGCAGCGGTCTCTCGCGCAGCCTCTTCCTTTTCCCGGTTCGCCTCTCCGCTGCTTTCTTTTTCCCCCCAGGGCACACCTGCTTAACGTAGCACGCCCGGCGCTAATCTCAATTAGTCTTTATTGCCGGTTTGGCGACGCTGGACGGCGAGACGAGTCTTGGTCCGCGACGGGACTTAATGCGCCCGCCACGACCTCACACGAGCACTGGGGATACACGGGCGAGTATCGTGGAGACCGTGGACCGAACAGTCCTGTGTCGGTGTAAGACCTACCTGAACAACGCTCCGGGGCACCGGTGACGGTTGTTAATCGAGAATTTATCAGGAATAAATACACTCGCGAAATGGATAATTAGCCTCTTCGAGCACAAGGCGTCCTTGCGTCGCACGAATCCGTACGACACAGTTTTTGAACGACCACTGTGACTCTACTACTGTGTTCTCGCTCTTGCTTCTAATACGCTGCTTTGCACAAGAATATCATGGAAAGAGGTCGATGAATTTAAGGCCGCTAATCATATAAATGGACAAAAAATGTCCAGTCGATATAAGCTCGCGAATGAAGGTTAGTGGAATTGGGGCAAGATAATAATTCGTGTTTCGTTTGAGTTGCAATTTATCTTCTAGTGTCTAAATTATTGCTTCTTCGCATTACGCTCTCTGTATTGGATGCTGTGAGTGACAGTTCATTCATATTACTGTTACTAGTGTCATTTGGTACATGGAGTATTTAAAAGTGACTAGTTTTTGTGGCCCAGTGTTATTACAGTGGTATTTATGTATAGAAGAATAGTGAAGTTCGTAAGAGTACAGAGGAGTGAGTGAGAAACGAAGAACTCCATGGAACGCCCAGTGCCCCGATACTAGATCACCTTTCGAACCTCCAATCTAGTTCATCCCCACTCCGACAGAGTTTACGCTGTGGAGCGGAGCTCGATGACCTTTGACCGCCTACGTAGATATTATTACTGCCGAATGGAACACGGCGATCGTTAATTTGCCCATCGATTTACGAGCTTCCGTGGCCTTGATGACTTTCATTATGGCTTGCTCGGCTCGTTTCGACCGCTGTTATTACGCTCGGGGTAGAAAAAAAGTGGCATTCCGCGAGGGAAAAAGAGACACGAGGGTCACCTTGAAGTTTCCTCTGTGTCTCTCCGCTCGTGAAGGTGTCTCCTGCTCAGCAACTTCCGTCAGAATCGTTTCTTTTTTTGTTATAATATGGTATTTATGTGGAAGATCGAATCTGTGTAACAGTTGGTGTAAAGAGGTCGTAAATCTTCTACGTTTTTACTCTCCTTGGGCGCTGTATGGGCATCGGAATATTACCATTTTTTAAATCGGTTAGTGTCAGTAGATAGCTTAAGAGTCCACAGCGTATACGGGGTCCACTTTGACCCATAAGCTTTCGTAGTAGATATTAAACTTATTATAACAGAAAAACTTTACTATCTTAACCTACTGACGCTAATAAGCGATAAATGACATATATAAGTAACGTCCAATTTTAATCCAACTCAACACAAGAATCAAATTAAATTTTAACCCTCCAATTAAAATTCAATTTCCCTTAAATTGAAATCTTTCAATTAAATTGATCTAATATAAAAGTTAAATCCAGTTTTAAAGGAAGTCAAATTTAATTTTATTTAGACTCGTTAAAAATAGTACGTCTGGGTAAAAATGGACCCAGCATCCGCCATGCAAGGGTTAAACCTAACACCAAATAACTACACTCATCTTTAGCACGACGATCGTACATAGAAAGAAAGCACCGATCCCCGTTTCTTTCAAAGTTCGCGGGTCGAGGGAATAACCCCGTAGCGCGTGCTTAAAGGCTGCTTAAGGTCTCGCCGTGGTAAATGGATCTTATTCACGTGCAGCGCAGTTGCTTTCCCTCTCCGTCTCTCGTTTCCCCCGCTGCCCCTTTGCCGTCCTGTTTCCATGCACGCTCACCGCGATTCCCGCCGCATGATTCGCGGCTAATTGGCCGCAGCCACGAAGACAACGCGGCCGTTGTGCATTAAAGAAGTTTAGTAAGCCAATACGCGTTTTAAGTAGGTAAATCACGAGGCTCGCTGCCGCGGAGCGATGACGCTGGCCGCGTGATGCTCCACGGTGTCATTGCCGACGGCTTCTCGGTTGCTTATAGTCGGGTCGAAGAATTTCGCCGCTCGGAGCCATCGCACATCAGTCCTCCCCCACCACAACTCCCTGCTACGGGCGAGACTCGATTCCAGAACCGGGAACCGATAGTTGTAGATACTCACGCTGGGCGGCACTGAACCCTTGCGGAAGTGTTAAGTGTGAATCCGCCTTTAAGAGAATCAGGAAAGACGCAGCACTGCGCGAGGATTGAGAAAGGTGAAACGGAATCGTTTTAGAACACGCGACACGTCGCATCGGGTAAAAATGAAACACTGAACCGAGAATATCGAGCGGCAAAAAATATCCCAGACGCGTCGCTAGACGAATCGAATGACCACCCATGTATTACGTGCGGGACCGTTTATTCGTGCCGGTTGGAGAGAGAGAGGGGCACAGAGTCACACGTACACGCGCGCGCGGCGCTGCGAGCCGAGAAAACAGTCGTTTGCCGGTCAAGTGATTTCGAGAATTAAAAATACGTCCGAGCTTTCGTAAGGAGGTCGATATATCAAGGACGAGCCGTGCCCTGTTTATTCGACCGCGCTCTATTATTGGATTCGAATACAACACAACGCACACAGCCGCACAATGGGATCGAAACGGACCTAATAGAATTTACATCGCGCCATCATCGCCGTCGTCGGTGCGCACGGGCTATCGAACACACACGTAATATCGCGCGGGTACAAAGATTATCCGGTCGGGCGCGCGCGGCGGACCGTAGAGAAACGCAAATAAGGCTTGATGTAACAAATTGAAAATCGGATTACCGGCTTTGTCCTGTCGGTCGCGCGTGCACGCTCCGCTTCACGCGCTTAGCCTGATCCGCCTAACGTCGCGGTGACGGTATGTACCTATACGTTACGGCAGACGGGGCAGAAAGAAGGGGCGATGTTTTAACTTTTAGTGACCACCTAAGAATTTGGATACTTTGCCGGTCGTTTTGGTGGTATGTATGCATAAATTTTAAGTAAATAAAATTTACAATTTCAATGAAAAAAATCCCGGCCCTCTAAAGGTTAAAGGGTAGTGGTAAACCTTTCCATTTTGGCGAAGACGTCAGAATAATTAAATATAATAAAAATTGTTATGGTAGTGGTGATAAGCTGATGTAATTTAATGTTGCAAATCAAAAGATAGGTTATAATATAAAAACAATTGACAACTGTATATATAGTCAAGGATCATCTTCGAATCCTTGTTTTTGGCCCCAGGAATCCAGCCAGTGGAACCACCTTGCTAAAAAATGATCCTATACGAATAACGTAAAATAATTTAAAAGTTAAGTTAGTATGCGAGTCAAGGAAGGGAGACGTAGCGAAAGATCTCCCTCCACTTTTAGTTGCATTCGTTCGCCTTTCCTCGTCTCAGCGCTCACGTGGCGGCAGATGTTAATCACGCTGCCCCGCATCACGGCGGTACGGTTAATCGCATGACAAATATATAGACATCTATATTCGCTTGGCTCGGGCTACGAAGAATTTATATAGCGAGAAATGCGCGACTCACGGCGCACACCTCAAAGGATCGTATGTGCGGAGTCGCGTGAGTTCCGTCCGGTGACGCGGTCCTCGATTTACGAGTTTTGGTCGCTTTGCTTTCCGCGCCGACACCCGGACCCTTTGAAGAACTATAAAAATAAAAGGCGAACGGTGGTAGACTCGCGAATCTATGGAACGACGAACTACCGACAGACAGGGCCGCGGGTGGATTTAGCGGGGCTTTTGAAACGGTCTGAAATAACACTGTCAGGCTGAGATTTGGACACTGGAGATTTCGCGACGGTGATCTACAGTGGGCTTCAAAAAAGGATCGACTCGAGGTACCCCATTCCTAATGTTAGGAACTCCCGTCTCACTAGTTTCTTTAGGTGGTAGGTTGGGTGTTAAGAATTGAGTACCATTTGGTGAAAGTAGTGATGGGTTTGAACGTCTCGCGAGTATTTTTGTTTGAGCGAGAACTAGTTGATTATAAGAAAATGAACCTTCGGCATGAGATTGATATTTGGTCTGTATAGAGGTAAATTTAAATGGGTATTCATATATAGGGTGATCCAAAAACTGAACAATATGACAGAATCTAAGAAGTGAAAGATTTGTAGTTTAACTTTCAGCTAAGTTATAAGTTACACCTAGCACAAATAAAAAAAAAAAACACTTGTTTAATAAAGTTCCTATGTAACTAACATTCACAAGCATTCACTAATCTTCGTATCCAATTGGTCTACTCCCACCCTTTTACTCCATTACGTACCGCAGAAAGACATTCCATTAAATTCCCACTAAACTTAGAAAAATATCCTTAAACTAACGTGGATTACCGTGAAATAGAAGCGATTAGTACAAAATTTCCTACTTCAACGGGATCAATGGTTCAAACTATATGCGGATTGTTCGCCACCGTGAGCGAAATTATTCGCAACAGTGCCGGCGATTTGATAAACAGAAGTGTCCCGCGGTGTTTTGACTTGCCCGAATACTTCGGAAACACGATATCTCGCGCTTGTTTATTTTAAGAAATCCCGTCCCCGCGGCAATGTGCACGCGGATCGCCCAACCGACCCACCATTGCAAACGCAATAATTGCACGTGCATGTTTCGTAACGTTTAACAAATTTTGGAGGCGTTATGTGGACGATCGCGATGTAAGTACCGGCTCCCTTGTGCCGCTCGGATCGCTTTTCCGTGCGCACAAAGATTTCTCTAAAGCCGAGGATAGCCGTTAGAACGGGCCTGCATCTCTCTCTTGCGCGCTCGCGAGAAAGGCTGCATTGCCGAGGAGAGGACCGCGTATATTTAGACGGGCTGCAGACACAAAACGACTCACTACCACCACCTCCGCGACGGTTACTCTCCCCCCACCCCTTCCCCCTTCGGCGACCGTCGATCCTCGTGCCTCGAGCTCTTTCGCGTTTTTTTTGTCTCGTTTCACGTTCGTTTCCACCGTTTCGACGATCGCGTCCAACGAGCCGTGCCCCCGCGTCAGATCCGTGCAGTGGACATAACCTCAACGCGTTACGTCTTCTTGTTCCTATCTCGGAAACTTTATCTACGCTCCCTGAGAAATTGGCGCTGTAAGCGTTATCTGGAGAAAACTGACAAATTGAGGGGACGTGATTGAACGTTACGTATGGATAGTACGGTGAACCCCACTCTTCGATGAGATGTACAGGGTGTTTCAGTAATTGTAGCGTAATCGAGAATTTTCTGTGCAAATACAAATCGAAGATGCAGAATAAAATTTTTCGGGTATTAGTGCAGTCGATTAATTGTATATCTGGATCTAAAGGATTTTGCTTTATAGTCTAAAAGGAACTTGGGATTGTAATAGCAGTTGGTCGACCAAGAATAGTTGTTTGACTAATTTAGACACTCTGAAGCGATATGAAGGCGGAATGGTGTTGGGACGGTGAACAATTTGAGGGTCCGTTGAAGGTTGATGTCGAGAGTGACACGGGTTGTGGGTAACGTGATCGGTGAACGATGAAAGTGAGATCCGCTCGCAGATTTATAACCGTTCATTAGGACACGAATATAATGCTATCTGATTAACGATTGAATCATAGCGACCGGACAGGGCACGGCAGGATACACAAAATAGGCTGTCCGCTCGCATTACCTCTCGGGCCACCGCTTAGGTGTGGTTTGCGCTCGATGCATACCGCAACTGTAATCGGTTTCGGCGTTGACACTTTTACCCATATCGCTCAGCCATCTCCCGCGACCTCTCGCGGGCCCGTTACTGCCAATACATTGATTTGAGAGTGATCAACATCGAAATAGACGCGTGACGAAACTAAATACCGTTTGATAAGGAAATTGATCGGTTGTTTGGAGTGAGAAACGCAAAAGGGTAGAAACTTGTAACTTTCGACAATGGGTCACGTGGTATGGTATGTACACAGTACTGTAACTCTGGCTCTAGTAAATAGTTTATCTGCCTTTATTGGGGAAAGTGAGTAAACGGTCCATCAGCCAAATACAGTGAGCGTGGCGATGAGATGAGGGAAGGCGTGTGGGGATAGTCAGGCGGTGGTGGGGATAGACACTCACTGGTCTTTGGCGGCCAGTGACTTCGTTCTGACTATAGAGCAACTGCCACCTCTTCACATCTGCAAGTTATAGAAACTAGTGAATTTCGGCACAAAGAATATAACATTCCTTTCTTACCCCCGACCAATTTTCGAAATCGTTCAATACCCCTTGCTGACCACATTACTATCATTACTACCACTACACGCACATCGTTTCACTCGCGCAAAATCTCATTCGTAACCATGCACTGGCCGGAAATGTGTTAATAGTACAAAAAAACGGTGCGGAAGGAACTGGAGCCCCCCGCAATTTGTCTCAACGGGTTTTAAACAGTGATCCCTTACAAAGTCGTTATTGCGTGTGAAATTTTAATGCTTCCGCGGGTTGTAAAAGTCGCCGGCGATGGCGGGGCGCGCGAGCGCGCTTTTTGCCGCGGCTGCTCGACGTGCAAAGAACGAGGGGGTCGTGCCGTGGAAGGGAACGGGAGAAATAAAGGGTGGAGCGCGGTGGGCTGGTAGGGGGAGGGGCCGAGAGGGGACAACTCGTTCGGACTTCATGAATCTAAAATTACGAAGGCGTTTATTTGTCGGTTTTGCTCTTTTCGAAGTGCATGCTTCCAAGGTCACCAGACGCAACGAAACGAGATTCCTCGTTACGTATGCGCGGCATGCATCCGCGTGTACGCGCACAGGGCCGCGCGTTAACGCTCGCGCGCTGCTCAGCGTTAATCCTTTGGGCGCTGCGGACGCATGCGTACGGTCAGATGGTCGTCCTGTGCGGGGAACGCCTATAAGCGTTCGACATGCACAGTCGCTGAATACGATTAGAGGATTTCCGCACAAGGGGTGTCTCACGTTTTCTGGGGATTTTTGAAATTTATAAAATTTTGAGAATTTTCTAAACACTACAGTGGTCATTATCAGTTTCATTTGCGCATCTTTTAGCTTTGTTGCTTAAGGTATTTGTCAAAAATCTCATTCAGTTAGTCGTAGAGTCTGATTGGGGTTATTATGCAGAGTTCGCTTTATTTATTTATTTATTTAGCGGGGAGTACCCACCCTTTAGTTACAACGAAGCATATAGCTAAGTAAGCCAGAGGCAGTCTATAATAATTAACCTATATAACGGAAGAGAAAAGAAACTGCTTTATTCGTTCTAATGAATTGTTCATCTCAGAGATGATAGGGCTTAAGTGTACCAGATTCTTTTTGGGCATGCGCAGTGGAAGCTTCACTTCTGTTTTGTACACCTGTAGGTATTACTACGCATGTATCAATTTCGAAAATACCCTCTCACTGCATTCTTCGATTAACACAGTACAAAATTCATCCCCCTCCTTTTTCCAGAGGTTCAGCCCAAAAAGTAACCGTGGCCCAAAAAAATACGACTTGCACGTCCGATTTCTTTCTGCAATGGGACCATTGGTTTCAATTACTTTCAATTTGCATATGACATTTATTTTTTTTCTCTTCTCCATAAACAGCGAGGATTCATTCCAAATGTAGATTTTATTCTTTTCTCCGGAGAATCAGAGACCCGCCGCCTTTTACCCGAGTTCTTGAACGTAGCACGACTCTCATGGCGGGGCCTACTTATCCATCTTCTTTACTTTCCCAGTGTTTGCCAAGTGACGAACGGCCGTAGAATGACTTAACATTCGTTCGGTTGGCGATCTCTCGTACAGCCTGTCGGGGATTACGTTCAACAATGTCCCCTAGAATTCCATCGCTTACAATTTATACACTCTGATCTTCCTTTTGGCCGAGTTTCCAATGATACGCGTCCAGCTTCGAATGTTTTGGCAAGGGACGTCGAAAACTGACGTTGACGCGACCTTCTTCAAACGTTGAACCCACCGTTCTCCAAGCATTAAGCACATTCGAATTCGTACAGAAGAAGAACCCTCGGACGAGTCTCGTGGGTGCTCCGAGTGACGTAAAACAGGATATCTGGATCAGGGAACTCGGGAATCTGTTTTTAGAAGTAACTGCAGTTTCGCGTGATGTAAGAATCTCCGGTCCCCTTTGACGCGTCGTGTAACAATGGACGATCAGTCATCGTTCCTTGCACGAAAGCATGGTTTCGTAGGCGGCAACCTAATTGTCCCCGCAAAACGCGCTTGTCTCTTGCAAATGCGCGTATCTTTGTCCCGTTCGGCGCCAGGAATCCGGTCCGCGAATGGGCAGCGGACTTTCCCGTCCGTTTGTCGTCGCGACGGCTTTTCTCCGGGGAGAAATCGGACATCCGATTGACAAAAAGGAAGACGGCGACACGTAGGTGTGCTCCGATCCTCGATGAGGAATGGAGGACATTCCGAGATGCCTGACGCAGCGTTTTCATGCATGAAGAATGCGACGCGGCCATGTCCGGTGAAATATGAGATTTCTAATACGGGAATCGACGACTATAAATGGCTAAAGGGTAGCCAGTTTTCTAAAAACTAGCATTAACCTGCATCGAATTCGTTTCTCTTCCAAATTTAATCCTTGAAATTCCAATATCGAGGTGGAGGTGACACACTCCAGCGTTCAGCAGAGTCTGGTGTGCCAAGGGTTAACGAAGAATTAATTATATCATTAAGAATAAAATTATAGTTCGTTTTAGATTGAGGTATGTAGGAGTTGAGAAGAAGTGAAGGTATCCCATGATAAGTCTTCATTTATTAACCACCTAATAGCAATGCCTCGATACTAGTTCCCACCAAACCTCCAATCTAGTTCACCGCTATTCCCACAGAAGTCACTCCGCCCACTTTTCTATCCCCGCATGCGCGCGCATCTTGGCGACTCGATTGTCGCACGGTGCACCGTCAAGTACCCCTGATATCGGCGATTCCCGTCTCGAAGGCTAGCTCCGTGTCCTGGGGTGGGAACGAAGCACGCGCAGTCACCACAGAGAACACCCAAACCGCATAGTTAAAATGCACGTGCGAGGCGTCTGACGACTGCAATTACGGGGTCAGACGACAATGACGGCGACGTCCAACCTGGCATCGACATTGTATGCAGAATCCGCTGGTAATTGAGCCTGGCAAGGGTGCGTTAATTTCGCCACGGTGTGCCGCGGAGAAATTGCCCGCACGCGAGGGAATCCGTCGGAGAAATTGCGGCTATCTCGTCTCGTATTCACGGTGACGAGTCGGAAACCCCGACTGCCGACCCGATATTCAGGTACGCGGTACATTGTAACCAAATGGAACGACGCGGACCCGTGGGCTTCAATCCCATCCGGGTTATTGATGTACGTTGATTACGTAGGCGACACTGTCTTCGCGTTGTCGCTCAGAGAAATTGCGCGTGTAATCTTTGAATTGCACCGTGTAATCTCGATGGGTAATCTCCGATGAGGGACGGAGGGCACTGCGTCGCGATCCAGGATCCTCAAGAATGCAGGGGCGAGGTGTCTTCATCGGTGCTCCCTCTGAGCTGCGCGGTCGATTGCTGCGCAGCGGTCTTCGTGCGCCTGCGCGGAGGGTACGGTACCCTGCGCACTGATGTTGGGCGAAGCGATAAGTATGTTCATGTGTGAATGTTCTGCGCAGTGTAATAAATGTAACTGTAATACATTAGTAGGTATCATTAGGTACAGATCAATCTTGCATTTCAAGAAACTTACATTCCAGCAGGTCAGTAACAAAGAAGAGCAATTAGTGCAGTACTGAGCAATTAAGATTGGTAGAATTGGGGAAGAGGCTGGGAGGGGTCATAGATTCTTATTGTCCATTTACTTGGTGACAGTCATACGCTTGTAGCAGTATTTTTTAAGTAGCTTTGTATGGTAGGTGGTTAGTCATTATGGAAATCAAAGTGTTAAGCCGAGCGTACATAGACTTCGGGGTATAATCTCCATCTACCCGTGGTAAGAATCTCCAGATATGATTTACTCGTATATAAGTATTTGTCGAAGGATCGAGCACGTCATGTTCGGTCCGTGAGGGAGCGTACATCATGAAACACTTCGGAGAGTCCCGTAATGTTGTAATCCGGTTTAATACGCCATCATTTTGCTTCATTACGCGCCAAGCCGACGTGTGTGTTCCGATGTGACAGCCAAAACATTGTTGGCACAACGGAACATGACTAGCGATAAATCACGGTTCGTGTTGCGCCGGGGCCTCCGATCGAATTTCCAGCCGGCAGCCAGAGGGGATCATGGGAAACGAGGCGCGAGGCAAAAGTTGGCGTTCGAGAACAAAGGGCGTAATTGTTTATGTATCGCCGGAGAGTAAGCGAAACTTTGCACTGCCACCTGCAAGGGATTAGCTTCTTTCAAGTTCCCGGAAGACTCGTGCTTTATGGTGTTGAAAATACGTTAACACTTTGACTGATGCGAGGTTGGCCGACAGTTTCAAATCGGTTAGGCCTAGCGCCTTGAATATATGCCAACATTAATGGAGATTTAAGTTTGTATATTTTCTGTTAATCCTTCGTGAGAGTATTGCCAATGAACAGGTGAGGCTTTTCCGATTAAAATGAGCCCAAACACGACCTCATTCGGACTATTTTTTATTGAACGTAATTTAAAGGAGTTCTGGATTTTGTGGACTACGTGTATATTACGCATGGGTAAAAATTGTGTAACGGTGGTCGAGTTGGTACTCATTTTTATCGAAAAATCTTAACGAATTCATTGGTAATGTATTTATGAAGATTTAATGCTGTATACAAAAATTACAATTTTCATTACAAAAATTTGGCTGCTAAACATTCGTGGATGAAGACATGGAGAAGATATGGACGTATTAATATATTAAAGCTGGGCACAGGGTAGAAATCCCTCGACGCCAACCAAAGTGATAAGTTGGGCGGTCAGTAGCGCGTATGGCAAGCTATAGTCTGGATGAAGTCCGTTGGCCGCTCGAAACCACTTCTGCACTCTGACTTATGGTAGCATTACGTTGAAACATTTCAAACATTTCAGTTTCATTGATGTCCAGCTTGATTGACGTTATGTGTCAATGGATATATAGGGTGTAACATTTATTCTGAACATTTTGAATTTCATCTCTGTTGAAGATACGAAGAAGTGTTTACAGTAGGTTCTACATTACACAATTTTAGAATATACTCGTTTCCATATTCGATCAAATTAATAGTTTGCTTTAAAGACAAGAGTTTGTTAGTTATTCTGTTACATATGTGGACCCAGCTTAAGATCAACGTCTATTTATGTCAGTACCCAGCCCGTCACATTCGTCTTCCATAGTTTCGTCTTCGTCGAAACGTGTCTACTTCTCGAAACAGGAGATTCTGTTATAGAAACGTGAAATCGTGGAGCCGTTTGCTCGTTTTCGTGAAACTTGTCCTGATTTTACGAGCCCAGCTCGCGAATACACATAGGCGAACGCGTGGCAGTTTGAGGTTACCCAACTTGACGCGGTTTGAATTATTTAAAAAAATCGCGGTCAGGCACGCTGGTGTCTTTTTGGTACAATTCCATTTGGAATATAAAATAGTTCGGAGCCCGACTGAATTCAATGCGAATGGTACAAAAATACCATAACTTAACCTATAAACTTTCAAATCTTGCCTAAACTGCTTTTTATAAATTGATTTATCATTAAAGCACAAATAGCTATACATCAATAAGTTTACATCACTATAGAATAAAAGAATTTAATATATACACACATACAAAAGATATAACGTCCCAGCTTTCTTTTTTCGATTCCGACGTATCTATACACATAGAATATGTACGATAAGAAATCTCTTTCGGATGTACGAGTTTCCTTGCGTACCTGTTTATCCTACTCGCTATAGTAACCCTTCAAGCTTCCCCTTCGTCCCGTTCGTTTTCTTCAGTTATGCTCGTTTACACGGCACTCGAATGTGACTTTTTTCCTCCGTTCCGTCGGTAGTTTACTGATCCTCCGAAGGACCCTGAAAAAAGGCACCCGGCCTTCCGTTTCACTCCTGGATGCTCCTCCCGTCGTGTTTCTGTAACGAGCCTTGGAAAAAAAGGGCTAGCACGTTACGATCGAAGAATGATCCGAAGGAAGGGAGGAGTATCGAAAGCGAGACAGGCCTTGGCGCGCCTGGATCGTGTGAACCAGCCGCACGATGTGCGATTTTCTCTTTCTTCTACCTCCCCCTTTCCCCCGGCCCTCTCCCTTCGCCGATGTCCCCTCCATCGCTTTTTTTTTCCTCCCCTGTTCCGCGGCCGTTCGCATCGCGACGCTCAGTGCACTTTCTGGCACTTGAATCTCGCCTTTTAAACGGATTCAGAGAATCCGGTGATTCCCAAGTTATCGTTGTCCCCGTTCCTCTGCATACCGACGACCACGTGTCGTCTGAACAATTTTTTGCCGTCCTGCTTATCCTTGACGTAACTTGGACGATCAGCTTCTTATGCGATTGGTTAGACGCATCACTGAGTCGAAGAATGCCGCGTTTATAGATAGGTGGTTCAGTTGATTTGGTGTTAGCATAAAAATTGGTAGCTTAAAATATCGGATTGCTTAATTGTATATCGTCATGGGAAGGCATGTGCCATTCGTTCCGATCCGCACCATCGAACGGTCGATGGTGGAGTAATCTTCAGCGCACTCAGCTTGCGCATCGTTAATCGCGTACGGCGGGACACGTCTATCAGGGGGAAGCTTCTTCGCCACACATTTGCAGTATTGTGGCACGTTTACCGTAAAAACATGCGCAACGAAAGTTGTTACAAATAAAATATAGAAACTTTTATCTCTTATACAAGTTTTCAATAGAATCGATAGTAACCGTGATATCGACTCTTTCGTTTTGTCATCCTCAAAAAGAGTCAAATCGATCACCTCTGAGGTGTTCAGTAAATTGGACATTATCGAAAACATGGAGTTTTATAGCACGTTTCCCACTCTCGAACTATTTCCTTTCTCATCGCGGAGACCTGTCCCACTATTGTCAGTGCCGCGATGTTAAGCGGCGTCCAAACATGTGACAACAATGCGCACGAAAACGCGCAAATTTGTCGCGCGAGGTCCTTTATTGCGGGTTGACCGTTTCGACCGTTTCAAAGGTGTTCTCACTGATCTGTATACACTGATGCGATTTTTGGGTTAGGTTGTAAAAAGGCATATATGCCGAACCTCGCCTATTTATCACATAAGTTTTTATTTTTATTTTTCTCTTTCTTTTTTGTTGTTTGTAAATGTGATAAATAAAGACGAATTATTATTATTATTATTATTATTATTATTATATGGGCCTAAAATTTCTGCGATGATTCCAACCGCGCCATCTTTGAAAATACACCATATTCGCCACCTGAATGGGGTTATTGGTACTAAATTTTTCCGATTCACATGCATGGTTATTCACGCCATAACTTGCTAGCAGCAATACTGGCGGGCACAGAGTTAACTTTGGCTTTATTAGTGGCTTTATATTTCACGCCATCTATTTCCTATACCTAAAAAATATTTCGTATGACTCTACGACCTGTACGGAAAAGCACAAATGTGAATCCAGAAACGTAGTACCAATCACCCCAGTCAGGTGGCGAATATCGTTTATTCTCACAGATGGCGCGGTTCAACTGTTACGGAAATTTCAGGCCCACACCGTATCCAGCATATGTAGATCAGCGCGTGTTCCACAATTCACATCGCACACGTCTGGATGCGGCTTTGCTCGCCGTCCGGCTCGTATTTTATTCGCGAGTGCGCGCTCGGCGCGGCACTACGTGCCCGGTGGGCTTTAAAGCGACGGCCACGAGCCAAGGTGAAAATGCGACGGCATGCAAGCCGCTCGAAACCGAGCGTCCCGAGCGTCGAGCGGGTGTGCGCCACGTGAGCCGAATACGAGCGTCACGGATGATTTACGGAGATGAATCCCGTTCGATGGGGAACAGCAGCGGCCGCGCAACAGTTCGATCGTCCGACGTCGTCGTTGGCGCCTGCCCAGTCAGCGAACCTAGCCTTCCTAAACAGTTCCCACGTGCTCCTTTAAGTCCGGTTCTCACGGGGGCCGGTGGAATCTGGAGGAGGATCTGTCACTTGCGATTGTACCATTACGATTTACACCCGTGTCCCCGATCGTTAATCCGCCACTGTATTAGTTATTAGACGCTATAGAAACGCGCCTTACGTGTCCCAACCTCGCGCGGTGGCTTGTCGATTATATTCGCGAAAATCCTGTGATTTACGAGCCTGAGTTAGGTTAGGTAACTCTACTGGGTTAGCAGCATGCATATACAGGGTGTCCAATTATAATCTATTCACACAAATCTTTGGAAAAGTACACTGGGTAGAAAATAATGCTTCGGATACAGGGTTGCCAGATCTCCGGCATTCAGCCGGAGTCTCAGGTTTTATACTGTTGTCTCCGGCCTCAGGCAGGCACAATAAAAATCTCCGGCTGAATAGAGAGTATGTTGCAGCATGCCATTGCATGCCAATAAAAAATAAAAAACTATTCCAATCTGTACTAAATTCAAATAAATATTCATAATACCTTTATTACAATTATTATGATTACTCCTTTATAATAATTCATTATAATGAATTTTAGATGCCTGTTTTTCTATTGGCCCTTATTTTCTCTCTCACCCCCCCCCCCCCTCCACTCAACCCCACTCCGTGAAATTGAAATCACCGGCAAAAGATCAGGCCTGATCTGGCAACCCTGTTCGGATACGCAGTAGTGTGTATTCATTTTATCTTTAAAATTGTTAATCGTTTTGTGCATTCGTCACACTTGTGTCTGTTTGTTATGCTGGCAACAAGAGTCGTATTCTTTAGTCTGACAGAAGTTGGTAGGTGCATTTACATTACGAATTGGACAGATGAGGCACGCCTTTTTTTACTACCAATCGTGTTCGTAGTATTACAGGTGTGAGCTGTTACGCGTTATGAATATTTCAATGCGAATCGGTGATGTTGGTCAGCGGTCTGTCGTGGTGGGAGGAATGCGTTAAACGTTCGCGTTGTTGCATCACTGGTAGATTCGATGCGTTCGGGTGAGCTTCCCCCGAGGGCTTTCGACGAAGCGCGCGTGTCACACTCTTAAATCACGTTCGAAATCGGACGGTTTCTCGGTAGGCCAGAACGATCAAAGCCGGCCGTTATCGGGACCTCTTCTGGACGTTCGTCAAATGAGCCGCCGGCTGTGATTGGCCGGCCGTTATCTTCCATCTGTAACGAGAATCGCCAGAACCGTGCGCAAACAGGCTTCCTTAGAACCTTGAGCGCGAAGCCCGCCAGCGACGTGCTTTCCCGAGGAATTCCGCGTAACTTGGTTAATCCGTGACCGAGAACTGCTCGCGGACCGCCTGGAATCCTCGTTCCGTGATTCCTCCGCGCAAAAACACGGAATGGCAGTGTCACGGTACCGGTTACGACAATTATGACCGCCTCTTGCAAATAACATCGCGGATATCGGAGCGGAAAGGGATCTAGATAAAAGTCAGAGGAAGAGTAGGCTGGAATTAGTGATCTAAAAAACGGTTCAAGAAGTTTTTCGGTGCGCGTACATAGTTTATTTGGGAAGGTAGGGAAAAGGTTTAATTGGAAATGTATTGAGCAAGGAAGCTGTTGTAAAATCAATCTAAATCTTTGGATACGAGAGAATATAACTACTTCACATGGGGATAAAAGATTGAATAAGAACACTATATCGAAAATTAACTGTTTTGGCTATTTTAGGTCTACGCGCAACTGCATCGCGCAGTTTGTATGTAGTGGAGGAAACGCTCCGCCCTCGGACACAACTGCACATGATCTAATTGGTCAAAACTTTAAGACTCTTTTGCAAGGGAACGGTTGCTGTCCCTTACAAGGTTCCTTTTCAACTTCTCAGTCTCTTACCAAGTGTACAACACATATAAACGACGACTTATATATTATGAGATTTTTTATTGATTTTTAATACTATGGATTTTATAGATTGTATAAATTTATAGATTTTATAGATATACATATATATGATTTATTTTCAGACACAACGGTCTTGAAAAGGAACTTAGTTTTACAATTTTACATTCTTCAATCCTTCCACTCTGACACTCATTCCAACTTATAAAACTAAAAATCTGACACATTTTTGTTTTCTTTTAAACTTCCTTTCTATCCCTCTCAGCCCCTTTATTTGCTCCCATTTGCCGTTCCCTCTAATATTCCTTCCTTTCTGTATCCCAGTCGCTCTGCGTCCGTGCAACAAAACAACTTATCCTTTAACCAATTTCATCTACAAAATCGGTAACCCCTTTACACTTAACATCTTCAGTTCCCAGCAGAAATCTCCAGCTTAATTTCCCACCTCCCACTACGATCATTAAATTCCTCTTAACCTTCATTAGCAGCCCCATGGCTTCCATAAGGACCATGCCCATTGAAATAGAAAATTGTCAGCGGGGGGATCTCGACGCGTCACCCTGAAAATTTTTCGCAGCCTCTTCCGATTCTCGGTAAACGATCGATCGGCGCGTTCCAATTCAGTCCGACGGGACGTTCTTCGAGCCTTGGCAGGATGCATTATTCATCGCGCTCCCAGCGCTCGGTGTCCGTCTTCGCGCCGTTGAACCCAGACACGGGGAAAACTACCGCGCCGCGATCATCGTCCAATGATTTCTCGTTAGCTCGTAGGCGTGGTATCTCTCCTACCGCGAAACGAATCGGGAGTAATTTTCCCCGACGCCTTTTAGACTCGTTCTCCCTCAGGGAAAAATGACGTCCAGTGGCTCGATATTCACCCGAAGCCGACTATCTTCGTGTCACGCGGCAATATACTCATCCTACTCTTAATTCATACAATTATACTGCTACATTTCTATTTTTCTCCTTTCCTTCCCTCTTCAGCAAAATGACGGCTAATTTATCACGCGTCGTTAGCCGTTTTAACGCTAACATCTAGCGACTCCTGTGATTCCACGTTCTGTTAACAACTTCGGATAACGTGAACGATGCTTTAATTGAGTGGATGTTTTTGTGTTTTCGATAGTGAGGTTGCTTGTAGAGAAGTTTTCTTTTTGTATACATTATATCCTGTAGATTGGAAGTGAAGAACGTGGGATATCCTTGGTTGTGGAAAGTGTACTAGGAGCTAAGTAGTAAATACAACTTTGATCTATGTGCTCCTAAACCGAAGTCTTCAGGTGCGTTTTCATTGGTACTTTTAAACACGTAAAAAAATTTGAAAATCCGACTAGTATTCGAAGCAACTCCATCACTTTTGTAGTTTTACTACTACCGGTTCTCACCTCCATGAAGCCTATGTACATTAAAACCTTTTTCACACAAAACACTTCCATGGTTCGCAACTGCTACGCACTTCGTTCATTTCCTCTAACACGCAGCACTGATTCTAAAAGACAAAACGAGGAAAATAGGAACTGTGTATACCCATGGAACCAGTTTTGTCCCACAAAACTGTCTCGCGTGGAAAGGGCATAACGCTTCGTCGCGACGACAGGTACATCGATCGACTTGTGTTATTCCGGAAAAAATATATTTGCTCGACGATTCGTCCGCGTTGTTTTGCCCAGCCGTCTGTAAAAACATCGCTCAAGGTCCCCGAGATCGGGGTAAACTTTCGGGACGCCGGTTCTGACTCAGCCACCGTTTTTAGCGCGCGTCCGTGCCTGTATCGAACTGGTAAAAGCTTTGGACTGGACGCCACCGCCGCGAGCCGGCTCAATCGGTCAGTTTTCTTGGCTCGGCAATTGACACGTGCCAGCTCGTGCTTGACAGTAGTACCCGCGAGCGACTCGTCCACGCTGGTCCACCTGTCGGGGGACAGTTTTGATTTAAACCAGCCTTAAGCCCTTGGCTCGCTTCCAATACCGTTGACTCAATACGGTGGCCGTGAGCCTCGAACTTTTCGGCTCGGTCGATGGAAACTGCGTGTCGGCATGGAGACCAGGGAGTCTCGATAATCCGAAGTGATCCGGACCAAGCGGAACTCCTAGTATTTAGGGTCAAATTCGTGGAACTTGGAAGCAAGTTTCTAGTACTAAGCGTAATTTATAGCGTTTGAAGCGAAACGATTAATATTTCAGGGTAAATTTAAATCCTCGCGTCTACGACTCGCTTTAGACTTCCATGTATCTTTAGTGGGATCAATAGCGACTGAGTGAAAGATGAAATAAATACTGTGATAATCCAAAACGAGGCTCAAGGATTATTTTTCCAAGTTTCTTTTCAAGTCCATTGCCTCCAGTTTTCGAAACGTGTTTATTTTAACACCTGACTGAGTCGACCTGCTTCTTTATTTCATTGACCGTGCGTGTGGGGCCAGTGGAATGGAAATAGAAAATGTGTAAAGACATCTGGGGCGTTAGGGGGTTACCTTGGCAGGTCGGAAAATAGAGCCATTTTTATGATTTTTTCTTTTGATATAAAGAAATGTTCATTTTTAAAAATTAGGGTATACACCTTGTGTGTAAATTCTCTTAAAAAAGAAACTTGATATTTTAAGAAATGGTGCCATTGCAGCCCATTCCCAAGGCCCCTTCATAATTGCAGCATTTGCGGCACTGAAAATATCTCAAAGATTAGTGGAGCGATTTGAATAAAATTTTGCACGCATATTCTTGTATAATCTAGAATTTATCGGGACGATTTTTCGATTAGTGCTTTATTTTATTTTTATTAACAGAAAAAGATGAAATCTTAGGTCGGAAATGACATACTTGACATTGAGGAGCTGCCATTTTTCAAAAAACAAAACTATTAAAATCGCCCCCAGATTTATATGAAAAAAAATCGTAAAAATGACCCTATTTTCTGACCTGCCAAGGGTATGTAACCGCTTAAAGTAGGGACGCGTCGAGTTTTAGGATAATGGGTTTCTAAAAAATGTGGGGAAGTATGGACCACTTGGACTACGTACTCATCTTTCATTTAGTTTTCACTAATCTCGTTAAACAATGCAGGTAACCCTAAGATAGGACACCACAGACATAAACATGCTTTGATGCCTCAATTCATTTATGTCTCTGGTACCCAGCGTACATGAAATTAGTATTGACGCTATTTCGGCGTACACGCTATTAGCGATTGCGTAGTTTATACAATGTCTTTGATGCCACGCTTCCGTGCACGTTGCATAATTAGGAGTAGACAGGCACACGCAACAGGAACCCTTTTGGCGCCGGCTACGTGAAAGATGTAAGACAAGCCACTACGTTATCTGCGACACCAGCAGTCTGGCGATGCGAAAGATGATCGCCGGGTCGCATTGTGGCATCGTGGAATCTGAAATATATGTGAGTGCAGCAGGATCAGTCACGTAAGGAGGTTAAAAATAGCCGTGGCGGGTGTTTCTTTGCTTGGAACGCGGATTATGGATTTTCGTAGATTTTGACGGAGTTCAACATCAAAGTGGCGAAATTGTATTATGTCGGGATGACTCGTGGCGGTATTACGAGAGTAAGCAATGGGTCGGTCTCCTCGCGTCGGAAGGCCTTGGGGAGTTCTATCAGCGTCGCTGAAGCGCGACCAATCACCTTTGTAACATGACTCGCCTCGGTCTACGTGTAGATGTGTCTGGCTCTCCGTGGTCGCCCATTCTGCGTTGTGTTTTCCCTATTTCTTAGTGTTTTTGTTAGACTCTTCTGAGAAATTGTGTTGCCACCAGTTGTATTTTTTGCAAATGTTTGTAAATTTTATTTGATTAAGAATGTACCTATTTAGAAATCTATCTAAATAGAAATGCAACTATCCACATGCCAACCTCATTGGAAGTCCACAAATCTATTTCATCAGAAGTCCACATACATATCCACAAATCTACCTCATCAGAAGTCTACTATCCCCATAAATCTACTTCATCAAAAGTCCACCCACCCACAACTCTACCTCACGAATCCACTAACAGCTTACTAGCGCATAGTACATACCAAATCCCCCTAATCCAAGCCCCTTTTAATCCCATTACACTTGCCCTCTAGTACACATCTCCCCCAGTACCTCTCCATGCATCCCTTTGCAGTCTACCAGGAGTGCCCCACACCTCCAATCATCCCTTATCCCCATCAGCGAGATCCACGCGACAGTATTACACGAAATCCTCCAGGGACCATTCCACTGGGTCCCAGCTTGAGGCGTCTTCGCTCGAGCCAACCACCAACCGCTCCATCGTCTCCCTGGACCCCAACGATGATCGTTCCGCGCTCGCTTTGCACGCGCATACCGGCATACCGGGCGTACGCTCGCATGCGAATGCATATAAGCACCCTCCGTGCAGGCGTAGGTATGCTTATCAGCGCTTACCGATGGTGGGATCGGCCGAAAGGCTTGGCCAATACAAATGCATCGCATTACGCGTGCACTGACTTGAGCCGCGGCCGCAAGGTCGGCATTTCTGACGCGCGCATGACATCACGTAGGCGTAGCGCGATGGAACATATCGTCTGCGCGTATAATACGCGCCTTCGACGCGCGTCTTCGCTTCCATTTCCATGCGACTGTTGCGCGTTGCTTCGACCAGCTAGTCGTCCACCTCCCGCCTACCTTTACACCCCTCGTCGAGCGCGAGCCATCGGCCGGGGTGTCGCGGGATCTGCTGCAGACCTACGCGAGCATATCCGTTCGCAAATAGATGGAGGCGGTTCGTTAGACCGGAAAGGGGCCAGATCGCAATTTGTAACGCGACGGAGGTGCAAATCGGGACTTTATGGGAGCGATTTATCCGAACGATGCGGATCGCCAGACGCCCTTCGGACGGGATGAAGCTTGATTCATGCCGCGACTCTAAAGCCTGATTGACGCTGCCAGTCTGGTCGCCGCGCGATCTCAATCCGTTTCGAATATTAATCGACGCCATTCCCGGCGGGATGGAGTTTGATTTGCATCGATCGTTCGATAGTGATACGGCGCTGGGTTCGTTCGATTGTTCGGTAGCCATCCGACTGGACTGAGGGGTGACGTGCACGCGGTGGCCTAGTCACGGTGCCCCGGATAAATCCGTTCGGACGGGCACTCGGTCCGACTGATCCGATATTCGATTTGCGCGCGCAATTTATTCTTGGTACGATTACCGTCCGATTGTCGAGCGGTGGAATGGGAATTAGTTGGGGACGCTGGGATCATGGTGGTTATCTTTAATGGATGAGTGTCACATAGAAGGGAGCTTTGTGCACAGATGTTTGAGTTGATGTGTATCACGCTGCCGCGCAGAGATTGAGAAATAGAAGTGGATTTGGTGTCGACTTGGATGTTGGAGGGAACTGAATTGAATGGAGGATTGGAGACGGACTGAACAGAGAGTTGGAACTGGACTGAGCTGATAAATAATTAATGCTGAACGAAAATTGGGAGTTGATACTGGACTTAAATTGGGAGTTGGTGCTGGACTCGATTGGGAGTTGATACTGTACTTAAATTGAGAGTTGATACTGGATTTAAATTGAAAGTTGATACTGGATGCAACTGGCAGTAAATACTGGACTGTATTGGGAGTTACACTGAACTGAATCGGAACCTGCTACAACACTGAATTGGAACTTACTATCGAAACAAATTAACAGTCTATATAAGACCAAACAAGGAACCCCCACCAACACTGATTTGAAAATTGACAATTTTTAAGCCGCGATTCATCGACTATACTCAAGAGCCCCCGACCACATGCAATCCCGCCAACTTCACCGCCATTCCCCCTACACCGCGCATGCCATCTCCCTTCTCAGCGTCTCGGTCTCGTCCCCGCGTACGAGGGAAGACCGTCGATTGGCAGCCGCGACGTGTTAATCGTTGCGTGTTCCCCAGCGACGCGCTGAACCTGCATCGTCCGCGGGATCGTTCCGCGTAACGAGCGATAACGATCGCCGAGCGGCGCGAGAGTTGACCGGGGGTCCCGCACGTGTCCGAAAACACGACGCCGCGTATAACGTCGGACGAGCGATCGCGCCCGGTAACCCCGCGCTCGTTTGTTTCCATCAATTGCACGCGAGATGCCGTAGGGTCGTCGTCGTCGTTGCATCGTCGGAAGGCTCGCCGTGCCGACGATGCCCCCTGAGTCACTCAATAACACCAGCTGTGGTATTTTTACTGACCGACCTCACACGGCAATTCGCTGGTAAGACCGCGCTGATGGATGTCGCGGGACGTGGATGACGTCCGTCGTCGTTCCAGGCGGCCGTGGCGGCAGAGACGGAGGGGAGTGTATAGCTGCGACGTTAGTTTTTTCAGACACGTCGCCGACGACGTCCAGCACGCTATAAAGAGGGACCGCGTGACGGCCAAATACTTTGCGATCGGTGCGATTGGTGGGCTACGACTGGCGTAGGGATGTTGATAAAATATCGATATATCGAAATATCGATAGTTTTTTCGCGAAATATCGATAGTTTCGGCTGATATTTCTTAACCCGATATATCGATAGTTCGATATTAAAATCTCAATATCGGCATCAATATATTTTTATATCGAATAGCGGAAGTAGCCGAGAATTTCGTGTAGTGGAGTGTAATTATTAAAAAATATCGTCTACAGCGAATTCGATTATATGGAACTATTTTAAAAAGATGATGAGTTTAAAAACATGAGAATTGTATCATGCAATTTGTGTGGATAAACTTATAAAACTAGTGGAAATAGAATCAACCAAATATTTCACGGACATCCAATCCATTAAAGTTTTGGATAGACAGCCGACACTTTATACCGGTACTGTCGAAAATTGGCCAGAAATATTTAATTACACCTCGATCAAAGAAAGAGTTTTCTTAAAAACTATTTCTCAAAAATACTGGTTCAATTAATTTTTGTATTTGTGTATTTTTTAAATTTTTGTATTTTTTCCCAGTACCTGCTGAATAAACATAACGAAAATAACGTATAATTTGTTTAAACTGTACCTCAATAATTAAAAAAAAGAACCGATATATTGAAATATCGATACTTTTTTCCGATATATCGATATGCGATATTGATATATTTGAAAAATATCGATACGATACATATCGATACTTCTAAAAATATGAACATCCCTAGACTGGCGCGACTGGAGCAAAGGTGGAGCCTTAACCCTTTCACAGTGTAATAAAATGATACGAAATTATATAGATACGCGATAAATATTTATTTTTGTTATTATCTAAACTATTTGCATCCGCGATAATAAATACAAAACTAAGTAGTTTAATACTTAGACTACACAGTTTCGTATTTGATGGCTTGTCTGAATCTGTGTCCTCCTACACTGTGGAGGGGTTAAAAATCTACTGTTTGGGTAATGCGGAGGTATTGGTGCGGGGACCGCCTAAGGGCGTTCAGTTACTATGGGGAATATATGCGAATGAAGGTCGACCGCACGCGGTATACAGCACGACAGGGATCAGAATAATTTAGTAGATAAATATATACGTTTTTGGTTGACCATAATTTTCCACGATCCGTCGAAAGTGAAATTGGGTTTGCTTCACTGTTTTGCCTCGTCTCTTTCGTCCAGCTTCCATGGATTATCTCGCCCACCGCCTCCCTCATTGATTAAATTGCTCGATTCCACCGGCGGTTACAGCAAATTGCGTTCACGCGGCGAACAGTTAGGCGACTTTCTCGTTATCTGCTATGCAATTCGCGCGCGTGCACCAGCTACCGTTCGCATTCATTAAACACTTGATAGCCGGCGGTTTACGTATGCATCAATCGCCAACAGCCGCGGAGTTTTCCACTTTGGGGGGACGTTACGATAAATTTAATGATATGGCAAGTAACGGGGCTTGGAATAGGTATTTATGTGGGGCGGGGCGCCGCGGAATAAACAAATGTGTGTACATATTCTAATTTCAGTATGTGTCGACTGGAACTGGAAACACGGAATAAGCTTTGACACACAGATAATCAGCCTAGCTGGAAATATAAATACTCCACGGTCTACTGATAAAGTGTTGACGGAATAACGGATTAAAGCAGTGATGAGTTAAAGTGTTAAAGACATTAAGATTTGCGGTGGTAAAGGGTTAAAGTATTATGGGCGTATGGTATTAACGAGTTAATGTTTAAATATTAAACGGTTAAATCGTCACAGTTTCAGTGTTAAAGGGTTAGAAAGTTAAAGTTTCAGTGTCAAAGGAATAAAAGAGTTAAAGAATTAAAAAGTTAAAGTTCCAGTGTTAAGGACTTAGAAAGTTAAAGTTTCAGTGTCAAAGGAATAAAAGAGTTAAAGAATTAAAAAGTTAAAGTTCCAGTGTTAAGGAGTTAGAAAGTTAAAGTTTCAGTGTCAAAGGAATAAAAGAGTTAAAGAATTAAAAAGTTAAAGTTCCAGTGTTAAGGAGTTAGAAAGTTAAAGTTTCAGTGTCAAAGGAATAAAAGAGTTAAAGAATTAAAAAGTTAAAGTTCCAGTGTTAAGGAGTTAGAAAGTTAAAGTTTCAGTGTCAAAGGGTTAAAAAGTTAAAGTTTCAGTGTTAAGGAGCCAAAGAGTTGAAATTTATTTGTTAAAGGATTAAAGTAGTGAAGGGTAAATGGATCTGAGTATATCAACGCGAACACTGCTACCCAGCGAAAAACAAATTAGGTGGTTTCCACCGTTTGAGTCCTCCCCAACTAATCTGTACCTCACAGTATTACACGTGGCGTATGTGATTCGCCCGACGATAAATAACAGTGTCCAAAAACTATACAGAATGCATCTCTCTAGTCTCTTGACTGTCGACACCTCTAGTGTGCTGTCATCTGTACCTCCTATCGCGTTTACGACCCCACTGTATCTCTTCCATCCGCATATTTATCGCTGCGCTCAGACCAAAATGTCGGAAGCACAGCGAGGGTGAACGTATCTACGGAGAACGGTTGCCAACGGTTGACGTACTTACAATCCCACTGCGCGAAACGGTGTGTTAATGACTTAATAGTACCCAAAGATCTACTAGCTCCTCCCCTCCAAATCAGCTCGGTGATGGACGACAGTCAACGTATTCGTGACCAAAACCTGTATTTCGGTAGAATTCGCTATATACTTTTTTAAAGCGTTAGTAATAAATTCCCTACGATTTTGAAATTAGTCTAACACAAACTGTGCTACATTTTCAGTAGCCACACGTAACAGAGTATATCTACACCTGTAATAGGGTATGTAGAAATGTATATAATAAAGAGGTTATGGATGTTTCTTAGGTTATCTGATTACGCGATATCAAACAAATGCACCTCGTTCGTTTTATCAACATGAAGAGCAAAATTGTCAGTGTCAACACTGTAAAAAAAGTCTCAATTCTTGGACAGCGGGTAACTTAACTGTGGGTCAAAAGTGAGGTTAGTTTTAGTCTATACATTTATCTCAGAATCTCAAAAGATCGCCTCAGACTGAAACTAAGCTTTTCTATTTGAAGCTGATTCAGTTATGCTCCAAGATTCTTATTTTCCCCAAGAAGTGACACTAACAAGTGGCAGAATGGAACTAAAATAATTGGTTGCCAGGAGACAAAGGGGACTCATCCAACATTTATAAGGCTCTCATTTAATCTTTATAAGAAATAAATGAAATTTTAAAAAAATACGTAAATGGCAAAAAGGTAGGTACTATTAAAATTTTTGTGAAATAAATGTACATTTTTTTTAGTAATTACAGTGTTTACGGGCCCGCAGGGCCCACTTACCATCAGGCAATCTGTCACACTCGCCAGTCTGGCACTGCTAACAATAAGTAACACGTATGGTTTGGTACATAAGGTGGGTCAAAATGGACCCACCATCCGTCAAGCGAGGGTTAAGTCCCATTTAGAAGCACACCCAGCGGAATCATAACCTAGAACAGTTTATGCACTATCGTATATACTATCTCCAACAAAACAAACCCAAATTCTGCCACAAGTTTAATAAAAACCACCCATATCAAGCGCATCAAGTTTCCAAGACCATTATCGCACACGCAAGAGAAGAGCAAACTCCGAGGATCCTCCTTAAGCGAAAACAGTCCCTGACACCCGGCGCGGAGCTGCATTCCCCAAACCTTATCGGTTATCATCGTCGGTCGCGCGCTGGAAATAGTTTCTCGCCGACATTCGTTCACCCCCCGCCCCTCGGCGTCACCTTTTTCCCGCGGCGTGTAGCTCGAAACCGGGATTCCGAGGACGCGCGTTGCCACCCCGGCAAGAAAGGAGAAGAGAGGACGGTAGACAGAGTGTTCCAGAGCAGTGTCGGCGCCTAGAGGCGTGCGAGCGTTTGTCCATCGGTTACCGCAAAACTTGTCCCTACGGCTGGCGTGCGTTATATGAAAGCTACGATATACATAGCACGCGCGGCGACCGGTGGGGGTAGTGCAGTGGCCCGTGCCGCCTGAAATACACGGGGACAACCGACTCTCTGGCACTCGACTCCATTCCGAGTGTGCCAGCACACCGAACATCTCGTTCCCCTCTTTCCCGTCGAATCGTCCTTCCTTTTCCCTCCAATTCCTTCCTCCTCTGCTCATCCTTTTCTCCGCAACGCGCGGTGATCCCCTTACCCTCTGTTCTTCCTTTTTTCTGCAACGCGCGGTGATCCCCCTCTCATCTGATCATCCTTTTCCCTCCGTTGGTGATCCCCCTCCCCTCCGCCCGGTGATCCCCTCCTTGTTGCGCCGCCGTATGGTCGTTTGCTCTTCAAACTCAAACGCGCCTTCCCCTCCCTCCCTGCCCCTCGCTTTCGTACCTTCCGAAGAGCTCTTCACGCACGAGTGCCCCAGCGGCTCCCTTGTCGGACACCGTCGATACTACCGTTTCCTATCCTCCTCTCCGCCCGCCGCTCCGTAAATCCTAACTATTTGGGAATTATGGAACGACGGGCTCAGGCTTTTTTCTTTGCCTCCTGTTGTTTTGGTTGCTCCCGGGCCTGTCTCCCTTTGCTGGCTTCTCCTTCGGCGCGCTCTCGCCGAACGAACATTCGGGGAGTGTAGGGAACCGTGATGGATGTTTTCAACGCCTTTTTTTCGGGTTTCGGTTTTTGTGTATGGGGTGCCGCGTGTTGGATTACGCTGATTCTTTCGGCTGGCGCGCGCTGCTTGGGCGAAGCCGAGTTCACCCGATCATGGGACACGAGTTGTTAGGGATTGGCAGCTTTTGCTGGTTGTTGGTGGCAAGTGGATTTTTTGGAAGAAAATTGGTGATTATTTTGTCTGGACGATTTTTTATAGTGTGATTAGTATGGTGGCCTGAATTAGGTTCAAAACTTTATTCAGTGATGCAGGTAGGGTTGCAAACTTTTTTGAGAAAATATAGTGCTTATCGGAGGAAATTGGTACAAACAAAAACTACATTAAAACATCTTATTTCTTAAAAGTATATTTTTTGTGCATTAGGTATGTATATATTTTGTAACACGTCAAAGATTTGATTCTTACGAAAGTCCAAATTAACATATATAAGGAGCTGATTTTTTTTATGAGAAATAGACTGGTATTGTTTCTCCCTTCCCGCCACTTCATATTCATTATAGAAAAAACCCTCGATGCTAAAGTTTAAATTCGCAAATTAAAGTTTTAATGTAGCCATAGAATAAAAAAAATAAGTAAAAATTGTAGAATTTTATCGACGTATCAGAAATTGGTATAGTATTTTTACGCGCTATATCTTTTTATAGCAGAATATATTACACTAGGCGAAAATATACTACAATACTCTATATTATAGTATACATGGTTGGCAACCCTACCCAGGTTAAAGTTTCAGACAATAGAAATTGCCCCAAAAAAGCACAGGGTGGGTGAGAAAATTTGGTAGTACGAAAAACTTTAAAATATACATCGCAATAAACGCACAATGTAAAAAAATAATACCACGTTTATTGCCTCTGAACAGAATAATAATTATAAACTACATTAATTACATATATTGGAGTCCAATGCACACACAGTTCACTGTACTACCTTAACACTTATTTTCCTCTAAAACGAAGCACCATGTTCAAAGTTCAAACAGCAATATAAGCATCTAACAAGAAAAAATAATAACCATTTCAAAACGTACCCTTATTTCTCCCAGAACGCTACCGAGTCGCATAATCGACACGCAGCAAAAATTTCACCGCGTTTCGCAGAAGCCAGAAGCCCGCGGCGCGTGTAAAAATTCTGCAGCCACCGATCCTGTGCGTTTCACGGTTGATGCTCGCGTAAAAAATACATTTTATACGATGCAGACTGGAGGAGTTTACGCGTTGCCTAAAAATAATCGGGGCTCGGCATCGGGCGCGGAAAGAAAACGCGTTTGTCAGAATATTTAAAAGGGCCCGCCGCACGGCGTCATTAACGATTCAATGTTTTCGCACCTTGCTACCAATAAATTTGCCCACCCCACGACTTTATAACGTCCGCTTTTGCCGGGCTACTGACATTCGCCGGACTCCCCGCCGAGCTCTCCTCTTCGCTTTTAGTCGCTTTGTAGCTTCTTTCGTCGCGTTTACGCCCCTTCGCTTCCATCCTCCTTCTTTCGAATTCCTGTTTCGCAGCAATTCGTTTAGGAAACGAGTAATATTGCAGGCCTTCTGTAGCAGAATCTTGATAGTGATGCTACGGTTGACGTTTGCTTGTAGCGTGGATAGAAAGTGGTAGAGGTCTGTGGGGGATTTAAGGAGAAAGGGCCAGGTGGCAAACATTGTGGGACACCCTGTATACGTAACAGAATTGCAAAAAAATTTAAGCGCGTGCGGTATGAAAATTATGGGAAACAAAAAACATACTGTTTAGTTAAAATCATAATTTTTTTGGAAGATGTGGCCCTGAGAGGGGGGGGGGGGGAGCTTAGGCAGTAGCCCAGGCGGCAACTGCTCATCGGCCGCCCGTTAAATCTGCCACTGATACCGGTGTCCTAAGCAACAATCAGGTTTCCAGTGCGCAGGTACAAACAGAAGAGTGGAAGTGGGCGGAGCTAGTTGCTCACTCTGCTCTGCAGCGCGTAGCTGGAGGGGATAGCGATGAACTAGATTCGAGGCGTTGATATTGGATAGTTAGGATGGAGAACACCCTTACAGACTTCTTTTTACAGACGTATTAAATTAATTCCCCAAGTTACAACAATTATAATTTCAATTCTAAGCCTCTGATCAACGGTTGCTGCTGTAGAATCATCCCTAGTGACAGTAGTAACATTGTCGTACGCTTCTCTTAACACCTATCGCGGTTGCATCACATGACAGAGACAGCACTGCGTTATCACATCCTTTTCCTCGTGAGCAGCTCTAGTAGCCTGGCATTATTGCTCTTTCCCGGTCCAACAACCATTATTAATAGTCTTTACCCGTTGGCATCGACTATCCCCCGAGCAAAGAACTTAATATGCATTATTATCCGTTTTATAAATAATTGAGTTCTTCACAACCCCCTCCTCCCCTCTATCTCCCTATATATTACGTAATTACACGTTATGCAAATAATCACGATTCTCGTTCGAGTGGTCGCTGAATGTGCAACACAGCGTTCAGGATCGAACGAACCGATTCTGTTATATCGAGCATGGTCGATCGAGTACGCGCGAGTTGCTCGTCGTTAGCGATGGCCCTAAGGTCGTGTTCAGATTTATTGGCCGGTGAGTTTCGTGAAGGGTATTCTTCCACCACCCGCTGCTTGCCTCGGTGCTACGTTTCTCTAGCTTCTCACCAAGAACCTAAGCAACTTCAACTACCACTCCACGATCGTCAGGTGGTGGTGGCTGATTTCTCCTCGCGCGCTGCTCGCGAAACCGAACTCACCGGCCAATATATCTGAACACGACCTTAGGCGCATCGAACTGCTTCGAGTATTGGACTGAACTTTCAATTAGTAGATGCAGCACTATGGTATGTAGAATAGTATACCTGCATATATGTCGCTAGCGTTTGGTCCTTTATTATCTAGGAACTTGTAGCGATACCTCCGTTACTCGCCACCAGATGGCATTTCCACCGATCCCGCTCTCTCGCAAGTACTCTCTCAACTACAGTTTCCTATATATACCTGTTTCGTTCTACTTCCCTACGTACCCGCGTCTAAGGCAGGGTCTGCTAGGTAAAGCCGCATTGACGAAGTCCACTGGCAGGTCCGCTACGAAACCGCATTTCTTTCCTTTCCTCCTTTTCTGTTCTACCTTCAACTCACACCCTCCACACGCCTTTTCACACAACGGCCCTTTGTGTGGCTCGCCCACAGGTGTTTGTAACATAACATATATCCCTGCACCTTCAATCTCTTTCCACCTATGGTAACACCCTTGGGTTCGGGTGCTATGGTATTGTGTACGCGCTCTTCAGTGCACGCAGTGCGTGCGGGGAAGAACGCCGCCCAAGGGCTTTCAGCGCGACTGCGGTCAAGAAACGCGACTAAAGGGGAGTGTCGCACGCGGCATATGCTAAGCAGCTAAGCGTTTCAGATTGTCAACCTGGCAAAGGAAATTAAATAAATAAGTGCTGTCTTTATCATCAATCGCATATAATAAATTGAAACACCACTTGTGTGGACCCTGGCACTCCCAAAGAAGGAAAGGGGCTTTGTAAAAAGAAAATAAAACTGGATTATATTCTTTAAATAATTTGTATAATCACCTACTCCATTTTATTGAATTTTCATTAAAATTATATTTATCCGTTCAACCCCCCCTCCCCCAAGATTAAATCTTGAGTACGCCACCACTGTACCCACCCTTTGTTTTTTATCTTTTAATTATAACTACTTTCCCCTTTTTCAGCCGCCCTTCGCCTATATTCAATATACACCCACAACTCTGCAAAATCCGACGCTAACTCCTTAATTCCAATATCCCGCAACAAAGACCCCAGTGGCGCTAGTGTCAATTCAGATAGTGGTTAGTTTCCGAGCAGAGATTCGGACGCTCGACATGCCCAGCTTTCTCGCTTCAGAGAGCATCTCCTCCTATCGTTATTCCTATTCAAGCGAGCCGCGATGTACCGACACCCACACGGCCCACGCGCTATCGTGCGCGGATCGAGTCGATTCTGTATATTTGCGCGCGCGCACGTAACTTACGATATCCGGTACCCTGGCGTCGTCCGTCCTACGTTTGCGGAACGACACCACGGGGCCGGCGAAATTTTAATTTCACTTGACGTCCGCCTGAGTACACCGCCTAACGCTTACATTGAAAACATTCCCCTCCTTTGTGAGAGCAGGATATAATTCCTTGACTGCTACTCTTGGTCGCGGCGCGGGACGGTGGGGGGACGGTTGGCTCGGTGAACGATCCATTTCCGTTTCGTGGAACACACTACTTTCGTTTATTTGCTCCTTTTTCAATGGAACTATTTACGTCGTCGATCGTGGTCGTGGATATGTGGCCTTGAGTGGTCGATTAAAGTGGGGTGCAGTGTAATTCTATAATGCACGGTTGTTGAATGTCTTCCACAGTTGCGAGATCCTTGGTGGCCGCGAATATTTTCTAACCTCTTTGGCTTCTTCAGAATAGTCTCATTGAAGTTTCGTAGTTTTGGGAGGGTTTAGTAGTGGGTTGAGAATTATGGTCCAATTCAGCCCTGGTTCTAGCCTTCCGCCAAGGTCAGTTCCATTTTGTGTGAATTTTGTAATGCTCAGGAGCAGAAATGAAGTATCTGAAAAAGAAGGGAGACCCCAGCTCAGAACTGAGCAAATAGCAGTGGCGCTGCTGTAGAATTATAATTGACTCTAGATTCGTCCAAAAGTGAGACTCCCAATTGAAGAGTCCTGGTAGAAAACACTGTAAGTGCCAAAATAAAAATAAAAAGAAAATTTATTAAAAAATGTTTTACTTAATTTTATTTCTGACACTTACAGTGTTTTCTACAAGGGCTCTTCAACTCATCAATAATACAAAAACTCATTCTTCTTTAATTATGAAACACAGTTTTGACGAGCTACACTGAAGTAACTAACAAAAAAAACTCCCCAAAGCTTCTTAAATTTTGTTCGCAATAACTCCACCAACCATCTGCAACCAATCACCCACTCTGCCTTCACACGACCTCTATAGTCCCCGAAATTGTATGCCGAGGACTTAATTCCCCACAGCCGCATCTCCTACAACATCCAATCGAATTCAAGTTCGCCATAGTCGAATTCGCGTAACTCCACGACAATGCCCCTGAAACGTCAGTTGGCTGGCGAAGAGCAAAGAATTGTTTAGACATGGGGGAGGGGGGAGGGGGGGATAGAGAGGAAGCATATGGCGTGTCGAAGGAAAAAAGGAAGATCGAGAAAGTTCACAGAAAGCGATCGAATGGCGGTGGAAATAGTTGGAAAGAGAACAGGGTGGTGATTTCGAGGCAAAATTGATAGGGCAGCACGGTAGTGCATAAGAGTTGATGGAGGGGGTAGGGTAGGGAGGAAATGAGGTAGCCTGCTCGGGAATGGGTTGCGGTGATCCGGACCAACGACAAATACGGTCATAATTACGCGTGTAAGGAAGTGTAACGGCGAACCTGCCCCTTTTCTCTCGTCGAGGTTTGGCCATTTTCGGACGACGCCCTTGTACGGACATCGCGCGACGATTTTTCTGCACGGTCTCTCCTGGCTGGACTTATCGTGTCGTCCGATCTCTAGCGGGTTTCTGGCGCCAACAGTCGCGCGAATTTCAATTTATCTCCCACTCCCCTTCTGACGCTCGATGTTTAATGCAACATGTAGCCAAATTTAATGCAACGCTTGGAGACTATTGGGAAATTACTGTGGCGAAATTGTGGAATGATGATTTTCGGACGGTTTCGTCGAGAAGTTTACGGTTTGGAGATTGGATTGCTTGCAAAAGCCGTGGATAGAATGTCGTGGCGTTTTCTTATGATAAATTAACACTTGACGATATAATTTATTGACGGAGCAGCGATTGTTTTACTTAATGCTGCGATAGGAAACAGTGTAGTAACTTATTTGATAATTCTTACAAGAATTACTGACACCAACGTAATTTAATTTGAGAAGTATTCCTAAAATTTTGTACTAAACTCGCGAGATGTTCTAATACGTCACTCGGGGAAGAGTACAGTTGGCAAACAAGTGTAAAACTACCTATGTTTCAGTTCCTTTCTTTCAGTACTAAGTGAACATATCGTAAACAATTTTTGCTTCACATTTTTGTCATATATTCGAATTTATTTCGATATAAGATTTTCACTGTTCAAGCATTGTGTGAGTTTTAATACTGCTTTTTTGTAAAACTTTCATTTTTTACGGTTTTGAATGCTCAGAACTAAAATTATTCTACATACTTTTCTAAATCGACTGATCAATTTGTAGCCGATTCACTTCTGAGCAGATATAAAAAAAATGATCAAAATCGCTTCAGTAATATCCGAGAAAAAGGTATCTGTATGAAGGCAAAGACACACGATTTTGCAGGAGAACGTTTTTCTCCCAGTTCTTTTTGAATTTACATATTTTTAATGCACATAGACTTGCCCGAAAAAATCTGATTAAGTCAAAAACTTCAGGAAAGGTCCTACTTTTTTTTAGTAAAACATTTGTTTCTGAATTTCTGGTCATTTTCGACTGTACAATGATACAGGGTGACAATTTTTATCACCGAACCTCATGCCCGATCCCATTTCTATCCCCTCCCCCACGAAGTCGACCCTATTTCCAGTAACCAAAAATCTACACCTTCGGTTACTCCAGATCTGCGTGCATCGCCGAAGCTCCACCAGAGCTCAGTTTCTCGCGGGATAATCCGAGGCGACGGGGAGAGAAACGCGAAGCTTCGGAGCCCGATCCGCTCGCAACGCCCACGGCTATGCAAATCGAAGACGGGACGTCCCACGCGGCACGGTGTCCGCAGGTACCGTAGAGCCGAGTCCTCGGTGGGCGCAACGGAAATCCGCCGAGTCAGCATTAACGATCGTCGGAGCGTTGCTCGCGAGCGCAGCAACAAGTGGCAGTCGGCGGACAAGCATCGAGGGGTCGCGCTCGATTTGGCTCCGGTTTCCCTATATATGGGCCTGCGCGTACGCGCGGCGTCAGGGGTCGAACGGTGACGGCCGTCGCCGACGATCGAGCGACGTCGACGCGTGGACAGTGGACGCCGAAGGCGACGCGCGTCCGTCGGGCGCAACGGGCCACCAGACGCTGCGCGACGCTTGGCGCGGTTGGTGAATGGCCCCTTGATCCAGATTTTTGTAGGGTGATTTTTGCGCACTCAGGGCTACCTATATATAGCACTGGCCACTCGGCGTCCCATCGGCAGTCCCCGTCTCGGCGACACCGCGAGACTAACAGGGAGGAGACATCTCCCCCGCCTTACGCGACCGCTGTCCCTAGTTGCCTTCGTTTTGTACTTCTCTCGCGTCGAGATTCCGTGCTGTTCCACAATTCTATTTCACTTTTTCGTTTGTTGACTTTCACCCCCTGTTTCCATCGTGATTGTCCTGCGATGTTTGCTTTGCTATTTTCTTTTTCTTTCTGGGGATACGCCTTGTTGTATGCTTACTTTGTAGTGGATTCGGAATTGTGGGATGAAGGTGGGCAATGTTAAGGCACGGTTAAACATGTGCAATGCGCGCTACAGAACATCATTACAAGGGTAGATTTTTATGCTTCGGCGAGAAACGTAGGACCTCGTACTGTAGGAAATTTTGAGTGTTCGGCGCGCAATGTGCACTGTTGCACATGTTTAATTCTACGTTTAGGGGAATCTTGATCTTTATTGCGGGCCGAGGAGTCGAGTTGGGTAATTGCAGTGGGTTTTGAAGGGTTTTTAATGTAATTTGGTGGGAGATTTAAACTGTATGTAGTTGGAGGAGGGTGAAGTTATATGGTAGAAAACGAGAGAAATGGGGAACATGTAATCTTAGATTTGTCCCATTTACAAACTGTGTACGATTTCCCATTTCACTACTTTAAATTTCCATTTTAGGTTAAGTTAGGTATAGTCTTTTTTTTTGGCTGACATATACTTCTATATATTCCAAAAGATGGCGCTTCAAGAAGCTTCTTATATTGCCCAAAGAACCCTACTTAGTGATGCCACTTGGGGCACTAATTCCAGTAAACTATATATCAGAGGTTTCTTTCCAAATTTTAACCGAAACCACTTTAATCCATTTCATTTTTCTTTAACGCGCGTTATTGTAAATTTCACGTGTCACACAGGGCCCAAGGGGGAGCATTGTCTCGCGTGGCCGGCCATTTGGTCATCGGACCGTGTCCCGTCGGGCAACGGATAAATTTATTCCAAGTCACTAGAAAACGCCGCCACTAAATCGGCACCGACGCGGCTCGCGAACAAAGCGGCATTGTTTCACTCGCGCGCCGGTAAAACATCGCGCGTCTGTCAACCTGCGACACGCGCGGCGGTTCCCCGCGTCGCTCCTTCCTATGCATTTCAAGAGATATGGAAACGCGTTAGGCCGGGTACTCACGGGTGTCATGAAAAGAAACGTCTCGTGTGGAAAGGCATTTCCACACGAGACATATACGTTTCAGATATTTTACACATTTGGTGGTCTTCGCTCTCTTGGGTTTTGCTTTACACGCCACGCGAGTGGACCTTACTCAATTCGCCATATAAGTTCTATCTAGATATCCTAAATAACAGTTATTTTATAAAATTTTGGAAAAAATGTTATTCAGTTAAAATTATTTTTTATATAATTGGAAGCCAGTTGTCATTAAATCTCAAAGAAATTTCTCAAAAAATGAAATGATTAAAAAGTTGTAGTTTTTACTTGTTATAAATTAAAATTTGTTTTACTACCAGTAACCAATACAAATGATCGGTATTTTTTCAGTACCAGTAACCATTATCACCGATCCGAATTTTATTTTCCTTTTGAGATAACCATTATCGACGGTAAAAAATTCTGCTTACATTCGATCATTGTCAATTATTCTTATTAATGCTACTGATAATTAGTATTCATTGATAACATGAAAAAAAATTAAATACCAAACTAATATATTTTATTAAACATACAAACGGTATGAAATAGTGTAATTTAGATTTCCACCGTATTGTCTAATAATTTATGGTATGAAAGTATATGAAAATATGAGGCAAAGAATAGTATCAAAGATATTGAAACAGATATTCATAATGGTTAGTCGTAACCAAAATCATTTAATTAAATATATTAACTCTTACGCCATAACTTTTAAAATTTGTCTTATAACAGTTATCATGTCTGGTTCTACCGACCATACCACTTGAGTGTGCAAAACTATATAGTGCATGCACACCTGATAAATATTCAAACTCAGCTTGCTAAGAAATGAACCACATTACGAAATAATTTTATTCTACATTTTTGAATTATGTATTCAGGTAAAATCACCACCTTTCGACTTTTGTAGTAAGAGATATAGCCAGATCGTAAATTAAACTTCGAGTCGTTATCTATTCATATTTCCGACAATTATTTTGTGTCGACGCTCGAAACATGTTTAGTTTAATGCTCCGCTGGTTTTATAGCCTAGTTATATTTCTTTCAAATACTGTATAACCAGCTGCTGGATACTTTGCGTGTGGCATTGCACGCGTATGAACCCAGCTTAAGGCGCGCGGTAGGTTGGCTCGGGTTTACGCACGCCGTTTCGCGAGCGGGAACGCGTTTCGGGTCACCTGGTCGGCAGACCCTCGTATAACACAGCCACTGGATTAAATGCTCGTGTTGTAATATGGTATTTACGATGTCGTTTGCGGGAAATTAGTGCGACGCCGAGTGAATGCTGCAAATACACAGTTTGGGTCGTTGCATGGGTTCGAAAGGGAAACGAAAATGTCGGAATAATTTTCTGCAAGGTCTCGATCCCTTACCAGACGCGTCGTATATACCACACAATACATTTACTTTTTTTTATTCTACCTTGAAAATGTTATTACATATGGATTTCAGGAGAAAGTTTAATTAAATGTAAAATATAAGTTCTTATCTAGTAAATATTATTTATCTACCTGTTTATTACAAAATGGATGTGATAGAGTGCCTTTCTGAACATTTTCAGAAAATTGAACTTTCCCTGGTAAAACAGTAAAATCCTGAAAGTGTGTGTCTGACCACCAGTTAAAACCCCGCAATGTTACATAAAATGGAGTTGAAATCTTCGATTGACGTACGTGGGCAATAGTGTTTCGTGACCGAGAGAATTGTGTGGGCTTGGGTTTGATTTCAAACTCGCTTTTTCCTCGAACCCACGATTCTCCGATAATAACGGCACGTTTAGATTACGTCGTTTTACCCACAGCTACGTAATTACTTTTAATTTGGGTTATATTGGACTATTAGCGTTTCGTAACGTACTTCAACGACCCTAGAAGATTACTGAAATCGTGGCTGCGATGTAGGCGCGCGTATCTGTTCCGCGATTTTTTTTTCGAAACGCGTGTACCTGCGCGCGAACGGCGTGTCTACGTAGGTAGAGTCATCATTGCTCCTATATGTAGCCGGCACGTGCACCCTGAAGCGAAAGCACGAGACGCGAGGGCGCGTCGCCTACACTATGCCCGTCTATAGTCGGAACAAAATCTATTGGCCGTTTAAGGTCAGCGAGGCACTACCCCCGCCACTCTACCAGTGGAGAGTGTTCCCACCAATTAACAACTGAAGAGTGTCCCCACCACTCAGCTTCTGAAGGATATACCCACAATCATTGTCCAATTACCCTTGAGACTACATTCTTCTTTCACACTTTAAGCCATAACGCCCACAGTGGCAGCATTGTTTGTCAACCATGAAGTGGCGCCCGTCTTAGCGGCAGATCACCGATAAACAAAACACTTCACGTACGCGTCTGTGATCAGTATCCTATAACGCTTTGAGGCAGGGACTCCTACCGGTATGTAAAATCCCGGTATTATATCGGTATTTTTCGGTAGTATCTTCGTCCGAGACATAATATCGGTATAACGCTCATATCGGTATTTCGCCATTACAGCTATACCGATACCGATATCATACCGAAATCGATATTGTACCGAAAAATAAAAATACCGAAACCGATATCGTACCGAAAACAATCGGTTACCGAAAACCGAAATAAATACCGGTATTTTTTCGGTATTCGGTAACCGATTGTTTTCGGTACGATATCGGTTTCGGTATTTTTATTTTTCGGTACAATATCGATTTCGGTATTTATCTTTTTCGGTATGATATCGGTATCGGTATAGCTGTAATGGCGAAATACCGGTATAAAAATAAAATAAAAATACCGAAACCGATATCGTACCGAAAACAATCGGTTACCGAAAACCGAAATAAATACCGGTATTTTTTCGGTATTCGGTAACCGATTGTTTTCGGTACGATATCGGTTTCGGTATTTTTATTTTTCGGTATGATATCGGTATCGGTATTTATCTACAATCGGTTTCGGTATTTTTATTTTTCGTACAATAACGATTTCGGTATTTATCTGTTTCGGTACGATATCGGTATCGGTATTTATCTGTTTCGGTATGACATCGGTATCGGTATAGCTGTAATGGCGAAATACCGGTATGATCGTTATACCGGTCAGTGATGCCAGATCGAGGACGGGTGCCCTCGAGAATTTCCCCCACCTCGCGCACACTACGCCGGAGCAGCGCGTCCGTGAGTTGGACTCCGAAGCGCCGAGCTCATGGACACGCTGCTCCGGCGTAGTGTGCGCGAGGTGGGGGAAATTCTCGAGGGCACCCGTCCTCGATCTGGCATCACTGATACCGGTATTAAGTCCCTGCTTTGAGGTGCCTGAGACGCGATTCACCCAGCCGCGGGCTTCCACTTTCCATACCCCAAGAGTTAACCATATAGGTCCAGAAACATCGAGTAAATTGAGCACAGCTCCCTACTAATCTTCATTTCCGTGCAACAGCGTTCAGGCTACCATTAAAATTAATTTCCATGATAATTAAGCGCGATCCCCAACAGAGTACTTAAATCTCTATCCGTCTCAGATGGGTACCGGTGAAAAAGAAAGGACCACGCTGCAATTGCGTGCAGCTGTAAGGAGGCCGCGGGTACTCGGCTTTAAATCCTCTGCATATTAATGCCGATCGGGTCGCGGAGAAATACATATTCGATCCCAGCCGCACGTAGGTGTACACCTACGTGAAACCTGTAGCCGAGAGAGCAGGTACGGTCGCGCGATGTGTCGCTCGTGGTTTATACATAGCCGGGGACGGGCCGTGGCGAGGTGAGGGAGCGGGGGGACGGCGACGTGTGCGCCGATGTCGAAGAAGTCGCGAGGAGTGTCGCCTACGTGTCTGCCCACTTGCAGACGCGACGCCCGACAGCAACCTATGAGAAAGTGGCCCGAGCACCGGACCGGAAGATGAAGATAGCGGCCACATCCTCGTCGAGACGCCGCTTCACGGCCAGAGACCGTTGCGTAAGGGCGATGTCGACGGCTACGGACACGCACCTGGTTCACCGCTCTCTCGTGTTTTTCTTGTATTTTTCTTACGCTCGAGACAGTTCCGCTGGGAGCCGCGGAGACGCGACGTCGCGTTTTATTTTCGTACGGGCGCACGACTTCGCCCACAAGAAACATCCTCTGGGCATCTGGCCATTGGCTGGAGCCTCGCGTCGTCTCTGTATCCCACTTTTCCTTCCGCGACAAGATATCTGTCGTCGTGGTCAGCGTCTGGTGCTTGAGGTATTGATTAGGGGTGTTGGTTGGAGGAACTATTGATGAGTCGGGATGTGGCTGTTTCCAAGGGCCCGATTTTGTATCAGACTTAAACGCAAGGTGAACTGCGTTCACCTATTCACTGTGGGTAAGGTTACTATGGTGGAGTTCACAGTTATTGGCTGGTCTGGGCGGTTCCGCGAACAACTATCGAGGGGAAATCCCCTCCCTATGCGAGCCTTAAGGCGTAACCACATATTCGGCAAGATTGTTAGGTAAATGTAAACATTTGTACAGAAGATCGCGCAAACATTTGATAATAGTTAAACAGTGAATGCTAAATGTGTGGTTCCACCTTTATTATCAATTAATCCTGTTACCGAAGCTACTGGTTTCCTTTGCACAATTTTTTTCTTGGAATTAGTACGGACCACGTGTATTTTCATCTCCCAGCAGTAACGTAATCCAGAATAGCAGTGAGATGTTGAAAATCTGCCTTAAACTTCGTTCAATTGCATTTAAAATCCACTAGTTTCCGAGGAATTGACTTCTCTGCCTTCAACTGGACCTCGCAGCACATATTTTCATATACCTATAACATCGTTACCTGCAGTAGAACTGAAGCGTTGGAAATCCGCCCTAAAAGCAACCCGAACCTCGCACGGGGAACTACCGGTTCTTCTCGGTAAATATCTCTCGTCGAAATCTGCTCGTGCGACGCGTATTTCCATCTCTTTACAATGCCGTTATCTGGAGTAGCAATAAAGTGTTAGAAATAAGCCTTAAAGTCTCCGTGAATCGTCCCCTGTGGGCTACCGTTCTCCACCGCGGCCGCGTGGTATTTTCATCCCGTTTATAATGTCGTTATCTCGAGTGGCAATGAAACGTTAGAAATCGGATGACCGAGACGTATATACACAGTCGCGTTAAGATAAAATAACCTCTCCTCGCGGGACCCTCGACGTGTGTATCGCAATGTCACGTGACGTGAGGCCGTATACGATGCTAAAGGTGATGTGAAACTCGAGACGGAGCAAGACGAGCGCGAGCGGCCACTAGCGCGAGAGGGAACGAGCGGGAAAGTGCGGCAGCGTGACGGGGACGATGCATAGACAGTACAGACAGACGGAGAAGGAGCGAGGCAAGTGAGAGCGAGAGGGAAGGGAACGACGGACGAGAAGGGGAAGGAAGGAAGCGTAGCGCGCGCGAGATTCTTGGAAAAGAAACGAGATGGAGAAAAGTGGGGAAAAAACGAGAAAAAGAAAGTGGGCCCGCGGCGTGTGTTTGCGCGTTCACTCACCCGGGTGTCGCGCGTGTCGCTCTTCTTTCCTCCGTTTCCTTTCTTCCTTTTCCCCCCTTTCCTTTTTCATTTGCCACGGAGAGCGTTATTTATTTTAGCGAGCGCGGACGTACTCATGGCTGTCTGCTCCCGCGAACTCACGAAAGCGAGAGGGACGCGACGCTGGACAGTTCGAACGCAACCGCGATTTAAATGTCGCGCCGATGGAAGAAGCAAGTGCAGCGAGGCGCGCGCCCCGTCTTCCCGCGGACGTTACTGGATCCGCGCTCGCGAAAAGCATCCCGTGAATTTATGTAACCTGGCTGCAGACGAAATTAATAACTCGGCCGACATTACACCTTGCGGACGAAAACGTTGCTCTTTATCGCTGTCGAAAATCCCGCCTGTCTCACCCGTAATTTCGAAGCTGCGGCAAAAAGAGGTGGAAAAGAGAAATTATTACCGACCCGTTGCCAACATCCCTGCAACTTTTTTTAACGTTCCTTCAAGCATATATTCGTCCCGTTTATCGGCCGAGTTCGATGGAAATAAAACTCGGGCGGATATTTTCCTCAGAATTTTTTTTCGGGCGTTGTTTTTTGGCTTGAATTTTTTGACGTTCCTCGTGATAAGTGTGTGGTTAGGTGGTTATTATGTAGGTAGGTTTAATGGCGGTCGCGCGCGGAACGCTCGTCTAAATGCAATCCTGTATCCGACGGACGAGAGTCAACGGTCGACCGTTCGGATATTTTAGGATTAACAGTGGTCTATCCTGTCGTATTTTTCCTAAACGGACTACGGTGGAAGACTCATCGCGGTTCATCGAACTCCGGAGTTGCAAGCGCGCGCTCAACGTTATCCTAGAGAAGCACTATGTCTGAGAATAGTGGCAGAAACCGTGTTCCTGGGAGTCTCGATGAAATTCGTGGGAAGCTGGTTAATGTTCGGCCCAGAGTATCAGGGTACCAGACAGCTATAATTACTTCTAGTGTTACGTTAAAATGGGGATCCATTATCAACTCCGCTTCGTGAGATGTAGGACGTAGATATTCTACGTTATAAAGAATTTAGGTTAATGGAAATTCGTTTAGCCTTAGAATTCAAAGTTATCATTCTTTTATTTCTTGGCATTCAATTCCACGGGAGGATAAAATGTTGAAGAGTTAAAAACCTGCACTGTTTATTTGTAAAAAGTGTGAGCATTTATTTATGAGAAAACAGTTCGTTTTTGACCTCAGAATTTCGAAATTTATTTTATTATTGTTTATTTTGTTATAGTTACACAGAAAAGTGTAGAGGTTGGGATATGGAGTAAAAGTTTTTTTGATTCATCTTTCTGTTTAGTCTAAGCCAATATTTACGTAACGAAACTACACCAGCGCTGGTGCAATGAAACTGAATTATGCGAGAGCGAACCAAACACGACGCAACTGGCGTCGCAGTTATCGTCTCCTGTTTTTGCGCTCCTCGAAACGCGACTCGAGTCTGCGACGCTCGGGACGTCTGTTTTCCTTGCCTTCGAACTCAACCGTGTGCTACCATTTTTCATGTCTGACGGTCCTGGTTCTGGATCGCTCGAGTACCCTCCTTTTTTCGCGACTGCTGTCGGGGAACATATAGAGCTGCATTACTTCCTGCAATGTATTTCCCTGCGAACATAATAAAGTTGCCACCTCTTCAGTCAAGTTTTCATGTGGGAACTCACCTTTTTATAAGTGGTCTCCAATCTACTATACTTAACAAGCTTAAATTTTATTTGAATTTTAATATTCTTTCAGTCAATCTTTAAATAAATATGCCCACACCACAATGTGTACTTAACCCCAAAACGAGTTAATTCGTCTTTCCTTTTTTTTTCTTTTGTCATATTTAACTCATATCACACATGGGTACTACATTAAACTAAAAGTTTATTTCTTTTCTAATAATACTTTTGAGTAAATTGTTTGTTTATTAACTGGCCAATCTTTCTGTCTTCATTTGCATAAAAAATAACATCAAGCGATATTCATACCTGCTATAGGCAGGTCGAGTTAACTCTTTTTGTGTCATTTATCACTACCCAGCCAGGGAAACATTCAATCGAAAAATGAGCCGATTAACAGGTTAAACCCATTCACGAATTGTTCCCCATTCATCCCTGGATATATTCAAGCCCACCTAAAGGTGAAATTAGACGGCACGGACTGAGCCGGATTTACCTTTCAAGGGGCCCTAGGCTGAATATTTGGTTGGCCCTCGGTTAAATATAAAAAATAAAATGACGCTGATTTGATTTTTTTTATAATAATACTCGTATAATCGAAATAAGTATGTAATTTCAAAATTAACATTGAATAACAAAACTAAACATAACATTAAAATAAATAAACATTAAAGATACAAGATAATAAAGATAATATAAAAAAATGCCAATTTTTCGAAGAAAATATTTAGAATAAGGGGCCCCCAGCTAAACGGGGCCCTAGGCTTCAGCCTTGTTAGCCTATAGGGTAAATCCAGCACTGGGCACGGGGACGGACGAGCCGAGTCGGCGATCCATGAGCGTTCTCACGACGCGTCGGATCGGCGAGTCTCGCGCCAAGCTCGCCGATCTACGTGCCGTCTGATTTCACCTTAAGCCCTCTACTTTACGGACTCAAACGCACTGTGCGCAAAGGAAATCCCTTTCCGCGAGACATAGGCAGCCGCTCGCGCCTAGGCTCTCGCCATCCTTTATGTCCCATAATCTCCGGGTACCGCAGCGCGAGGAGGTGGCAGTCGTAGAACAGAAGGAAGGAACGCTCGGTCAAGACACCTCCTCCGTTTATGCAAATCGCGGCCAATTTACGGACGTTCCTAACTCCCACTGATGCTTTTCCATTGCGCTTAATTTATGCTAATCCATTTACACAAAACGTCGCCTGTGTGTAATTCGCGTGGACGCTGTTTCGCGGTAGACGGCTGGTTTCCATAACCTCACTTAACTCTTGGATGGATGGATTACTTTGACCGTTATTTAGATGCAGGGTCCATTTCTTGTCTCATAATTGTATTCATGCAGACCTCAGAATAATATTTACATTAGATTCTCACCTTCTTGTGACCTAAAATTTGTATTTTCTTGGAGAAGATACTGCTAATGAGGAATAAATATATAGTGTAAAAAACCGCGGAAAAAAATATCTGCAGGTGATGGGACTTGAACACGAGATCTTTGGAGTCTTGGCGTAGTAGCTAGCCGCGCCTTACAATTAGCCACTTCGGCTATCACAACCCTCCTAGTGTCACTATTTTCTAAAACCCCTTTTATTGTTATGAGGCTTTCTGATCCCACAGCACATAGTTTGATGCGTACCTGTGTTCAACATTGACACCAACATCCGTCAGTCGCGGGTTAATCTCGCTGAGCGTCGGGCGTGAAGGCAGCAGCACAAAAGCGAGCCTATCAGGAAAACAATGAACGGGCCCCGCTATTGGGTTTCCGTCCCCGTGCGCTGGGAGGGCGCGTTCAGCGTTCCACGAATCCAGCCTGCGGCCCGACGGTTCGAGATAAAGCGGGCGAGATTTTACAGTTCATAAGTTACAGCGGCGGAGTCAACGGTCTATGAAACGTTGGTATATGGGCCAAATTAGCACCGGCCACACTATACTCCACGCCGACACGGCTACGGCGTGCGTCCTATTCTCATCCTTCCAATAATAGATTAAACGTTTAGCGAGATTGGGCGCCTATGCTCTATCGCCGGTTACACTCTGTTGCTCGTGTTTTTCGCCGTTGTAAATCGCGGCTGCGACCGCCGCGGCTTTATCCTTCCGTCTTCTCCCGTCGGATTCCCCGCTGGAAGCGTTAAGCCTATCGAAAGGCTGCGTCCAAGCGGGCAAGCGTTGCTCATCGTTCGCTGAATTTTCGTGGGGCAGTATTTTCTTTTTTTGAGGTTATGAGGAGGTGATTTCGATGGAAGGGACCTCGAGTTGCGTTTCATTAGGTTTCGTTTCGCGGGATGGTGGAGTGGGGGCGTGTGGCGGGTCGTTCTGTGAATTTTAGAGAAACAGGCGATGGGCCACGGAGAGAGAAAGAGAAGAGGTCCATTAGGAGAATGTTGGATCGGAGCGACGGGGCGCGTCGGCCATGCATGCCGCGTGGCAACGGTTCTCTCGGGCTTTTCTCCGATTTCGATTCCTCACTGTCGGAACTAATTCACTCGCGGACGCTTTCTCCTCGATATTCGAGTAATTTATTGGTTTGTTGGCGAACCTTGGGTTAAACGGGGCGTAGGAAGCTGGGGAAGAAGGAGGTGGAATTTGTGGTATCTATTGGCACCGGGCGTCCCACCATTTATCGCCAGTGGGGGTTCCTGCTTATAAATACAAAGGGTATCAATAAACAGTGACTCAAAGAGAAACAGTTACGGCAGATTGTTTCTGCTGGTTGCAGTGGAAGCTGTATTGGTTGTAAAATTGATAGGTCAAATTGAAATGTGCGTAGTAGATATATCCCAAGTATATCAAGTATAATTCATATATATATTAAATATATTTCAAATATGATAAATATACTTCGAGTATGCTGAATACTCGCAGATTGTTTCTGCTGGTTGCAGTGAAAGCTGTATTGGTTGTAAAATTGATGGGACAAATTGAAATGTGCGTAGTAGATATATCCCAAGTATATCAAGTATAATTCATATATATATATATATTTCAAATATGATAAATATACTTCGAGTATGCTGAATACTTGAATATATTATTATAGTAGAAGTGTCTATAGTAAATATACTTTTATTATTGTAAATATATTTCGGTTATATTACATATACTTTTAGTATAGTGAATATACTTAGCGTAGTAAACATAGTAGAAATACTGCTGGTGCACTAAGTATATCTTAGTATGCCTAAGTATACTTCAACGATCATTACTATACTTAAGTATACTTCAACTACCCTATACATACTAAATGTACCTCAAGTATGCTACAAGAAGCTCGTCAAGTATACTAAATATACTTTAGTACCACTCTTGCTCCAAGATCCAAATACATATTCACCATCCCATTTCAATTAAACCACACGTACAAATACGCAAGTTTCGCCGAAAGTATATATTTTACAAGAGTTGACTATAGTTTCACAAAATAAAATAAGTGTCGTTCCTCCAAAGCCATTCGTAGTATACACGTAAGGTAAAAGACCCAATCCGTGGACACGTCCCAGTAGCTGGACACTGGTGCAAAAGAACTATTTTATTCAATTATTCAAATATTTAGTGAAATATATATATGAATATATTTTATTAAATATTTTAATAATTGAATAAAATAGTTCTTTTTTGGATAAAGTGGATGTAGGGGAAGTAGGGGCATGACGGGGTAGCGAGGTAAGATGGGGTATCTCCCTAAACCGTAATTAAAAGATGCTAGGCACGTGACAAATATATCATTAGGAAGCCACTGTGTTATAATAGTGTGGTCGCTGGCAAAAGCGAGTGGGGGAGCACGCGTTTTTTATTTATAGTTGTGAAACGTTCGCGTGCTGCGACGATGTTATTTCGCGTGATAAAAAGATTTGAAATAAATATATATTTAAGAACGGTTAGTCTATTATTTTTCTTCTATGATAATCTCTATTTCATGTATTTTAATGTGACATATTCGAAATTTCAATATTTCATTATTTGTTGTACAAATATATTAATCTTTGGAAAACGATGCTTTGAGGCAAGATGGGGTCCTTGATACGGGGAATGATGGGGTACCTCGACATAACCCCTAACCTCATTCCCCGCATGGTGGTTGTTCATGTGAGATTAAGCAACGTCATCCTTCTCTATTATAATTTAATTCAAATAAATCTCATTATTTTTAGTTCGAATTTATAAAATGGTTAGAACATATACAAAAAAAGCAGAAGAGGAGACTGCGAATGTTTATATTGTCAGGATTCATACTTGCAATCCACAGAGGGTTGGGTTGCCTGTCAACTCTGTCGACGGTGGTCCCACAATTATTCCTGCGCAGGGTTTGATGAAAATAATTGCGAAGAATTTCACATTTGTATCGAGTGCGAAAATACTTAGGTAAATCATTTCGATACCCCATTTTACCTCATTTTCGGTACCCCATTTTACTCCATTTTCGGTACCCCATTTTACCCCGCGGTAGGGGCAAGACGGTTTTTTTCCATCTGTTTTATAAAGTTTAATAACTTAGACGCCTGACCTCAGATAGTCCAAAGTGTGTAACAAATGTTAAATCATTAACTTATAGTTGTATTTGGAGTAATAAAGACTTAATTAATAGGTACAATCATCACTTTATTTGCATTTTTCCTTAGCTTCCCCATCATGCCCCTACTTCCCCTACTAATCAGTATTTTTGCACCAGTGTCCAGCTACTGGGACGTGTCCACGTATTGGCTCTTTTACCTTACCTCTCTCAGCTCAGACCTGACTCAGCAATTGTGAATGTACCCCCGAAGTGGGTAGAAGCTGCTCGGTGGACGGGACGGACGCGCGCGTGAAACGGCCGGCTATCAAGCGCTAATCGGGGAGAAGAAACGAATAAGGGGGGTTCGATAGGACAACATAGCGTGTACGGTTCGATTCGCATATTTGCGATGCGGTGGCGTGTCGAGGCTCTCCTCTCCCGAGCCGCCGGTTGCTTAGGACCGACTCTGCGCTTAGAACGACTTAGCACGCGCGGTGCAACGACCTCGCGCAACGAGCCTTGCCGTGTGTCTTTATTCCTCTCTTTCTCTCTTTCTCTCCCTCGCGAGCACAGCCAAAGCAAACGGACGAGTGGACGCGTACACGAACCCAAAGCAATTCAGCCTGTCGTTGTCGTCTAATAAACCGACCAGAAATATTCTCGCGGTCCGCGATGCCGAAACACCGCCCGACCGTCCTCGCGCCTTGCCGAGTCTTGTGATCGTTGATACAACACGAAACAGATCCATTTCACGATTATTCTGCAGGCATTCGGCGTTTGGGAACGGCCTATGCTGCGATTGGCACGTAGGTAGCGCCCCGTTAGTTTCTGTAGTTTTAGAGTTTGGAAAACAATAACATCGGAGAGCCGGCGTTGGGGGAATCGGTAACACCGTTGGCTAGGACTCCGCAGATCTTGGCATCGAGTCCCGTCGCCTCGGGTTCTCTTTTTCTACAACTCTTTTTCTCGCCTACAATAATTTAGACTGTAGATCGATGGTAGCGTAAAGTAATGATTCGATGGAAGTGACCAATTGTCTTTTCGATGGTCTTGTCACTTTCCATCTTCAAAAACTAAGTAGTAGTAGAATGACCCCTTCGGATGCAACCAGCCATGGAACGTAAACTCCCATTCACTGTCTCATTCTCTCACTGCCATTTTCGGCAAAAAGGAAAAGCGTGTGAATAAACTGCTCGAAATATCTGAGATGCCAGACAGTAAGGCCATTTACGATTCATGTAGGGTAAAGGACCCAATTACTGACACTTAACCAATTAATGTCACCTTAAGCTATTTTACTTAAAATAACGAATACATAAATAAACGTTGTAAAATGATACATATTTATACTATAGATTATATTCTATAGTTTGTTTTTTGTTATTTTAACTAAAATAGCTTAAGGTGACAGTAATTGATTAGGTGTCAGTAATCGGATCCTTTACCCTATGATGCAAATTGATCTCGATCTGGGAATAAGAATTGAATCAGCACTGAAGTTCCTCGACAAACTTCACAGTGATTCGTGCCCCTTTATAACTATATCGCCGTGCAAGACTGCTGCCGTCTGCCATAACTCCCTCTATCAAAAGCAACTTACGACTTCTTACGGCCGACCGGCGTGACAGCTGAACGCGTTAACATGTTACTTACCACCGGTGCGTTCGGTAAAACGGAGAATCGGCCGGTGTCGCGCGCACGCGACGTCGATTTGTCGCTAGGAATCGGGTTGTCGCGGATACGTGACGCGCGGTGGCGCGCGCGTTAAAAAGGAGCCGCGGCCAGCGCGTGCGCGCGGCTAAGCTAGGATCCCCCGTACACCCGGGAATGGAATAAAAGTGAAACCGCGGAATGAATGGAACACTCCCACCCCGGGGGCAGCGTTAATCGCCCGGTTCTGAATCACCGGCGCGAACTGGCGAACGCGTCCGCTTAAAAATCGCCGAGACGACGATGAGACGGCGCGCGAAACAAGAAACCGGCGACGCTGGCCAAAGGCTTGGTGAGAGAGGGAGGGGGGGGGGGAGGGAGAGGAGAGCCGCGAGCTGGGAAGAAGGAAAAAAGAGCGCGCGCCGTTCTCGCAAGGCCGTTGCCTCGTTTAAAAGTGGCGCCGTCTCACCTTCTTCCGCTAAAACAAAAAAAAAAAAGGCGCAGGAATAAAGGGAGAGAGGAAAAGGGCGGGTGGCTGGTGTGTATATGACTCGCGTTACGACGTTCTTCCCTTTCCGCGTAAAAATAAATGCGCGCCACCGAAAATACCGGCCTCAGACTGTTTTCGACGTATCACTTTAGTCTGGTATGTGGCAGGTAGTATACGCGGTTCTACATTTCGCGGATGAGGAATTAAGACGGATTGGGACCAGTACTCTGTTAGCTTTAAGTAGCTTGTAGTTGGATATTGAGCGCCGTTCGTTTTTGCTGGTTTGTGTTTAATGTTGACGTTATGTGTATGTGGATGTTTTTAACTTTTAATTAGGTGTGTGGTACAAAATGACATAGTTATATATGGGATGTCCTGGGCACCTCGTGTAAATTTTCATCACTCTTTTGCATAATGCTATTATTCCTCAATAAAAAGGAGTACTGAATGATTTTATGAGCAATAATAAATAGAAATTAAGAAATATTTTTAAATTTATTTATTTTTAATATATGTTTAGCATTATTACAAAATGTCTCACGAATAACATACTGTGGGTGCTAAAAACATTCCGCATACCTAATTGAAGGTTAATGGTGTAATTATAATTCTATGGACTGGACGCTGCGTCAGTCAAAATAAGTTTTCAATGCTGATGGGGCAAAATTAAATAAGTAGTCGCTCAAGGTCACGGAGGGACTATCCCCACTTCTCTACGGTTCAAATATCACAGCGGTCTTTCGTTTAATTTTAAAATGAATGTAAATGTAAATGGAATGTAAACTGAATTTACCCTGAATCTATACAGACTCAATTTACTCAGCAATTGAGCTCACACCAACCCTCTAACTCACATAATTAGAAACAAAAAACTTTTATCACCCCGTCTGCCATGAAATTAATTACACACATTCACCCCGCACAAAGCACATTAACACTTCTGCTAGCTGATAAAAAAACACACCAATCTGCAGAATTCCAGCGCGGATTCTGTGATTGCACGCCATCGAGCAAAAGCCATCTGAGCGTTCACTGGATCAATCGAAATCGCCTGTTTTGTTGCAGAATGCACGTTCGGCAAGCAGATACGGGAACTGGGCTCCACCTGGTTCGCGGATTTGGGCCCGCCCTTCGGAGTCATGTACTGCATCAAATGCGAGTGCATTCCGGTACGTATTAAAGTGGGTGTGCCCTCACGCATTTGCCCCGTGTCGGTGTGCATGCATCGCGGGGCCCGTTGCATTCGTCTGCGTCCGACCTATGACCCCTTTCCAGCCCGCGCCGCGTCGCAGTCTCGGGCCTTGCGCGCGTACCAACATTACTTTTCCGTGTAAAGACCGCGAGCCGACCCGACGCGACTTTTACGGGACTCACGGGCCCCATTATTCGCGGCGGTACCGCGAGCGCCGGAACACCGTGCGACACCGTGCTACAGGTCGTTCCAAAGCTTCTGGGGTATTGTTTTATTTTTTGTTTTTTTTTTTGGGGGGGGGGGGGAGGGGGGCATTAAGGCGAAAGAAAGATTATCGCGGAATATAATGCTGTTACATTAACGTAGATGTATGACAGTGGACAGGAATACTGTAAAGCTTCGCTTTTTCTGGCAAGCCGGTAGGCGTGGCAATGCCCTTTGAAGAGCGCTGTAGGTCGACGTAATACCCGAGGCACGAACTAAATCTCGATCTGGGTGACGTGACCCACGGAGACTTGACGTGCTTTCTAATCCCATTCCTGGTCCGAGACAGACTGGCGTCCGCTTCTGAGCTTGCCTACTGCCGCTGTATAGAAATGCGAGCGCGTGTATAGCGTGACGCATCGTATCGCGTCCTTTAAAACTCGATCGAGGAGTTCCCGTGGCGGCTCCCGCGTCATGTGCTCTCCCAAACGTGCACTTCCACGTACGGTCACGAATTTCTTCTCCGTTTCTTCCGTGTGTGTCCAGACGGGGCTAAAATTTCAGTGTACAGAGCGTCTCATAGATGGTGGTCCTAACTCCAAATATGAAATTAAAAGACAGAAATGATAATAAAGGATGATTACCATGGAACGTCTGCCATATTTGATACTTTTGTGTTTTAATAAGTTTCGTTATTAAATTTTTTGATTTTTTAAAAATGCATCGAGTCGGGGGATGATTGTTTTTATGATGAAAAGTATTCAGAAAGGAGTCAATTTTTCTGAGCCACGATCGATTATAGTCCCGCTCATGGTGTATCGGTACGATCGGTATTGTCCTGGCTCTTTTTGTCGGTGCGAAACTGTCCGCATTATGCGCTGCCACTCTTTTATTTCTGAGTCGAACATTCATGGGCCGCGCCTTCGTTCGATTATACATTTATCGCGCGTACGCGCCCTCCATTTTCAATGAAGCCGTCCGCACGAATCGAATCAGTTCCGTATGCCAGATCGAAGAACAGATTCGTCGATGACGAACCCCCATCTGCCATTTAGCACCACGACAGTTACCTTCCAATAATTTAAGCCCACCTTGAGTACCATTCCTGTGGTATTTGAATTCCTCAGACGCTGTTATTGTGGCAAGTAATTTACTACGACAGTATTAGCCCTAAATTTTCTGTGATACCTGTTATGATTAATTGTTTTTTGTTTTTTTGTTTTTTATTTAATTGTTTACGAATCTGAAACATTTCTGAACCCTTCACAATTTGCATAAGACATTTTTGGTCCTACTAGAAAATGAATGTAAAGTCTAATATAATATTCAACTGTCCCAAATTTTAAACGTTTCATTGAACTGAGAGGCAGCAATCCAAAATGTTCTATAGATACGCCAAGCAGTGTAGTTTGGAAGTAGTGGAAATCGGAAATCAGTGGGATATCACTGATTAGTTAAATTAAGTTGACCATTTTATTTCTTGTGGTTTCCGGTGCACGAGATATTCTTTTTGCGCTGAACGTCACCGATACTCTTGCCCTTTCGCGATTTCCGTCCCGCAAGCGCCGACCTTTCTAACGATCCACGATCGGCAACAGCTTTCCGCATAATATTTGCAAGAAACCACGCACAAACTTTCTCAAGTTGCACTTTTTTTTCGTCCATTTTTCAGTTGCTTTTTCTTAACGTTACGCAAAACTGGTGTACGTTTCGCAACGTCGCAATGACGATATTTTAATTAATCACCTTTCACGATATCTTGCGCAGCCACTATGTTCGTGACTCGATCGAGGGCAACAGAAAAACGTTCATAAGCAATTTTCAAGAAAAAAGGTTAATTAAATGATCGATCTTGCCTTGGGTGTTCCAAAGTGCGTTACAAATAATTTCAATCCTCGCCACTTCTGCGTCTCCTTTGAAAGCTAGGTTTCCATGTAACCCAAACCCACGGTGTAGAACTACAAATATTTCAAATAATAACATTTTTATACAATTTTTGGCGTCGGCGTGTTTTCACGCCGAGGGAGTTTCGGAGAGTCTCCGAATGTTGGCTATTAAAAACAAAAGCTCGGAACTCGCTTTGTGTAGCGTCGCTTTAGCGATCCTTCACTCACTCAAAATTTTATTTAGAAAATTAAAAAAATTGTAACTATCGTTGGTTTGGCACTTAGGTGGGGCTTCGTTGGTTTGGGTGTATGTAGAATTGAGTAAACAATAACATCGAAGAATCGGCGTTGGGGGAATTGGTAACGCGCGTGCTCAGTACACAGAGAGGACTCCACAGAATCTTGGGTTCGAATCCCATCGCTCGAGGTTTCATTTTTCATCTACACATATAGGGGAGACCGGGGGAAATTGACACGTTTTTCAGTTTTCAATTTTTTTCATTTTTGTTTGAATTAATTACTTAATAATAAATATGCTAAAATATACTTTGGTCCTTCCTCTTTAATATATTGTAAATGAAATGTTGAGAAAATACATACAAAATGAATGAGAAAATGTTATTTGGACCAAGGTAAAATGTATCAACTTACCCCACTGTGGGGCAAGTTGATACGTTATTCTGTTTTTAATTATTTTCATTCTTTATTTGAATTAATTATTTAATAACAAATATGCCAAAATATACTTTGGTCCTTCCTCTTTAATATATACAGTAGTGGACAAAAAAATTACCACTTTTTCGAACCACTCTACTTCTATTACTTTTCAATATCAATTCAAAACTGCAGTATGTGCCTAATATACATATTCTGAAAGAGAATTAAAAGCTGTATAAAATCCAGTTACAGTAAAAGTTATGTAACTAACAAACAAAAACCTCACATAACATTAAACAAGACAACACATTTTTAAAGCGAACAAAAAGTTACCACTTTTGAACATTAATAAAAAAAATCTAATATTTTGTGGTGGCACCTTTTGCGTTTAGGACAACCTAACAAAGTTAATAAACATGGTAACTTCTTTGTCGGTCCCAAAAATTTTACCCCATTCAATGTCATGTAACACTTTTGTTTGTCAGTTAAATAAATTCAACTTTAACTGGGTTTTGTACAGCTTTAAATTCTTCATCAGAATATGCATATTAAACAAATAACACTGTCCCAAACGTATGCTAAAAAACAACAAAAATAGAACAAATCGAAAAAGTGGTAACTTTTTTGTCCGCTAGTGTAGTAAGCGAAAACTTGAGAAAATACATACAAAAGGAATGAAAAAATGTTATTTGGACGATCAATTTGAATGTATCAAAACTATTGACTTTTTCTCTATAGAAACGAAAACAGTTAAAAATGGATTGTTAAAGTCAAGGTACACAGACGTACACTAGATCGTAGTAAAGAATTGATCAAGAAGCTTCACATATCTCGCACACAAGGACCTACATATATACAGTGTCGACATAATTCGTCTGTATCAACCTGCCTCTGTATTAACTTGCCCCGGTCTCCCCTACGTCCCTTTCTCGGCAGTTAACTATCGCTGGAAAAAGATTTGACTTTGAAGAGGTATTTTTCAAAACCTTACACCACTCAAAGTGTCAAAACGGTCGCGATGCAAAGTGCACGTCATCACTCATACCATAAAAAAAACTGTTGCCTTTCGAATCCCCTTCGAATATCATTTGCAAATGATATAATAAAAATATCGAAGTTTCTTCGCTAAAGGAAGAACCCTTTATCCTCCGCGACAATGATCCTCAATCGTGGGAGAATGTTCCGCTGCCGTTTGTTCGCCTGGAAACGGTCTAAACAAGGAGTTCAATTAACAAAAGGACGAATCCAGATCGTTATCGGGCGAAACACCTTTCATCCGACGCGGGAACAAAAGCGCCGTTTAAATGAAGATCCGGCGGAGATTTCGTTCCCATGCACGCGCGCTGGTCGTCGAGGAGGGATAGGGACACCGATATAAAGAGGATACCGAAGGGCTTTTGATACCCACGACTTGTCGACCGCCTTGTACCGGTCTGACTATTAAAGATACCCATCTCTTTATACAAGGCTCACCGACACCTCCCACGCGATATCTGCTTTCATTCTTCTTCGCGCCATTCAACCCCCCTCCTACCGCGCGAAACAACCGACACTGTGCTAAATCGAATACCACCCACCCTCCCGAATACCGACGGGTAATTTCCGTGAACGTGTACCGCCTGAAAAGTTTCGTGCTACTTACTGTGAGTCGAAAGTGATGGGATTCACGGTTTTGGAAATGAAGAGGGAATTACATGTGCAATGGGATGTTGAATTACATATGCGGATTAAACTCGTGGGGTGGAATATCGCGTTTTAGTGACGGGATGATAAATGTGTAGTGGTTAGAAGAAAGTTTAAACGGGGAACGGTAAAATGTTTACGTTAGAAAAAATTGTATGTTGTTGATATTTCTAGGATTAGGAATTAGCAGAGTAGTCTAAAGCCTAGTATTAATGCTTATACGGAATTTCTAAAGTTGCACGGGTAAGTAAATTTGGATTAGATTGCAAATTGACCCAATATCATATATTTACAAGACACGAGCATACAAAAATAAAACTCAGCTCATTAAATTACATACTACGGTTAATATTTTAAGAACTTATTGAATTCCTATTTCCTACAGTAAAAAAAATAAAAAAATTATTATTATTTGTTTTTGACTGTTGTTAATTACTCTAGTTCACAAAATAAAAAAGAATGTGCAGCCGATGCCACTATTTTTTCTCATGTAAAATTTGATATATTGCTCGACCATATCGGTCATTCGCAACACGAGCTACTCGCAATTAAGTAAGACTACCTTTTTCACAGACAGGTCAAAAGTTCACCTGCTGATATCTCGAAAAAGTATTTATTGAAAATTTTTTAGACCTTATTTTCGGAACCAGCGGGCCATTTTACACAAAGAAAAAAATAGTGGCATCTGCTGCACAAAATGGCTGTAAACTAGTGTTATTTAAAGATATAAAGAAGTTTCAGTCCAAATAACTAGTAAAGGAGGAATGAATATTTGTAACTCGTTTTTGGCTCAAAATGGCCCCATTTCCGTACATGAGTCAACTTATTGTTAGTTATGAAGACATGGGAAATATAAGTTTTAAACTTTCTTTGGAGTTCCATTGTACTGTTCTGATATACCTAATTCAAATGTATATTTTCTAATCATTCTCTCTAATCATCCCCTTCCACTTCCTTAAAACTAACCAGATAAAGTTATCCTTAATTTCAAGAAACCTGAAACTGTATCTACCCAACAATATCACCGTAGACCACCCTCTAATTCCAAAGCCAGGGCTCCCAGTCTCGTTGTTTCATCGCTACCAATCGCAGCATTAATCTCATTGTCCCCACAGCTATTTTGCATCATAGAATCTAAATAACTACATATACACTTGAATCCAAGGAATCCAATTTAAACTTTCCATTGACCACCACTGTATCAATTCATAAAAACAGAAAAAAGTTGAGAATCTTGAAACATCAACCTAAAACTACCCTACTTTAACCCCACATAGTCAGCCTTCATGTAAACTGCCTTAACTTCAACTCACTTGAAAGTCAATGCACCATAAATCACTTATCAATCAATTTAGCAAAGAAATAAATTATTGCTTGCATTGTATGAGGGATATTCTGCATCAAATTAGACCAGATCACGTGCTTTGTATTGTATGTACTACTATCGTACTGCTGCGGCAGGCCACGTGACACGACTGGAATGTACAGTTGTGTCATCCATCGGTGGGGTGTCAACAGCGGGGGCAATAAAAAACTCTTTATGGGATCCAGAAGCTGGTTGGGGCTGAGTCACGGGAGAGGGGGAGGGTTTGGCAACCGCCGGGTTAATAACACGACCCGCGTACGTTTAATAGCGGGTTAAGAATGTGGAAATAAACTCGAGGTCAATCATAAAACGATTCGAAGCGCTCGCCGTGCGGTTCAATTAATATCCTCTATCGTAGTAACGGGTTCTGTCGTGCACGCGTTTGTCGTCCGGCCCGAACAGTCGCGACTGCCCTAATGGACTTTAATTTAGCCAATCTTCATAAACTCCGTCCTTGACTGGCTACCGTTCTTACGTGTTTGCCTGTAATATCGTGTTTGATTAACTCATTGGTTCCACGTTCCACGTTCCCTCGTTTTTTGGCTGATTTCCATTGAAATGTCAACCGTAATCGTTTTGAGGTTAAAGCTGGAGCACTGAACGTATCCCTCGTGCGGAAGTAGTATAGTCGTGCTTACTCACTGTGCTCGGCGCACGCCCATAGGCGTTTGCCGCACGGGATAACCGGCTGACCGCATATAAGCGCCGTTTACTATTTTGGCAAGGTTGGCATTGAAAATGGGGTAAAATTTGTATCGCTTGTAAGGTACAAATCATTTTATATGTTAGTAGCGCAAGTGAAAACAAAGCATTATCTTATGAGGTCTTCAGCACGATATCCGCAAAATATGTTCTATATAGGTTTCTTTCATCCAATTTCGTATTCCAAGGATACTGACATCCTCTTAAAGAATCACAGCGTCTTTAAAAAATTCTAGGCCTTTGCCAAATTTTAAACGGTTAAATTTTCGACTCATACTTTCTCATTTTCTCTACTCAGTTGGATCAGTACTGTCCACCAATCAAGTCCTCGACCCTTTCCCCTTAGTAGAACAAACAAATTCAGTCGCCACCTATCCAGAAAGATAAAGGTTAGTTTATACAAGATGTCCCATAGCATCTTGTGGACCATCCTCGAACACTATAATCGACCAACTCGCCAGCTGGGAATTCGCAAAAAGCCGACTGCTAACGAACAGTGCCAAAGACGCAGGGAAAAAGGGGGAAAAAGTCAGGTAGAGATGGAAAGATAAAGAGGGAGAGACCGCTCGGCGGAGCGTCGGCTTATGGACAGACGCGCGAACTCTATTTTTAGTTCACGGTGGAATGACAGTCCCTCTTCAGTGTACATGAGGAGCTATTGATAGGTCGCGGGCTCGGTCGGGGAGCAGCGGGCAGACACGTCGCGTGAATCACACGAGACGTCGTTTTCTTTACCTAAACTCCGCCGCTGTCCAACATAACCTCTCGAGCTTACGGACCTAACCCCCACTCTCCCTTCTCCCTCCCCTCTGTCGCTTGCTCTACGTCGCGATCGTTAACCTATATTATTATCGTCGTTACAACGAATTTATTTCGCGTTCGAAATGAGAATACAATAATCGTGTGATAGAGAGCATTACTGGCGCCTCAAGCAGAACTAACGAGTGCTACCTATCCGCAGAAGTATTCACTACTATCACATCTGCTAATTAACCTAATAGAGGTCAGTCGTAAATTAAAATGTAGTAAAAACGACAAAGATTACGAGCGCAATGGGGAGGTACAGTGTTGCTGGACCATTTCATTTTCTAGTGTCTGTTTGCCGGACACCCTGTATGCACTGTATTTTAAACAGGCTATCATTTGGAAAGGTTTCTCACGAGGTTAAGTTCGTGTCGGACGGTCGTCTCGATTAAACAGCGTCGCGCTGGCGTGATTCATCCGCCCACGATTTTCTGCGCGGGGTAGCCATTCATTATTTTGACACTATTGCAGAAACGCTGATAGGCGCGAGCGAGCTGCGGAAGTTGGTGTCGATCCGCGCGTGGGGTGTCCCGTGTGGGCCTTCTCTTGGAAGAAAAATGAAAGTTTCGGTACGACGCATCCAAACGTTTAGCCTCCAGCGATAACGTTGTCCTCCTTATTCTTGTATTTACTGTTTTGGTCACTGGTTTCGCTGCCAGCGAAAAGTGAATGAACAGCGCTATTGGGGACTATCCGTAGAATGTAAAGTAGAGCTGTTACGAATATTCGAATATTTTAAGTATTCGAATATTCAAATATTCGAATTTGGGATTTGAATAATTCGAATACCAGAGAATTCGAATTTGAGATCCGAATACCAGAGAATTCGAATTTGAGATTCAAATACCAAAGAATTCGAATTTGAGATTCGAATGATTCGAATACCAGAGAATTCGAATTTGAGATTCGAATGATTCGAATTTGAGATTCGAATGATTCGAATTTGAGATTCGAATGATTCGAATTTGAGATTCGAATGATTCGAATACCAGAGAATTCGAATTTGAGATTCGAATACCAGAGAATTCGAATTTGAGATTCGAATACCAGAGAATTCGAATTTGAGATTCGAATACCAGAGAATTCGAATTTGAGATTCGAATACCAGAGAATTCGAATTTGAGATTCGAATAATTCGAATACCAGAGAATTCGAATTTGAGATTCGAATAATTCGAATACCAGAGAATTCGAATTTGAGATTCGAATAATTCGAATACCAGAGAATTCGAATTTGAGGTTCGAATACCAGAGAATTCGAATTTGAGATTCGAATACCAGAGAATTCGAATTTGAGATTCGAATACCAGAGAATTCGAATTTGAGATTCGAATACCAGAGAATTCGAATTTGAGATTCGAATAATTCGAATACCAGAGAATTCGAATTCGAGATTCGAATAATTCGAATACCAGAGAATTCGAATTTGAGATTCGAATAATCAGGAGTATTCGATTAATTAACTCGCAGCTTCCATTTTCACACTCTATCCGACCGTAATGTTCAAAATCGCTTCAAACGATACTGTCGTTCAAAAATTCTTTTCATTCCTCGCAAGTAGCTTAATGAACCACCAATTTGACACTTGGATGAAAATGTAATAAACAGTCTACGTCATTGATGGGCTAACATATTAGCGTTCGACAGAAGAGCAAGATGGCTGCGGCCTTTATTAAAACCCCTGAAATGGTTCACGTTCCACCCGCATGAATGAGTCCTATTGAGTGGCGAGTCTAATTAAATCTAATTATTATTGATAACTTCTTACTTATTCTTGTAAACACGCCTTAATTAACCCCCTAAGGATGCGTTTCCATGTGCAGCTTGGATGCTCGCTTATCCAAGGGGCAATTAAACGCACTAATATTTTATCTCGACTCGTTCTTTATGATCCCTCTTATCGTTATCTCCGCCTGCTTTTTCTAGACCGTTTAAAAGTCCACGGTTCACTCGGTATCTCGACGACTCGCGGAAACTTATCGGAAGTGCTCGAGGCATGCGCCGCCCCGACACCTGAATGTATCTCCGCGCGATAAGAATTGCACCTACCCGCTCAGGTCCCCGATCTCGTCTCACGATCGCTTGTACCAACGGGGCCCCTTGAAGCTCGAAATTTACTACTGGCGCCTCGGTTCTCGTTCTCTCGTATTTCGAAGTTTAACGTCTTCGGCTGGAACGTCGATTTCTTTATTTTTCCCCGACGTTCGCCTGCTCTTTCCCCTTCCACGCCACTCGAATCAACATCGAACGCGTCGTTTCGCGATTCAGGAATGCCATGCCACCTCTATAAAACCCTCGACTTAATCTCTGCTCTTGGAGCGCCGCGACTGGGCCCCAACCCATCCTTCTCCTGACTCGCGTCTACGATTTCTTGTCTCTTCCTTTGGTCGGCGAACCGTCGCGAAAAGAATCCCTACAGATTGCCTTTTCACACCCAGAGATAGTCGTACAGGCGCCGCGGATCTGCCCTAAACTTGAATCTTTATCGTCCTGGTCACACGTGTCCGTCCAATTGCAAAAGATTCTGCGCCGCCTTTGACTTGGAGGCCTCAATATGCAATGGTTCTTGTCAACCCACGTGCGTGATCCTTTTGCCTTTTTTCATTCATTCGATACTACACAGTTTCTGTGTATTCTACTGGATAAAATAAAGAAAAGTTCAAAAAGAACCATGCGCCTTGGGTGAACCGTGTTCCTGTAAAAGCGTGTTGAAGTTTTGGCCAATCAGGTCGCGCGGAGATGCTTTTGGGGGCGGAGCGTTTCCCCTTCTTCGCCAGCCGCGGAAGAAACCTCTCTGGCGGAGGGGGCTAGAAGCACACAGTGCAACTCCATTGCAGTCATTCAGTTACCTATCTATTTTTAATTAATTTCCAATAGCAGATTAGAAAAATCCTTTTTTGGGTTTGATCGTACTTTCCAAAAAATTTCAATGTTCATGTACCTGTATCACATAATCGACCACAATTTCTAATAAGAATTTACTTGAGAATCCATTTCTAAAAAGATTGCTCACTCCACCAGCATTACTACCGAACAAATCGGTTTTGCAAAAAGAGAAAAACAGAAACTCGTGTACGAATGTTACCGTTCTCGAGATCGAATCGTAGTATCGGACCACGAACGTGTCGTACAGACAGCCGCGACAAGCGAGCGTAAGTACGAGCAGGAACGACAGATCTATGGTAGAAAGTGGCGATCGACGAAGTCACGGAATATGGATTTATTCGATGGAAACGTTACCGCGGGACACCGATTGTAACGCCATCCATTGACCGTGGTTCGGGGATCGGTCACGTCGCGTTGACAATTCTCCTGCCCGCGTAGGAAACCGACAGAGACGTTAACCAATAATTTATATCGCGGTGACTATTGTAAATCGCGCCGCGGATAATGACAGCACTGACCGTGATAAACGGGTCCTTTGTGATCAATAACACCTACCAATTACTTGCCGTGTCGCGTGTGTAAACGTCGACCAGCCGGTCGTCAGCGATGCGTAAAGGGAGTAATAAACATGCAGGCGCGTTTCCCAGGCTTGGAAACGTCGCTGTCGCCGCACTTTCCAGCGACGTCGCCGCGGACGTGTCCAGTGGAATCGTGGAGAAAGTCAAAGGAATTTGCGTAGTTTCGAAAGAAACGCTCCACCGCTGTCTTCCACTGCTAATTGTAGGACTAGTTGTGCCATTTTCTGTTATTCGAAATCGCGCGATTGTAACATGAGGTTAGGACAAACACTTTTGACGGCGCAGGGTTTTAGAAATCCCCCTTCAAGTGGATCCCAGCGCCCATTTCTGTCGAAAATATGAACGTGGAAACAAACGGTGCACATCCCACGACGTGGAAACACGCTGTCGCCACTTAGGGCGAATTCCACTTACGCCCAAATCGTCCGTGATTTTCATTAAGGTAGGTTTTCATGTACGCGACGTCAAAAATTTCAATGTCGATTTTCTCGAAAATGAAGCGCAATATCAAAAAATTTTATTCCTTTTTTTCGATTTATTCACCCATTATGAGTTGAAAAGAAAGAGTAATTTTTTTCGATATCGCACTTCCTTTTCGAGAAAATCGACTTTGAAACTCTTCACGTTGCGTCCTGTCGCGTATAGGAAAACCTACCTTAATAAAAACCACAGGCGATTTAGGCGTAAGTGGAATTCGCCTTTAGAGTGTTAAGGTGGAATCACATAAATCAGTTCCGTGCCGGGTCAGTGGTTCACATTTGTGTGCGTCAGTTACTGACACTGAAGCAAAGAGCTCATTCAGACTGACGGCACTGAACCGTCATGGAACAGACATATGCGCAACCACCTTTAATCCACTAGTGGATCATCGATCAGTTTGAATTGTAACTAGGTTATGTTCTGTTCGTAGGTACAAAAGAAGCGGCGAATAGTGGCGAGGGTTCAGTGCCGTAACATCAAGAACGAGTGCCCCAAGTTAACATGCGACGAGCCCGTTCTGCTGCCCGGCCGTTGCTGCAAGTCGTGTCCAGGGGATTTCAGTAAGTAATGCCACTTTTTGCGTCACTGCGCCGACTTCTTAAAAAACGGCGATCACACGCGGCGACTTGCGTTCGCGGGAAAGAGACAGAGAAAGAGGGAGAAGTAGGACACTCGTGGTTGCTAAACGCGACATTATCTCCGAGATAAGGAAGGCTGACGTCATAGGGTCCTGGTCCACGAGCCTGCCGCGGCAAGTGGCAACCGGCGGCCCCTTCCTCGGGGATACTTGTTCTTCTTTATCTTGCATCCACAAACTATGCTAATATCGTCCTCGATCACGAAAACTGCTTTTATCATTATTATTCATCTTTATTGCGCAAAATTATGGGGAAAGTTGTTAGTATGCATTGTGTAAAAGCGAGGTACGTAGAAATTGAGAAACAGAGGCTTATTTCGAAGTTACAATTAGACAGAATGATACATAGGCACTGGCAGCGGAGGCAACACATTTGAAAGATAGGGGTGTATTTATTCGCAGTCATTAGCATCTAGATTCTAGATCGGTACAGTTTAGACTGAAAGGATTGGCCGACGATTCGAGTGGCTTAATCGATCAGCGTAGTTGTGCAGTGGACGAGTTCCAATCCACTGTGCTGCGCATGCGCCGTTCCGGCTCTCCTAAAAAATTCCACAGTTACTCAAGATGAGAAAAAGACTGTTTATGTAGCGCGGCCGAAGGGGCTTCGAGTAACTAAACATGAAATACGAAGACGGATGGGAACGATCTGCTACCACCAGCAAACTTGAGACGATCGTGTCTGGCGAGGATGGCGACAGGATATAGACGCAACGTATCGCCACTGGAGGCATTAATAAGAGTCAAGTGGCTTGCATAAATCATTTATCAACGATCGCCGCCTCTCTGCCCGTGTACTTCTCTTTATCGGCTTCCACGGGACCTTATTTCCCTCTCTCTTCATCGCGCTGTAGCTTCCTCGGCTGCCTCTACCCGACGATCCACTCGATAATCGTATTTGCAATGTCACGTAATCATGGCCGAGCGGTATCGCCGTCTACCTTTATTTTTACTATCCACTCGATGCCCTTATTAACGGATTAACGGATCAGCGCGTGGATTCTTTCGAGAGCGTGCCACGCAACGAGACGCACCACCCCTTTCTTTATCTTTCTTTTCGTCGTTCCTTCCGTTGTTGATTTAGGTAATAGTTACAAGGGATGTTCGGTAACATGATATTTCACAAAATTTTGAAACTTTGCAGGAATGTAGTTCATGTTATGCTAATAACGTAATTACTGTTTGTTTTGGTAATGAATCGGTGTTAAGGGTGAAAACACCCCCTCAAAGAAATTTTGAGTTTTCAATTTTCATGTTATCGTGAATATATCTAGGGAACCGTAAAAGATATCGAAAAAAGTTTACTTGAAACTTTATGGTTTTTGATATCCTACAATGTGATGATAAAGAATTTTCGAAAAAAAATTTCTAGATTCTTCTTTTCCCGAAAATTCTAACATCAATTAATCGAAAGTGTCAATTTCGACTTTGACCCTCCTTGAACTCGCACACAGAACTCTCGGAAGACCCACGCTTCTGTCGGCCAAGTCTGGGTCAATTTTGACCCGCAAGCATTTTTCTTTCTCATTGTATCACTTAGGGGCGTGATTATTTTCTTATAGTAATTGCTATTTCGAATTAGAAACATTGAGAACGTAGGTCAAAATAGACCCATGGCCGTCCGAGGGTTGAGTGAATCAGTAGACACGTAAAAATATGAGTTTCGAACTGTCTTTTGACCATCATTGTACCATTCCTGCATCACAGTTCCAAACACTTTCCGCATACCTTTCCACTTCCTTAAAACTGAGCAGATAAAGTTACCCTTAAAGAGTATTTAATAATCTAACTCATTTCTTCAAAGTAATTTGCCCAAAATGTTCTTAAAATTGGGTATCTAGGCCAGAATACCTCCTAAGTTAAACAAATGTTAAACAGAATCCCATCAAGATCGCTTTAAATAGACCACCCTCTAATTTCAGAATTATAATTACTACTTAATCTGATCCCTTTATCGCCTGTCTAATCTGACAGTTCTCTCATTGCTTCCCACTTGAATCCAAGTCTAGAAATCCTTAGAGAGTGATATATCGAATTACACGAACGGTTTCGAACTTCCAAGCTGACTAGTTCTACGTTCATTACTTTAGCATTATTTGTATTCGACAGAGCATTATCTCACAGATGTGCAACTTTCACTGGGACAGCCCGAGCCAAATTCGTTGTATGCACGTTCACTTGCCTCCTTTTGTCCCCCTCCCACCCCGCCTCTCTTTCTCTCGCGCAACAGACCGATTTCTATATCGCTGTTAATCGCCATAGAATGCGGATGGAATAAACGAAATGGCAGGAATGCTTGCGCCCATTCCCGCGTCGGCTTTTAAGTGGCAATGCAGGGAGCTGCGAAAAATGAAGGCCGCCGATTTAGTACTGGTCTCGCGAACGGTGTTCTGGCCTAGCGAAACCGCGCGTACAGTATGTTCCGAGCGTGTACATACCTACACGGTAGGCGAGACCATTTAACGGTCGGCGATAAATTTGCCGCGAACCAAATTGTTTGCTTGCTTCTCTGAAATATGCATTCCGCGGACCGAAATATACATTTCCCGGATCAGAATATGGGAAATATTAAATGCTTCTGGATGTTAATTTTAATGGCAGATTATATTGGTCGGTTAACATTCTTTGGTTTCTAGAAGTAGGTAGTAAATGCAGAAAGGAAGATCGAAGTAATGTGAGTGTTTTTAACTGTTTTTTTTTTTAAATGTTTCTTTGGCAAATATTGCCACGTTAATATTCTGAGAGCGTAATCAAAGGTGCAAGAAACTGGCTGATGTTGGGAAAATCATGTTGTGATTAAATGGATATTACTGTGGAAATGGTGGTATGTTTAGTTAGTCGTGGGGTAATTGACGTTGTCACGCGCGAGCGAAAGAAATCGACGGCACAATTAAAGTAGCCTGAGGATTGAGAAAAAAGAAATTTAATCGGACAAACACGCGCTAGGCGCCGAGAGTCCTGCAGTTTATTTACGAATAAGGAAACTGTGGCCACCTTTTATGTGTTTTTCTACAATGCGGTCGAGGACGTGCGGTACGAATTCTTGTGACGAAATAGCGTTGCAATTAATGGCACGACAAAAGAGAAACGATCGTGTACAACATATTCCAGCAAGACCAAGCTTCGTTTCCCTTGCTAAACGCAGGAAAAACGTCGAAGCGTGATACTATGTGAAGTTGAAAATCTGTAAAACGTATTTAGTGCTATGGAGATTGCAAATCTGAAAAAAGGAATTTTCTATTACGGAGGTTGAAAATTTGTGATACGTATTTAGTACTACGAAGTTGAATGTTCATAGAAGGTAGTACTACGTGAAGTTGAAATCTGATAGAACATAGTACCACGTGAAGTTGACAGTAGAGTGAACGTAGAATTATTCGAAGTTGAAATTTGATAGTATACAGTACTACGCGATGTTGAAAGGGAAAGAATATGCTACTACGTGAGGTTGAAATTTGATAAAACGTAGCGCGAAGTTGAAGGTAGAGAGAACGTAGTACTAATGGTAAGTGACGTTGAAATGAACGAGGACATAGTACTACATGAAGTTGAAAATAGAAAACGTAGCATCACGTGAAGTTGAAATTTTATAGAATATAGTCCTACGTGAACTTGAAAGTAGAGAGAACGTAGTACTACGCGAAGGTGAAATTTTATAGAATGTAGTACTACGGGAAGTTGAAAGGCGGAAGAACGTGGTACTACGTGAGGTTGAACCTTGATAAAACGTAGCGCCAAGTTGAAAGTAGAGAGAACATAGTACTAATTGTAAGTGAAGTTGAAATGAAAGAGAACATAGTACTACGTGAAGTTGAAATGAAAGAGAACATAGTACTACGTGAAGTTGAAAATAGAGAACGTAGCACCACGTGAAGTTGAAATTTTATAGAATATAGTACAACGTGAAATTGAAAGTAGAGAGAACGTAGTACTACGCGAAGTTGAAATTTGATAGAATATAGTACTACGGGAAGTTGAAAGGCGGAAGAACGTGGTATTACGTGAGGTTGAACCTTGATAAAACGTAGCGCGAAGTTGAAAGTAGAGAGAACGTAGTACTAATTGTAAGTGAAGTTGAAATGAAAGAGAACATAGTACTACATGAAGTTGAAAATAGAGAACGTAGCACCACGTGAAGTTGAAATTTGATAGAATATAGTACAACGTGAAATTGAAAGTAGAGAGAACGTAGTACTACGGAAAGTTGAAAGTAGAGAGAACGTAGTACTACGGGAAGTTGAAATTTGATAGAATATAGTACTACGGGAAGTTGAAAGGCGGAAGAACGGGGTACTACGTGAGGTTGAAATTTGATAAAACGTAGCGCGAAGTTGAAAGTAGAGAGAATGTAGTACTAATTGTAAGTGAAGTTGAAATGGAAGAGAACATAGTACTACATGAAGTTGAAAATAGAGAACGTAGCACCACGTGAATTTGAAATTTTATAGAACATAGTACTACGTGAAATTGAAAGTAGAGAGAACGTAGTACTACGTGAAGTTGAAATTTGATAGAATATAGTACTCCGTGAAATTGAAAGTAGAGAGAACGTAGTACACTTTGTAAAACTTAAATTCCATCACGTATACTTTCATTTCGATTCACGAAAATCGTCAGAGGTTCAATTCTTCATCCCCAGCGCTAGAAAAACGCACGTGCTTTCGCTTGGCGGTCGCGCATTGTTGTGGTGAATGCGTTCGAACAGAAAGGAATAAATTACACAGAGAAAAGATACTGCGGTCGTATGCGTGCGCACGCTCTGTTCGCTATACAATACTTTTACAACGTAGGCAGCGCAATTTATTGGTTACTTAGAATCAATTAGCGAACTCGCATTTATTACCCGCGGACAAGTCCCGCTGTCATTGTCCGCCGCGCTTTCTACTTCCATTCGGGGCGCGCGAGATTTCTTTATCGTCCCCGTAGAAGCTACGCCAATCGAACTGCACGCCCATTGGTACGTTTTATTACGCATTTTTCTTATCCTACATTAATTCGCGTAATCTCGTGAATGACTACCCGCCGAGTTCATCAGCACCACAGTATTTTCAATTTTCCTCAACATAACTGAAAATACATATTACGCATACTAGGCAACTTCTCACCACAGTACTATATCACAGAAACCCAAATAACCTCCACCTAGTTTTTAATTTCACTTCGAGTACACTTCGAGATCGACAAATTAGATGGTGCTAATCCTCGGCTAGCGGTGCTGGGTATTTTCGAGAAAATTACTTCTTTACTGCTCCAAGAAAAGGAACGTCGTTTCAAGTGGTATAGTAGAAGAGTTAATACGGGTCGAAACTGACCCAGGTACCTCCGTGTGATCACCGCGGGGTAATGTAGCGTGGCGATACCTCCATACTCACCACAAGAGGGCGTTTCAACCGATCTTACTTTCTCGCAAGTTCTCCTTCAACTACCAATTCGTATATATACCTGCTCCGTCGTAATTCCTAATATCCCCGCGTCTAAGGCAGGATCTGCTAGGTAAGGCCTTACTGATGAGTTCTCTTTCAGGCCCAAGACGAATCACCACACCTCTTTATTTTCTCCTTGTCAGTCCTTCCTTCAACTGACTCACACCTTATACTCCACCTTAGGGTCAGGTTCTCACTACACCCCGGTGTGCGATTTTTTCTTTCTCAGTCACACATCTAAACCCATTTTGCCTCGATCAGTTGTTCAGAGAACTCACTACCAGCGCGATTGACAATTTGCTTTGCATTGTATCCACTCACAACTATGCCTTCTCTTCCTCATAACATCCTCGAGTAGAGTCGCTCGGAGTCGCGCCGAGGCATGGTAGTGTTCCTCAAAATCTTAAAATACATAAGAGAAGTACTAGGAAGAATAAAATGATCCGAGACAAGGAACCATGCAGCCAGCAGCCACCAGCGAGTAGAGCCTACCCACCTTTGCTTCTCAAAAGGAACCGCAAATCTGCAGAATATCGCCGCGAATCGTTCCTGAAACGTCCCTGCGACGCACAAGCCTCCTGTCCGTCGTCGTGGGACAAAACAGAGCGCGGCAGATAAGCGACCGGAATAACGATCCGTGAGAGAGGCTGAATTGGCCAGAGAGGGCAGTGCAAAAAAGCTCAACGGGGAAAAAAATGTGGCCGATGATAAAGAAACAGCGGCGTCAGGGACGCCAAGGGGGCGAGTAGACGGTGGAGTGTAGTGGGAAACTCGGTGGTCGCTGGACCCAGAATGGAGGAGAGAGAGCGAGGAAGACAGAGAGAGTAGAGGTCGGGCGCCACGGTTTAGCGCCATGGCGCCGGCTATATTACCGCATGGCGTCACTTCGATTAAGCCGTGCAATCAAAATGTAAATATTAGCATACGTAATGATCGGGCATAACGCGCGCGCGCGCACGCGGGAATGAGAATAGACGGGCGGAGGCTGGCTGGAGGGAGGGTTGGAAGGTCGCAGGGGAAGCGTAGGAGGGAGAAAGAATCATTGCGAGCCCATTTCGCCTCCAATGAGACACGCTCCCAGAGTCCATCGCCGATGCTCTCTCTTCCGTCACGTCTTATCGCCGTTTCTACTTCTGCCCGCACGCTTTATCGCCGCTAATTTCGATGTGCTTCGGTGTCTGGTATTTTATATTTTCTTTTTTTAATAGTAGTATACCGAACTCTTTTAACCCTCGGACGATTATACAGTAGAGTGAGTGAGCATTTGACACTTGTGACAGTTGGGACCAGGGTTGCCACCCCTCCAATTTTTGCCCGGAGGCTACGGGTTTTGAAGCAAACTTCCGGACTCCGGTTTTATCTGGCTAAATCTCCGGGTAGTAAAAAATGTGATAATAAGAAATTGTGGTATTATACAGTGCGTTCAAAAGTATTCGGCCACTTCTTTAACCAGAATAGCTTGTTTAAAATTGGTCCAAACGACTTCAGTTTTTTTTTTGAGAAGCAAGAAGGATTAGGTTGCTAAGTGACGGATCCGTCACTTTTCTTTTGAAAAAATTGCAATTTGTCGGAATAGCGAAAAAATAGTAAATATCGTGTTTTTCAACTCTTTTGTCTCTGCTCGTAATGAAAATTTGAGAAATACCTTTTGTAGATTCAAGTAAGTTGTATACGTGCTGAAAATTTGATCGAAATTGATTAACGCAGCTATGAGCTACAAACAGTTAAAGTTGGTGAAAATCACACCCTTGGGGCGCATACGCATGTTTCCGCAGTCGTGCGGAGAACGCCTATGGGCGATCAGCGGCTATGATTGCGAGATGCTAGTTGAGGCACCCCGCACGCGGCGTACGTTGACCGTTCAAGTTCCCAGCGCTCGAAAGGGTGAAGACCTCACTATATAGAAATCTGTATAGCGCGCAATACTGTTCTTTCTCTGTTCCTTATCGTCCCTCTCTGATTGTGCTTGCACGCTTTATCGCTGCTAATTTCGCATTTCCTCCTCTTCCTCTCGGTCCCTTCTTGAACAGTCCTATGGCTTTGTTACTGACTCACTGGCTAAATAGCGTTGAAAATTTATTATCCAAACCTGTAACATCCGAATGCTCTGCTGGTACGATTTCTTATCGGAACGGGGCATTTTTCCATGGACAATTGCTACTCCTATTTATTTTATCCCTTAATGGCGATACGTGCCACTGTATTTCTATAGATATAATAATTACGAGCGTAAACACCTCTTTTGAACTTCCTTGTTGACACAACAAATTTGTTAGATGTGTTTTATCGATTATATTAATTTTTTTGAATATGCGAATTCAGTTTTTATTTGTGACCCCCCCCCCCCCCCCCCAATACAGAGAAATTAAGGTTTTAAGTCACTCCTAAGTAAATTGGAATAAAATTCGAGTCTGAGAGCACTTGTGAAGATTTTTAAGTCAAGGGGAAGTTTATTCAAATTTTTAGGTAAATTGGTAAAAATTGAAAGTAAACTCGAATATTGGGAAGACTTAGGCTGAAAGGTAACAGAATTGCTTCCCTGGATTTTCCACGCGTTCCTCTGTCGATTGAAATAGACCAACCAAGACGCTTGTATGCGAATAAAACGGACCATAAGTGTACCAGATTCCAAACGTGCCCGCTCCTGCAAAAAATCCAACAGAATGGACGCGTTTAATAAATATGTAACGCGCACCCTCGTGAGCACCGCCGATGGGAACGATTTACATATGCCCGTTACTTATTCGTGACAAAAATTCGTCCCGGTCACGTCGGTCCGCGGCGCGTAGTTGCTCGAAACGCTGAGACAACATCGCGTTCAGTTCTACAGGGCGCTCCATAACAGTGACCTTCAGGGACGAATTAGTCGCATAGAAATAAGGAAGAAAGTCATTCTTTTAATATTATTTGTCGATTTGATTAAATGTTATTTAATTTTGTTTAGAATAAATTTCAGTTTTTGAAGATTTCCTTTTTTGTTTTATTACAAAAAAATTACAATGGGGCCCTCGATGGTTCGATACCCCCGGGCCCTAAAAATCTTAAGCCGGTCCTGATCCCAATTACCGGGTTTGAATCATCTACCTTCTTATTCCAAACTTACGTCAAAGTTACAATGATTTTTGAGTTTGGATAATTTAATTTTAAAGTGACAAATTAAATGAAATATCCACTACTGAAAAGTAATAACTAATTAATTAAATTAAGCGTTCACTGAAACCTAAAGTAGTTATTTACTGAAACTCTTATTGGGAATTAGGCCATGGAAACTCGAGACACATTAATGGTTTTGACTCTTGATTTTATTCCGGACACTTGGAATCCGTCAGGCATACGGATTCTATCGGTTGGTCATGCTATCGCTCTAAACATTCTGATATAAACATTACAGCCCTGTCCTCTCATGCATTCTAGAGCTGTAATATAAAGAATAATTTTTGCATAAATAAACTTTCATTAGTCAAACAAAACCAACAACTCTTACGCTAGTTCAGTTAGTAGCTATTTAGAGTCATTGAACGGTGAAATCCTTGTGTAAGTGTACCAAGCAATAGCGAGATCTCCAATGCGCATGTCTCAGCAGAATTCAGCACCCAATCATATGCCGATCCATTTTTAAGACCGCCCACAAACCTCGCTATTGCTTGGTACACCTGTAAGTTTTGTTAAACTGTCTCTATTCATACCATTTACCTAATACGTCCCCGAAGTGACGCTCACGTGCTATGTAGCAGCCTGTACAGTAGCTGTTAGCCTTTGATCAGCGACTTTCTCGTCGTATCGATGGCTGATTTGGTTTACGACGAATGACTCTTCTTTTTTCTCGGGTCAATGCGTCGGCTCGTGACACACGCTCGTAAGATAATGGACGCGATATGGTGCTGGAATGACCAATAATAAATACATGGCGCAACGACGAATCCGTATGTATAGCGAGAATGTAATGGGCGCAGGAAATTAGCCAACTGACAGTTCGTTTAACCGCATGTTTATTTCACTCGATTTTAGAGACAAAGGAGTAAAAAATGACCCATTCCCTATATTATAATGTTATCATTGGCTTATTCTGGCAACCCTCCAATTTATGGGATATAAATTTTAAAATATAATTCTTCCTAAAGAAACAATCTTATTTTAATTCAAGGATTATAAGGATTCTTCTAGGAAAACTGATTATCAGCGTTTTTCTTGAGTTATTCAAAAGGGCCATCTTCACAATCTATCCTACGTGTTAACTTCTCTGAGAATTCCAATTGTTACACTGCTCTCAATCCAGAGAATGAATTATATTTGTTTATAAGTCTAGTAGCATCATTTACAGTTTCTTGATCATTTGAATTAAACCGCAAGTGACACACCAGCAGTCTCCACTATTCACCACCACTGTCATCAAGCATATTCCTTTAAAAATCTTTGTAACATGAATGGGCCTCAAGAACTCTCGGCCTTTCTCTCCGTGTGTCCAGCGTCCACGTCTTCTTGTTCTCTGCTGCATGTCGTCGTGATCGTCGTATTCGTCGCCGTCTGGCAGGCTCGTTACCACCCGCCGATGGAAGGTGAAGCCGCCTGGCGATTATCGATCAGCCTCTCCCTTTTGCGTTCCACGAGAAGAAACTGCGACCCGTGAGCCCCGTCGATTGGACTGTCACATCGATTCTCATCGGCTCGAACCATGAAAATCATGTTCCAAATGTGCCAGGGGACGATGCTCGTGCGAATCTCCCCGCCCTTCAGCAATCGACGTCAATATCATGAGCGTTAGATTACAATTGCGCTTTATTCGCCCATTGGCTGCCGAATTCTTTAAATGAGGACCATGGAAACTTTTACTCTGATTCTGTGATGTAGGCGAAAATATGATCCTGGGGCGATGGGGGTTGAACCCGAGATCCGGGGAGTCCTCTGCGTACTAGTCAGCCGTGTTATCAGTTCCCCCAACGCCACAAAGTGGGCCAAAGTGCACTTTTTTGTGTAAAATAATAGAATTTTTGTTGGAAATACGATACAGCAGTGGCGCTAAGACTCCGGGGGAGGGGCAAGGGGGTCTTGTACCCCAAAATAAGGAGCTTTGTAAGAAGAAGAGCAAACTAGATTTTATGGTTTAAATAAATTTTATCATTACGTAATGAACTTTATTGAATTTGCATTAAAAGTATTTTTATCCCTTCAACTCGGCTCCCCCAAGATTAAATCCTGAGTGCGTAACTGAGATCGAGGGATGAATCTTTTTCGAGGTTAAAGCTACGATGTTTCAGAATAGGGGAAAAATATTGAATATGTATGGCAAATAAATTGTGAACTTCTATGTGAACTTCTACTTTTCTAAATTGTCAAAATCTATGTGAAAGTTGACATTTTCTAAGGAAAAATTGTTTTTATAGGAAACTTTGGCACGAAATTATAATTATTTTAAACGGTATTGTCAAATTTTAGTAAAAAAATTAAATTTATTAGGTCGCACGTGTCCCCAAGGTGCTCAGTGGCATCGATCCTCTTTCCACTGCGTTTTTAATTTTTCTCAGCGTGAAGAAAATTTAATATGATTCTACTTGGTGAAACGTAAATGCTACTCCACGTTCCAGCCTCAGCAAGGGATTGTGACTGTTAGTTGCTCGCGACGGCCACCAGAGGTCTAATCTTTCAAACTCTTTCTCGCAAGTCCTAAGTTCCAGTCTTGTTCTTATATGTACAAGTTCCAAATTTATTCCTCTCGGTTCCTATGCGTCTAGGGAAGGGTCCGTACGTTACACTATCAAATTAAGAAAATTGATGTTATCTATACGTGTGGCATATTTCCTGTTTTCCCCTGCGCCAGGAAGGAGCAATTATCACTTACAAATACCAGTTTTCAGTCATAAAAAAAGTGTTCCCTGTGAAAATGGCCCCTGTTACAATAAAAATAAATAGCTCTATTGCATCGCAAAATACAAAATTAAGAGATGTTCAACATTCCCGATATTTTATGAAACCTAATCTCGTCAATAGTTACATAGAAGAAAAATGGCGGAGGACTGCCATGGAAGACAGCCAGCGCTTACCTTAATTTGTAAAGAAGAAAGGAATTTCCTCGGGGAAAATAAAATGACCCCGACTCCCCCATTATATTGCTTGTTGTAATAAATAAATAAATTGAACAATTATGAAATATGTAAAGTTTAATACCTTCGGTGCAATAATGAAAGTTTCATTGCACTACTTTGTACACAATCGTCACATACACCTGAAAGTCGAAGAATAGTTGGAATTTGCACAAAGGAATGTGTAATTCTACAGGATCAGCGTTTCGAGGGAAGAGCCCGTTAGGCAAGCTCACAGATTTCGGCGACTTGTGATGGCGAGTACGTTTAATCCTGAATAACGACCGTCCTTCGGTCGACCGTATCGGATAAAGCGTCGATTCTCATGTCTCGGACACCCATTAAACCGCCTTAGCGATCTTTCTAGCCGCGTCTACTTGTCGTAAAATCACGGATCTACGCCCTGCCCCTATAGACGCCTCTGTTATTCCCCACAAAGACGGTCAACGAAATATCCAGCGATTGTTCCGCGAGAGACGAAAAGGAGAAGCTAAAAGTTACCTTTGCAGGGTGAAAAAATTTCAGAGTCGTCAGAATCGTCTTTCGAATTGCAGGATTTCTTTTATTTCCCAATAGCGGGCGGTGTTTTATAGTCCATTCGATGCTACGTTGGCTAGATCTTGCTTCAAGGTTGGACCAGAGGGATTCCGAGAAAGAGATTGACGTGAGGAAAGGATGTTTGTTAAAAAAAAATTATTTACAACCTCGCAAGGAGAGGTTTTCAGATATCCGCCTCCAATTGCTTTGGTTTTTGGATATTTTTTAGAGGACCGAAAAATAAGGAATAGGTGACTTTTTATTTTCGCCCGTTTGTATATTTAGGACATGACAGCATCCCTAAAATTTCATAAGAAGAGGTACAAAAGTATCGGATATTAGTTTAAAATATATAACAACATTGTGTTGAATGAAACTTGATATATGCAAAATCATAATATTTTTTAAATTAACAATAGGAATACGCAAAAGGGACAAAATAAAAAACACGTATTAAAAACTCCCTTTGTCAGTGTAAGATGTTCCCCAGCGTGATCTTTCTCGATGATCACGAGCATCGATGACCACACGAGCGTGCCGACGCTGACGTAATTCTTGGGGAAGTGCAGCCTTTTGGGCGTCTCGATCGACCATTAATGCGCGGGAGATAAAGAATCGAGGCGCCATGGGCCATATGCCCCTTTTGTCGGTGCGGTGCGCGAAAACGAAAGCGATTTTAAGCTCGTAACTTATATCCCGCGATAGCGGTGGCTATTGGGATTGACGGCGCTGGGTCGAAATTGGAGCAGACGATTTACTCGACTTTACGAGCGATAGTGCATTGTAAAACGCGCACGCTCTTCGTATCTCACGATGAACCTTTCTTTTTTTTTTAAATTTTGCAAGTGGGCATAAATAATAGATATGCCTATCGTATCAGATATTTTGACGTTGCATAGAAACTATACAATTAGTTTCTAAAGTGATAACTTAAGGATTCTTGTATTGCCACGATGCCACACGTTTTCCAATTTTCTATAAGAAAATATGAAACGTGTGAGTCCCCAAAAAACATTCAGAAAATAGAACGTTTAGATAACAGGTGTTCGGATACTGAAGGTTCTACTCTACTTGGAACTCACTGTATAGGAAACTTTACTACATTGCTGGAAATATTTAGTATTCGGAAAGTACCTTTGTGCGATTGTTGAGTAGACGCACAGTGCCCCATATCTAGGTTAAAATAAATTGGATGGCAACTGCTTTATCAATTATGTAGTGATGAAGATCGTTTCAGAGAACGCGGATTTGAGGGTGATAGAATAAATATTTCCAGTGCTGTAGCTATACTTATCTGTTTCACGGACGATGCTTCATCCATAGAATCTCTTAGCTAAATGGTAAAGACGGGGAAAGGTGAAGCATCGTCGCGATGCATATACCATGGCCGTCCCATGCCTGTCACTCGCCGGTACATACACCAATTAACGTGTCGATGCGGTTGGACCGGCGCGGTATGCGCCATAAAAGCAACACTCCAAGTAGCGGTGGTTGGCGCCAGCCGCCTCTTTTCCTACCCCACTGGCATTCTTTATGGCCCGTGCACACGACGCGGCTGAATGAGGATCCGCTGCTCCCCTCCGACCCCCACCATCCGCCCGTGTGTGCGTGTCGTCTCCCGACTTCCTTCGCGCTCGGCGCGCGGTTATTTTTGTATTTCACGCTCGACTCGAGGCAGCGCCGCCTTATAATCGATACGCCACCGCGCCGTGGATCCTTCGACCCCGCTTCACGATCGACGCGAATACGCCGCGCCGCCGCGCGTATGCGGCGCGCCGCGTCCATTATCCGTGAGAGGGTCACGCGGGTAGAAGCGCTCGGGCACGGTCGTTCGATACTTTTAGCGGCGATGGTCGATGGGCGTACCGCCACGACGCGTAAAACCTCGGCGTATATCACTGGCGCAAGAGGCGACGGACCTTTAACGAGAAGCATCTCGCCAAAGGGCAACCGTTTCCCGGTAATTTACGGGCGATCGAGGGATTCCTCGCGACGCGCGGCGTTCACCGCGCTGACGTCTCTGGGATGTGGAAATTGTCGAGTTTGCGGGGAGCTCTGGTTGCATTTGCGTATGAGGGAGGGCGGGGTGGTCGTGTGGTGAATGGAGGGGGAATGTGAGGAGGTTTTGTTAAGGGATAGATATTTAATAAAACAGAGTATATAGAGGAATGCCACTTTATAGGTGTACCAAGCAATGGTGAGATTTGTGGGCGGAGTTAATAGGAGACTGGGCGGTTTTGATATGCGCATTGGAGACTTCACTATTGCTCGGTATGGCTGTAATTAGTTGTAACTTTATATGTCGGATTAGAACAGTGCTAGAAGCTTAACGCTGAAATTTTAGTCCCTGACTTGCAACTCCTAAGGCAGGAGGTAGGAAAAGAGGTGGTTGGGTAACTTTGTATAACTCTGTTAACTCGATTTGTTCCCCTCCATGAACTATAATGTGGGTAGCGGAAACGCTCCGCCCATTGAGCTATACCGCATCACCCGATTGGTTGTAACTTTAACTGTTTGTTCTGAGAAAACTATTTGTCTACGGCACGTGGTTCCTTTTGAACTTTTGGTCCTGTTATCGAGCAGATTACGTAGAAATAATGCAAAACTTTGACCTGGAATGTCCTGGTCAAGCCCAAATTTATACAGACTTAAGTATTTAAGAATTTCGAAGATAGCCCCAGTGAAATCAGTATTCTGCCGATTGCAAAGAATTTTGTCAACAACACCATCCTGAGGATTCTCTTCCTCGTGTTCCAGGTACCGACATAGTGCAGGACCTGCCAGCCCAGTTGTCCTCCGAGGAAGAGGAGCGGAGCTTGAAACGTAATTACATAACCATCTTCGCCAACGAAATATCAACACAACACTCCTCCACTAATCTCTCATATTTTTCCAGATTTCGGGACCCTGCTGACAGGTAGAACGTCTCAGGCGCTGCGTCGCGACGAACCCACCCCGACGTCCATGTACAACAGCGCCTACAATTACCTGGCAACCGGTCGCTTCACCTTCCACAGGAAGAACCTCTACTACTCCTTCTACTTATCGACATCCACGCCACGACCACGAAACATACAGTTTGTAGACGGTTCGGGTAGCATCTTGGAGGAACAAACCATCGATCCCATCGGCGGTGTCTACCAGAACGCGACAGGGAAGCTTTGCGGGGTCTGGAGGCGAGTCCCCCGCGACTATAGGAAGCTTCTGCGCGAGGAGCGCCTCCACGTGTCCTTCATCTGGGAGCCTTCCGCCACGCTGACAGGACAATTGTCCCGGTACCGTGCCCTGTCCACGGAGCAGTTCTCTTCTTTACTAGAGCCCACAATGGGAGTCGACCGGTCCCTGATGTCTGGCGCTGGAGCCACCGCCATAGTCTCTGCGTCCTCCGCTTCCGCGCCCTCGATCCACGTGTCTTTAGTATTCAACGGTGTGTTTCTTCCAAACGATGTGTCCGAGGTGCCTTTGATCGTCCAACTGGAGCACCTCGAGAAGGACTACGTGGTGCTGAGCGAGGAGATAGTAGTGAAGAAACCGTCCAACGAGCTGAACTTCGGGGAGGTCCGCAGTGCTCTATCGGGAGCCGATCTGCGGCTGCTGACGCGGGGCAAGCTGTCCATCAGCATAATGTCTAGAAAGGACCCCCAGGCGCTGCGACTAGCGGGCATGGTTGGACCACGAGTCACCTGCGACATGTACCAGACGCTCCTCCTATCCGAGACGCCATCAGCGGCATCTGGTCTCGCCTGGGCGTTCCTAGACCGCGCTGGCTCGCTCCGTTTCGGCGTCCAGCTGATTGGCCTGGAAGAGGAGAGTCCGTTGGTGACGCTGGTGGACGAGGGAGGCAAACGTCGCACCGAGCTGGAGGACCTGACCCCGTCCCTCGTGGACGGTCTTGCTAATGGGTCATTGGATCGTCCAGGCCCTAGATTGCTGGAACCACTGTTCAACGGTGAACTGTCAGTGGTGGTGGCCTCCCATGTTGGTTCTGTGCTACGTGGTAGACTGCTCCAGAGACCTGTAGCCGACGCTAGGGACACTGCCGCACCAGTGTTGCTCAGGAGGCTGTCGCAGGACCCGGTCTATCCTGGCCCCGTTGGTCTAATCTGGACGGCTGTGGATTTGGATTGCTCCCTTCACTACGAGCTGGAGATAGCTGGCTTCCCCCAGGCATCATCCACCAACAACCACGAGCCGCGCACCTTCCGCCTCTACTTGGAGACCATGCCGCTACTGGCTCAGGGAGCGCCTGTCGCCAGGAGACTACTGGAAGAGTTCACGGGCTACGTACTGGAGGGGTCTGTCACTGGACTGTCGCCTGTCGAGCTGTATAGGATCGAGTCTGGGATTGGCTTTCTTGAAGTTACCGATAAACAGGCTGACAGAATACTGAAAGCACCGTTTAAAACCAGGGCGCCTCTCAGTTGCCTCCCACATTATGCTGATAACGACGTCGCCTCGGTAGTCGCGTACAATCTTCATCCACCACCTTCTGATATCGAGACTGGCGCTTGCTTCCACGAGACCAGGTTCTACGAAGAGGGTACGCAGTGGACGTCCAGCACGGACCCCTGCTCTATGTGCCATTGTTACCGTGGATTGGCGCAGTGCGACCCTGTGCCCTGCCCAGCACTCACCTGTCTCCAGGCCAAGCAGCTGAAGCCTCCTGTTGGGCACTGTTGTCCTATATGCTCAGGTACGTTGTTGAATTTGTTGAATTGTTATTTATAAGACGGGACGTGGCTGTAATACTCTGAATAGTGACTTTGGGGTTCAAACAGTGGGAAGTGTTCTAGCTGTTAATCCTCTCGGTAAAAAGGGTCCCTCTTGACCCACAGCACAATAATTATGTTACTCATTACTTGTTAGCATCACTGTTCTAAGGAACTAGAGAATATTAGACAGCAATAAGTTCGAAATCCACTATAACTTTCTTGTCTGAGGATTATATCCACAAAATTGGTCCCGTGTCTTCGTAACATGACCAAATAAGTGACCAAGAACACATTTAACTGCTGATGTCCTCTAAAATATTACTATACACCCCATTTGAATGGGTCTTGAGTTTAGTTACTGTATCCCTGCGAGGCATAACAATCGAAATTAATAATCACCTAATCGACACTCGGAACCATGTAACCTCGTGTAACGCGTGGCTATCAGCGGATTAATTACCCTCCCCCTTTCAACGGTGTCGCTCGATAAACTGCGGCGGGGAATTAAGGCAACGGTCGCGTGCCTGTCTACGGTCGATGTTTAAATCCGATTATCCGTGACACGGTACGGCGATAGTAATCGCATAGAATTAGCTACGCCTATCTGCAATCCGTTTAAATTACACGACTGTTTAGTAGCCCCGATACAAGGGAATTATTCCGCGTCGCGTCCGATTCCACTTATCGTTCGAACACGCATACGATCGTTCTGGAAGATTGAGAAGCCGATCGTACGCTATATTTCATACATTGGATACATCTTCATCCTTAAAGGATAGCGAAGCGATTTACTTTTCCGTGTAATGTCTGACACTTGTTTGACTCGTAACTGGTTGACTGTTAAGGTACTTAAGGAAAGAATACAAGATGTGGTAGTTATAGGTGTACTGAGTAGCAGTGAGGTCTCTAATGCGCATGCCCAAGATGTTAAAGTGGGTGGAGCTATTGGCCTCCTCCACTCCATATAGGGAATTTTGTGGGAATAGGGATGACTAGATTGGAGGTTAAGTAGGTGATCCCAGTGTTGAGGTGTTACTATTGTGTGCTTGGTTACTAAGGGTCTCCCACTGACTTGTTCATGTGCACTTAAGCAATCACAATTAAACTTTTCATTCGCTATCTGCTCTATAAATCCACTGCAAGGATGTAAACCTCCTCTTGTATGTATCAATACCCACCTATTCAATATCTACTTCTATCTAGCAAGTGATTTACATCAGAAGTGGAGTTGAGATTCTTCCGAATCTTGTCGTTCATTTCCTAAAACACATCTGCTCAATCCAATACCATGCAGTAGCTTGACAGGGAATCATAAATTAGCCGAAACCGACTGATCCTTTTTCTGATCTGCTTTCCCAATCGGTCAGACGAATCGGTAGCCGCTTCCGTTCGCTGCATCCTAACGATTGAGACGTATTGCTCTGTCCAGTGTAGCTCGTGCCTCGATAAAAACGCCACGAACGTGGAATCGAATTAAGTCGAAAGCCGCGCCGATCCGTCATCTTTCACGGCCCCTGTCCGCTGTTACATCCACGTTCCACCGTATCTAATTAAATTGCCCGGCTCCGGTACGCTTCCCGCGCGATATTATTCCGGTTTCCAGTATTTTGTTGCGTTATTTAATCGCCTTACGAGACTCGTTCGCGACACGTCCTTCGCTCCTTGCGTCGGTGTTCGGCACCGAAGGCAGGCGATCGCTAGTCGGCGAAGAATTAATCTTGGGCGAACGTGTCGTGCGTTGCCCACCGGTTTCCTGAAAGATCGTCCCGATACGCCCGACACGGTCCGACAAATGTGTGTCGCTGTGAAGCATCCGTGAGTCAGGGGAATCGTTTTTATTCTGCGCCTTGGAACGGAAGCTTGGTGATATCTCTGCTTTTTCGAATTTTGCGGCACTCGATTAGCGAGGGACGGCAGTATTCAGGGTGTGTGTATGGTCTCTTCAAGTTGTCTTCAAAGTACTTTTAGAGTGCTTCCAAGATATCATCAAGGTTTCTAAAAGATGTCTTCAGGGTTCCCTTCAAAATGCGTTCAAGGTATTTTCAAGGTATCTTCAAAATAGCTTGATTCTCCAGACGCGATGAAGGAACAGCAATTTGTGTAGCTCATGGATGTCGACCTCGAAGTTTTATTAAGAACTTTAAGTTCACCCAGTATCAATACGCAAATAATACGAACTGCTACGTAATTTATGTTTCAGGTCCAGGTATCAACATGAACGCAACGGGAAGGAACGTCAGCTCGATAACCAGGGGCTGCACGCTGGCTGGTCAGTTTCATCTAGCCGGAGCCTCATGGCATCCTTATTTGCCACCCGTGGGTTTCGACACCTGTGCAGTCTGCACTTGCGACGTAAGTTCCTAACACTGACTCCTATCTACACTTACCGCGATAAATCCGTTCTCCCTTACCTCGTGAAACTTTTCCTCCCTAAAAATTCGTGATTCTTCATTTACCAACCGTTCGAAATATTTATAAACTTGGGTCTCCCATTGTGGTGAGACTCTCAAAGCCCACGTCACGATATCAAACTCTTCCTACGACACACTTCCAGCAATTTTAAGGTTAGGTCAGGAGGTTAGGATTGAAATAAGAAATAAATCCGCTAAAATAGTTTCCGAAATAAAGATTCATAAGTAACACCTCATCGAAAATAGGCAAAATTCGCAAAAATCAAAACCCTGTACTTTTTACATAAATTCAAAATTAGCAAAATGGTGACTTAAACTGCCTGTAATTTCACATGGACTACATTATATTTCATTTTGAACGAAATCCCAGACATTGAGATAGAAAAGTGATCTATTTGACGTGGAAACGTCCCTCATCATTCACGTTTGAAACCCATTCCCAGTTCCCCAACGTTCGAGTCGCAGTTATCCCAGTATATAATTTCCAGCAGCGATCCTTCGAATTCTGAACCTCGACTCGACTCTGTAAGTGACTGAAAACTCCACTCGTCCTGTATTTCCCCGGGATTCTTTGTTTACCTTTTTACCATACCTTCACTCGACGCGGCGTTTCGTAACAGCCCCTAGCGTCACTGCGATCCCCGCGACGTATATTATAAAACGCGTCGCGGCAGCGCTACGGCGCAGTCGGCCGCTTTGAAAAAATCCAACCAGACACCGTTCCCGCGTCCGTTGCGCCAGAAGAATGTGGTTGCTCTCTGCCGAGTCATGAAGGAGCTCAGCGCGCCGATCGGTAATCAGTGACAGGCCTTTCTAAATAGATATTAGTAAATTGTTTGAAGTCATGCTTGGAACGCGTTGCGCGAGGCCCTGTCATTTGCTGCAGCAATAGCGGCAGTGACGTTTCTGTTCATGATTGCCGTTCGAAAACCGCCCGGTCCGGCTCCTTTCTCGCGAACGCCCTCTATGGGGGAGTCAGAGCAGATAAATAAATATTAGTTTAACCCTTTGCGTTGGTTACGCTAAAACGGTGAACGTGTGCCTTGTGCGGAAATCTTTGAGCCTTGTATATTATCCATACTCAATAAACGCCCTGTAGGCATTTCATGCATGGAGCCTGCACACTGATTAAAGGGATACAGGTGTGTCTCTGAAGCAACCGAAGGGTTAAACGAAGTTTGCCCAATAAACTGCGATTTTAGCTTATTACGTTTTTATTAAAGAGTTGGAACACAAATGAGGTGTATGGATGCGTTAAAATTCAATGGGGATTTGATTTATTGTTACAGCCAGTCACGCTGGAGGTGAAGTGTCCGCGGGTGCAGTGCCCACCATTGGACTGCGACGAGAAGCTTGCCTTCAGGCCGAGTAAGAAGGCCTGCTGCAGACAGTGTCCCGCGACGACGCCCAGCAGCACGTCCATCGCCGGGGTCGCCGGCGACACCACGCGTTTGCCGCGTGACCAGGCAGCGCCGTCCACCCGACGCACCGCCGACGAGATACTGGCATCCGGCGGCTGCAAGTATCCCCTGGGTGGGCCATACGAGAACGGGATGGAGTGGCACCCGCGCGTCCACTCGCATGGGGAGATGAAGTGCGTCAAATGCAGGTGCAAGGTGAGAGAATCACTTACGAGACATATTACTATGTGCAGATGGATTGTAAAGTGTGGGAGGTGGAACTTAAGAGATTTCATCGAAGGGAAATTACGAAGTGAACTTCAGTTCGGCTAGTGAGTATAGGGTGTAGACAGTAGGTTTGAGACAGAGATCTGACACCTGAGAGTTGAGACTTGGGATACCTGAGAACTGAGACTTGGGATACCTGAGAACTGAGACTTGGGAAACCTGAGAACTGAGACTTGGGATACCTGAGAACTGAGACTTGGGAAACCTGAGAACTGAGACTTGGGATACCTGAGAACTGAGACTTGGGATACTTGAGATTTGGAGAGCTGGGGTTTGAGGTACCTGAGATTTGAGAGAGCTGGGACTGAAATATCTGAACCCCGAGGGATCTGGGATTTGAGGTACCTGAGATTTGGGAGATCTTGAGATATATATTTGAGATCTGGAGGTCTGAGGCTTGAGGTACGTGGGATTTGGGAGATCTGGGGCTTAAGATGTCTAAAGTCTGGGGGATCTGAGACTTGAGATATATGAGATCTGGGGGACCTCAGGCTTGAGATACCTGAAATTTGAAATCTGAGATTTGAGAGATCAGAGAGTAGCGAATCTTGAGATCTAAGAGAGTTGAGACTTAAGATATCTCGGAGCTGCAACTTGAAAGACCAAAAGCTGAGAGATTTGATTCCCAAAACTTCAGTTCTGAAAGATCTGGTGGTCGAGAGATCTGAGACCCGAAAGATCTGATAATTATGAAATCTAATATACGATACCACCTAAAAGGCTTGCGACCTGGGAGATATGACAATTAAAATCCTCAGATGTAATCCCTGAAAAAATATTCAAGTCTATTCTATGTACTATTATATTCGAATATAACGTGAAGCTTCCACAGCCTTTCCAAACCCATTCGGAGCACATTCAACCTATCGTTGCCGACAATCGCCGTCGATAGATCGGCCGAACGGCCAAGGAGATTCTTTGCGGTCGATCCGCCGTGGTTTTTTCTTTGCCCTGGCACAATAAGTACGGTGAGGATGAAATCCCATCGGCGCTTTCAGCGCGAAGAACGTCTCAGGATTGAGACGATTTTGTGGGGGAGATTGGCTTTCCATTTGGCGCACGCAATGGGAATCCTTTCGATCGAAGATAGATTGAGCGAATTTCGGCTGATTATTGCTGCAGTTCATGTTACGAGAGGGGAAGAACGGTCGTGAATGTTCCAGCAAGGGAATGTTTCTGACACTTTGCGATCAATATTCGACTCTAGTTTGTAGATACGGTATTATCACAGAAATAAATTATCCGCGGTGATTTTGCGAAATGAATTTCTGACTACCCTTGATTTAGAATTAAACTGTGCCTCGACTAGATTAATCTGATTTGGGCCAGAATCTATACAGACAAATTTTAAGGAGTTTCAAAATAGAAACGTGGTAAACTGATTTAGCAATCAAAATCGATTAAAAAATTGGAAATTTCTATGAATAGAAATTTCTATTTATGAGAAGTAGAAAACGAAATCACTGTACGTATCAACTTCAAATGATGTCAAAAGTTTTGACATAGAATGTGAATCATTTATTTCAAAGAAGAACCCTTCAATGGAAAAGGAATCGGTATCGCCAAAGAAACAGAAGTCCGAACCATAAAGCTTGACAAGCAGGCGGACGCCTTAAAACTGTACAACGCACTTAGCTACTGTACAGGCTGTTCGACTACTGATGGTCAGGGTGCCTATCACACTGCAAAAGCGATTTAAAAATCGACGCATCGACCTAACTCCTCTTGTAAACAACGTCACTGAGCCGTAGCTATTAATCTAATGCTAAAATTATAAATTAAGGTGCATCTATTCAAATTGTGATAATACACAAAATGTTCCGTACTCACGGATTTCTTTCGGCGTTCCACAGCCGCGAAGTGGTTTCCATCGGTTGGGGGGTACCGTGAGGAACTAGTAGTGCGAGATCGTCACGGTACTTTACTCGACGAGCGCGACAATTTCCGGTTTACACGATCGCTCTTAACCCCCTCGTCAGCCGCATTCCGCACGTGCCTCAAGTTACTGGCCGACACGGTTCAGAATGCACGTCTTCACAAACCTTTTCACGGTATCGTTCCTTGTCGAACCATGGCATACAAACGTCGAAAAAGATCTGTAATTCAATGGTGCTCGGTTAAATTCAAACGATCCACCCCATCAACATTTTTTGTGCGGCAGATTCACCCCCATTACCATTTTTTGTGCGGCAGACTCACCCCCTATCCTTCATCACCTCGAGCTCAGCGAAACATAACAGATTGGCAAGAAAAGTGAAGAGATATATAAAAATACTGTTTTCCACCATTTTCATCCTATCTTTATGCGAATAGTGTGAATCGATTGGTGAGGTTCTCTCGTTGAAAATGAGCCGAAACACGACATAAATCGGACTACTTTTAGGATTATTGATAGTTGTAGTGTAAGTAATTATCAATGTAACTATCAATAATATAGTCGAAACTATCAATAATCCGAAAAGTAGTCCGATTTATGTTGTGTTTGGACTCATTTTCATCGGGAGAATCCCACGAATCGATCCATATGGTTCCCATACAGTAACTACGGTTCTAAGTTTAAAAAAATCTGAATTTTGCGGGTTACCTAACTTCCCTTGTAAGTTGAAATATATACCTAGATCGCGGACTAGTTAGATTGACTCGAAAAATGGTCTGTATGGTTTTTGTTTGCAGAACGGTGAGGTTAGGTGCGACAGGAAACGATGCCCACGGGCGCTGTGCAACTCGATCGCGCATCAGATGAAGCGCGGCGAGTACGTGGCGGACGCGGACGACTGTTGCACGGTGCAGTGCCGTCGGGCGAGGCGTCATCATCGCAACAACCATCATCCTGGCAGGCACTCGGTGACGCCGCGCGAGCTCAGCTGAGCTTGGACGCCATCTTGCATCGAGCCACCACCGAATTGTCCCGCTACAGGGACACGCTCCTGGGCCTTATGTCGTAGCCATACTCGTCCCGTAGCCGTCGTGGTCGTCGTCAGTGTCCCTGATTCAGACTCCAGAGCGACTAGTACAGTGACAGGGCGAAATAGAACTCCGGGCTCGCCCAACACGCAGTTGACAACCTGGAGATTTCGTGGGTATAGGAGGTGGAAGGGATCTGTGGAGGTATTTGGGGGTGGGGTAAGCACGTGCAGCGCGTGAAGCGATATCCATGAGAGTGCAAGTTGTGAAATGGGCCTTTTGAGACTTGTAGGGTCGTAGGGTTTTAAATACATATCTGGAAATGTAGGTCGTTGAGGGTTAGTATTTGAAAATTAAGGGCGTAATGTTAGGATCTTAATTACTAGCATTCATGTGCGCTATTTTCGGGATGTACTATCAGCTCATTCGATTCTGGGCGATCCGATAAATATTCATGGCAGCTAGTGACGCACTTTACACAGTTGGCCTTTCTTTGGTGAGCATGTCTACAATATATCTTGAATGTGGTTTAGAATTTTAGAGCAAAGTCGGGGCATAGGCTCCCGCTTAGACCATATTGACGAAGTATTGCAGAGTTCCAGGAAGAAATGCTAACGATGTGAAGTTGGCCACTAGCAGCTCGAACAAATTTTAATGTGCGCGGTTGCCAGACTCGAGTAAGCTGACTGCACTATTTTTAGGATTTTACTATGTTTCTTCCACCTGCTATACACAGGTTAAGGACCATTCCTCGACGGTGAAAATTCTAGTGTTTGGATTAGGAACGCGCAGAAAGTGCTTGTGCTTTGATGTTTTCACGTGGCTGGTGAATTGGGATGACTTAAAAGTAGAGACTGAGGTTTATTCTTCGACGCTTAGAATCCTCGTTGATTGGGTCACGATCGCGCTGAAAATATCTGTATTGCTCTTTATATGCGATCGGATGATGCTTCTTCCAGCTTTGAGTCGCGGAGAGGCAGTGCCACGTAGAACTGTGGCAGATGTAAATAAAAATTTACGAGAGGACGTCATTTAACGGGAGCATCTGGACGAGCAGTGCGCATGCATCTCCATTAACCTTTTCGGTGCAGATTAGTTCTAAGCTAAATATTTGCCATGGGCAGATGTCATTTAATTTTGTCTATCGGGCCTAAAAGAAACGACGTGGAAGTATAGGTACAGGCCAATAGTGAGGTCTCCAATGCGCATGCCCAAACAGAAGATGCAAAAGTAGGTGGAGCCACCATCGCCGTTCACTCAGCACAACGTTAGGGTCATAATGAACTAGATTCAAGATTTGCGGGGCAGCTTCCCCACTTTTCCACTTTCTATTTAGCCGCTTTGAAATTAATATTTGAGGTTACTTTTCATGAAAATGCTTACCAATCAGTGCCTACTATTATACTAATGATCCATACTTATTTATTTCCACATTTAACACCCGTTTCCATATGAAAACATTGGCTCAGGTCGCGACCTCCCGTTCTTAGCACCGGAAGGATTAAAGGAGTAGCTTGAGAACTTGATAGTCAATCAGAAAGGCGCCGTTTGAAAGCGATCAGGCGGACGGGAAGACGGTAATCGGCGGAACAGAAGGATTCTCTGCGATATGATGGAACCTGCAATAATGATAATAATAAGAATAATAGAAGCGACAGAAGAGGACGTGGACCGTTCGTCAGACGCTATTCTTATTCCCGACCGTTTGCTAGCTCGGTAATTCGCTCTGGAGTCTGTCGCAGCACCCATAAGCCGCGTCCAGACGTCTATTAATCAATTGCCTCTCATCAACGGATAAACTGTTAGACCGGAAGTCAGCCAACTATCGCTCCCTGTCTCGAGTGACCTGTCGCGCGGCGCACATGACGGCTATCGTGGCAACAAGAGAATCGAAGGAGGGGGTAGGAGGGGGGAGGGGGGTGAAAAACAGCGTCGCTGAGCGGAGAGATTACCCCGGGAGGGTAAAGTGTTTACGAGGGGATCGGGTCAAGTTTAACGCACTGATTTCCACGAGACTTCGCGGGTAGACAGGAAAGCGAACATTATTTCACTCGTATCTACGGGTTTGCGCAGACACCCAGTAGTTTATCCAATATTCAACGACAAGCCAATGCTTTGCTCACACAATTGTCTTGCTCACTGGCTAAGTTTTCTGTAGATATACCGAGCTATAGTGAAGTCTTCAGTGCGCATGATCGAAGTGAAGATTGGAGTTATTGGCCTCCTTTACTCCATAGTGGGAATTCTGTGGAGACACCCATCATTCATGTCCTCCACAGATGTGTATAAGGGGCACTGTGCTAAATAAAAGTTATTTGGTGGCAGCAATTTTAATTTAAAGAAATAATTAGCAAATATGAAAATTGTGTTTATTGCACGAATTCAAAGGCGGAAAAAGTCTGAGGTCATGAACTTGTAATGCACCAGTGAGCAAAGTGCAATCTGTGTTGTCAAATGTTTCACAAAGTAGGTGCTGACGCAAAGAGGCGGACGTGGGTGTAATATCTTCCGATTTTCTATTTAATTACGAAGTCAACACCTTAACGTGGAATAACGTAATGTTACTTGAAATGACGTTATCCATAGGAATTTTTAGTTCTATACCCTATCAGGTTTTCTACTAAAAAGTTTCAGTGTATATTCACCATTTGTACAGATTTTTCAATTCGTATTAGGCGCAGGTAATTAACACCGATGCCTGTGCCAGTAAGGTGTTTAAAATTAGCGTGCAGCGCTGCGATTTCTCCCCTCGTTATTCGTGCCGGTAAATGCAGAGGCCTACCATACCCACCAACCTCACCAAGTTACCCAGCAACCAAAGAAGACTGAAGAACCTCCCATACGGTGGCATCAGTTATCATTTGCGCGCGAATGCTAACGTTTACTATTAACTCCAACTTAATATGATTATTACTACGAATATTATTAATATTAACGTCGTTAAAATATTAATCATTAACTTCGTTAGCGTCATTCTCGCGTTATTCACTGTTCGTCGTGATCGTCGTCACTTGTCATATTTCATCGTCATTCAACATGTCGCCGTCATTACAGTTATAATTACTATAAACCAATTATTATTAATATTTCTATTACTATTTCATATAGTACGAATATTAATGCTATTAGTCTTAACGATATCATGGACACCCGTTGCTACCAATATCATCACCGTTATTCGTTAACGCGCTCACAATCCCCTGACCCGTGCGCGGGTCAGGCGTACACAGGTCTGGACAGTGAGCGCGTTAATTATGCCGTGGTGGATATACTTCTGCGATGCATCTCTATCCTCTGCCACGATAACCGCTATATATCATCTTGTAATTTGGCTGAGAGAGAGGTAGGGAGGACACACTCTTTTGTAATTTATAAGCGTATTTATTGCGTTGGGATCGTCTTTAAGTTATTCGATAGTGACTCCTGCTGTTTTGAGGCTTCCCGACATCGTAAACAATTTCAAAGTTCAGGAACGATATGCGTCCAACAAAACACCACTGGGAGTCACTGTCATTATGCGTGTGTGAGTGCGGTCATATAGCGGGGACAAAATCACTGGACCACCTGGGGACACCTGTTTGCCTGTGAAAATACTTGCCGGATTGCAGAAGTTGAGGTAAACTGAGCAAGTCTGAGACCATTTAGGAGGGATTGGAAAGACAAGAATCCTTGCGTTTGGCTGACAGTTACTCAATACTATGTATGTTATACCCTCCACTGCGCGTGGCCGACGCTCAACAGCGTAACGCGGCTTTCACACGGACATGCATGAGGGGAACATACGAGGAACAGGAGACTACCAGCTTTAATCAATTTAGCTACAAGCTAGTGCGTACCTTTAAGTACCGTTAAGTGGTATACCAGAGATAGGAGTCATGGAGAACGAAGATGGGTCCGACAGGCCAGTCGAGGTCTGCTCGACTCTGCCTGTTTCCCTATTTTTCTCTTTGGGCATGCGCATTTCGCGGCTCAGTCTTCCTCAGTTTATCTACATATACCTCCACTTCATGTCAGGTTACCTCTCCGCGAGATAGAGGGCGTAAGCTTCCGCGAAACCACGATAGATGGTGCTGCGTGCTAGCCAGAAGGTATGGAGGGGATAATCACTCAGCAGCCCCGAGGGGTCAAATGATTTTGTTCCGACTATATCGCAGATGTATTTAGCGTATGCCTGTTTTCTATGCGAAAGTGAATGATGTATAAGGCCGTAGAGTTCTGTTGTTTTTTTTTCTTCCAAACGCGAGGGGAGAAGTTTTCGTAGGCGGCTAGAAAGAGACAGCAACAGAGGCGAGGAAGTATGTGTAAAAATTCTGCAAATATCTCATCAACTGTCATGGTTCACAAGAGCCCGGTTTTTGGTTCTGCATTACCATCCGAGTGAACGATAAAAATGACACTCGTGTAGGCACAAATCGGTTGTCGTTCAAGTGAAAGTGAGAACAGGAAGTCAGTAGCTACGTATGGTTTAAAATGGGCGATCGTAAGCGACATTGGGATCGAGAATTTTAGGTACCTAGTGGTGGAGGTCCCCTTATTTTTCGATGTTTTAGGGACAAACAAAGCTTTCGAGTTCCACGTTCGTTGCTACCCTTTCATCCCACTAGGTTCCTAAATTCATAGAGTATGACGTCAGTCCTCAGCTTGCACCGCGACAAGTGCGTCACGGCTTTATTTCTCTCTGTGCATTTCTTTATTATCTAGTCTAAGGCGCCGAAGCGTCTTTTCTGGGCAAGCTCGCGGAAAATGAGCGGGGCGATGCGGGAGGCGTGGCCTCGGCAGCTGCGCCAGGCCTGGTTGCTTTCATGTTCGACGTTCGAACACTTCTGATACGGTGCCACGAAGCTGCAATTCTCACGTGACCAATCGGTCCACTTTTCTTTACCAATGAGGTTTCACCATCGAAGGGATTAATTACGATCTTTTTCTGTGAGTCGCTTATTCCTAGTAAACACGTTTCTAATAGACGATCAAGTGGAAAAACGCTTAGATGTGACGGTATATAATTTTATCTAATCAGTGTTTTTTGTAAAATACGTGATGGATCACAGTGGAGAAAAAGGGAACTATTAGAGATCTGGGCTTCGTGGTATTGACTGATATACAGTTTCGTGGAACTTCGCAGAAGGCGTTGATTCGCTGTTTGCCGTTTGTGTCTTAAAAATCGTGTGCATGCACTTGTTAGTCAATGCTGTCAATGCTAGTTAGTCGGGTAGTGGCCTTGAACATGATTTACTGTCAATGTTTTGTACATAAACGCATATAATATGTAACTGAGGATCCACGACCACTATTATCTGACTATCAATATTGCGATTACTATGATTATTATTCATATTGATAGTAATAATTGGTGGCTGGTCGAATTCGCTAATATGTTAATATTATTCGATTTTATTATTGTCATTATATAGTAATACTATTTTTACGGTTATTATTTAAAGTCATCCCCCGTTGTATACGTGCATGTTAACGATCTTGAATAGAGAGGGCGTTTGCGCCGTTAAGAGACAGTTATATCGCTCTGAGATGCATTACGCTGGCGTTACTTTTTATTTACTTTACTAATATCCGCCTAATATTGTTGTTGATACACGCGAGCTTCCACGGTGTATGAGATGGAAATATGTGTATACCGGGTGTGCTGCCTAAATGTCTTCCTCCATTGTGATGATACAGAGAGTATCAAAGGGTGACTACTCTACGGAAAATACCATTCTTGATCTCATATTTCTTATATCACAACTAAAGAAGATATTTATGTGGGACACCCTGTATACAAATCAGTGCTGTGAAAAGGATGGTATAGGAGGACTGAGACCGCTTGGAAGCAGTCAAGCCGAGTGAGTAAAGAGGGGACCAATGGGCTAGTCGAGATCCGCTCAACTCCGCCTACTTCCCCCACTCCTCTCTTTGGGCATGCGCATTCCGGTCTCAGTCGTGCTCGGTTGACCTATATACCAGGGCTGTCCATGAGAGGGGCCCCTTAAGCGGTTTTATCCCCTCTACGCGTCACATTGCCTTTGCGTTGAGTGCTACGTGGCATTAACCATACAGGGTGTTTCACAGTTGTGGGTAACACAGAAACTGGTTAGCCGAATTCATAAAGAATTAGAATATGAGAAAGCCACACAAAATGGCTGAAAATGAAGATGCTGTTTAAAAAGCAACTGTTCTGGGTGAATATCTGTAATATCGAAGAATGAACCAAAGTACTCCATAACAAGGTCCGTTAGACATTAAGTATTCATTTCGAGAATTGTCAATGTGTGAATCGTATTATTTAATATTAAGCAGCTATGTTTCTATCGAACACTGCAGAAGCACCTTGTATAACAGTGTCCATGTGTATGGCGACAAAGGCAGAGTGGGGGAAGGCCCCAAGGCTCCAGAGCCCTGTATTGGGCAGCATTGAAAGTAGCAACTGTTATAAACTGGATATGATGAACAGGTCAGTGCGGAAACAGTGTTAGCGTATTGATCGATTGTGATCTATTGTGATCTATCGATGGATCGAGCGGACGCTCGTGTGGATGACAGAATAAATGTATAAAATGTTTCGTCGAGAATCGATGTTACGCGCGTTCGGCGTCAATTGTAAATGTATATAAATTGCAGGGCGACTGTGAGACACCGCGAGTAGTGCCTTAAGAAGTATAATTAGCAATCGGAAGGAATAGTAAGAAAGTGTCGAAAGGACAGTATTTAATTAATTGCCATGTCGCTATTTCGCTATTAAACTTCGCGTAACTTCAGAATACCGTTAACGCGACCAAAAGTGTCCAGAATTATTGGTCTCTGATCATTTTGACCAACACGAGAAACGTCACGTAAATTTCGTATCGTCGAAGTGAACGATGGAGAGTACCGAGGTACGTGTTATTCTGTGCCAAAACGATCGCCAATTAAGTCATAATTAATCGTTAATTCGCTAGTGCCGTCGTTACTTGAAAAATCAGCTTGCAACTGCGTTATACGCTCGGTTGAATATGTACTATGTGCCTTATTATTTGATGGATATCAAGCCTATATGCGCGTATATGCGTGGGAGAGAGTGAGAGGGAGCGATCGAGTGAGCGATAGAATGAGAGGAGAAAAGTGAATAACCAATTGTTGATATTGCTAATTAATGTAATAAATCGTATATTTGAACGTAAGCAGACGATTATATTAGAAATAATTGTATGCCGATTTCAGTATTTCCATTAATAAACAAATGCACTCGACTGAGTTTATCGATTGGTAACTCGTGATATCGACGGTTTCATAAGATTTCTTAACTGTCCGTAATCGTAGTTGTCTACCTTACCGCAATTATAAAAACACTGATGTGAATGGTGCCGCTTTCAAAGCATCACGTAATGTAGCAATATCTCTAGTCGAAACGTGCAAACAACAAATTTTTCATATAACTGAATCTATCCTTGCTCTTTTTCTTCGTCTACACCATCTGTGTTCGTATTCGTTAAAACGTTAAAGCACAAATATAATGCCATAACATAGATGAGGTGTAGACCTTACATCTTATGGAAGTTCGTGTCACACGAAGTGAAATTCTGACTTCGTGGAAATTCAGTGGCTTTGGCGTGCACTCCAACTTTAAGAACGGCGATTCTGGGAATTAATTCAACTGAATCACCGAAGTCGGTAAAGTTGGTAAAGGAAAATATAGTAACGATGCGTTCACAGTGGAAATCGGCTTGGATTCACACTGTGGATCTAGATTGATTCATATTTGTGTTGTTCCATAACAATTCTCGTCATACTTAGTGAAAATTCTAACCGCTGACAATGGGTAGGATTCCGATCGAATTCCTCGCTGAATCGGTAACGTTGCATGCGACACGAAAATGGTAATTTGGGTGACAATTCGCATTGGATGTAAACTATATTCTATACATACTCTATGTCGCGACTTTGACAATCTTTAAAACCGTAAAAATTATTCAATCCCTCGAAGTACCGTGAATCTTTGAAAAATAATTAATTGCTATGTAAGATGGAATAATGATTACTCTGTACAACATTTAAGCATATAAAATATTCTATAATTTACTGTCACACTAATCCTTTGCATTTTGATAACAAGAATATACAAAAAGAATAAACTGGCAAATTATGCTTACAATCACTTGTTGCTTCTTTTAGAGTTTCGATGCGGTGGCATGTCTCAGTCCTTCGTCAAGAGCGCGCAGCACGAGGTCCACTGTTTTAGACGTAGCATTGGGCCCCAATAAGCCAATCCGTAAGATTTTTCCCGTGGTCGGTCCCAGCCCTTTGCTGATTTCGACTTTGTATCTAAACGAAACGTGGGAGTTCTCGTAACTATCGGAACCAATGCAATTGGACGTACGATTTACCTCTCCATGGCTCGTTGCACGATGATATTGCCATCAACGCCAGGTGGCAGCTCTATAGCGGTCACCGTCGATAATTGATACCGTGGAATTTTCACATAACATTTAAGTCCTCGAGCTTCGAGACCATTTCGTAACCTTACAGCTGCAGCCGCGTGTCTAGCCCAGGATACAGGCAGGCTTTCCTCCGCCATTTCCGCCAAAGCCTCGCGCAGACCGTACAGCAACGTAGCACTTGCCGTGTGATGGTAAACCCGATCCTCGTTCCCAAAACATTTCCAATAAATTCCGAGAACGTTTAGGTCCCAGTAGAAGGAGAAGGGTTTCGTGTTTCTTCGGAACAGTTTCTTCCTGTCGTTGTAAACGGGAAAGGAAATGTGTTAAGTAGATGGCGTTCGAATCGCTGAAATTAATACCTGCTAATGATTATAGTCGAATTAACGAAAGAAGGCACCTTGGGACCGGGGCCAGAATTTGCGACGTTGCCGCTACTCCAGGCTCGTGATTGGTGCTTCCCCTACGCGGCTCCCTACGCCTATTGACCAATACTTAGCTGTGGGCCTAGAGTAATCGCTGTCCTTGTCGGGTGTATGTTGCTATCCTCTTCCAGAGGACGAACCCAGTGAGTGAGACAGTTGCGCTTGAAGATAGAAAGAGACGTCCGATCTGCTACACAACGTGGCAACGTCGCAGGAAGTACGGAGCAGGCATTGGGTCTATCCCGAGCCACGCGCACCACCCTACGCGCCACCCAGGTGCCTTATTTCGTTAATTCGACTATAGATGTAGCCAAAATATGGTTTAGAAAATTAATGGCGAGAAGGAAGATTAGAAATAAGAATTGGTAATTGAAACTGACGTATAAAAGGAAGGTGATTAATTTCATGTGGAAGTGAATATACTATAATTCCAAAGCTATACAACGTTATCCATTGAAGACTGACGGCGCTCGCGCGAGTAGAAATGAGAACGGCAACAACGTCACACGCATAATTACTACTACAATCATATGGCGATACATCCGCCATCTATGGGCTGTTGCTAAAAGTATAGGTGCGTGTGGATACCAGTAGTGAGCACAAGGCGCTTTTAGCTGTCTCCCCAGATAACTTTACATTTGACGTAACCGACGGGGAAGAAAACGACAGTCGTTTTACCACAGTTATTGAGAGAAAACCTACGATTCAAGTTACAACACTAATGGTGCGCTACTATAAAATCCGCGCACACCGTCAGTGAGGTTCACCACGACGAAACAGTGGTAAAACGACTGTCGTTGTCTTCCCCGTCGGTTACGTCAAATGTAAAGTTATCTGGGGAGACAGCCAAAAGCGCCTTGTGCTCTCTACTGGTATCTACACGAACCTATACTTTTAGCAACAGTCCATAGATGGCGGATGTATCGACATATGATTGTAGTAGTAATTATGCGTGTGACGTTGTTGCCGTTCTCATTTCTACTCGCGCGAGCGCCGCCAGTCTTCAGTGGGTAACCCTGTATGTTAGAGTGTCATGTAGAATGAATTCATCGGCTATGCATGTCACTTTTTACGAATTCGTTGAACTTTGATTCCTGGATTTTACAGTGGCAGAGAGCATTTGATGTGTGGTTAAAATTAAAGAAGCAAGCTCAGCGACTAAACTATGTACTAATATACGTACTCGGCCCGTGGGCTGAACGAAAGGGGAGCTAAACCTGGTGGGGCACCAAGGACCTTCTGACTTCCGGTGTAAGCGGCGTCAATGCCCCATGAATCCATGAAGAATGGCTCGCCGCCGAGCGACGCTACCGCATCGACGATCAGAAGAGCATCGTATCTGAAAACAGAATTTCCTTTTTTGAAAATAACTTCGGTATTAATTCAAGTAAAATTGAGCTAGAATTGGAATAATTTATATAAATTAAAAATGATTTAAAAAATATTGCAGGCGGTGGTCGCTGATTCCTTGAAGCCAGGATTATCAGGCGAAACCATTTTTTGGCGCCCCCTCCCTAATATTTTAATAAGAAGACAATCTGTTTTACTTTATGTAGGTAATTCATCCATTTTCTTTAAATAATAACGGAAATACTTCCAATAAAAATGAAATAAAACCGATTTTTTTTATTGCAACGCCCTCATGAATCGGCGCCACGGGCTATCGCCCGTATCTTCTACTGGCTCTGTTGAGGAGTCTTTCTGATTACAGTTTACTAGATTAACGAACGTGACTCCATACACTTATGCACTTATGCTTACAGTATTGTCTCTCTGAGGGATCGCTGATCGGGACCGGCGTTGAGCCCGTATCGTGAGTAGTATCCACGGGAAAAGGCCCCGTAGCTAAGGTAGGTGGTAGGTGGTTTGACGTCATAGCGCATCATCGCGCATGCGTAACAGAGCGTAGTCCTTAGCTACGGGGCCTTTTCCCGTGGACACTGATCGTGAGCAGAGCGCTAATTCCGAGTGTTCGTTTCTCGCTTCTTTTTGGCCGAAGGGGGGGGGGGGGGGGCGAGATGGAACGCTTTGCGTACGCGACCGTGTCGCACATCGCTTTCGTTCCATCTCGCTCTCGCCTTCGCCAGACAAGAGTGAGACAGATGTGGTGGGGATAGTGAAAAGCCCATATCGTGTGCACCAGACCGAGCCCATCGGGAGACAATACTGTATTTAGTTGCTCTTAATATTTTGCGGTTCAATAAATTATCCAATTCGATTAATAAACCTCCTTTCGAACCATAACTTTTAAATACCACTCAATCGATCAGTGCATCGTGTGCGTAGAACGCCTATAGGCATCCAGCAATTTTATATTGTTATATTTGCTACATATTTTAAACTATTTCTACAATTTTTTCACCCATAAGCAGCCAATTCTAAAGACAATATTGAAAATGCAAGTGATTGTTACAAGTTTCTCAAGAATTACAAATTACTGAAATTTTTGGGAAAATTGGATCCAACCAAAAGACACGTACCTGTGCACAAGGTCGCCAAAACCCTCCAGGGGTTGTTTTAAGCCAGTAGAGGATTCAGCATGGACCATGAACACCGCCACCGGTTTGTGTGTCCTTAAGGCGGATTCCAATTCATCCATCGTGACAGGCTTGGTGTGCTCCGTTTCTATGAGTGCCACCTGTGTTTGAAATTTGCAAACTGAGTCATGTTTTTCAGAATTAGTTAGTAGAACAGAACTAATGAAAAATGTTGGTATACCCATATATACAATAGTGTGTAGCCGAAACGTACATTAAAGTGGCATTTAACGGAGCCCAGTTGTGTTTCCGCGGATAGATATATTGATTATCATTTTGCCTTTGCTTTTTAAACGCGAAAAGAAAAGGATATGAATGAGAATATAGTGTATTAAGGTGAATTCCCGCGGCCTTGGGAATTCACCTCTTGCCTCTTACCTCTTATAGATTATAGGCACTCCGGGCCGGTGTTTTACGGAATATAAAAATGCCTATAACTGCAGAAGTAAGCATTATCAAACATATGCATATACCAACATCTTTTATTCTTTTAGTGAGTAGAACCAATTCTGAAAAAATGTGCCATATTGTTATAAACACCTTGCATATACATCTCAATGAGAATCAAATACAGTCTAGCTTCGGAAAATTTACGAAACTTACATTGGCGCCGATCCGACTAGCCATGTCAGCAGCCCGTTCACCCCAAATCCCACATCTGACGATCACTACTGTTTCACCTGGTTCCAGTAAATTTCCCAGGCACGCCTCCATTCCGCCGTGGCCGGATGCGCTTAATGCTAGGGTCAGCCTGTTCTTCGTTTGGAACGCATACTGGATACCCGCCTTAATTTCGTCCATCACCTACAAAGTTGTAAGGGGTTAGCCAGAAATGAGCAGGTGTGTTTAATCGTATACAAATGAGGACGTTTCGTTCGAACCAATATTGCAGATTTGCCCTTCGTCTTTTTTGCTAATTGCAAATTAAATATTTACCTTGCGTCCTACGTTTCAAATGTGGTGTACCACTGTTCGAATGGATGAATTAAAAGTTTGCTTTTGACAGCATTTTAATATACCCATTTCTCCTCGTTTAACAGTAACTCGAATTATTTCTGAGTTACGCGGGCTAATTATACATCAAGCAGTGGCGCACACAGATGGGGTGCTAAGGGGCCCTCGCCCCCCCCCTCCCCCCCAAAAATGGTTAAAGGAGATTAATGTAACGACGACTGAAGTAATTCAAAAGCTTCGTAAATAGAAACAAAAATTGATTTTATTCACTAAATAAATTTTTATAACCATCTAATGAATTTTATTGAATTTGCATTCAAAATATTTGTATTCGTTCAACACGACTCCACCCAAAATTAAATCCTGAGTGCGCTAATGACCTTAAGTATGACTAAAAATACTCCGAGTCAGGTGATGTTTATATTCATTTTTACCAGGAGAATTTTGTCTACGTATTGCTGATACTTTCATTACTTTCAAAAATTTCTGATATTGAATATGGATATCAAAGTTTTCAATGTTCGATTACTCCGCAAGTGAACGGTTGACGAGATAATGAAATACAAGAAAGGATCAGGGCAGGGTTGCCAGGAAAATCCCTACCGTAGTGGAGGGGGAACACCTACAGCAATGCAGTACATGTGTGCGTGATGACGCCATGACGTCAAACCAGTTGACGGTAAGATAGGAGTTCTCCCTCCACTACGGTAAGAATTTTCCTGGCAAGCCTGGATAAGGGGCACCTGAAAGTCCCTAGGCGTGAAAACACGCCGACGCCGGTAGAAGTATTGATAAAACGAGACGAAACGATTACCTGGCAAAGTTCTGGATGGAGATGGCCAAGGATTTGATTCTGAAGAGACTGGAGGACGCGTTTCGAACAATTTGTTGGTCCAGGTCCCGTTAAAGTCTTCACCGGTAGTCGCATTTTCATCAGAAGCTCATTCGGTGGCTTCTTGTGAACGGCGAGCTGGCTCCATTCGCTATTCATGCTTGCTCTTTCACAAAACGAAACTGTTATTAAAACGTTTCCTGTTACCTTAACATCGCAAATAAATTCGTTCGAGTTACAATCGGATCAAGAGATTACAATCTACACATACTCCTTGAACGCAGCTGTTTCTCTAGATTTTCTACAGAGAATTATGAACTTACAACTTGTTGAGAACGTCATGTGTGAAACTAATACTTCTTCATCATGCATGATGGCTAGAAGAAATTCGAGAAGTTGAAGGATATTAAAAATGTTATCATTTGACAACAGGGAGCTGGATCTAACGTTTCAAACAGTATCGAGTAAGGGGATTTTCCGAAATAGATCAGTGATGTCAACAAGACCAATCTTCCCAATCTTTGAAATTTTGGGAAATATCGAATTTAACTCCCTTTTGACCATTATTGTATAATTCTTAAACTTTTTCTATTTCTCCTAATTAATATATAGCGATACCTCTGCGAAGTGCCACAAGACGACATTTCAACCGATCGCGCTCTCTCGCAAGGGCTCCCTCAACTACCGATTCATATATAGTACACCTAGGCCCTATACTCGAGCGAGCCGCTCGCCACTTGCATATATGTATTTATTGTCTATCAATATTACTTATTATATTAAAAGAGGCAATAACATAATAATTATTGCTGTCACTAGAAATATTTGCCATCGCATTGCCAGAAACAAGTGGATATTTTTTAATGCAAGCAAGTAAAATTTTACAGTCGTTTGTTAAGTCATAAACGACCGGAAAATTGCCGGAACGTTGCAGGACTAGATGTTTGCAATGCTGCCGCAACATTGCAAAAATACACACCTGCAATATTGCGATGGCAGACATAGGACTGAACCTGCAACGTCTCTGCAGTGTTATGGTGCAACATTGCAATCTTGCACCGCAATATTGCAGAGACGTTGCTGCAATGTTATGGTGCTGTGTGGGTATGGGGGCCTTAACCTTCCGGCGGGCGCGCTCTTTTTCATAACGGGAGCGGGCGCGTCGTGTACAAAGTACACCGTGAAAGAATAAGACTTATTATTATAAAATAAACATTATGCGGTGAAAGTTTATGATATTTGAAAGCTTATTAATGATTTATTTGAATAATAATTGTTTCAAAGTGTAATATAAAAATAGAAGAATGAAAAGGAAAGTTATTCATCTTTTCAGACTGACGAATTCTCGTGTACTTTGTACACGAACGCGCCCGCCGGAAGGTTAAGTATACATATATGGCTGGGTTCCTTGTGAGGCCCCAGTGAGCCCACCGAATTATATTACGGGACCTGCTCCGCACTGCGGCCCCACAAGAAACCCAGCCGTATATACTTACGCTACACGCCTACGAGCCCACACCTACACTACTGCAGTTCTCCTCACTTATTCTACCCTTAGTAACGGCGTACGGCTGGTTGTTCGCCGCCAGGCGCTGAAAAAGGCTTGTGCAGCGCTGGCCTAGAGTATCTTTTTCCGGTGTATCAGCAAATAGCTTGCTTTATCATCATTTAGAGCGGAGTAAGTAGTGTTACAACAACATGTTACAATTTACCCTGAGCTTGAATTTTTGCGTTTTATCTCAGTAAACGAAAAACTAAACATCAAATTACTAAAATGCATACACATTATAATAAGCCAATGTGTACTGATTCGTTTGCGACAAAGAAGCGAAAATTCAAATGGTTTTTAATGACGGTTAATTGAAATAAAAGTGCTAAGATAACATTTATTTACGTGTTCTAATTACTACAATCCTGGGCTATAATCACAAAATGAATACTTAACGCTCGTTTGTGCCACTAAAACCGACGGTGCTAATATCGCCAAGCAGTTCTCGCATGTTGTGGGTTTTCAGATTTGTCGTTCAAAAGAGTTTACTTATGTTACAATTTACCCCATGTTAGAACCTACCCCGGTCTCCCCTACTCTCCGGATTGTGATTTGAACCCGATTCACATACCCGATACTCGGATTAATTACTTTTTGTACCATCAACAACCACCTTTTATAAATATATAAAGAAACATTTTTTATAAACATTTATGAATACAAATAAACAATTCCCTTACAGTTCATAGGAAATAGATATGCGATGGAACAAGTACTCGGACAAAGTTATTACCGAAAAATTTGCAACAGCTTTGTCTTTTACATGGTAATTTAAAATAAATACGTTAAAAAGTACTTATATGCATATGCTTATATATTTTTATTGCATACACAACGGTTTTTTCTAGTTTTAATCGTTATTCTATGAGCTTTAACATGTAAAAAGAAAAGTCTAAATATCTCTATGTGCATAAAAGTTGTAAGTAAAAACGTAAAGGCGTGCATAAAATCTCAAAAACCGCTCCAATGATTTGTATAAAAATTTAATGACAGATGCAGAAAATCATTCTCCAAATTCTTAAATAAACGATAAAAAAAATCTTCATTCAAGAAATCGATAAAATCGTGTTTTTCAACATAAAAATTTGTATTATTTTTTCGAAAATCTGCTCCCAACACATAATCCCTTAAGGAATTTTTGACAGCGTCAATGCAAGCACTTCCCAGTCAAGAACTGTCAGTCTTGTAGAGGGTTCGACTCAAGAGACACATTTTCCTTTGAAACTCATTCCGTTCCCTCCACTGTTTTGATTCTTACATGGACTTACATTTTAAACATAATACATAAAAATATAGCCCCTGAACTGAATACTATTATAAGACTGTATCAATAACATCGAATGGAAACTTTGGCGTGAATCCATCACAACTTACATTTTCCCGTTGCTGTCGTCACTACTATCTCAGATGTTCAATGTCGACGTTATCGTCCTTATCGTTGGCTGAAGAATCAGTTGCACTGTTCACTGAGCCGGAGCATGTAGCCTACTGAAATCTCCTAATGCCCACTTTGACTGTTTTAGCTTCGAGATGTTATATTGCCGCACGGTCACGTGCCATCGTAGCTGCGTGGTCAACATTGATAACCCAAAACAAATTCCATTTATATAACGCGCAGCATCCTGAAGATGAGTCACCATGGAGTCACCTGCCTGTACAATAGCAGACCTTTTCGACTGAAATAATTATTGTTAATAAAGCTTTCGTTTATATATTTTTTATAACAGTTTCGATTAAGGATATATTTCCCCGTTTCGCTGGGTGAACACGTGAAACCTTGTTACATTAATTTGTAAGCAAATGTTGAATGCGAAGAGCTATATAAACAAAGACTTTTATAATCGACAGGTTAGCGAGGTGCTGAAGGGGAGAGAAGATGTCTTTTCATTAAATGACGAAAGCAAACATGATATGCTATAGTCACATGATAACCTTCTGAAACCTCCTGTCAGCATGAGTAAGGCAAATGTGAATAGTTCTGGGTGTACAGTGAGTGTAGAAAATATTAGCAAGATGTATCTATGTGGAAAAGCGGAATGCATTCATATTTTATAGTGTAAGTATCGTGGATGGGATAAGGTGGTTGACCCAGTTGTCGATCGGTTTAGACGTAGTCGTCGATCACTTAAATATTGAGATTTTATAAGGTTTTTGAACAATATTGTGATGATATATGTAGGTAAAGACTCTTAAATATTAATTTACAATTTTGTCCTATACACAATATTGTTCAAAAATCTTATAAAATCTCAATATTAATTCAAATGATCGACGACTGGGTACCGATCGACGACTGGGTCAACTACCTTAGCATGGGCAGTGACACGTGTGTGAAAGAGGCAATGGTCAGATTGTAAACAGTAAGAATCTTTTGTTAAAAAAAAAAAGAATTCGTGCTTCATCAACCACCTTAAGGTGAATTCCAACGGCACGTGGCTCGGGGGGAAACACCTACAGGAGCGGTGGTTATGCGAGCACGAACTGCGCCTGCGTCAGTCTCGCACGCATTGCCACCGCTCCTGTAGGTGTTTCCCCCTCCATCACTGCAGCTTCATCGCTCCGAACCAGTGATACCAGATCGGGGATGGGTGCCCTCGAGAATTTCCCCCACCTCGCGCAAACTATGCCGGAGCAGCGTGTCCGTGAGCTCGGCGCTTCGGAGTCCAACTCACGGACGCGCTGCTCCGGCGTAGTGTGCGCGAGGTGGGGGAAATTCTCGAGGGCACCCGTCCTCGATGTGGCATCACTGCTCCGAACACTGACTCGGCTTGAGCAGGCCTGGTCTGGAATTCCTAAAGTAAATCCTACTCGTAGTGTACATGTTCCCGGTCCACTACGAGTAGGATTTACTTTAGGAATTCCAGACTAGTCGTGGGCTCGAGCGCCAAGCAAAGAACCTCTTTGCCGAGCCGGCTCGACGAGCCACACGCCGTTGGAGTTAAACTCTACACTCTTCTCGAGCACAAAACATGGGGATATAAAATAAACTGACCTTGAACGTCGAGGTCAAAGTGAAATTTTCACCACCTGTCATCACCAAATCTGACCTTGTAGGTTGTATAAATTAGAATGAACCAACCCTAGCGGTGGATGCTGCTCGCAAAATCTATATATGTATACTTTCCATGAGAATTCGACGAACGTTGATATGTTTTCTGCAATATTTGAATTCTACGTGACTTAACATACGAACAAATACAGAAGGGTAATTTATGTATCGTATGAAAGGAAGAAAGTCTGCTTGGAATTTCAATATTTTCAAGTACAGTCACCGACGGGCGACTTATGTTTGCGCGAACAATTGTTTGTTTGTCCCAGCTTGGAGCTTTGTAGAGATATAGTGACTAACCGCAACCCCCCAAGTGTACAAACGAGTAAATGCATTCAGTGTCACTTATTACGTTTCAAGTCACTTTGGGTGCCGGGCGTACTAATATGCGAAAAGGATGTTGAGCACCTTGCTGGAGTCCCAATTTGTCGTCAAGACACCCAAGGGTCTTATATGACTTTGTCTCAGTTGCTTTTGTGACATCACTATATCTCTACATACATATATATCACCAGTTCTAAGGCCGCGTATAGATTTGAGCACGAACGCGAATGAGGCAAGCCGAGGAAGTCCCGAATGCCTCGGGCTGAACAAATTGAGATTTTTCGTTCTGTGCACTCCGCACGAGGCAAGCCGAGGCAAGCTGAGGCAAGCTAAGGTGAGCTGAGGAAACTTTTATAACATCATAGAGGATACATTTTATTTATAATAATGTAAAGTAAAGAATATATTTTTATGTAGTTCATGATGTTCGTTCAAACGACCCCGATCGGAGCCGCCGTTGGCAGCGAAAACGTTAAAAGTGGAAGTAATGTTTTAGGGGGTCAGGACAATTTTCTTCAAATTATGCGACATTAGCATGTAACCGTTACCTGCTGATTTCATTGCGAATAAATTGATTTGATTTCTGGTTATAGGCTGACTTTAAGTCGGTTTTCGCGCAAGCTTTGGAAAACGCGATGGATCCTCGTACTCTGGGACCGCCCATCGGGGCAGCGCTGTCCTATTAGCATTTTCTTATTTCCGCTACGCAATCTGGTGGCGAAAATTAAAGCAGTACAATCGGGTTAGCTGTTACATGTAATTGGGAGTATTGTGAATTTTGACTGTTTGATGATTGATTTTGTAAAATTTAACAGACTATTTAAGGGGGGGTTCTGCTTTGTGGGACCGAAAAGGTAGGCGATATTTGCGAATTTTTTATAAAAAAAAACTGTTGAACGGATCTATTTGAAATTTGGCAAGCTGTTTTATTGTATTTTGAAGTATTATTACAAATTTTTATGAGGCTATACAAAAAAAGATGTGTGTGTGTGTTGCAGAACGTTAAAAAAACGGCTCGGGCTGGCGTTGATGGAAAGTGTCCTATGGTTTATCTGAAACACTAGAAGGAAAAGGGATTCTTAATCTGCATGAACATGGCTATCTCTGGAACTAGGATTATGACTGTATCCGTTACCGTTCCTTTTTTATTTACATAATTCCTTGCGATTTTTGGACAAAATTTGAATTTTTTATTCAAAAGGCTGCCATTTTAACAATTTTTAATTTTTCTGAATTGTTCTAGTTCCAGAGATAGCCATGTTCATGCAGATTAAGAATCCCTTTTCCTTTTTGCGTTTCAGATAAACCATAGGACACTTTCCATCAACGGCAGCACGAGCCGTTATTTTTCCACCGTTCTGCAATTAACGCTTTACACACGCACATTTTTTTTTGTATAGCCTCATCAAAATTTGTAACACTACTCAAAAGTATAATAAAACAATTTGCCAAATTTTAAATAAATCCATTGAACGGTTTTTTTATAAAAAATTTGCAAATATCACCTACCTTTTCGGTCCCACAGAGCAGAACCCCCCCTTAATGACAAAAACATTATTACATTATTTCAATACTTCTGTGACACCAGTCCTGTAACGCGATTGACCCGATTGCAGAGCTTACTTTAGTAGATGGCGCTCTCACAGTATTTCCCAATACAAAGTGATCTTCAATATCGAACGAGGATGAAAATGTTGTGAAGAGTATCATTTGCTTTCAATTTGTCTGTGTAAAGTTATGAATTCGTCTTTTTATAGACTACAACGTAGTAGTAATGAAAATATGCGGTGCTATTTAAAATGCATATTTCTAAAAAAAATCACAAATAAACACGTATAAAAAAAAGCTCGTCTTTCCCTTGCTTTCGCCGCAAGCCTCATGCCGATCTAATGTTGCCAGATCGGCTCAAGTGGCGCCGAGGCACCACGTCTGAACATGAATTAATTTTTTTCGACCGATAGCGTGCGGCGAACAGCCCCGAAGTAACGGCGAACGGCCCGAGGCATGCGGCGAACGGCGCCGAAGCACTTTACCGACGTGCAACACTTGTATTGGGAAACTTATTCTAAGTGGAGGCGTGGCTTGGATTTCTGACTTTCGTGACTTTCAAACTATTGAAAGTAGGGTCGGATCCCACCAAACATTCTGAATAAGTATTTATTAGTCGAATAAGTAAACATTTAGTGTTCAAAAAAATTTAAAAACACCTGTTTTTCACAACATATGAAAATTTTCCTTTTTTTGCCGTTTCGCCGTTTGCATTCGCATTTTGATGTTTGCAAACTTAAGTGATACATGTTTAAGTGATACATGTTTAGTGATACATGTTTAGTGATACATGTTTAAGTGATACATGTTTAGCGTAGTTTTATTCACTGAAGAAAGTCGGACCTATCTGAACCCTGTATTCTTCGGTTCTATGCACTTTGACCTCTGAAAAAAATTAATTGAAAAAAAAAAAATTTTGTATACAAATATATAAATTCAGACTATTTGTAACGATAAAAACAAAACGGGATATTTTTCTTTCAACGGGATCTAGGTGTGGGCGCTAAAGGGTTAAACACTGAGAATCAGATGGACTTCGACGGATTTCGACCTACTCTCAGTAGTTCACTTTTCTCTCACCAGTTGACGTATCGAAATTCTTGGTTTCCCCAATACTCATTCTGCCTCGGCTTGCCTCATTCGTGTTCGTGCTCAAATCTGTACGCGGCCTATTAGGGTGCGCCATGAATTGTTGTCCCAATTTATAGACGTATACTTAATTTATATTGATCTTTAAAAATCTAATTTAACAGTGAAAATCACTGTGTTGTATGGTCTTAGATCATTTTTCCTCCAAGCGTGTGATTCCCCTTGGGCCATGAAGCCACCAATGGAAGCAGTTTAGTGTAAACTGGGCAAGGATTCATGACACATCTTTGTAGTTATATAAAAAGATCAGTTTCGCTAAGAAGATATTTACCAGAGGAACCCAAAAAGATGTGAACAGAAATACCACCACCGCGTTCCTGATGATACGGTCGTTAAAAGGCTGAAGGGGCCACACGCCGACAATTGAGCTGAAACGCTTCGACACCGAATACGCGTGTTGATCGAAGAAATCCATGTCTCGAGACTGAATGGACGCTGGCCTGTTCCGAACACGACTGCCAGGGGCAAAGGAAGAACGTTATATATACTCATATATTTTTTATTCCGCGAGATTACCTTTTCAATTTGAAGCCATTAAGTGCACGTTCAAATCGACTCTATCTGTCGTTAGACACTCTACTCGTCGTTCGAGTATGTTTGCCCGATTACTATCTTACGGCCAGCTAAAAAGAATAAGTGCGAAATGATTCTGAAATAATTAATAATTAATAGACAGTGATATTGCGGTAGTTCGTTTCCACCGCCACTTTTACGATGATGGAAGGAAATGGATATCGATTGAACGGCAACAGCAGTGGATAACATTAGCTGTATCGTTCGCATGGTGCACTTACTCGGGAGTGCGGTCGTTGGGTGAAACAGGTGATGGACTTGAAAATGCCGGGTCCGTACTGGTCAGCCCGGCATATTCACATCGTAAATGTACAAGAGACACTCGTCGTATACAGACTAAAGTATAGCGGTGGATTTAGGATGTGTGATGAATTAGCTGCGTGTCGGATTCTTTACTTCCCGCGAGCGGATGAAGCAGGAGCAAAAGAATATGAACGTGATCATCTCACTGGTATCCTTTCGTGAAAACTGACCTTCAGCTACTGCAATGGTTGCTTCTTTGAGAAACTGTATCATTGCTTCAAGAGTTTCATACGTTTTGTTTGTATATTAATGTTCCACTGTCACCGTGCGTCGTTTCACCAACTATCGTCATCTCGTGGACGTCCTTTAGTTAGAAGAAGATCTGCTTGGAGATATAGAATAATACATATTTAATCCACTTTGCCCTATAGATTCTGATTAATTTTGATAATTTAATTTAATTTAGTTTCGAAGACAGTGCTGGTTGTTCGATTACTCGAAAAAAGCGAGAGGCTCGAAAGACCCGAGTAGCTCGAATTGTTTCCGACAATTTGAAACCGAGACTCGGCACAATTCGAACTTCAAGCTGCTCGAATATTCGAGTATTCCTGGTGCCCTACATAGTGCAGGAGGAAGGGTCAACTGTCTCCAGGAACTACATTGAATAATTTGTATTTCGTTTCAGTTTCTAAAATTGGTCTACTCGTGGGGTGTGGACTATGACATTGCTATCGATTGTATGCCGCCCTTGTTCACCACCACAGTGGTAATGGCGAAGTATTTCAATGGTGTTTTTCACGTACGCAAGGTAACTCGAATTCTCGTAGGCTGGGTTAGAGTAAACGTGATTGCACAGTGCACGGCTTCAGTAATGCAATAAGCTTCAGGGCGAGCAACAAGTGAAATTCAAAATACCTGTTTATTTCGATGATTTACTATTCGCTTTTTGTTGCAGCTGGCAGAAGTATGTTACATGATTAAAAACGACGCTGAGCGATTGAAGGATCTTCCAGAGTTCGAGATTCTCCATTTCTACGCTCTGCAAGGAAGGAAATTCGTGGTGTCCTTCGCAGGTAAATGGATAAATTTTAATTTTATAATTCTTCTGGAATGGGCGAAGTGATTTTAAATGTTGCGTAGCCAATTGCACGGGGATATATAACTGAGGAATCTCTCCTGCCATCTTTCGTGTCACTTGGGTGTGTTGAATTTGACTTTGGTAGTGATGGGTTCGAATATCTCGCGAGTATTTTTGTTCCAATTGCTAATTTAACAAATCATACCTACTTTGAAACAATGTATTCTGTGGGCTCGTGAAAACGTGCTTAACTTTAAGCAAACATTAAGTGAAATTTTTTATATTTAATTATTAAATTATTTCGTATAAATTATTTGTTATTTATTAGTTTGATGTATTTACCGTTTGGCATATTCCTGTCTTATACTCGATATTCTATTTCAGTTGCCCTCAGCCTGCTACTGGTGATATACCTAACACTTCCAACCGCGTTAATCGTACACGACATTATGACGAAAAACGAGTCGGAGGAGAAATATCTGATGTATCCAGTGGAGTATTACTTCATAGATTCACAAGAATACTACTATTTTGCGGCAGTGCATGGTTACATAGCGTCTGTGACCCTCATAGTTCTCATCTGCACGCTGGACTCGATGTTCATTATTTTCATACAGCATGCCTGCGCGATGTTTGCAGTCACTGGGTAAAACATTTGCATTTCCTTTCAATCACGTATAATTCTACTTACACGGGGTGCCCCAAAATTCAAGGGCGTGCAGGGACATGCAATATCCTTATTGGGCTAACACACACAGAGTGTCCCAAAATTACGGGTCAATCTGGAACGTGCAATATCCTCTGCAAAAAGACATCGAAATGACGTCGAAAAGTCCCTTTACCGTTTTGGGATCCAAGGCTTTGTTCTCGAGATATTAACAGTTGAATATTGATGATTCAAGTTCCGAGGCGCGCAGTTTAAAGCCGAAACAGCTGAGTGTGCGAGTGGAGCTTTAAACTGCGCGCCCCGGAACTTGAATCATCAATATTCAACTGTTAATATCTCGAGAACGAAGCCTTGGACCCCAAAACGGTATTGGACTTTTAGACGACTTTTTGCACTAGGATATTGCATGTTCCGGAAAGTGCCTGAATTTTGGGACACCCTGTATAATGGCCTATAAGTAAGACTGACGAATAATCCCATTCCATGGTTAACATCGTTGCTCACAAAGCTATTACTTTATTCACTCAGCTAAATCGAGCGAATTGCAAAGCACATGAAATATTATTGTTAAATATATAAATCATTTCGAACAACTGAAAATACGCGTTAGAGAATGTTCATTTTTACATTCCATGTACAAATTATTTTTTTTACCACAGGTGAGTTAATGTGAACCGATTCTGAAGTGACTTTTACATATCAGTCTAATTGTAAGAAACGCACATCAAACGTGTGCATTTTTTTTGTAGACATAAGCTAAAAATGGTGAAGCTTTTGGATGGAAATATATCGACAATCGGGGTCCGTGAATCGAAGTTCCAAAATGTTGTGGACGGGCAAGAACGAATGTACGAGAAACTTGTATTATGCGTTAAGGAACATCAAAGAGCTTTGGAGTAAGTGTACCGATGCATGGCTTTCCATCATTACTGCGAGTACAGTATTTCCTCCATGAGGGCTCGCTGGTCGGGACCGGCGTTGACCCGTCAGCATGAACGGAGCCCTAACGAGCGATCGTTTCTCACTTCTTTCTGTCCGAAGGGGGGAGCGAGATGGAACGCTTTGCGTGCGCGGCGGGCGTGCGCGACGGGCACGTGCGTTCAGATGAAATCTTGACTGCTCGACGCATGCGCGGCACGATTAGATAGCCAGGCTCGGCACGAGCCTTCTTTGCGCCCTAATTAATTTTTGCTCGTAGTTTAGAAACCGTTGTAGCACAACGTGTACTATTTTATTTAAAAATTTATTTTCAACAATGCCATCAATGAAGAGACCATTTTGCGCCTTTTATCAACCTTACGCCCTAACAGTTGCCTAATTTTGCAGAGTAAGGTAAAAAATAATCTCAAATAAATGTAATATAATAAAAGGCGCAATTTGAAAAGTTCGCCTAGGGCGCAAAAAAGTTTTCGTATTTACGATGAGTGCTCATGACCATCGCGCACGCCCGACACGCACGCACAGGATGGAGTGTCAGGCGTCCGAAAGACGGAGCAAGACAAAATATCAACGCGTCGTCTGCCTCGTAGCGTCCTCGCTGGCTTTCAGTGCCTCTCACTCGCTTTCGCCTTCGCCAGACAAGAGTGAAACAGAAGTGGTGGGGATAGCGAAAAGTCCTCATCGTGTACGCCAAACCGAGCCCTCAGCGAGGAAGTACTGTATATCGTTGCGTGACATTTCGGTGCTGTACATACATAGTAAAATGCACCGACTGCACTTATAATGAATCATTTCAAATTGTTAGCTTCATTTAGTAAAAAGCTCCTGCACAGTAACAGGATGTACTATGCAGAAGTTAGCCACGTTAAATATATTTCATCTTGATTCACATAGTAAAGAACAATTTCATAAACCTTACCCCGTCTCTCCTTGAGTAGTGCTCAGGATGCTAACGTATTTCAACTTTTGGTACACTTAGAGCCAGATTCTGACACGTAACCTATAGTCGTGTTCAGATTTATTGGCCGGTGAGTTTCGTGAGGGGTAGTCTCCCACCACACCGCTTGCCTGCCTCGGTGCTTCTTTTATCTACGTTCTCGCTCTCTCCCGGGCTACGCCTGGCCGTCGTCCTGAGTACTGGAAAACCGGTTTGCAAGCGTTCCATCTCGCTCCCCCCTTCGGCTAGAAAGAAGCGAGATACTCATACTCGGAATTAAGGCTTGGCCAGCGGCTAACAGAATTCTGCTGTAGCTTCGTCTCGTATTCAGTGATACCAGATCGGGGACGGGTGCCCTCGAGAATTTCCCCCACATCGCGCATACTACGCCGCAGCAGCGTGTCCGTGAGCTTGGCGCTTCGGAGTCCAACTCACGGACGCACTGCTCCGGCGTAGTGTGCGCGAGGTGGGGGAAATTCTCGAGGGCACCCGTCCTCGATCTGGCATCACTGCTCGTATTGGCTACGCATAGATTCGTAACGCACGCTACTATTACGCTATGAATAAACAACAGCCACACGGCATCGTTCAGGCGGAGTCAAGCACCGTTCCCCTTACCCCACCGTACCCTTCGGGGATCCGCCAACTTCGACTGCCAATAATCGATCGTCAGGTGGTAGTGGCTGATTTCTCCTCGCGCGCTGCTCGAGAAACCGAACTCACCGGCCAATAAATCTGAACACGACTAGGATGACATATTTTTCGAAAGACACTATGTGCAAAATTTCATTTATGTCGGTCATACGAATCTCGTGAACCACGTGAGAGTTCAACGGCGAAAGGAACATCTTTTATCAGTTATGAGTCCGTATTTCTGTTCAGGTGCACGCAAATCGTACAATCAGCATTCTCAGTGACATTGTTTGTTCAAGTAACGATGAACATCATAAGCCTCAGTATCACTGGAGTACAAGTAAGAGTTCGCCATCACCCATGCTCGTTTTGTTTCGTCTATCTATCAATCATTAAACATATAAAAGTCTCTGGAAGTCTCCATTGCCAACGTATGTGCACCATATATTAAATGAATTGTGAATTGTAAATTACTTGCTCACTCCCGCACATTCCGTAACTTTCGAATTAGGACAGAGACCGCTAATTGACTTCTATCAGTTCAGTGCTTTCAGGATTGTTGGAATTTTTCAGGCTTTGTTGAAAATGTCTGGCGGAAATATATCGGATATGTTAAGACTGACAATCTGGATGATGGGACAGTATATTCATCTAGTTTTTATCCACTTTCCCGGGCAAAGACTGTCGAATTTCAGCGAGCAGGTGTATTACGACGCGTAAGAACATAATATGTTGTTTATATATGTTTCAAGTAAATCGCTTTGTTTTACGTTCCAACGATTTGATACAGTAAATTCTCGTTGTAACCCTGTTTTTACCATGCGCAGTACGCCCGGTGACTATCCCCACCATTTCTTGGAATCCTTCGGTCGAGAGTGAGAGAACGAAAGAGTCGACGGCAATGAGAATGTATCGCAAATGAAACTCAGTCGAGGTGGCGCTGTGATCGTAGTGCTCTGAGCATGCGCGTGATAACGCTGCGACGTTAAACCAATCAATGCCAAGATGAGCTTGGCTTTGCGCTGGCGTTGATTGGTTTGACGTCACGACGTCATCACACGCATGCTCAGAGCACTACGATCAGAGCGCCACCTCGACCGAGTTTTATTTGCGATACATTCTCATTTCGTGTCAACTGTTTCGTTCCTTCTCACTCGGTCTTGGGTTTTCTGACTCGTGGCAATGGCGGCACGGAATAGTGTCCGCAACGCATCATACGCCCGCCGTCAGCCCCGTTTGTCGGGATTAATACGAGTGCTTACTGTATACAGATTACAAAGCGTTTACAACAGAACGGTTGCAAATTTTTAGCCAATGCACATCGAATTTAGTAAGAATGCCTTAATAAGTCGGAATATCGAAGGGTATTCTATGTTTCTTTTAAATAAATGTAAATGTACATTTAGTAGGGGAGAGCGGAGCTAGTTGACTAACGAGGTTAGTTGACTAATTCTTTTTTTTCATGAATATTTTGTGGAAACGTGATACATTCACTATAATTTACGGTATTATATTTTATGCGGTGCGTGGAGGTTTTGTACGGCCTTTAACATGTTAACAATGTTGGACGAGGCTACTAGACTAACCATAGGAATGCAGTCGAGTCAAAGTGTTTAACTGCTGAAGTCCACTTCCCCCACCACAAAACCTTCCAAACTCACCCCTACCAGTTTTACACCCTATCCTCCCTTCAAACTCCCAGGCCTTCCAAATAGACCATAACAAACAAGTACAAAATATTTACAGTAAGGTGGTTGACCCAGTTGTCGATCGGTTTAGACGTAGTCGTCGATCACTTAAATATTGAAATTTTATAAGGTTTTTGAACAATATTGTGATGATATATGTAGGTAAAGACTCTTAAATATTAATTTGCAATTTTGTCCTATACACAATATTGTTCAAAAACCTTATAAAATCTCAATATTAATTCAAATGATCGACGACTGGGTACCGATCGACGACTGGGTCAACTACCTTATTTAACACCATGACGATTATTAAAAAAAAAGTAACACTGTGAAAGAGTAAAAAAAATGAAAAAAATTATTGGTCGTAGTATACATATGTACGCGTTTCGTATACTATATTGATGAAATTGGCAGCGTATATATACGCTTTTCATGTATACATATTGATGGAACTGACAGCGTATATATAAGCCTTTCGCAGGCAAAGGGTTAAAACTGAAAAATAAATGCCAAGTCAGCTAACCCCATCATATTTGTTAAGGGGGCCGTCTCAGTTTTGTTATTGTCCGTCTCACCGGGCCTTGAATGTGTGCGGACAGGTCACACAAGCTAAGTTAAGCGTGTACGTATACACGTGTTGTAAACAAACCGGTTCAACCGATTTTCGTCCTGGAATCGGCCAGAAGGAAGTTTTTGCGGGTACAGTTGCCTTCAGTAAACATCTGTGGGGGGTGGGACGGTGCGTTTGAACGCTAATAAGCATTGTACATTGAAATAATAATGAATTTATGAATCGAAAACTGACAGAATGAAGCTTCAAGGCTTCTCCGTTGGTGGCGCTAATGGTGCACTGTAGCTACGTAGCACCAGCGTGACGTATAAATTCATTATTACTTCAATATACAGTGCTTATTAGCGTTCAAACGCACCGTCCCACCCCCCACAGATGTTTACTGAAGGCAACTGTATCCGCAAAAACTTCCTTCTGGCCGATTCCAGGACGAAAATCGGTTGAACCGGTTTGTTTACTACACGCGTATACGTACACGCTTAACTTAGCTTGTGTGAGCGTCTGCACACATTCGCGGCCCGGTGAGACGGCCCCCTTAACTAACCCCGCAGCCGGGGTTTGTTGACTTATTTGTCTCACTACTCTAAATACAGTAAAAACTACAACCTAGACTGAATTAAAATGATTTTAAAAATTCAGCCTGTATACCTAATGAAATTTGTAAACTTTTGGTATGCAGCTCGTCAATAAAATACCAATGGTCTATTTATAACAATTAGAAATGTAAAAAATTAGTCAACTAGCCTCGCCCACACAGCACACTTTGTTGCGGCAAAGTTGCAGGATGGTTGCAGTAACCTTGCGATGTTGCATGGTTGCAGCGCAATGGTGATGTATGGTTGCTGCGACGTTGCCGTGCAACATTGCACGGAGCGGACATAGAATTGTTGCTGTATAGTTGCTGCATAGTTGCGTTGCAATAATGCACTGCAACTTTGCCGCATCTATGCCGCAACTATACCGCTACTTTGTCGCAACTTTGCCACAACTTTGTGGCGTTAGCCAATTTTAAAACATAATATCTCAAAAACCGGCTGAAATAAAGCGTATACATTATACCTTATTGAATTCGTCTTGAAACGCACTATCAAATGATCTTTTTAAAAAAAAATTGATCATCGTATCTCGTAAAATAATAATCCAAGAAAAAAATCATCTGCTCCAGTAAATTTTGCCCCTCCAACCATGCAATTTCATATAAACTATTTTTTTTATATCTCCAATACGTTAGGAAATATCCAGGTGTTTACTGTTTCCGCGGACATCCTGTCTAATGAACTAAAATATAAAATACTAGCATGCCCCGTCCCGGCTTCGCCCGAGGTATTAGCGTGACTGATTCGTGTTTATTAGAATTAATATCTTTCAAGGAAATTAAGTATTTTGAAAAAAAATTAATTTCTTCATAATATTTCGAAAAAGATAACATTCTTGGTATAATGATTTTCTGACATTCGGATGAATTGTTATTTCGCATCTTATTTTAACTTCTCGTAAGTTAACATACCGAGTCAATTCCTGGATCATAATTGAGTGCAAACCTTCCGGTAACATTCACTCTTATGAGTCCAGGTTTTACATTCCGCGTTGCTCGGCGTGTTTAATTGCCGAACCCTGGTGTATCTAAATATATAAAGCAGAAAGTGTTTGTGTGTTTTTCTGTCGCCTAGAAACTCTCGAACGGTAAACTTAGGGATCACGGAATGTGTCGCCCAGCTCATTATGCCTACCTCAAGCCTGGGATTTAAGTGAACGCAGCGGCCGATTTTCAGAGGCCACGCCTCCTTTCTCCCGCCGCGCGTCTTGGCCCCCGCGGCGGCCAAGGAGCTTGGAGCGTCTCAGGCCCGTACCATATGAACCGCGCGTGGCGAGTTGACAAAACAAAAACGCATCGACAATCGTGCTCTGTGGGACGATGTGGAAACCTATTGATACAATGTCACCCTAATACGCCACGCGCGGTTCACGTAGCACGGTCCTGAGACGCTCCAAGCGGCTTTGCCGCCGCGGGGGCCAAGACACGCGGCGGGAGAAAGGAGGCGTTGCCTTTGAAAATCGGCCGCTGCGTTCACTTAAATCCCAGGCCTGGCCTACCTAATACAGATGCACGTGGCTATTTAAAAAATAAATAAATAAAAAACGACTTTTTTATCAAATCAAAATCAAAATTTCGGGTGAAGCCGAATAGCAAAGTTAGTATTTGCAAACGTCGAGCAGGCGCGGTTGATCTTGACAAATTTGATCGCACTCGAGGCATAAGTAATAACACCCACAGGGGGTACGAATTAATTTGCAACAGTTATTTGTAACCTGACGATCATTCTAACATACAGGATCATCCGTTAAAACTGCAACCTACGCGCGCGCGAACAGGTAAAATGGCAACAGCGCCTCAGGAACGCATTCCACTACAACCATGCATCGGCCAGCGACCGCTGGATAGCAGTGATGCCCGAGTTTCGAAAATTTTAGGATGGTCTCCTTCCAATTAACAAAAAATTTTTGAAATTCGAGACGGGTACGAGATCAGTTGACATTATTTTCAAACCTCATTACAGTAATCTCGGGTGCGAGTGGTAAACCGATCATAAAATCGGAGCGCGCGGCTCGATTACCTAGGCCGGGAAATTCCCAATACCTAGCTCTTCGCGACACTAAAATTTTCGAAGCTCGGGCATTACTCTTGTCCAGGAGCGGATCCAGGAGCCTTTCTTGGGGGGGGGGGGGGGGGGGGGCGATACGAAACGTGTAAAAGTACATACTTACATTTTTTAATTTTCTTTTACGAGATTTAAAATTTGCTTGTAATTTATATTTTAATATATCTATCTGATACTATAGCCTGAATAATTAAATACACATTAATTATTTATACATCACAAGAAATCAGAATAATTGCAGTACTTACCTGTTATTGAATAATTTATTATTCTTAGGGGGGGCGATCGCCCCCATCGCCCCCCTCTGGATCCGCCACTGCTGTTGTCCGGTCGCTGGCAGCTCTCCGCTGGGCCAGGGCATGGTTGTAGTGAAATGCGTCCGTGAGGCAGTGTTGCCATTTTACAAGTTCGCGCGCGCGCGCGGGTTGCAGAATTAAACGATGACCCTGTACTTCTTTGTTGCCTCGCTGACTCGCGCTCGGCAACCCTGGACCGGGCCAGTTCGAAGTTAACTCTCGAAAAACAAGCAGGTATCCTTTTCACATTATTTCGCATTATTTTGTTTTTGTTGAGAATCGGGTAAATTTACCTTATTCAATTTTTCTTATTCTTTTTATAATTATAGTGTGTTAGTTTATTTTTTAAAATATATTTAAGTTAAGTTATATTTATTCGTTTTATAGTTCGTGTGTATGCGTTACTTTTTCCTTTTTTTTTTTTAAATTTCTCGTTTGTTTTCCGAAAGCGAGCTTCGAACACCGTTTACAAAGTGTTAATTCATCACCGGTAAGTACGAGTGACATCACGATTAAGACAAAACTATCATGCTACAATATTTCATTAGTATTATTATATAATACAGTGACAATTTATTAATAAATTCTCCTAATTCTTTTTCAGTAAAAAATGTTGAAAAAGTTTTCGATCGTGGAATTCGCGGATGGTGTGCAAATCATACCATCGAGCTGGATGGACGCTGATAGACAACGAAGTATTTGGCCAAGCCATATCAAGAATTTGTATACCATAAATAGAACAATTATGAAAGGAATTGTTCCAGTGGATTACGATGAGTTAGAGACACTATAATAAGAGTCTGGACACGAGAAGGCCACTTTTTGATTGGTCCGCCATGTTTGATCGAAATCCCACGAGAGAGAAAGAGACATACGCCATTTCACTCTTAACAACTCTTACGTTTATGACGGTATTTTACTATCTATTAATCTGAAAATGTTCATGTAGGTTTTTGATTGGCCCGTCATTTTTCATCTATTCCCGCTGATTTCACAGTACAACAGCCATCTGGACTTGTAACATTCAATAGTCGTTTCTTATAGGTTTTTGTGCCCTGAAAACGAATCCGCAACCCATTTGTCGCCATCACCCTCAGTTTTTGAGAAAATCGATTTTGAAAAAAACTGCAAATTTTCAACTTTTAACATTTCTTGTGTCGAAACGGTAATAGTTATTCGATTGTTCGTTGCGTCAAATTATTCTATGAACCCTCCCGAATACAACGATATAAGTTATTATTGCATTATGAACATTTAAATATGTTTAAACAACGATAAAAGGGAAAAGGACACCCGAAATGCACCAATTTTTACGGATATCTTTCAATTTATTTCCAAAACTAAGGGTCTGAGACGAAATTTGACCATCCCACGCGATGCAGCAGACATTTTTCCTTGTAGATGCGGCCTCGAAATGGCTATCAGAATGTAAATTGCGCATTGCACGTAGGGCGAATAAAGAAATGGACGTAAGGCTGACGTAGGGGAGGAGTGGGTAGCCCCCGATATTTAAGAAATGGACGAATCACAATCGCATCACCTTTTAAGGTGCGAAGCCACCCTGAAGCCATTAACAACAGACAAAGTTAACGATTTGTGGTTTATATAAATAAAAGTATAAAGCTTTTATATAGATTGAAAGCAATCTTCATTTTGCTAAGAATTGTTTTTCTTTTCTTGCAGATTTCCGCAAAATGAGCACTGCAACAAAAATGTCCCACACTCCCGGGACTGACTGGATGATCTGAGATGGAAAGATCTATCTTCCATATAAATAAAAATGTAAATGTTGGTTTCTTCAAAATCTTAAATCTCCGAAACTTCTTCATCGATTGTTTTTAAATTTTGACACAACGTTGCAGTTAAATACGCGCGTGATTTTATGTACTTATTATTATATAGATGTCACACCTGTGACAGGTAATACATTTTACATGCTTTTTATCCAGACTGAGCCACAGCAACACGTGGCCGGGTACAGCTAGTAAGAAATATATATATATATATATATGAACTGAAATCTATTATGTTCCATGTAGCATAGGATTTCAATTTTAACAAAATTACATTAATCGTTCCTATTTCGGATAACTTTTTTATTAAACTTACGCCGCATCGCTGGCGTGGACTCGCGTGATCGTATTATCGGCGAGTACAAGTGTCATTGTAGGCACTTGTGACCACTGACAGAGTCAGTGTATAATAAAAGTATCGAGCATTGATTTGTTATATAGATTGAAAAAAATCTTTATTTTACGAGGAATTGTTTTTAAGAATGTAACATACACATTGTTATTAATGTTATTTGATAAGACTGATAAATGTATTTATGTGCATAGAAGATAAGGAAATGGAAATGTAAACGGGAGCCATCGTAAGCCGAAAGGCAAGGATAAAAACAATAAATAAAAATAAATAAAAAATAAAACATTAATGTTATTTGTATTGATGATGAGTTGGTATATAAATATATGAATATTTAACGGCTAATGTTTATTGTAATTTAATTCCCTTCCCTCACATGTACTTTTAACGTTTTCGGAATAACGCGATTTTGGGGGCACGTTTCAGGAGGACGATCATTGCCACAAAACTTGCCGTGCGAAATTGCCTCAAATTGCTGTGCGTAATTGCCTCAAAGTTACCGTGCAAAGTTGCTTCAAAATTGCGGTGCAAGTTTGCAGTAGGCAGACATAGAATTTTTCCTGCATAGTTGCGGCAACCTTGCGTATATCGTTGCCATCTTGCATCGCAAGTATCCTGCAACTATGCTGCAACGAGAGTGTGCTGTATGGGCGGTCTCCCCTATGATAGAACTGATCTCACATGTATGATTTCTGAACTTGTTTATTCGTAATGATAGTGGTGTATGTGTGAGAACAATTGGAGAGTCATTGTAGAAAACCAGGGCACTAGATATATACATACTATACAATTTGTGCACGCACTATGTGAGGATTACCCCTCTACTGCACCCTATCACTAAGTAGTCCCTGTTGTTCCTACTTCTGGCATCTCCTGGTTTTCTACTTCTGGTTTTTTATTCTGGTCTCCTTCTTATGGGGGTTCCAGATCCCACATTACGATATTCAAAAAGTTATACCCTTTTCCATTTACTTTTGATGTATTTGCAGGTTGCAGTGCGAATGGCACAAATCTTTCTACAAGTCACGTATGGTGTACCAGTTTTTCGTTGCAAATACGTTAATCCCGTGTCGGCTGACCGCGTTGAAAGTGACAACGTTGAACATGGAAACATTACTGTCGGTACGTAACATCTCCGCGTGAGTGAATAGATCAGAGAAATGTAATACGCGGTGCGTTTTGCAAAGATCATCGTTTCGCACTTTTTGGGCATTTTGATGATTTAGTTACGGTCTTAATGTTCTCTGACATTAAAATATTGAATATTCTTTCAGTTCACGCAGGCTGCTGTCTCGTATTTCACTGTTCTATCATCATCGTTATAATCTGAGATAATGATTCCTATGCAATCAAAGCGATTAAACTTGTGATAAGTTTGTTATAATGCTGCCGGAAGAAAAATAAACGGTACTATACAGTTTCTAATGTTAACGACTCTGTGATAACTATCCTGCATAATTTCCCAACTCGAGGACATCATTCCCTTCGCAACACTCAACACCCTCGCCAGATCCATACAGAATGCATAGGCAATGCAAACTGAGTGTTGAGGAGATATGTCGTTATATCAAGAAGTCATCAATGCTTCCTTTTCTTGAACAAGGAAGGATCTTACAAGGGGACACCACGAATGCGGAAATCGCTTTTGCAACGACAGTATATGGAGGTCGTAGTACTCATGTAGTATGAAAATAACATTTCGGCTTTTCGCCGAATGGGCCTTCGTTTTTGAGATATTATGGTTTAAAGTTTTGAACAAACGTAGTAAGCCGTATATATACCACCTACAGGGTGTCCCAGCTAACACTGGACAGACAGCTAAGACTGGACAGCGGGATATCTCCTAACGTATTAGAGATAAAAAAATGAAAAACATATGCCATGGCATGGTTCGAGGGGGCCAATTTATTAGAAAATCAGTAAATTTGCAAACGCAATATCTCAAAAACCAGTGGAAATAAAGTTTATACATTAAAGCTGATTGAATTTGTGTTGAAACACACTATCAACTCAGGTCTTCAAAAAAAATAGTTCGGAAAAAATTTTCAGGGTGGATCGAGGTCATCTTCACGTATCGGTTAGGTCTGAAAAAATGTCCAACGGTGGGTCCGGTCTGGAGAGGTCTCCGCGGCGGCTCGGCCCGGAGTGATCCCCTCCATCATCGCGGCTTCCCTCACTCCGCGGTTCGTGCGCGCGCAACCGGTCTTCCTCTCCCCGCAGGGCCCGCGCCATTGATATATATACTATGGATACGAGATTCCCATAAGCCGGCTGTACAGCGGTTGAAGCGAATTGAAGAGTGATTTTAGATGCCAGCGCCGCCACCGTTCGACCGATGTATTAGAGGAAATACTCGCGTCAGCGGCAGTTGGCGTCGGTTAACGTGGCGATGTGGGGCAAAGTGTGGAGCACCGCGGGTGATCGCGGGGCGAAGGGAAGTAAAGTACAACGGTCGAACGATAGTGGCGCACCATGCCAAAAGCACCTTCAAATCGCTTCAAGCATCTCCAATCCATTGTATACAGGGTCAGCGTTTAATCCTGCAACCCGCGCGCGCGCGAACCTGTAAAATGCCTGTAAACACCGCCTAACGGACGCATTCCACTACAACCATGCACCGTCCAGGCGTTCGGAGAGCTGCTAGCGACCGCTAGACAGCAGTGATGCCCGAGCTTCGAGAATTTTGGGCTGGTCTCTTTCAAATTAACGTTGCGAAGAACTATTCAGAATTTTCCGGCCGGGGTTGAAAAATTTGGGGCCTTTTTCGTATAACTTTTGAACTATAAGAGATATCGGAATGCAATTTGCGCTGGTAAATGAGGAAAAATTATTCCCTCTTAATGATGGATAATTTAACATATTTTACTTTTACTTAATTTTTCTTTTATCATTTTTTTAACTATAATTGCTTAAAAAGCTTTTGCAAACTGTTTATTTGATAATGTATTTAACGCTGTTTTTAAAATTCGTGGTGTTGATAAACAATAGGCTAGTTGTTTCTGTATCATTACTTTCATTAATTGAGAAATTAAATTTTTATTCAATTATGCGTTAGTTCTGCAGACCTCAGAATCTATTGTTCTGGTTTTCTTTTTTATGACTTTATGTAATAAATCTAATGTAATGGTAATGGTGCGTGAACTGAAGCCAGCGTTCAGTCCACGCACACATTACCACTACCCCCTGCCGGTGTATTTCCCCCTTCATTCTTGAGCATAATTGGTCCACACGCTGGGGGTAACTAATGGGACGTGTCTTTGATTGTAGCGGTATTTGTTTTTTTTCTCTAGAATTTTTGTGTTTAAATGTTTTAGCTACTCAATGCCACGTCTATACCGGCTTCCGTTAATGTCATTTTTTGGAACGATGCGCCATTATTGTGACCCTTGTACAAGGGTATAGCCTCGCGGCCAACCCTGTCGTAGTTAAAATTTTTTAAATTGAGACGAGTACGAGATCAGTTGACATTATTTTCAAACCTCATTATAGTAATCTGGGGTGCGAGTGGTAAACCGATCATAAAAGCGGAGCGCGGGGCTCGATTACCTGGGCCGAGAAATTCCCAATACTTAGCTCTTTGCGACGCTAAAATTTTCGAAGCTCGGGCATCACTTGTCCAGGTCGTTGGTAGGTCGCTGGCAGCTCTCCACTGGGCCGGTGCATGGTTGGTGTAGTGGAATGCGTCCGTGAGGCGGTGTTGCCATTTTACAGGTTCGTGCGCGCGCGGGTTACAGGATTAAACGATGACCCTGTACAGCAGCGCTGTTCAAGGTCGCTCCCGCGGGAGATTGGGGTTCTCCCACTCTCGTCCGCGTTGTCAGGGATACGGCGCGACGCTAAAGAGGCGACCATGACAGACCAGCGTGTCCGTCACCGAGCGAGCTCGGACGCCCGATACGACATGTGATTAGTGACACGCGGCGTCGCAGCCAGCAAATGCTATTACTTCCCGGTATATGTTGTCAGTCTTGGTGACCTGTACTTTTCAAACAATTCTGAAACTAGAAATATCATAAACAAGCCTGACACATAGGTACGAAAGTCAACGAATTAACCTGAAATGACCCATATCCAAGTGACAGACGGCTCGCCGGACGTGGCAGCCTTCTTAGCGTCGCGCGGTCTCCTTGACGACGGAAGGCACGCTATGCGAGAGAAAGATTGGAAGGGGAAGCAGGCGCGTGAGGGGCCCCTACGCTGGACAGCGCTGTTCTTGAGGATCTGACCATGGAGTGGGAAAAGACGAGGGTGCCTTCGGGTAAGAGGACTGTGTTGAATTACACGGAACTTACCTCAGAACTTTTGAATAGACCAGTAGTTCCAAAACATTTATAATACATATTATTCGCAATAGCTTCGGTTAGTGAAAATTGTCACTGTTCCGCTGGGTAAACATGTAAACTCTTGTTATATTAATTTGTAAGGAAATTTTGGATGCGAGCGGTTAAATGTACAACGACTTTTGTAACTCTACCTTTTTAGCATGCGACTGACGGGAAATGAAGAATTCTCTTCATTAAATGACGAGTATAAATTGATTAGTTACTGCCACTTGATAACCGTCTGAATCCTCCTGATATTTTCGTATGAATAGATTTTGCTATCCTTTTAGATTGTATAAATTAGAACGGTGCAACCCTGGCGGTGGATGCTGCTGAAAAAATCTATACCTTCCATGGGAATTGGGCGATCGCTGATATGCTCTCGTGCAATGTTTGAATTCTACTTGACTTAATATACGAACAAATACAGAAGGGTGATTTATGTATAGGTTGAAAGGAAGAAAGTCTGCTTGGAATTTCAATAATTTTATCTACAGTGTCCAAGGGGCGACTCATGTTTGCGCGAACAATTGTTTGACAGTCCTAGCTTGGTGTTTTGTAGAGATATAGTGACTAACCGGAAGCCCTCAAGCGTACAGCCTTGTGTGTGTAAACGACTAATAAGTAAATGTATTCACTGTCACTTATTGCATTTGACGACATTCTAGATCCTGGACGTACTAATATTCAAAAAGGATGTGGAGCACCACCCTGGAGTCTTGATTTGTCACCAAGATGCTCAAGGATTTTATTGTTTTACATGCCTTTGTTCCAGTAGCTTTCACGACATCACTATATCTCTACATAGGTACATATACATATTACAAATTCTAATAGGCTGCGTCATGAGATCTTGTCTCGATTTATAGACGTATGCGTAGTTTAATTGTTCTCTATGGTCTTAAATAATATTTCCTCCAATCGTGTGATTCCCCTTGGACTATGAAATCAGTTCACTATAAACTGGGCAAGAATTCATGACACATCTTTGTACTTATACGAAAATAGTAGTTCCACTGAGAAGGTAGAGATATTTACTATAGGAACCCAAAAGGATGTAAAGAGAAATATCACCACTGCGTTCCTGATGACCCGATCCTTAAATGGCTGAAGGGGCCACACGCCGACTAACATACAGAAACGTTTCGACAGCGAATACGCGCGTTGATCGAAGAAATCCATGTCTTGACACCGAATGGACGGTCGCCTGGTCTGTACTTGACTGCCAAAGGCAAGGGAAGAACGTTGTATATACTAATGCATTTTTTATTCCACGGGATTACCTTTTCCATTTGAACCCATCAAATATAATGGGACCATAAATCGCACACTCAGCGGCAACGTGCAGATAGATACTCGACTGTATCTATTATTAAACACTCTATTTCTCGTTCAAGTATGTTTGTACGAATAATGCAAGCTAAAGAGAAAAATTACACGCTGCAGAATGATTCTGAAATAATTAATGAGTGATGCGTTTCTTTGCACCGCCACTTTTATGGTGATGGAAGGAAATGTATATCGATTTAAGGGCAATCCGAGTGGATGATAATGTCTGTATTGTCGCATGGTGTCGCACTTACTTTGGAGTGCGGTCGTTGGTGAAACAGATGGGGGGCATTAAAATGCTGCATTCGTTCGTTCCAACCCCGCATATTCAAGTCGTAAGTTTACAAGAGCACTCGTCATGCCATTCGTGTGTAACGAGTATGTGCAGACTATGGTATAGCGGCATAACGTTTAGGATCCGCGGTGGATGAGCTCAGTGTCGGATTCTTTACTTCCCGCGAGCGGATGCAGCAGGAGAAAAAGAATATGAACGTGATCAGCTCACTGGTATCCTTTCGTGAAAACTGCCCTTTAGCTGCTGCAATGGTTGCTTCTTTGAGAGACAGTACCATTGCTTCAGGGGTTTCCCTAGTGTGACGCCTGGAAAATAGGACAACATTTGGGAATTTTTTATAACGGAATGTACTCGATATTGCCGTTTCAAACTTTGGAGTATTTATTAAGTTATCTTTGGGAATATACTGAAATTTTTTGAAGGATTAGTGATAATTATATTTTACGTTTGAAGGATTACAATGAGGAGCTCGCAAATAAACACCTACTGCTGGCGATCACGATTCCGGTTGTCATGGACATCTGAAACAAAAACTCAGTTATTTTCTTAATGTATATGAACGTAGGGCTTCAACTAGAACGAAAATAGGAAATCACAAAATAGAAAAATAACAGCACTTTAAAAAAAAGGTTTCATTTCGCGGCAAAAAGTGGTCAGTTTTTTGAGCTGCAAAATTCGAATTTTGCATATAATGACTTCATTCTAGTTCAGGTTCTAACAGAACACGCAGTGAATATATATGTTATGTTTCAAGTCGTTTGGTTGAGTAGTTTTTGAGTTATCGTGATCGCCGCGCCAAAAAATGTCGTTTCGAGTAAAATGCGTTTAAACATTCGAATACCATTTATCAAATAATAAATCATACTTACAATTAGTCTGCGATGCACTGAATCACACTAGGTATAACACTTGGAGGGGCCTCTTTAGCACAGAAGGGGACGGAACAGGTAGCTCTGGAGGTAATAGTTTTTCAATTCAAAAAGGTTGAGGGCTCCGATTGATACCTGCGCGCCCGGTCGCGCGCTACATTTCCTAGCTCACAGCGTTGCCAAAGTTTCGAAGTCAGCTATAATACTTTAGGAATATGTTTTTAAGATGTTGAACTTTCAGAAAAGGCGAAAAAAATCGATTTTTCAAACCGTCACACTAGGGAGCCCCCTTCAAGAGTTTCATACGTTTCGTTTGCATATTGAGTAATGTTCCACTGTCACCGCCGTTTCACCAACTATCATCATCTCGTGGACGCCCTTTAGTCAGAAGAAGATCTGCTTGCAGATATAGAATAATACATATTTAATCCACTTTCCCCCATAGATTCTGATTAATTTTGATAATATAATTTAATTTAGTTTCAAAGACTGAGGTTGTTCGGGTACTCGAAAATCTTTCGAGAGTCTCGAAAGACCCGAGTCGCTGGAATCGTTTCCGACAATTTGAAATGGAGTCCCAGCTCGGTTCGAACTTGAAGCAACTCGAATATCCGAGTTTCCTCGCTGCCCTACACAGTGCAGGAGAAAGTGTAAATTGCCTCCAGGAACTACATTGAATAATTTGTATTACGTTTCAGACTATAAAACTGATCGAATCATGGGGTGTGGACTTTGACATTGCTATTGAGTGTATACCACCTTTATTTACCACCGCAGTGGTAATGGCGAAGTATTTTAACGGTGTGTTTCACGTACGCAAGGTAAGCTGGCTGATCGCGGGATTCATGAACTCGAAGTCACACGTGGGCTGTGTTGAATGAAATGTGACATCAGTAATGTAATCAACTTCAATAAGACGAAAAAGTAAATAAGGTAAAAGACCCAATACGTGGACAAGTCCCAGTAGCTGGACAGTGGTGCAAAATACTGATTAGTACATTTAATATCCACTTTATCCAAAAAAGAACAATTTTATTCATTTATTCAAATATTTAGTAAAATATATATATGAATATATATATGATATATATGAATATATTTTACTAAATATTTGAATAAATGAATAAAATTGTTGAACTATTTTCTTCAATTATTCGAATATTTAGTAAAATATATATATGAATATATTTTACTAAATATTCGAATAATTGAAGAAAATAGTTCTTTTGCACCAGTGTTCAGCTACTGGGACGTGTCCATGTATTGGGTCTTTTACCTTATTCTTATTGGTGTAAAATTGGATCTTCGGACGAGTACAACCACGGCACGTATTATGATGAAACGAGCAAAGCAAATATGCGCCTGCTGATTGGAATATCAGGGGATGCTATATAACATTTGACTGTGGAAAAAATATTAAATTACTGAAATCATTCTGTTTGTTTCGATACGGGATCGCATGCAACGCGTGTTTATTGCAATGAAAATCGTTTACGATTTCCTTTGTGTTACAGCTGGCAGATCTGTGTTTTATGATTAAAAGCGATACTGAACGATTGAAGGGTCTTCCACAGTTCGAAGTTCTCCATTTCTACGCTCTGCAAGGAAGGAAATTCGTGGTGTCCTTTACAGGTAAATGGATCAGTTTCGATTTTATTATTCCTTTTGTGATGGGCAAAGTTGTGTCAATTGTTGCGTACTTAACTACACATGGATAGATATTTGAGGAACCTCCCTTGCCATCTTTCGTCCCTCGGGCATGTGGAACTTGACTTTGGAAGAAATGGGTTCGAATACGTCGCGAGTATTTTTGTTCCAATGACTAATCGAGTGGCTTTATTTAGACTTGGTAAAATTTTTTTCAAGATTTTCTTCGCGGCGCCCACAGAATAGTTCCAAATAGTAAAAAAAAGTGTTAATTTTGAACCCGATCGGTTAAGGTGTCCCCGGGCCCTTGAGCGTTTAAATAATTGTTAAAACAGCTCACACAGTCGAATTAATACAATATCCTCCAAGTTGTTGGGTACATAAAAAATGTCAAAGAAAAGTTGTAGATCCAGACAAGGAGCACTTTTTATGTTGTATTGCATTTTTTGGTGCGACAATCGGTTTTTGAAAAAAATCTGAAAAACAGTAAAAAAAAATTTCAAATTTTGAAATTCTAAATCCAGTATTGTCTCCGTATGTGCCCGGTTTAGTGTACACGATGTAGGCTTTTCGCTATCCCTATCACTTCTGTCTCACTCTTGTCCGGGGAAGGCGAGAGGGAGATGGAACGATAGCGAGTGAGAACCACTGAAACCGAGCGAGGTCGGTACGAGACCTTTCGTCTCGCTACGGGAGCACGGGAATCGCATCGCAAAATCTTGACGCAGGCCTGGCTCAAGTCTTTTTTGCGCCCTAGGCGAATTTGTCAAGTTGCGCCCTTTATTATAATAATACATTTATTTGAGATTATTTATGACTTTACTCCGAAAAATATTGCAAATGCTAAGGCATTAATGGCATTAAAAATAAATTTTTAAATGAAATACTACAAATTGTACTACAACGGCTTTAAACTACGAGTAAAAATTAAAAGTAAGGACATGGAGAAGCTCAATTGAAATGGGCCGACTGGTCTAGATCTTCGATATTTTTGCGAAATTCGGTCCCAAATTTTCGGGAAACATTCATAACATATCAAACACTGAAAATAGGGAATTTTTATCTTTTTGGTATATCTCGGTATATGCCCCTCCTTAAATGTTTAAAAAATAAACCTCAAAATAAAAATCACAATTTCTTTTTCACCTTCATAAATAAAAAGTGTTTACGAAGGATTTAAATTTTCAAAATTTGATAATAAATTTTTTTTTGGTTATTCGGACTTTTTCGAGAACCGTTTGTCACACGCAGCGTGGCGAGCAATTAAGCTTAACAGTGGAGGGGGGAAACACCGACAGGGGGTAGTAATAATGTGTGCGTGAACTGACGTCAGCACCAAACCAGCTGAGTGTCCCCAACGCGAAGCCAAACAGGGCCAACCAGCGTCGACAATCTGTTTCCCGGCGACGCTGGTTGGCTGTGGTTGGCTTCGCGTTAGGGCCACTCGGCTGGCTTGGCGCTGGCGTCAGTTCACGCAGCCATTACCACCACTCCTGTCTGTGTTTCCCCCTCCATTGCTAAGCTTAACTGCTCCTCACGCAGGTCACACGAGAAAAAGTAATACAGCATAATAAATGCTCTTTGTCTGGATATACAACTTTTGTTTGACATATTTTTTTATGTAATCAATAACTTGGAGGATATTATATAAAGTCGGCTTTGTGAGCTGTTAAATCATTATTTAAATGTTCAAGGGCCCAGGAACACCTTTTCCCGTTAACCCATCGGGCTCAAAGTTTACACAGACTTTTTTTATTATTTGCAACTATTCGGGGTCGTGCCGCGAAGAAAATTAAAAAGTTGAAAATAAGAGCCACCCTAAGGACTAATACTAGGTTTTTAACAAATCATACTTTGAAACATTGTAAAAGGTGCTTAACTTTAAGCAAACATCAAGTGAAATCTGTCTATATTGTAATTATTAAATTATTTCGTATACATCATTTGGTATATTTATTAGATTAATTTATTTATCGTTTGGCATATTCCCGTCTTATACTCAACATTCTATTTCAGTTTCCCTCAGTTTTCTACTGTTGATATACCTAGCACTTCCAACCGCTTTAATCGTACACGACATTCTAACGAAGAATGAGACGGAGGAAAAGTACGTGATGTACCAAGCGGATTATTACATCGTAGATACACGAAAGTACTACTATTTCGAGACGGTGCATAGTTATATAGCGTCTATAATGATGATAGTTCTCGTATGCACGCTGGACTCGATGTTCATTATTTTTATACAACATGCCTGCGCGATGTTTGCAGTCACTGGGTAAAACATTTATATTTCCTTCCAATCGGGCGTAAATCTGCTTGTATAATGGCCAATAAGGAAGAACAATAAATCATCCCATACACGCTTCACATCATTGCTTTCAAAATTATCAATATTATCTTCTGACTTAAGGCAGTGAGGTCGAGGTGGGCGGTCCCAGAACGCTAGCATCCATAGCGTGTTCTATGTGCTGCGTGGAAGAGGGTGCTTGAAGCCAATGAAGCGGTGGGCATGTCACGGATGTAGGCTCGTACCCTTAAGAGGTCAATCCACTGTGAAATCCTGAAAAATTGTCGTTTTTTAAGTTTTATTTTTTAGTAAACAGGACTTCCAACGTAAATAATGTTTTGTCTATTTATTAATACACTCATTAACACCATAAAAAATCTATTTAAAATTTTTAACAGTTTGTTTTTAAATATATATTGCACTGATGTGAGCGCCCTGAAAATGCGATGTAATGCTGATGTAGGTGATTCCGGGAGAACGACGCATTTGAAACAAAAAATTCGAAGTGTCTTGTATTCATTATGAGTGTGGTTATCGCCGGAACTAGGATTATTTTTACTGATAAAAAATTAACAAAATGGCGGAAGTTTGAAGTTAAAGTGTCGAAATACGGCAAATTTTTCAATCATTTTTCCTTGTAAAAAGTACAAAATGGTTAATCGAAAAAAGTTTCCGTAGTAACGGCCATAGCCACTGATATGCACGCAGCACGTAGAAGACGCTATGGATGCTAGCGTACTCGGACCACCCATCTGGACCTCACTGACTTAAGGGGTTAGACCACCTTGGGCGAAGCAAAGTTATAATCATTTTAGACATTTTTTTAGGGTCATAATGAAATATTTCATTATCTCCCTGGCCTAACCCCTTAACCCTTTCGTTACGGCGTACATTTCCGCGATAGTGTTTCTTTCTAAAATTATTATTTAAATGCTTTTTTCTTAAATTATTTTTTTTTTTTATACTACCGGAGATGCGGAATACAGTCGACGCTACAGTCGGGGCTTGTACACATAGGTCGTCGCGTGGGTACTGATTATAGTCGGGGCTCGTAACGAAATGGTTAAAGAACAATGTTAAGTCCCAGAGGGAATTACTTACTGACCCACGAACATACAGCAATTGCTATACACCGGTTTCTTTTGTTCAAAACCGCAAAATCTCCAACTTTGAGGCCATTATTCGAGATGATCCCATTTGATTTGGAATTTAAAAATCATATTAATCGGTTCGATTTGGCGAGATCTTTCCAATGGTGTATAGGATCTTTCCAATGGTGTAATCCCCTCTGGGACTTAACATTGTCCTTGCGTCTACGTATGGATCTCTGATTGAATTTTATGCAACACTAATGAATCTAATTAAAAGAAACGCACGGCAAAGGTTTCCATTCTTTTTTATAGATATAAACTAAAGTCCGTGCACATTTTGGACATGAATACAATGATGATTGGAGCCAATAAAGCGCAGTACCGAAAGATTGAGGACGCGCAAGAACTAATGTACGAGAAACTTGTATCATGCGTTAAGGAACATAAAAGAGCTATAGAGTAAGTATACCGCTGCATGGCTTTCCATCATTTCCGCGAGTAGAAATGTATATGTATCACTGCGCGACATTTCGGTGCTGTATAGTGAAAGATGGATGCCCCACAAAGGTAGATACGGAGGGTAGATCACGAGAAATACTTCTCTTCCAGAAAATTCGCTGAGTGACTTATAATGAATGATTCCAAATGGTTACCCTCATTTAGTAAAGAGCTCCTACACAGTGATAGGATGTACTGCGCAGTATTCGTTAGTTAAGTTAAATATATGTCATCTAACTGAATATTGTTACATGACTAACTGCTGTGTCAACGATCTTGATTCTCATTGTGAAAAACGATTTTCTAAACCAGGCCTGCAAGGCTGTGGCGGGCGAGAGCGCTCTCGATTGCTCATGAGCAAAGCGAAGAGCGACGCCGTGAGCAGTTCACCCACCCTGTGGCCAATAGCTATCGTAATCTGCGTGTAAACTGTAAGGTGTGTTGCTGACGTTCAGCGGCACACTTCACTCACAAACACTCCCCACCACGGCACTCACGGCACTGTTGCTCATGAAGGCGTGGCTTAGTGCTTTTCGATGCTCTTTCCGCACGCCCCCGAAAATTTTTGCCCAGCGGGCATTCAGCTGTGCACGCCTGTTCTAAACCCTGCCCCGACTTTCTTTGTGTAGTGTTCAGGATACTAGTGCAGTCCAACATTTAGGATACTTAGCGTCAGATTCCGCAACGTAGTCTAGGACAGGGTTGACTAACTGGCGACTCACGAGCAGTGATGCCAGAATCGTGGGACACGGGACGCTTACCCCCACTATGACCTACCGTCCTCTCCCACTATGCCCTACCGGCGTCCCCCACTTTCTTCCCACCGCACTGCACACAAGCATATTTTTACTCCTGTCCGTGTGAGCTGCCTGTCGAACTGCCGAGCACACGGACAGGGGTAGGGATATGCTTATGTGCAGTGCGATGGGAAGAAAGTGGGAGACGACGGTAGGCCATAGTGGGAGAGGACGGTAGGTCATAGTGGGGGTAAGCGTCCCGCCCCGTGTCCCACGATTCTGGCATCACTGCTCACGAGCAGTGATGCCAGATCGAGGACGGGTGCCCTCGAGAATTTCCCCCACCTCGCGCACACTACGCCGGAGCAGTGCGTCCGTGAGTTGGACTCCGAAGCGCCGAGCTCATGGACACGCTGCTCCGGCGTAGTGTGCGCGAGGTGGGGGAAATTCTCGAGGGCACCCGTCCTCGATCTGGCATCACTGCTCACGAGTCGCCGAGGGTCCCTCCGCCTTGCTGCCACGCTGAACGTCCCCCCTCCATACCGACCAAACTCTGACGATCGCAGTCGATTCCTGCTTCTTTCCTTCACTTTTCGACTTTACGTTCAGCGTAGCAGCAAGGCGGAGGGGCCCCCGGCGGCTCGTGAGTCGCCAGTTAGTTAACCCTGGTCTAGGATGATATATTTTTCGAAAAACACTATTTATGTGCAAAATTTCAGTTATATAGGACAGTTGAATCTCGCGAACCTCGTGAGAGTTTAACGACAAAAGAAACATCGTTTATCAGTTAAGAGTCCGTATTTCTGTTCAGGTGCACGCAAATCGTACAATCAGCATTCTCAGTGGCACTGTTTGTTCAAGTAACGATGAACATCCTAAGCCTCAGTATTACTGGAATACAAGTAAGAGTTCGCCATCACCTATGCTCGTTTTGTTTCAACTATCTATCAACCATTAAAGATATAAAAGTTTCTGGAAGTTTCCACTTCCAACGAATGTGCACCGCATATTAAATGAATTGTGAATTGTAAATTACTTGCTCACTCACGCACATTCTGCAACTGTCGAATTAGAACAGTGAACGCTAATTGACTTTTACCAGTTCAGTGCTTTCAGGATTGTTGTAATTTTTCAGGCTTTATTGAAAATGTCTGGCGGAAATATATCGGATATGTTAAGACTGACAATCTGGATGATGGGACAGTATATTCATCTAGTTTTTATCCATTTTCCCGGGCAAAGACTGTCGAATTTCAGCGAGCAGGTGTATTACGATGCGTAAGAACACAATATGTTGTGCATATATGTTACAAGTAAATCGCTCTGTTTTACGTTCCAACCATTTGATATACAGATTACAGAGCGTTTACAACAGAACGGTTGCAAATTTTGAGCCGGGCAATGCACATCCAATTTAGTAAGAAAGGCTTAATAAGTCGGGATATCGAAGGGTATTCTGTGTTTTTTTTTTAAGAAATGTAAATGTATATGTACATTTAGTATGATAGAACTGATCTCACATGTATGATTTGTATACTTGTATATTCGTAGTGATAGTGGTAGTGTGTGAAAACAATTGAAGAGTCGTTGTAGAAAACCATGCATGTGCACTAGATACATATACATACTATACAATTTATGCACACACTATGTGAGAATTTTCCCTCTACTGCTCCCTATTACGTCATAACTATGTAGTCCCCGTTGTCCAGTGTCCACGGAAAGAGGCATCCCGAGTCCAGACTATGCTCCGTAACGCATGCGCGATGATGCGCGATGACGTCAAACCAATTAACGCCAAGATGGTAAACGAAACGGCGCCACCGTCAAGTCAAGTCAAGCCAATCACGTCGCTTGGTTTGGCGTTGATCGGTTTGACGTCATCGCACATCATCGCGCATGCGTTACGGAGCGTAGTCCGGACTCGCGATACCTTTTCCCGTGGACACTGCTGTTGTCCCTACTTCTGGCATCTCTGAACAAACTCGACTTTCCGAGGTGTTTTATTCCGGTCTCCTTCTTATGGGGGTTCCACATCCCACATTACGACATTCAGAAATTTATAACCTTTTCCATTTATTTTTTATGTATTTGCAGGTTAGAGTGCAAATGGCAAAAAACTTCCCACAAGTCATGTATTGTGTACCAGTTTTTCATTATAAACACGTTAATCCCGTGTCGGCTGACCGCGTTGAAAGTGACAACGTTGAACATGGAAACGTTACTGTCGGTACGTAACACCTCCGCGCGACTGAATAGATCAGAGAAATGTAATACGCGGTGCGTTTTGCAAAGATTATCGTTTCGCACTTTTTGTGCATTTTCATAATTCAGTTACGGTCGTTATGTTCTCTGTCGTTAAAATATTGAAGACTGCAGGGGCTTCGCCCTTTTCTTTCAGTTCACGCAGGCTGCCGTCTCATATTTCACTGTTTTATCATCAACGTTATAATCGCCGATAGTATCATGGTAGTTATAAAAGCGATTTATACTTGTGATAAGCTTGTCATAATGTTGCCTGAAGAAAAGTAAACGGTACTATACAATTTCTAATACTAACGATTCTGTGATAACTGTCCTACATTATTCTCCAACTCGTTCTCATTTCTCATTCTCTTCCCAACACGTAACACCGTCGTCAGATCCATAGAGCCTATGTTCCAATTTTCAAAATTGAAATACAACTTTCAAATTTCATCAGTATCTATCCGTCACGTAGTACAATTAAGTACGATAAGCTAATATGTTCATAAGACGATCTTTAAATGGTTACCATAAAAAACTCCAAAAAAGTAAAAAAATTACGCCAAGTACATGAAAAATCAAATAAATTACAAAAAATAGAAGATAATAATAATATTGGAGCAAATAAAACCCAAATATGTATAAATAGATGCTGCCGTCTAGAAGCTGGGGTCGGAGACAACCCCGTTCTATACCAAAAAAGATAGAGAAAATGGTTGACCTAGTCGTAAGACATATTGAAAACTACCTTACTACCTGCCTCTTGTATTAAAATAATTTTTTTCTTCTATCTTGTTTTTAACCGCGTCCACGTGTGTGTATAATTAAATACGCTTTTGCGATACAACTTCAAGTGAAGACATTATTTTATCCCATATCAAATAATAACAAAAATACAAGATAATAATAATAACAAAATAAAAAAAAGTGAAATCAAAATGAGCTGCAAGTACATAAAGGTGCTTTCCAACTGCGCCTCAGATGACATAACTATACCAGCGGCCTTAGCCGTGATGAAAACACCGGTTCTCGCTAGATCACCGAAGTTAAACATCACGGGGCGGGTACTGGGGAAGGATGGGTGGACCACCTTTCTTTCTCCCGGTGCGCCGCTGCTGCTGGGACCTGAAGGAGAGAGAGAGAAGGAAAAAGGTATTGACTATTGTTCGTTCGGCAGTATAAGCGAAATGCTTGAAACGCCCATCCTGTTTAACAGGAAAAACCATTAAATAAAATAATAAAATAATAATGACACAACTACATATGCACAGCTAAAATTCCATTATTCATAATGGCTAATTTATACAAAGAAAAAATGTATATAAATAATATTAAGCAGATCTATTTTTATACAAATAAATATTTTAATACGAATAAATATTTTATTCAAAAGACTTGGCCCTGCGTCCCGAATTGGTGTTGCTAAACTGAATAAACATGTATAAATTGCATTAATCTTTTTCTTTCTTGTGCGTGCGCGTGCGCGCGCACTCATATGCTACGTATGATAGTACAATATATGTAAAATAAACCTGACCGCGTTTCTAATATGTGTATGTATTTTATTGTAAATTATTAATACGAAGACAGTTAACATATTTTCGGTTGTGCAACGCCAAGTATTTTGAATAAAATATTTATTCGTATTAAAATATTTATTTGTATAAAAATGTATCTGCTTAATATTATTTAATACATTTTTCGTTTGTATAAATAGCCATTGTTATAATTGGCGTAAATTTGGTATATCAATAATTTTGTAAAGCTATTAATTTAAGACAATATTTTTAAATGGGATTCTTTTTTATGGGTTAATTAAAATGTCCACAATATGAGTAATGGAATGTATGAACACAGCATTTTAGCTGTGTACCTATCTAGGAATAATGAAAACAAATCTTGTCAGATGCGATAGTCTTGTGTACTTAAATCGTAGATGTTTCTTACAATTTTTAAATCAATACAATAGTTAATAAGGAATGGGCTAATCAATTTGTAACGAAACGTAGAGTTTTAACTACTAATCTATCATTCCCAAGTAATAAACAAACTATTGCAAAATATCCTCGGGTCCCGAAAACTACGAATATAAATTTTACGAAATCGTTTCGATTCCTCGTTTTCAATAATTTATACGTGTCGCGTGAGTTAAAAAAAAAACTAAAAATGCCAATAAACCTAAAAATGCCAAAAAAGCTAAAAATGCTAAAAAAGCAATTCTAACCACAAAAAAAGCAACCCTAACCTCAAAAAACCAATCCTAACCACACAAAAAGCAATCCTCACTGCATAATTTGCAACACTAACCGGGAATAGCTTTTCCGCGAAAGGGAAAATCTATTCCGCGAAAGGGAATAGCTGTTCCCAAAAGGGGAAACCTGTTCCCAAATAGGGTGTTCCTGTTCGAGAATAGGGTGTACCTGTTCGAGGCGATAGCTGCGATTGTCAATTATTCTGTTTAGATATAAGAATTTCTTTAACTTGCAGTACTATGGTAGAATGTAAGAATAAAATATGTAACTTGAAATGTTTCTTCGTTTGTTCCTACCGGCCCCCAGAACACGAGTATAGTGTTAAGATAGAAGGATAAGTGCAAGTAGGAATATTGCATCGAAATACTGGAACTGATGGGTTTTCGACAATTTTTAAAGTCCTCTCTGCTTCAGCATGGTATTGAAATATAGGTATTCCTTAGTAAAGTATTCCACGTTACATCATGGAAGCATGTCTTCCACAAATAATGTTGTTTATATAAATCTTTATGTTCAATAAATTTGTTTTGCGTTAAATAAACTGGAATAGAACAGCAAGGTTAAAAGGCGTATGTGATCTTGTTTTGTTGTGATCCTTCTTTCCCTGTCGTTGCACGGAATACGTTTATAAAAATATCTTTAAATTGTTACTCAAACAGAATCATTTGAAAATCGCGGGTTTCAAATGATCGAAGTGTAGGGCCGCGAAGTCCGGTGCTTACGCGGGCGCGCGCGAAAAGATCAAAGCCGTTATGTGCAGTAAGACGTTGTGTTTTGCCGATCGACGTTGCCGTGCGTTGCCACATTTCCAAAAGGTGGCCCGGCGAAGCGTCTTTCGCGGCAGAGATCGCGGCGACTCGCTAGCGCGAGCATTGTCATATATATATATATATATTAATTATTCTTTCTCCTATATTGTTATTTAATAAATTTACATCATACTTCCAAAGCAGTGATTATCCTTCCTCCTACAGAAGTTTTACCCGTGTTGAATTCTAATATCTACCACGCGTGGCGTTACAATCTTATTTTAGACTGAATCGATAATGTTGGGTGTGACATGAAAATGGTAAGGGGGCTCGCGAGCCCCCCGAGCGTGTGACACAAAAGTACATTGCGTGATGGGTCTATCTCACTCGTCTGTGATCCAGGCGCGTCGGGTGAATCGAAAGGCGGACGGGTAACGGGCGGGTAGACCCGCAATATATCCGTCCGTTGCAGACCTCTTTTTAGCAGGCAACACCTTCCAGCATTTTAACACATTTCAGAGTAGTTCCTGAGTTGGACGCTGTTCATGAGCAGAGGCCACTAAATTTAGTTCTCAAATTATGGGTCGGTAACACAGTTTGAATGGTGACATCACAGACAAGGTATAGGACCAGGTGCGTGACGCAAGTGTGAAGTTTCAAAGTTTACCACGACATGACATAGATGGCACCACGATTTGATCATATGTAGGGTTTGGTAGATCAAGTTGCCAAGCCTGATACATATATAGGCCGCAGACTGCAAGAATCTAACAATCCTAACATAGAATTCAATGCATTAATGGCATCGGAATATCTAGAATACATTCAGATCTTCACGGATGGTTCAAAGAGGAAAGAGGCCAGCTCTGTGGGAGCTTCGTGTTACTGTCCCCACCTAAACACCTTGAATAGTGTCAGCATAAACCCCCTAGCCTCTGTCTTCACTGCAGAATGCACAGCCCTGGAAATGGCAGTGAACCTAGCCAACGAAGACAAAAGCCTTTCCTATACCATTTGTACCGATTCCTTCAGTGCCATTCAGGCTCTTGCCAGTCTCTCTCCCAACCAACAGGTAAACAGTCTCTTGCTGAAAATCAAGAATGGCCTCAGGGAATTCAAACATTTCTCACAACCTAACCACTTAGGTAGTAAGATAGTTTTTAATGTGCTCTGACCAAAGTTCAAAACCGACGGTGATATCTACTTGTAAATTACGTATAGGTACACAGATATTTTTAATGTAATAAGTTTAAGCGAATAATATTGGTAAAACCAAGAACTGACATTTATACCTTTATACTAGTTAAAACATTGTAAATATCTAGTTCTTAAGTACTAGCATTCCAACCCTGTACTGCCAACCTTGAAAAGTTTGCTTAAGGACCTGTCCAGGTTCAAAGTATTTAATAAAAAAAAAAGGGTTTAGGTTTAGTAGGCGTACTAATTTATTCACTATCGTGGCCCTGCGCCCACGATTAATAGGAATATGCTGGATAATAACTATCACACCTTTGGTGGGGTATGGATATCACAAGAAACGCCTGAGTCGCCGAAGGCGAACACTGGCGTGACAAGCAGGCGTATATTGTTGCGTGGCCGTCTGGTTTCCCTCTGGATCCTTCGTAGGAAATTCGGCGAGGGTCGATGTCCGTGGAGTGCTAAGGCACTCTGCTCCTTGGACGCGGATTTTTTTAAGGAAATGATTGTAATAATGATGAGGATAATAAAACAATAAAACGATTAAAATACAAATAACTAGTAACTTTAATAAACTCAACGAAAAGATTTGAACGCTAATAAAGAATTCTAGAGGATTTTACAAATACGTGTGCTTGCTACTGCGTTCGAGGTTCGAGTGACGCTTTCCAAGCGGACGCTCTTACAACCGTTTTTTATTTTACAAGATGTCGTTAACAACTAAGCTAAACAAACATTTATTAGCTAAATTCCTATTCGTCGATCCGATTCTTTTCGGTTATCGATTATTACAAAACAAGCGTTTAACTACATTGCGCTGGAATTACACACCTACGAGAAGGGAGGAAGGAGAAGTTCATTTATTCAAATACCCGTTTCCAAGTGGGTATCGATTAGTTTATAATCTTGAAGTCCTCTTATTAAAAGAATATCTAACTATTTTCAAACCCCTCGGCCTTGTGCGAACTTCACCTTGTCTCCCTTTCCTATTACATTCGTGTGATCCGAGTCGAAGGAAGCGCACAAGCGCTACCCACGTGAAACACGATGACAGGACACGAGGTCCAACAGAGAGTATCAATTTCTTTATGACTTTACGCTACGAAATCGAATAACGAAGTAGGGGTGTTCGATTCCGGTTCGATTCTTTAGAAAATCGATTCTTTTGATTAAAAAATCGATCTTTTGAATCGGTTCTTTGGTATTCGATTTCTCCCAGAATCGATTCTTTGGTATTCGATTTCTCCCAGAATCGATTCTTTGGTATTCGATTTCTCCCAGAATCTATTCTTTGGTATTCGATTTCTCCCAGAATCGATTCTTTGGTATTCGATTTCTCCCAGAATCGATTCTTTGATGTAAAAATAGAAAATCAATTTTTGCCCCCTGGGAGAATTACTTGTCACTAGTAAAAAGACCAATCAAACTGCTTGATGCGTAGGTTTTCCTGGTCTTATACGTTTTCTGCCATTTATATACGATTCCCGTCAAATTTATATACGATTGTTATGTCCTGGATCTTACTATATCATTCTTTCTTGTGGCGTGACATAGTGCAGTTGCACATTGAACGAGTTGTAAGTGATCAAGCATAAAAGTTTTTTTGAATACAACAAAATAATATAGAAGTTAGTACATATTCAATTATAATTAGTTATTGCATAAATATTTCTGTTTCGTGTAGATTTTTTTACTTCGATTATTTAGAAGAATCGATTGCTTTATAACGATTCTTCCAAAATCTCTTTTCATATCAATTTTTCCAAAATCGATTCTTTGATTTCGATATTTTAGAAGGATCGATTCTTGAAATCCGATTCTGAATCAATTCAAGAATCGATTCTTTGAGGTGAATTGAACAGCCCTATAACGAAGTGGCGCGCCGTGTGTCCAGCATGGCCAAGTGATGCCAGATCGAGGACGGGTTCCCTCGAGAATTTCCCCCACCTCGCGCACACTATGCCAGAGCAGCGTGTCCGTGAGCTCGGCGCTTCGGAGTCCAACTCACGGACACGCTGCTCCGGAATAGTGTGCGCAAAGTGGGGGAAATTCTCGAGGGAACCCGTCCTCGATCTGGCATCACTGGCATGGCCACGAACGTCGGCTCTCGCAGCTTCCCCACCACCGAACAGTTCTCGGAGTGGGAGACTGGCCACTCCCCACATACTTCCCCCCGAGTGCAAGTGCACGCACGCACGAACTTAGCCTAGGTAACAAAGAATAAAATAATATAATATAAAATATGTACAGTTATTTACAGAATACATGTGCGATGCAGCGAGGTTGGCAGTAATTGCGTAATTATGTGGTTATGAGCCTTGCGCAATTTTTGCAGTCTTTCGCGAGTATGTCTTCAAGACAGAACGCGACGGAGTATCTGATGACGCCGAAGGGTCCTTCGACGGCCCTGCTTTATCAGGCGTCAAATCAGCCGCATCTTCTAATAAAAAGAACGCGGGTTTTAAGAGATCGGTTGACACACGTTTTGCGGCACCGTTTACTACGATATCATGCACTGCGTCTGAAATGCGTTTCACTATTTTGACTGGCCCAGAATACGGGGATTCTAACGCCTTATTCGCAACATTGCGAGTGACCTAAATGACTCACCATACGCGTTAATTCGCGTATCGTTCGCGGCGAATAGCTTAAACGAAGTTGGCTCACCGCGAATTTTGTGAACAGCAGGAAGCAGCGAGATGTCTGTCTGCTCCTGTGTCTACCAGGAACATTTGTCCGTCCGCGCGATCGCGTACATGGAGACGTTTAGAGGTGGTGCGACCTTCCACGTTCGTCTCCGAGACGGAAGGTCGTACTATTTTCCCTGCTTCCAAGTTGAATATTGCGGACAAGACGGATTACAATACAGTGGATTGTCCGGATATTTCGCGTGAGAATTGCATAACTTTTCCTTGCTCTTAGCGCGAGCAGGTTCGCCCTTCCGCTTGGATTTAGATTGAGTTCGCGAATGACGCGCATTTAATTTGCGGTCTACCTTTACTAATCTTTTTGAAAACGCTTTTAACTGATCTCGAATTTCAGAAGTAGTATAGCAAGGAGAGTTTTAACTCAGGTACTCTGAGGGGCGCGAGGGCGAGTGCTGTTATGTCGCGATACGCAACCACAACAACTGGTGCAACGGACACCAGCAAGCTCAGCAAGATGCGCAATCAAAAGAAAATTGGATACTCTGCAAGACCTAGATCCACAGGCGGAGACCATTAGTACCTATATTCAAAGGAAACCCCCAAGGAATTGGAAACATTCCTTGAGACCAGCAAATACGTGGTAAGAACCTTTAGGACACCTGGACAAAGGGCACAGATCGTACGCGGAATAAAAGCAACTGGGATTGCGGGTGCAGCCCAAATGGAAGTAAAAAATTGAAAAATACCAGGGACCCGAAATAACAGTTATTTTTTAAATTTTTTCAAAAAAAATCATTGAGAAAGAATTAATTTTTATTTAAATGGAAGTCAGTCTTCATTAAATACGGCATAAATTTTTCGAAAAATCAAGTGATTAAAAAATATTAAGATTTATCTCTTTTGGTTACGAATAACCATAATAATGGTGTATACCCACATATATGGTTTATAACCATAGAGTGGTTAACGGGTCACGGGAACATCACCCGTCTTGTCAATACTCATGCCAAACTAGTGTTATGACACGATACGCAACCATAACACCTGGTGTAACAGACACCAGCAAGCTCAGCAAGATGCGCAATCAAAAGTAAACCGCATACGCAGCAAGACCCAGATCCACTGGCGAAGACCATTAGGCCTTCCCCCGCGGCCACCAAACCGCGACCCAAAATCTTGTATATAAACCCACGCCCGAACAACCAAAGTGTAACATTGTAATTCGAACAGTAACGCGATCACGCCCGTGATCGCTTGGCTCAAATAAACCTTTGTTATAAACCCAACGGTGAGTTCTAACTCTTCAACCGGCAACGATCCTCTACCTCTCGGCTAAACCCGAGAGTCCCGTTCCCGGCACCTTCATCCGAACTATCGGAGCCCGAGGAACAACCCGTTCGGGGATAACCGCGGAGTGCAGCCAGATTCTCAGAGAGAATCTCCACACCGGTAAACCTCGCAACACTAGGCACAGTGTCATTATCACCCAGGACGGGATTAAATAAACTTGATAAACCTTACGGTGAGTTCCAACTCTTCGACCTGCGACGATCCCCTACCTCCGGGTTCTAAACCGAACCCTCCCGTCCCGGTATCATCATCCAAACCGACGGAGCCCGTGACCGGCGAACGCGAAGGCCGCCCAGGAACACCCGAGATTCGCACCCAGAATCTCGACCCCCAGGCGCCTCAGCACAACACACAGTTTCGCCGTACCAAGCGAACGGTACCATTGGGATTCATCGGATCGCTGAGCAAAGCCCTATTCGGAACACTAGACAGCGATGACGCGCGATATTGTAATAAGGAAATAGATAAACTTTATAAAGATCAGAATCACCTCGCGGAATTATGAGGAAATCAAACACATGTTATAAGATCGGAATTTCAAGACATACACGAGTCACTCAAATCTGTAACGGGATCCGTGCGAACAATAGGCGATAGAATTAAGGAAATTGCGACAGGTACTCGTCAATTAGACGAGCGCGAAACAAAGATCGAATTGGAATTAGCTTTGTCATCATGGACATTCCAAATGACCAGGCACGTGGACGAATCCGTGACCGCGTTAATTGTAATTACGGATGCGCTGACGTTCGCGAAACTTGGTATCTTACATCCGGCCATTCTTTCACCTAACCAGCTAGCACAGACTTGCGAACGAATTCGCGAAACTACTCCATACGAATTCCCGCTGACTCCGGAAGAATTAAATTCCGAGCAGCTACAAGGGGTGACCAAATTAAACGTAGTTTATTCACAGGGCTGAATTATCTTGTCACTCGACATCCCTTTACTCGACCAAATTCCCTTCGACCTCTATTACCTTCAACCGTGCCCTTCATTTCAAAGTATATCAACCAATTGTTGTAACCCAACCAACGCCTAAGGGCAACGACACCGCGTACATATCGATTGCCGCAACCGAACAGCCGAAAACCGGCACAGCCACGTAAGGACTCTCGGAAGCGCATCGAGAACCGTCAGCACATGGCGAAATACCCAAAGCGGGTCAAAGATGGAGACCCCGATGGTCCCCACTTCACCCCGAATAGAGTAGAAGAACAATGTACAAGCCACGAGTGGCTCTCTTTGTAATCAGAACACCTACGTTACAGTACGCGTTACCTGTCACCCAGATCGGGACAGAATAAACCTTGTTTAAACCTTGCGGTGAGTTCCAACTCTTTAACCTGCTACGATCCCCTACCTTTCGGATTCCCTCCGAATCCTTCTGCCACGGCACCTCTACCCGAATCTTCGGAGCCCGTGGACAGCGACTGCGAAGGACGCCCGGAGCACCTCTGAGATTCGCTACCAGAATCTCGGCCTCAGGCGCCTTAGCACAACAATGTCTCTACCCCTATATTCATACAATCAAGAACAGAATACTTGGCAATCAGTCGAATCAATTCTCAATACTTCATGCCCAATGAAAACTACAACACAAGATGCAGAAACCACCCTCGAATGTACATGTGCGAACTTAGTTTACCACTCCAGGACCTGGAAAACGCACCAAGCTGTGAAACGGATGCTTTACTAAAACCACAAAACATTAAGTGGTCTAGCTGTAACATCCAAGCTCTTCCCGGAAGCCGAACCTTCCTCAAGAAAATGATTACACCCAACACCTGGTTATATTCCGTCAAGAGCACCCTGGCACTGCAGGTACGATGCAACAAGCACGCGGCCGGATATGAGGTGCTCCAGGGGGCCGGCATTTTACAACTAAGAAGGGATTGCGAGGCTAAAATTGGGACAGACCAGATCTGGACATCCGGAGTCGACACTGAGACATTAACAACCATCTACAAACCATCCATCGGCATAAACATTTCGGAAATATTGCCAACTCTCACGGAACATCATGTGAAAATTTTAACTGACTATCAAGAAAAAGAACCACAGGGAACACTTCAAGATGCCCATGTCAAAGCAAACTCAATCACATTGGGGGACATACAAAGGCAAGCAAGGGAAATAGCAACTCACCATCGGACCGAAAATTTATCAACATTGTTACCTATGGACTACCAGGACTAGAAGGCACTTTTGTAATTATCCTTATTGTCTGGATTGGATACCGTTTTTTGAGGGCACGCCGCAATCAACATCAAGAGCCCTTAAGGAAAGAGACAAAGGTTAATATAGAAATGATACCACACCGCCTTTCTCCTCAAATAATTTCCAGACCCCGTCCTCTAACGATTACATCTTTTCCTCCCGATTTACCCGTTATATCACCCACGAAGACAAGAGTGAGAGAGCTCACGTAGAACGAGCGAGTAGTTTCGCGAGTTCCGAGCCGTACTTCGAAGTATTCTAAGAAGTACCTCGCTGATAACAGAAAAAAGCCCCGCGCGTAGCCTTAGTACCCACCCCGCGCGTAGCCTTAGTACCCACCCCGCGAGGCGCCTGCTGTGAAAATTAGTTGGTAGGGATATTAGCATATAAGATAGCAATTAAGACATGCGAGGGACAGTCGTTATAAAATTTTACTCAATATTTCACCGACGAATCAATAAAAGCAATGGACGCGCCAAAATTCAACGACACGAAGTACAGACGAAAGTCGTTAGCGGAGGCAATTCTTCCGCGTCAATTGCACGCGCATTTTGGGCGAGGCTCTGTGTGCGACCGTACCGAAGCGTCACGGGTGAAGGCGGCCACGCCTGGGCCTATAAAACCTGGACCCTGTGCGGAGCGTGTGCGTGGGTGAACCCGCCGGAGAACTTCGCGGCGTATAGGAAGATCCTCGTGCACTGGCTGGCGGAGGAACAGCGGGCCGGCCATCTCGCTAACCAAATGTGTACGGTGCAGGGATCGACACATGAGATGGAGACTACCCGGAGACTGCACCGGCTGCATCAGGGCGATGCTGGAGATTGACCCCCGCTATTTTCCGGCGTTCCCCATACTGAAGGCGCCACGACCGTTGGAGCGCCCCAGATTACGCAAAATCCAAATCTTGCCCGCTGGGGCAGAAGGAGCAAACGCCACCCCTTGCATTAGGTAAATACGCAACAACCTGTAAACACTTCAAAGTGTCGCGACAAGATTATAATTGTATCCCTTTTTTTTGCTTTTATTCGCAGCAGAGAACCGTCAGAGGAATCCTCCCCCCCTAAATCGAGGTGTTACATGCCCCTATCGGTGGAATCGCCCCGCGTGTAGCAATCGCGTTGTGCTGAGCACGTGGCAACAGCGTTAGGGACAACGACCGCGTTCGGCCGATTCTTTCGCAAAAATCCAAGAAATAGTTAAGCAAGCGACAGCTGCCGACGGGGCAGTTATCCCCGTTCGTAGGGATCGTCCGAGGTTCAGACCGCGATCCAGAGCCGCGAAAACATCGGATTCAATTTCGGGAGCTCGAGCTAGATAGTCGCGACGAGCCAGCGGGCCGTCTAGAAATCGCGTCCTCACTTCGACGTTCGCACCGCGAGTCACGTTCAGCCGATAGTAATTCGTGAAAGGGTAACTCCATCCGACGCACCGAGAACGGCCTAGCCGGGAGAGCCCTTGAGCGTCAATCGCGATCGACGTACGACCGCAAGGAACAGCGACGAATCGAGTCTAAGAGGTACGACGGACCCCAGTTCACCGACTTCCATGTGCTACCCGAGAGCACAGCGAGCGACCACGACCTACGATCGGTCAGCGACATTGTAAGCGAGCGCAACACGAGTAGGAACGCGTGCCGCGCGATACAGCGAGCGACAGCCGGACGAAGAGCCGTCTCTAGGTAGGACAATTCAGTTCTGTAACAATATATTTTCACTATCGTTTTCCCCTTATCTTCCATTGTACACTCTTATTCAACCCTTAATCACCTTCCTCTCCTTGGTAAGTATAGTCAAGGCGTGCTTTAGCACCTTAACAGAGCAGCGAACCCTGCGAATCACCCTAACCGCTCGGGGTGTATCGCAAAAGTCCCTTCAGGACGTAACAAGGATGAATTGCACCCAATACTTATACATTTTTGTTTTTATTCTTTTTATATCATATATGTATATATCTATATATATATTTAATAGAATGAAATTATTCCTTTTTCTTTCTTTTCGTATGAATATCTTTTAAAATGTAACAATATATAATCACCATCTGTTCAATTACGCTTCATTCATTGAATCTCCCTTGCGGCCCCTTAGTCGTAGTAGCGCTAACCGTAGTTTTAAGCTATTAGGAAGGTGTACGCGTCGACAGCCAAGCACGAGCACGCGACGAAACGGACTCGCGAGACCGTTTCGCGTCGAAATGGGGAGCTGTTACATGCCCCTATCGGTCCATTCCGTGCTTGCTGTCCTCGCATCGCTTTCTTTCGCAAAGGCGAATCAGCGGAATCGCCCCGCGTGTAGCAATCGCGTTGTGCTGAGCACGTGGCAACAGCGTTAAGGACAACGACCGCGCTCGGTCCAGGCCCCGATTTTTTCGCAATAATCTGAGAATTAGTGAAGCAAGCGACAGCTGTCGACGGGGCAGTTATCCCCATTCGTAGGGATCGTCCGAGGTTCAGCCCGCGATCGAGAGCCGTGGAAAAGACATTCGATTTTGAGAGCTCGAGTTAGGTAGTTGCGACGAGCCGGCTTAGACTAAGACTCTTTAAGACTCTTAGTATCGCGACCTCATCACCGCGCCTAGACTCACCCGCGAAATGCGAGCGGCCGAACAGGTATTGCAAAAGTGTATCTCCATCCGACGCACCGAGAACGGCCTAGCCGGGAGAACACATACGCGCTGATCCGTGCCACTGCGATCGCGAAACGTGAGGAACCGCGAGCGAGTATTCGAGTGTCCGGGCGACTACAGTAAGACGAGCGACCACGACTTACCCGAGGTTCAGCGACACGGACGAGACAGCGTACTTAACGTTGGATGGCAAGCGTGTCGTACGCTATCTAAGGGAAACTCCGGACGGCCGAGACCAACTCAAGGTCCAGCGAAACGCGAGCGCCCAGCGATAACGGAGACGTGAACGCCGTATCCGTGGTATGTTTAGCTCCTTGTAATTATTATATTTTCTCAGAATATATTTCCTTCTACTGTTTTTCCCGTTACTTACTTATATTGGTTTATTCAACCCTCTTTCCTCCCTACCGTCCCATGGTAAGTATAGTCAAGGTGTGCTTTAGCACTTAAACGGAGCAAGAACCCGATAGATCATTCCAACCGCTCGAGGTGATTTATCGAAAAGTCCCATCAGGACGTAACAATACCGTAACCGAAAAAAAATCCCGTAATATATATTGGTTATACCGTAACCAAAAAAAATCCTGAAATATATAATGGTTACGCCATAACCAAAAAAAAAAACCCAAATATATTGTAACATGTACCGTTTATAGAATTAGGATATGTAATTATAGTAGTATTTCGCTTAATCTTATTTTATAGCCACAACCAATTTAATTCTATATTAATGAAAAGAGCAAACAGTTCGCGATGAGTTATGAATTTCAAATATTAATTTTCTATTATATTCATTCTATTACAAGTTGGATCGAATTATATTTCGCTAGTTCTCAAGCGCGGACTGTTCGCTAGTAAAGCGATAAGAAGCCGACTCATACCGTGATTCCTCGAATAACAACCGCTATACGTGGAAGACGATTCCACGGATCGCGGGGTGACTCGAGGGGTGTTCGGATCGCCGACTATTGCGCGTCGATTGAATATCGATTGACTGTCACCAAGCGAACCCCACCATAATTGGCGCTCTTGATAAAAATCTATATAAGTAAGGCTGCAGGGATCGTTGGGGCAGTCGATGAGACTTCGATAGTTGACTCAGTTTATTATCTGCGCGTTTGTTTTTTATAAAAAGTGACAAGTGTATAAGTCAATAATAGTCAATAATATTTATTTCGTTAAAATATTGTAACTCAAAGTTAATAATATTTATCTCGTCTATAACGCAAAAGAAATTGTAATCCGCTTCTATTGACTAAGGTAAGATTAAAAATTCTATTGTCTTATTACAAATAAATTAGTTTATTCTCATAGAAATCTGTTAATTAACAAATCCCTCCCTCGGTTAACAAGTTAATCAAGTTTAAGTGTTTAAGTATAGATTATTCATTGAGTGGTGGGCGTTATAAGCCGTGTGTTCGACTTGACGAGCTACCCTCAGTGACGAACCTTATAGATTGTCATGTTCAAACTTCCCGCGTTAGTCGATAAGCTTTTCATAACCCAGGACGTGACACTGCCCAACAGTGTCCTCTGGAGTCAAGCGCAAACCAGGTTCCACTCGAATAAAAACTAAAAGATTTAATTAATTGCCAGATGCCCAAAAGCAATCAAGCCGAGCGAAAGGTGCAGTTGAGACGCTTAAATTATAATTACAAGTGCGCCCCGGCCACTTCAGGATCTTTGTTGGGAGTTTGCATACCACCCGTAGTCACAAGCACCCGACAACTACAAGGTAGAATAGTCAACGCAGGACCCTGGGCAGTGTCCAAAAACAACCCCGCACCGGAAATCGACGGACTGTCCGAAATTCCCATCCCTTGACGACTCATCCTCATCGACCAGTAAAAGGTAGGCAGTATAATATCCCATATTGATACATAAAATCTTGCGCTCAACTAACCCAGAGCATAAAATCCCAGGATTTGCTCGAAAGCGGATTAAAAATATAAACTCCCAGTCACGTCCTGCGACGTGGAGTCTACTATTAATTAACCCTTTGACTCAATTATATTTACTATTTCGTACTTTAGAGATGTTATAACCACCTCGCATATTTTACCAATATAATACATAGCCGATATGGCAAAGTAATCGGAGATCGCGATAAGAAGAGTTCGAGTCGTGACTCTATCAACGGCAACAGTGAGCAGGAGAACCAGCACGAAGAAGGTAGACGCACATCGACTAGCCGCACACTAACTAGTCAGCCGCGCGCACACCAAGGGGACCAGTGGACGCCAGCTGATGGGTCAGAGGCCCCTTCCGCCAGCGGAGTTGACACCTTCACGCATCTGCGCTCCTGATCATCGTCAGAAGTTTGCCCTCCCATTATTTCCCGTAATTCGAGCTCCAATACGGAACCGATGTATATTAACTTCAATCCCTAGTATGTGGGCTGTACGAAACCAATCGTACAGAGCACATCGAAAACCCAATAGCGTAAATATCTAAAAAAAGAATTAGAATAAGAATTTAACCATCGACGCTGCTGAGGGTTTCGTATAACTGCAGAAATACGTCTTAAGACACGGAGATGACACCGAAAGAGGTGCGCAATAGCTCAAATTCTGCTATAAACAAAACTCTCGGATAGCCCGCTGGAAAGAATTCTTCAGGTGGATCCCACGGCAGATGATTGGAAGATTTTATCTCCCACCGTCTTAATTGTCATGTGACAAACCTGGAGAAGGAGTAGCCAGCAGCCCTATAAAAAGGGACTGACCACCCGCAAAAGGGGATTAATCATTGAATATTCAGTATTAATTAACACTCATTGTGAAAACTACTGTATTTGAAACTACGAACTTATAACTACAAACATAATTTAAAACGTATAAGTCACCCAGAGCGGGACAGAATAAACTTGTTAACCTTACGGCGAGTTCTAACTCCTTAACCTGCAACGATCTCCTACCTCCGGGTTCTAAACCGAATCCTCCCATCCTGGCATTATCACTCGAACCTTCGGAGCCCGTGGACGACGATAGTGAAGGACGCCCAGGAGCACCCCGAAATTCGTACCCAGAATCTCGAACCCAGGCGCCTTGGCACAACACAGAATCAAACGGGGCCCTCGAAAGATCTCACAGAACACTAATAGAATATCTAAGGCAGTACATAGACGGTGATCAAACTGTTACATGCCCCTATCGGTTCATTTCCGTGCTTGTTGTCCACGCGCCGCCTTCCGTTTCGACAGCGACGATTCAGCGGAATCGCACCGCGGACGACAGACCGCTCGCCGAACAAAGGACTTATCGTTGTAAGCACAACGTGACCGTTGACGGTCCGAGCCATGAATTTCCTAATAAGCAGCGATCGACAGGTGCCAACGGGGCGGTTTCCCCTTACCGACGACGAAACGCGAGGCACGAACAGGGACAGCGGAACTTCAGAAAAGAGAATTCGTTTTTGAGACATCGAGTTAGGAGTGTTGTGCCCGGACCGACACCTAAGCGTGTCGACACCGCGAACATTCCGATTGATACATTCGAGCGGCCGGAATCCAGCACAATCGCATAAAGGATTTCGGAAATACACCAGGTTCCGTCAGCATATGGCGACAGACCTAAAAGCAGGCCAAAGGCGGAGACCCCGATGGTCCCCGCTTCGTCCCGATAGGAGTATAAGAGTAATGTACGAGCAATGCTAGCTCAGACTTGATAACGCTCTGTAACGGGAACATCACCCGTCTTATCTATACTCACGCCAATCAAGGCTCTGTGTCACTTTCGCCCAGATCGGGACTAAATAAACTTGGTGAACCCTTACGGTGAGTCCTAACTCTTTGACCTGCGACGATACCCTACCTCCGGGTTCTAACCCGAATCCTCCCGTCCCGGCACAATCATCCGACCTCTCGGAGCCCGTGGACGGCGAACGCGAAGGACGCCCAGGAGCACCCCGAGATTCGTACCAGAGTCCGGGAACGATTTTTTCCTTTTGAGGAGATAGATCTGAGTCTACTCCCTCCTGTAAGACTACACCCTTCTGACGAGACGTGCTTAGAATCGAGCAGACTTTACGATAGTGAAACTCTCGGCATCGCAGAAGCCATGGTGATCCATAGCCCAAAGACATCAAGACCCGAAGGAACCTCAAGGGGAGGACCTTCAGGGGAAGATACCACAAACGCAGAACTCTTAATTACCAGAGACGAAACTCTAGGAGACGAATTAAATTCGGGCAATGCAGGGTCTGATGATAGACAAGTTAGGTTAGAACAAACATTAATTCTACTTCAAGACCCCGTGCAGCAAAATTGGTCACTTTTGCAAACATTAGCCGAAAGAATGACTGACCTAGAGGTAGCTAATAGAACAGGAATAAGAGCGCAAACTATTAGTGAACGCGACCGAAGGATAGATAGAGAAGTACATAGGATGCAATCGTCAATGAACGGTTTCCCGCAAGGAGACAGGAACAGGACCATGGTACACTTCGAGGACCACATGGACGAAGAGGACATACCCAGACGATCCAGCATTTTTATACCTCCTACATACGGGATAGATGAAGCACCTGACATTCCAACAGGATTAGAGGACAACAAAGTCCTCAACGCTTTAAAACTTATACCCAAATTCGACGGGAATCCTAAGGAATTAGTATCATTCCTGGAGACCTGCAAATACATAATAAAGGGTTTCAGGATACCTGAATACAAGACACAAATAGTACGAGGAATAAAAGCAACAAGGATTACAGGCGCAGCCCAAACAGAAGTAAGGAATCGTCAAATACAGACATTCGATGACCTGGAAAATGTGCTGAATTCGCTGTATAAGCCAACATGTACGACCGCGGCTGTACAAATGGAACTTTTGCAATGCAGACAAGGAATGCAAGAAGATGCCCATGCATACGGGAATCGATTGTCCCAACTACTTAATGAATTAATTGAGACCGGTTTAGATGAAAAAGATACATCGATAGAAAAAACAGCGGCCATCAAGATATTCAAGAAACAGGCACATTGCATCTTCCAAGAAGGACTTCGTAACGACCTGAAAATTCTGGTTAAATCACGAAGTTCGGCTGATCTGCCAGAGGCCATATCAATAGCCATAGAGGAGGAACGGTCAATTAAAAAGCGGCCCGCAACGAACGGGACAAACCGCGACCCAAATTACAAGGGTCAGAAATACTGCCACAATTGTGAGAGGTCGGGACATACCACCGAGGAATGCTGGAAAGGCACCGGAAATGATCCACGACAACCTGGCACAGAAGCAGGAGATAGAAGAAATCCAAATGGAGGCAACTCGCACTCCACTGAAGAGGGGACATCTGATGCCCAAAACGGGAATCGCCAGTCATACAATACACAGGGACGGCGACCCTATAATACTTATAAAGCAAAAGCACAAGCAGGAGGATCACGAACTCTGCCAACGGCAACAACGAGCTCCGAGGACTCCGAAACAAATCAAAAACAGGTTAAAATAGCCAAAATGGACCAGCAGGAAACTGGAACATCTAACTTTGGTTCGGATGAGATACAAGTACAGATAAAAGAAGCAAGAAACGATGAAGTCAGAATGTTAATAGATTCAGGAGCCGAAGTGTCCCTAATAAATAAAGCATGTATCAAGGACAACGTAGTATGGAAGGAAAGTGAATTACAACTGGTAGCCTTATCAGGAGGAACCATAAAAACATTAGGAGAAATTGAGGCGACCTTCCCGGTTGGAAAACAAGAAATCAAGCATCCTTTATATGTGATAGAAGACGGTACATTGACAGATTACCAAGGGCTATTAGGCATAGATTTCCTGAAAAAACATGAAGCAGGAATACAATATAGGACGCGAGAAATCACGATCCGAGGTGAGCATTGGAAAACTCTTCAATCAAAAAATGAAGTAACGGTTCCCCCGCGCTCCCAAACTCTTGTAGAAGTAGAAGTAAAAGGCAAGAAGGAAGGAATAATAGAAAAACAAGAGTTAGGGAAAGGAGTATTCCTAGGCGAGTGTCTGGTAAAACCCAAAAAAGTGAAAAACATAGCTTGTGTAGTAAATCTATCAAACACAGCACGCACTGTAAAATTACCACGCATAGAGCTGACCGAATGGCAAAACAAGGAGGCAGACGAAAAGTATTCCGCTGCCGCAGCATTTCGCGCAACTGTAGGGAAAGAACCGCTGACCACACGTGCAAACCATGTCCTGGAATTAATGGAATTGAGCCACCTGAGCAATGAAGAAAGAAGCAGAATGGAAGAAATAGGTAGAGAATATTGCGATATCTTACACCTAGCAGGTGATCAATTAACCACAACACATGCAACCACGCATCAAATACCTATAAAGGAGGGAGCAAACCCCTGTAATGTTAAACCATATAGATTGCCATATACCATAAAGCCAATTAAGCATAACGCGAGAATCCACTTTACCCACGTCGGCGAACTACACACGGTCATCGATAATTGGAAAATCGCAACTCGATTAGACACAAAACCACTAGATAGGATAATAAAAAAATCCTTCGGTAATAAAATATTATTACGATAATAAAATATACCATTATGGCACATTGTATACCCAAGTGCCACTACAATACTAATAATAGTTATAGTAATACTCACAATTGTGATATACATTGTACATCGCCGGAAGAAAACAATTAGCGGAACTCCGAGCGGGACAATCTAGGAAAATAGGCTAAGAAACGATTGTAAAATAAAAATGTAATCGGGAAAAACACATGTAAAAGCGAAAATTCTACCCGACAACGCCACCTCTTATAAGGGGGGGAGGATGTTATGACACGATACGCAACCATAACACCTGGTGTAACAAACACCAGCAAGCTCAGCAAGATGCGCAATCAAAAGTAAACCGCATACGCAGCAAGACCCAGATCCACTGGCGAAGACCATTAGGCCTTCCCCCGCGGCCACCAAACCGCGACCCAAATTCTTGTATATAAACCCACGCCCGAACAACCAAAGTGTAACATTGTAATTCGAACAGTAACGCGATCACGTCCGTGATCGCTCGGCTCAAATAAACCTTTATTAAACCTACGGTGAGTTCTAACTCTTCAACCGGCAACGATCCACTACCTCTCGGCTCAACCCGAGAATCCCGTTCCCGGCACCTTCACCCGAACTATCGGAGCCCGAGGAACAACCCGTTCGGGGATAACCGCGGAGTGCAGTCAGATTCTCATAGAGAATCTCCACACCGGTAAACCTCGCAACAATAATTACTATGCTCGTTATTACTATATTCGTGAAGTACTACGTTCATTACTACGTTGTTTGATTATTATATTACCGAATAAGAAAAATTAGTAAAAACTTTATAAAGTGTCACCAATATAAAAAGGAAATAAAGGTGATTATTTGATTACTATATCAGTGAGTGAAGTGTTTCCACCCCTTACCTCATCCTGTAAAATTGAGCATTGGTCTTAAGGAAAGTGAATAAATTACGAAAATGCACACTGACAATTCATGGGTTGCGCTAATCAATGGTATCACCTGTGAGCAGAACGTTGCCCGCGGTAGCGCCTGGTGCGGAAGGTGAAGAGCGATTTATCGGTCAATTAACTCAATTTATTATTAATTTCCAAAAGACTAATGTCAAGAAACCATCGCGCGGGACGGCGAGTCCAACTCCGTAAATTAAAGTGGAAGTTTATTAACACCCCTGCAACCAGTATTGAGCTCTTGGGAGTAATCATCGAGACACTGGACATTGACTACGAGGATATACAATCTCTAAATAAGCTAAATGTAGTTGATACTCTGCGATGTGGCAGACACGCAAAGCACTGTGCCTTGCAAAATGTATTTAAAATATTCAACTGGTGGACTAAACGCCAGAGAGAAATTCATAAATAAATATAATCAATTTTTAATGCGTATAATTTTCTTCACCCTCCCCAAACCAACTTCCTAAATATGATGTATGTTAGATTAAGACGATATTTGCAATTATTTAGAAATGGCTCAATACGTGATCAAGTGGTACCATACACGATCAAAGCCGGTCAATATCCGATCGATACATGATCAAAGCCATTCAATACCCGTTCGATACACGATCAAAACCGATCAATGCCCGTTCGATACATGATCAAAGTCGCGTGATGTAGTCGAATGATGTGTCAAAGAAGATGCGTGTGAATGAGGAGAGGATGGTGTGTGAAGAAGAAGATAAGTAGAAGCAGGTGGCCTGTGACGAAGATGGTGAAGAACAAAGGCATCCTACTTTGCAAAGCTATGCAACTTTAGGCATGGGTCCACATGTGGCAGCTTGGAGATGCAACGAAACCAGTTGCTCATCAATCGTGGCGACGACAGTCTTGTTGACAGCTAACAGTCTGATTGTGAAAGAGAAAATTTGTGCGACTTATTCTGTGCATCGCAATGGGATTATCACGAATCGGCCCGGGGGATGATCCAGAGATATATACATAATATTTGTAACATTTATCGCGTTTAACCGTTGAAATCAAGTGAGATTAAATCAGGGGTTCAAGCGAATATTATATCGTGGTTTTCTGTTGTAGATTTCTCCGCCGCCATCGCCAACCTGGTCGAGCGACTGGGGGTCGCCGCAGCCGTCACCGTCGCCGTCACTCCCATCGCTGTCCCCATCGCAACCGTCGCCGTCCCCATCACCACCATCGTCACCACCTCCACCGCCATCGCAATAGTTTTTTTTTTATTTTATATTCTTTTTTATATTTCTATTTCTATTCATATTCTTTTTTTGTAACAATATATATCTTAAAGGTATTTTATTTCTCCATTATATTCACCCGTCATCCTCCTCACCGCCTAATTTTATGAATCAGCGTTTCTATAATACATTTTGTTCTTCGCGCTGCCAAATGACGTCACCCTGCACCGGCTGCTCCAGGGGACTCAAGTTACACACGATCGCGCGAGACGCTGCGACGCTTGAAATACTGTTATCTAAAGAACAAAAGCGACTGTACCACTAAGTATATCTGTCTCTTTCCCTCCCCCAGAATTTTAGCTTTAGAATGCATACTTTCCCTTTTCCGTACCCCGAAGACGTTGCACGCAAAAAGCCGACATTGTCCGACATCATCCGATAAAAAACGAATGCTTGGTGACGCTCGGTATATGTACCATTCATTAAAAACTAATGTTAGAGAGCTGGCGTGGGGGGAGTTGGTTAGGCAGCTGACTCGTACCGCGGAGGTCTTGGGTGTTCGAGCTCCGTCGCCCGAAATTTTGTTTTTCATTTATATTAATATCTTAAAATTAATATTTCATTCCTTACCACTCTCTCTGGAGCGTGGTACTTCTCCCGCGGTTCCTCCTCGATGCGGTTTCGGTTATCGGTTCTGTTGTAACCCAACCAACGCCTAAGGGCAACGACACCGCGTGCATTCCGATTGCCGCAACCGAACAGCCGCGTAAGGACTTTCGGAAGCGCATCGAGAACCGTCAGCACATGGCGAAATACCCAAAGCGGGTCAAAGATGGAGACCCCGATGGTCCCCACTTCACCCCGATTAGAGTATAAGAATAATGTACAAGCCACTCGTGGCTCTCTTGTAATCAGAACACCGACGTTACAGTCCGCGTTACCTGTCACCCAGATCGGGACAGAATAAAACCTTGTTTTAAACCTCGCGGTGAGTTCCTACTCTTTAACCTGCTACGATCCCCTACCCTTCGGATTCCTTCTGAATCCTTCTGCCACGGCACCTCTATCTGAACCTTCGGAGCCCGTGGACAGCAACAGCGAAGGACGCCCGGAGCACCTCTGAGATTCGCTACCAGAATCTCGGTCTCAGGCGCCTTAGCACCACAGTTCGATATCGATTCCGTTATCGGTTGATTCGATATCCCGTCTCGCGCTATAACCCCTAACACTCCATCATCTCGATGACGTCATCTGCCGCCGCTCCGGCCACGCGCCGCCCGCGGGGAATTTTCCGTCGATCTTGAAACTCAAATTTGAGTTACACGGGAGGGGGAGGGGAGGGGAAATGGCCTTCAAACTCAAATTTGCCTTAGAACTCTCCTAGCTATACTAATTTGATCTTTTCGTGGTGATTGATTGCTCGCGACAAAATGAGTCGATCGAAAACAGCACCGTGGACGTGCGCATAGAATTTGAGTGTAAAGAGAATGTGCCGCCACATACTACGGCCTACTGTCTGATTCTGCACGATCGGGTGGTTGAATACAATCCGCTGACAAACGTGGTGCGCAAAATTAATTAAATTGCCTGCCCTCTCCTGTGTCAAATTCGTACCAAAAGAAAATTTCATCGTGAAAATCGAGATGCTTTACGAGAAAGATTGCATTCCCCCATCTGTCTTGGAAGCGAGCGGGCCTCTAAATTGTATCGATAATGTCCGTGCCAACATTTGTTGACCTGCAAGGGTTCATCGTCGATGGAAGATTTGTCGTCAAGGAAGTGGCTGTCCTGCGAAAGGGAACAATTCTCTCGCATTATATTTTTCGGAGTTCGATGCCACAATATCTTTTTACGAAATCTGACAAATCAAACATCCGGTGGTTGACTGCGAAACATCATGGACTACGCTGGGACGATGGAGAAGTTTCATACAGTATGGCTAAACAGCTAATTACGAAAGCTATAGCTGATGCGATCGACGAAGAAGATGACACGTGTCATGTCGTGTACGTTAAAGGGCTGCAGAAACGCGAATGGCTTGCGGATTTCCTCGATGAAAGTAGGAGAGCGGACGTGATCATCGAGACACTGGACATTGACTACGAGGATATACAATCTCTAAATAAGCTAAATGTAGTTGATACTCTGCGATGTGGCAGACACGAAAAGCACTGTGCCTTGCAAAATGTATTTAAAATATTCAACTGGTGGACTAAACGCCAGAGAGAAATTCATAAATAAATATAATAATTTTTTAATGCGTATAATTTTCTTCACCCTCCCTAAACCAACTTCCTAAATATGATGTATGCTAGATTAAGACGATGGTTGCAATTATTATGTACAAGTGGTACCATACATGTTCAGAGTGGTACAATACACGTACAGAGTGGAACGACAGACGTTCGATACACGTTCAAAGTTGTACGAAAGACGTTTGATTCACGTTCAAAGTGGTATGAAAGACGTTCTAAACCGTTCGAATCATGTTCGATGCACGTTCCAAGACGTTCGATTCACGTTCGATGTACGTTCCAAGACGTTCGATGTACGTTTCAAGCCGTTGGATTCACGTTTGAAGACGTTCGATTCACGTTCAATTCACGTTCGATGTACGATCAAAGTGGTACAAAAGACGTTCGATACGCAATCAAAGTGGTATGATCTAGTCGAATGATGTGTCAAAGAAGAAGGGAAAGAAGATGCGTGTGAATAAGGAGAGGATGGTCAGTGAAGAAGAAGATAAGGACACGGAGGAGGAGGAGGAGGATGGTCAGCGAAAATGCAGCTGGAGCACAGGTGCCCTGTGACGAAGATAATGAAGAACAATGCCATCGTACTTTTGCAAAGCTAAGCACTTCTTGACTTCATGATAGGAGGGGGTTTTAGCATCCTAGAGCCCAGGAGATGCATCGAGACCAGTTGCATTCAAATCACAGTAGAAGTAACTGGTATAATAACGTGTTATTTTTTAAAAAAAAAGTTTTATCAAAAAAAAAAAATGGGCCTGGGACGGATTGCGCCGGAGTGTGACCCTGAGGTATGTACTGAACAATATTCTTGACATTTATCGCGTTTAACCCTTTCGCTACGGCAGTGTGCTCCGCCGGAGTGACACCGCGCCGCCGGAGTAGCGGCACTGTACGGAGCACTGCGCCGCAAAAGTGTACATGTTGCGCGTAGGTGAACTGGTGTTTCTTGCCCCGATTGTTCACAAACAATGTATGTTTATATTACACTTGTTTAAAACAAATATAAACAAACCAGAGAATGAGACAAGTGTGATCGCTGTGCAGTATGCGTAAAAAATAAAAAACATCGTGGATCTCATGGTCAAGTGGTATCACGATGTCGTCTATAGGCGACGCTCGTAGCGAAAGGGTTAATAGTTTAAACCAAGTGGTCGTGTCATTATTAAATCGTGGATTTCTATCTTTTAGCGATCGCCAACACCATCACCTCCTCCGCCGCCATCGCCGACGTGGTCGAGCGACTGAGGGTCCCCCCAGCCGTCGCCATCGCCGCCGCCTTCGCCGCCGCAGGTATGTAGTACTTTACATTTTGTGCGTTTAATATTTCGGATGTTTGATGTGTCATTATTATTATTATTATTATTATTATTATTATTATTATTATATCAATGTGTGTGTGTGTGTGTGTGTTCTAGGACCTGCCCTATAGGATGCCCCAGGCGCTGAGGCGACCGTGGCCACAGTCGCCGTCGCCCCCGCCGTCGCCCCCACCGTCGCCCTCACCGCCCTCGCCGCCTCTAGTGGTGTGTAATACTTTGCATTGTTTTTGTGTATATGTTTCATATTTAATATATTTATTCATGTGCTTAATTATAATGATATGTGTGTGTATATGTTCTAGGACCTGCAACTGATCATCCGTCCTGCAATAATGGCTAGGCTGCGACGGCCTGGGGTGCCGCCGAGGCGAAGACCGTTAAGGCGACCGCGGTCCCCGTCGCCCCCCTGGATTGATGTTCGGGGACCACCACCGCCACACCCAGGGTGGGTTGGAAGGGCGATGAAGGAGGAGGAGGCGGAGGAGGAGGCGATGGAGGAGGAGGAGGCGGCGGAGCGATAACTTTAATTTATTTTTTAATTCTTTTTTAATTCTTTTTTTATTATTATTCTTTTTTCTATTTTTATAATTCGTTTCTAATATTATTATTATTATTATTATTATTAATCTTTTTCTATTTTTATATTCTTTATTATATTCTTCATTATATTCTTCATTATATTCTTTATTCTTTATTATATTCATTTTTTTAAACAATATATATCATTTTAAACATATTTTATTTCTCAATTTTATTTACCCGTCCTCCTCCTTACCACCTAACTTTAAGATTTGCTGACGCTGCATAATTCTTTCCATGATTCGCGCTAATTCTGTTTCGTTCGAGCGTTCTTCGCGCCATCAAATGATATCATCCCGCGTGGCTGCTCCAGAGGAGTCGAATTACGCATGCTATCGCGCGATACGCGGCGACGTTAAATCGGAACGCTTTGAAATACTGTTAGCTTTAGAATGCATGCGATTCTATCCCCTATGTATTACTCTCTCTTTCCCTCCTAGAATTTTAACTTTAAAGTAATGCTCCGTCTCTTATGTAGTGGCGTCTCTTTCCCTCCTAAAATATTAACTTTAAAGTAATGCTCTGTCTCTTTCCCTCGAAGACGCGGTGTCGAAAAAAAAAACGTCGATCTTTCCCGACATTGTCCGAAATAATTTCTGAAAAATTATTGGTTTGGAGAAAAAAAATTTCTAGGACAGTCCCCACCCTAGGTTAGGTCCGGAAAAAAATTTCGAGTGGGCCAAGTTCTGAAAAAGATTTTCGGGTGGGCTAGGTCTGGAGAGGTCTCCGCGGCGGCTCGGCCCGGACGGATCCCCTCCATCGTCGCGGCTTCCGCCCACTCCGCGGCGCGTGCGCGCGCAACCTGTCTTCATCACCCCGCAGGCCCTGCGCCCATGTTTCCCTCCGCCGCGCTCCCCCGCGCGCCACACTTCCCCCCGCCCCCGTGCTCCCCTCAGAGGACCTGGTCTAGAACCCACTTTGCCTTACTACTACAATGGCATCGTACTTTTGCAAAGCTATGCACTTCTCGATTTCATGATAGGAGGGGGTTATAACATGCGAGAGCCAGGAGATGCAGCGAGACCAGTTGCATTCAAATCATAGTCAAAGTGACAGCTAATAGTTGTAATATTTTTGACAGTTGTGAAATTGCTTTGACAAAGAATGCGATTACGACGCATTGCGCCAGAGTGCGACCCCCAGGTATGTACATGACAAAATTTTCAACATTTATCGCGTTTAATAGTTTAAACCAAGTGCTCTTAAATCAAGTGGTCGTGTCATTATTAAATCGTGGGTTTCTATCTTCTAGCGTTCGCCATCACCACCGCCATCGCCGGTGTGATCAGGCGACTGGGGCTCGCCGCAGCCGTCGCCATCGCCGCCGCCTACGCCGCCGCCTTCGCCGCCTCCAGTGGTGTGTAATACTTTGCATTGTTTTTGTGTATATCTTTCATATTTAATATATTTATTCATGTGCTTAATTATAATGACGGGTGTGTATATGTTCTAGGACCTGCAACTGGTTATTGGTCCAGCGATGATGGCTAGGCTGCGACGGCCTTGGGTGCCGCATCGGCCTCCTCCTCAACAGCTGAGGCGACCGCGCTCCCCATCACCCGAATGGGTTGATGTCAGAAGGCCGCGACCTCCATCGCATCCGTGGCAATTTGAAAGGGTGATGGAGGAGGAGGAGGATGAGGAATGACCATCATGGCCCCCCCCCATTAATTTTTAATTTATTTTTTATTCTTTTTCTATTTTTATTATTCTTTTTTCTATATTTATTATTATTCTTTTTTCTATTTATATTTTATTGTATTTTTTTTCTTTTATAACAATATATATTCTTGTATAACAATATATTTTCTTTTTGTAACAATATATATTCTTAAAGGTATTTTATTTCTCAATTTATTTGCCCATCTTCCGTTTTCCTGCTCGTCACATAATTTCCATTATTTTTATTATTTCTATTTTTGTATATTTCTTATTATTATATTCATATCCTTTTTTTATATTTTTTTATATTTATATCCTTCTGTTAAATTTCTGCTGACACCATATAATTATTTCTATGATTTGAGCGTTCTTCGCGCTGCCAAGTGACATCATCAACCCTCACGGCTGCTCCGGAGGACTCATATTACGCATGCTATCGCGCGATACGCGGCGACGTTAAATCGGAACGCTTTGAAATACTGTTAGCTTTAGAATGCATGTGATTCTATGTAGGATCACGGAAAAAAGAGAAGTCGCCTAAGCGGGACTCGAAGCCGCGATCCCAGAGATCGCAGAATTTGCGCGCTGGCCAGCCGCCTTAGCCACCTCCGCTACCGCCGACTCCCCGAGATGTCGTTGTTCCGTGCCCTCCCTTATGGTGGGGGTTCCTGATCCCACATCTATCCCCTATGTATTACTCTCTCTTTCTCTCTCGAATTTAGCTTTAAAAGCGATGCTCCGTCTCTTTCCCACCCTCCGAATATGTGGTTCGTAAAACGTCGACATTGCCCGAAACATCATCCGATAAAAATAAATTATTTCTCTGTGTTGGAAAAAAAATTTCTAGGACAGTCCCCACCCTGGGTTAGGTCTGCAAAAAATTTTCGGGTGGGCCAAGTTCTGAAAGAGATTTTTTTTCGGGGGTCAATGCCTCCCTCTGAAAAATTTCCGACGGTGGGCCAGGTCTGGAGAGGCCTCCGCGGCGGCTCGGCCCGGACTGATCCCCTCCATCGTCGCGGCTTCCCCCACTCCGCGGTTCGTGCGCGCGCAACCTGTCTTGCTCTCCTCGCAGGCCCCGCGCCCAAGTTTCCCTCCGCCGCGCTCCCCCCCGCGCCCTAACTTCCCCCCGCCCCGCGCTCCCCTCATAGGACTTGGTCTAGAATCCCTCTTGTATTACTATTCATGTTCGTGTTCTAGGATTAGCAGCAGCAGCCTATGATTTATATGGCACGATTGGCGCGGTACCCATGGATGCCGCACCGCCCAATGGCACCACCACTGCGACAGTTGTGGCCGCAGTCTCCCTCACTCCCAGCTCGATAGTTTTTATTATTATTATTATTATTTATTAATTTATTATTAATAATAATAATAGTTTATTAATAATAATAATAATAATAATAATAATAATAATTATTATTGTTACTATTCATTTTTTTCGTATGTAACAATATATATCTTAAACGCACATCATTGTACCATTTTATTTACCCTTCTTCCCTCTCCTTTCGCCACTTAATTTTAAGATTCGACGTTCAAAAATTAATTCTCTATGCGTCGGGAAAAACATTCTGCTGACGCCGCATAATTCTTTCTCTGATTCGAGCGGCCTTCGCGCCGTAAAAATGACACCACGCGCGACTGCTCCGGAGGAGTCGAATTTCGCGTAATCGCGCGGAACGCTGCGACGTTAAATCGGAACGCTTTAGAATACTGTTAGCTTTAGAATAAATTGTGATTGTACTCCTAATGTGATTGTACTCCTATGTAGTGTTGTCTCTTTCTATTATGTAGTGTTGTCTCAATTTATTAATACCGTAAGTTCCATTATCATATTTTAGTGAATCGTTGTGTTAGTAACTTTGAGAATTATAAAAAAAATTGGTTTCAGATTATGTCATTGCCCGTGGATTTGAACCGTCCAGCGTCCGCTACGAGCACCCTTGCTGTGATACCAATCCATACTTCCAGCCCGAATGTCTATAATGTGACGTGTCGAAATGTTGCGGTTCAAACCGAAGGAATTCGAGGTGCAGAACTTCATGAGGCGGAAGCAAAGCACGATGGCGACATTTTCTTAAAAGTGTTCCATAATGCCAACACCATACTCCATGAACCATTAAATGATCGCTATGGGGATGAGCAATTTTAGCTGGATCGGCATGCTCAGCAAACGTACATACATTTTACTGGATGACGATGATGATGATGATGATGATTATGTATTTGGAAATATATATCAGCAGAATCGCGCGGGCGCTCCACGGAGCGTGGTTTGGCGAAACTGCGTTGTTGTGCCCAGGCAACGCCCAAGCACACGTGTTAGATATATTATACATATTATATTACGTTACGAAACGTTCGAGACGTTTCGAAGCTAAGACAGCCGCTAGCGACCGATTCTACAATATCAGCAATATGCGAACGCATCGCTGCGACCGGGCATAGTAACGCGTACCACGCCCAAGAAGGATATAAAACCAATGCGATTCCACAAATGGACGGATTCTGGACTTAACGCTCGACCTGTTAACACGGCTAAAACTTCTGTAAACCTCAGTCTAGTTTTAATTAAGGTTTGAATAAAGACTTAGTCTCTGAATTTAACCAAACTTGGTGTAGTTCACCCAGTAGATTCCAATCTTTTGTTCACTCCCGAACCTACGAAATTGCCAAATCCCGTACCAGCCTTGCGAGCCATCACGCAGGGCACAACAGCGTCAATGCTGAAAAGATTGATTTTGACGCTGTTTATGCGAATAAAGTATCGAGGCTTCTCGCTCGCCGTTTTGCCGTTCAAACTGACCATAAGCAAGTTCGTGTTGATTTATTATTAACTGAACTATTTACTGACGATGTTATGGACTGGGATTAATTAAGTGGAATAAATTACTAAATCTTTAAAAATCTTAATATTAATATGTCAGGTTTATTTACCTTCATGTAAATAAACCTGACACCTGCGCTGTTTAGATTAATCGATTTCGAAAAGTTATCGCGAAAGCGCGTCGAATTACGTTTCGTCGGCGGATGTTTTAAAAATGACACTACATAATAAGCCGCTGTATTTCAAACCGGATACAGTAACATTTTTATTAAATCTTGAGTCATGTATAGACTATGTATATATGCGGCTGCATCAACTTGTAGATGTGCAGACTAAATTTAAAACTTTTGTTAACGTGCTGCAGCAGAGCGATGTTGTCCGCCCTCACTTCCTCCCGCCCCCGCGCTCCCCTCAGAGGACCTGATCTAGAACCCGCCTTGCCTTACTACTAAATGTGTGTATGTCTGTTGGTACGAAGAAAAATTTCTGCTGACACCGCATAATTCTATCTATGATTCGCGCCTTCTTCGCGCCGCCAAATGACACCATTCTGCACGGCTGCTCCAGAGGAGTCAAATTACGCGTAATCGCGCGATACGCTGCGACGTTCGAAATGCTGTTAGCTTTTAAAACTGGCTAGCTTTAGAATGCTTGCTGCATTTCTGTTTGAAAAAATATTTCTACATAATGGATCGGTAGATCTGTGATTAAAAAATTATTATTATTATTTCTCTGCGTTGGGGGGGAAAAATGTCTGTTTGCTACATATTGGTTTGGAAAAATTTTCGGGGTGGTCCCCTATCTCTGAACATTTTCTGGGGTTCATTCACTGTCTCTAAAAACTTTCTAGGGGTGGGCCATGGTGATTCCATCCCTCAGTTAGGTCTAAAAAAATTTCGGGGTGTGGGCCAGGTCTGGAGAGCTTTACGCGACGGCTCGACCAGTCTTCCTCTCCCCGCACCCAGGTTTCCCCCCGCCACCGCGCTCCACTCAGAGGACCGGTGTTAGAACTCTCCCTGCTATACTACTTTCAGAGAGCGCGGATTTTGACGCGCCGGGCGTTTCGGCAATTGCTACGACCGGGTTTTCGACACTAGGAGAATTTTCCGCTATTTTATCCGCTAGTTCAGCGAGTTCTCGTTGTCGCAGGTAAATGCTCATTAAAGATCGAACGTAATATTTCGTCGCTACATTTACCATCGTTTAAACCGCGGAGCGTATTTAAAATTAACGACGGCTTTCCAATTGTAACAATTTGCCCCTTTAACAATTTCCGCAGGTTTTCTTCTGCAGAAGTGGCAAAAGTGTTTATGATCCACTGTTTTATTTGAAGATAAAGATCTTCCAGTTGCGGAATTTTGGTAATTAAATGTTTGATTGCGTCAATTACTTCTTTGTCGAGCTTGAAAATTACAAAATTCGCCTTATCAACGGTTACATGGGCGCTTCTTAGAGACGCCTCGACTCGTAAAAACCAAGTTGCAGGATCCGAACGAAAGAATTTTTGATTTTTTGAAACTCTACACTGATCGACATGAGGATTGCTAACCGTTTGGTTTGTTCCCGACGCGTTCGGAATGTTGTTAGTGAGTGGCATTTTAAGGTATGTTAATAAAATTACTATAATACAAAATCCTACCTATGTCCTTTACGGGACATAATTCCGTGTATTCGCTCCCGACCCGGCAACGTCGCAGTTTTTTTACACTCGCACGCGCGCGAGATTTCAAACGGTGCGAAAGTTATACGATATAGTAAGGACTCATAACCACCGCGCAATATGTGTATTTACTGCCAACTCGCTCACCGAAATGCCGTTAAAGGTGTCCAGGCGGAATCCAGCGGACGGCAGCCCTCGGAGAGAACGGAAGACACCGGTCGGGAACAGGAATGGGCCCAGGCGCAGACATCACAAAACTCTGCAACCAGGAACTCGGCCGTCGATCTGCCTCGGACGTCTCAAGACGGTGTACAGCAAGCACCTCGGTCACCGCCGAAGACCTCCTCTAGAAGTCATCTCGACGAGCAACAGGTGCAGATGGTGCATGTCCCCACATGCCACAGTTGATCACCAAAGAAGGGTGATTGCGGACATACTCTCCTACTGGATGGACAGCATTAACGGCACGGTATACTTGGCCGATTGCTGACGGTTCGAATACCCTTTCAGAACCGGGGTTGGCTGACTTCAGTACTCGACTCTCTTGGAATTTCCACCTTCCAAGTGCTGAAGACCATCACGTCGAGGTCACCTGATGTAGAGTTTAGGGTTAGTAGTCGTACTAATTTATTCCGTATCGTGGCCCCCCGCCCAAGATTGATAGGAATATGTTGGATAATAACTATCACCTTTGGTTGGGTATGGATATGTATAAAATTACAATCCGTATACTGGCGTGACAAGCAGACGTGTCTAAACGAAGAAGGAAGCGCACAAGCGCTAGACGCGTGTAACACACACGTGGTTATTAACTTAACCACGCGAAACACGATGAAAGGACACAAGGTCCAACAGAGAGTATAAATCTCTTTATGACTTTACGCTACGAAGTCGAATAACGAAGTGGACTGCAGAGTGCAGCATGGCCACGCACGTCGGCTCCCGCAGCCTCCCCACCACCGAACAGTTCTCGGAGTGGGAGACAGGCCGCTCCCCACACAGGGAGTCACTCACTGTGAGTGCATAGGGGTCGTCCTTAAATAATGTAAGGCTTTTTGGGAAGGGAGGGAGTCGCGAAATTTTTTACAACAGGGAGGGAGGAGTCAGGTAGCGTCTTACGTAATATTTTTTAACCTAATTAATACAATAAATACAAATTCTATCATTAATGTTCCAGCAAAGTAGTTTTAGTTTAAATTTCCCCAAACTGAGTTAAATGAATTATGTAAACCTTTAAAAGGATTTTAATAACTGAAAAAATTCAATGTAAAAAATATTACGTGAGAAGGGGGTTGCAATATCAAATCTTACGAATTCTTATACTGGGGGGGGGGGGGGGTAGAAATCGTCAAAATTACCCTTACGGAATTTAAGGACGGCCCCATAGGTCGCAGCGCAGTCGCCACGCGCATTCATATCGTTCCGTTTCGCTACTGCGGTCCATGTGTTCTTAAAAACGGGACGCTGTTTCTTGCGGTTTCATGCGAAATCAAAATTGATGCTACAATGGACAAATAAACGTTGTTTACAATAACCTTGATACTATTAAATCAGGACTCTCTAAGGTTGCTCCCGCGGAAGCTTGGGGCTCTCCCACTCTCGTCCGCGTTGTCAGGGATACCGCGCGACGCTAACCGCGAATACGCTAGCCCAGCTAGCATGTCATTAGAGCTGTACGAGTACCCGGAAAAAGCAAGCCGAGTCTGGCTCGGCTCGAAAAACCGAGCCGAGCCAGGTACCCGAAAAAACCGAGCGGCTCGAATAGAACCGAGTACTCGAATTTTTCCAAGCTGCCCGAAAGAAACCGGGCGGATCGGATAGAACCGAGCGGCTCGAATAGAACCGAGTACTCGAATTTTTCCAAGCTGCCCGAAAGAAACCGGGCGGATTGGATAGAACCAAGCGGCTCGAATTTTTCCAAGTAGCCCGAAAGAAACCGGGCGGCTTGGAAAGTAAGCGAGCGGATCGTAAGAAACCGGGTGGCATGGAATGAAACGAGCGGTCGGATAGAAGTTCGAGCAGATCAAAAACTATTTGTCCGATTTATTTCAAGTTTGGTATATATGTTCTTAATGATATTATCTAAAACGTAGCCTATCATTTTTTTTATACGATAACCCATTCGTATGTAATAAATGTTTTAAGTTTGCCTTGTTAGGTAAAAAATGAATAGTGATATTCACCTTGCTCTCATTTGTAGAATAAATTTTTTCTTCTCAAATCCGTATGCTACATTGCATATATTTTATTAATGAACACTAGAATCATGGTCTTTCTCATGTTAGATAAACCTGGGCATCATAATTTGATACATAGCTCGCGCGCATAATATTTATACAACATATGCCTTAATACATGCTCTGCACATAAGAATTAACGAAATAATTTTCAATCTCATAGTATCTGTAAAAAGAATTCGTCTAGTTTAGTATTGTTTCGAGCGTCTCAGATTGGCGTAACACCTTAATAAAGGGTGTTGCCTGTTAATGGCTAAATAAGTATAACTGAATAAAAAAAAGAAATAGGTATAATATAGACTGCGGAATTTTATGCAAATACATGTTTTTGTAGTAATGGATTAAACAAGTGGGACTTTGACCGATCTATATTTCAACATTAAGAGGATTTTAAAAATATATTTGTAATTTTGCATATTTCGGGTATTTTTCATGGTTCTCGCATATACGGAATTTGTTTACAAATTAGCTCAAGTAATTGTTAAAAGTTGCTGAACCTCGCTTTTAAAGTTTAATAGCTTCATACCTATGTTAAAAATTTTATGTAAGTGTAATAGTTACATTATATTCAAAAGTTTAGTAATTTGTATTGAAGGGATTGTTGTGCTCTGGAACGCGGCATATCAGACTTGCATTAAGTTCCGCAGTCTAGGTGTAAATAAATAAACGAATAATTTTTAAACAATAATCAACTAAAATAACGTCCATTTTTTTATTTAATTAATACAAGGACGCAATACCAATCCGTTTGAATGAGGATGGGGAATACTTCTGCAAGAGCGTATGAAATTACAAGAAATAAAATAATTGTATTTAACCAACATTTGCACAGCTTAATTATACGCTGTAGCATATTTCGTACATTGGATTACATACATACTTCATACATGATGCACGCATACTATGTACATACTACATACACACTATATTCATGCTATACATATACATTACTTATTATATACATGGAACATACAGTATAGGCATACAATGTACTGTTAGCCCTACGCACGTACTAGATGCTACTTAAACTATTACATTATATTACGTGAGGGGGACATATAGTATTGGTATTTGTTTCACTTTCCGATGACTTTTTTAAATTATAATTTCGACCGTAATATTTAGTATGATTATTTGATTTCGGCGCACAGGTTCGGTCAATTTTAAATCATTAAAACACAAGCTATTTAGCAATAGATAATAAAAGCTTTCGACGTTTCGATCTTGATTTACAAGGGAAGATCCCGAACCCGGAAATTCAAAAAATTCTGAAACTTTGTGGATATGTAGGGGATTTTCTCCTGATTACAACGCAATTTTTTGTTGCTGCCCAAAATCACTCTAATGGGGTGAAATTAACCCCTGAATATTCGGCCATTTTTCGATTTCGTGTTATAACTCGCAAACTGTAAGAGATAGAAAAAAAGTTTCGAGACAAAAGTTACTTCTTTCAATTAGATCTACCAAAGCGTAAAGGTTTTATCAATTGTTTAAACAATTAGAAAAAGTTATAAACAAAAATATGAATGTTTTCTAAAATTCGGGTTTTCGCGTGAAATCTGAACTGGATGTTTAAATAATTATGAAACAGCATAATCCATATTTTTTTCCATACAATTTCAACTATTGTTGTATTGCGGAACTGTGCTACGCGACAATCGAAGAACTTTTCAATCCCATTGTAACGTACCTGAAGCTGCAGGACGAGCAATGTTCTTCTAACATTTATTAGGAAATAACAAGTGACTTGGGACAGACTACATTTTTTTATTTCTTTTGCAAACTACTGATACACCCTTTCTTTGAACGGTACAATGCTCGGTGCAACTATTACAGTGCTGTACAATCGAAAAAAAATGATTTTTTTTCAAAAAGGGAGCTACCTTTAAAATTGGTTTTCTCAATTTTTTTCGCAAACGGTTCCAAATTTTTGAAAATTCTCGACAGTACAATGCGGTACAAAACTAGTACAACAATGATTTTTTAATTTCTCAGAAAATGTGGGGCTAACTTCATACACATAAACTATTGTTGTAAAAAATAAAAAATTGTTCTAATAAATGTTAGAAAAACATTGTTCGATATGCAGCTTAAGGCACGTTACAATGGGATCCAAAAGTTCTTCGATTGTCGAGGAGCACAGTTCCGCGATACAACAATAGTTGAAATTGTTTGAAAAAAATTGGATTATGCTGTTTCATAATTATTTAAACCACTGTTACGTGCCGGCTATATTTTTCAGATTTCACGCGAAACAACGAATTGTAAAAAACATTATTAATATTTTTGTTTATAACTTTTTTCTAATTGTTTAAACAATTGGTTTAACTTTTACTATTTGATAGATCTAATTAAAAGAAGTAACTTTCGGTCTTTCGTCTTGAGATTCTTTTTCTATCTCTTACAGTTCGCGAGTTATAACACAAAATCGAAAAAGGGTCGAATCTTCAGGGGTTAATTTCACCCCCTTAGAGTGATTTTGGGAAGCAACAAAAAATTGCGTTGTAATGAGGAGGAAATCCCCTACATATCCACAACCATATCTATAGGATATCCATTACGTTTTAAGGTGTTTTTTAGAAGAAGCAAATTAGCTGGTCGGAATTCTGGATTCGAAAGTAAAATCGCACGATCAATTAGTCCTTTAATAAATCGAAAGCTTTTATTATCTATTGCTAAATAGCTTGTGTTTTAATGATTTAAAATTGACCGAACCTGTGCGCCGAAATCAAATAATCATACTAAATATTACGGTCGAAATTATAATTTAAAAAAGTCATCGGAAAGTGAAACAAATACCAATACTATATGTCCCCCTCACGTAATATAATGTAATAGTTTAAGTAGCATCTAGTACGTGCGTAGGGCTAACAGTACATTGTATGCCTATACTGTATGTTCCATGTATATAATAAGTAATGTATATGTATAGCATGAATATAGTGTGTATGTAGTATGTACATAGTATGCGTGCATCATGTATGAAGTATGTATGTAATCCAATGTACGAAATATGCTACAGCGTATAATTAAGCTGTGCAAATGTTGGTTAAATACAATTATTTTATTTCTTGTAATTTCATACGCTCTTGCAGAAGTATTCCCCATCCTCATTCAAACGGATTGGTATTGCGTCCTTGTATTAATTAAATAAAAAAATGGACGTTATTTTAGTTGATTATTGTTTAAAAATTATTCGTTTATTTATTTACACCTAGACTGCGGAACTTAATGCAAGTCTGATATGCCGCGTTCCAGAGCACAACAATCCCTTCAATACAAATTACTAAACTTTTGAATATAATGTAACTATTACACTTACATAAAATTTTTAACATAGGTATGAAGCTATTAAACTTTAAAAGCGAGGTTCAGCAACTTTTAACAATTACTTGAGCTAATTTGTAAACAAATTCCGTATATGCGAGAACCATGAAAAATACCCGAAATATGCAAAATTACAAATATATTTTTAAAATCCTCTTAATGTTGAAATATAGATCGGTCAAAGTCCCACTTGTTTAATCCATTACTACAAAAACATGTATTTGCATAAAATTCCGCAGTCTATATTATACCTAGTTCTTTTTTTTATTCAGTTATACTTATTTAGCCATTAACAGGCAACACCCTTTATTAAGGTGTTACGCCAATCTGAGACGCTCGAAACAATACTAAACTAGACGAATTCTTTTTACAGATACTATGAGATTGAAAATTATTTCGTTAATTCTTATGTGCAGAGCATGTATTAAGGCATATGTTGTATAAATATTATGCGCGCGAGCTATGTATCAAATTATGATGCCCAGGTTTATCTAACATGAGAAAGACCATGATTCTAGTGTTCATTAATAAAATATATGCAATGTAGCATACGGATTTGAGAAGAAAAAATTTATTCTACAAATGAGAGCAAGGTGAATATCACTATTCATTTTTTACCTAACAAGGCAAACTTAAAACATTTATTACATACGAATGGGTTATCGTATAAAAAAAATGATAGGCTACGTTTTAGATAATATCATTAAGAACATATATACCAAACTTGAAATAAATCGGACAAATAGTTTTTGATCTGCTCGAACTTCTATCCGACCGCTCGTTTCATTCCATGCCACCCGGTTTCTTACGATCCGCTCGCTTACTTTCCAAGCCGCCCGGTTTCTTTCGGGCTACTTGGAAAAATTCGAGCCGCTTGGTTCTATCCAATCCGCCCGGTTTCTTTCGGGCAGCTTGGAAAAATTCGAGTACTCGGTTCTATTCGAGCCGCTCGGTTCTATCCGATCCGCCCGGTTTCTTTCGGGCCGCTTGAAAAAAATTCGAGTACTCGGTTCTATTCGAGCCGCTCGGTTTTTTCGGGTACCTGGCTCGGCTCGGAAACCGAGTCCCGGATTGGTTCGGATTTCAAGCTACCCGAATATTCAAGTACTCGTACAGCTCTACATGTCATAGCAGCCTTCGTAGCGTCGCGCGGTCTCCTTGACAACGGAAGGCACGCTGCGCGAGAGGAAGATTGGAAGGGGAAGCAGGCGCGTGAGGGGCCCCTACGCTAGAAAGGTAGGGTTAATGCTGAAATCAGCAGCTGCGATTCGTCTGATGAAAGCGAAAATGAAGATGTTATTAATTTGCCATTTAGAATCGGAAATATTATACATGTCACGTCCTGGGTGAAGGTCTTAGGGGACAAATGACATAGTGGGGTTAAATAAACCACAGGCGCGAATCTATAGTCCAGCGCACCGCGGTGAGGGAATCAGGCGTGAAATGTGTAATTCTGCGCACTAATCGTTTCGAACGTCAGGCGAGAAATGTATAATTCTGCACACTAATCGTTTCGAACGGCATGCGAGAATGTGAAATTCAGCACACTGAGGATTTAGGGGAAGTCAGACGAGAAATGTTTAATTCTGCACACTAATCGTTTTTTGAACGTCAGGCGAGAAATGTGATATTCTGCACACTAATCGTTTAGAACGCCAAGCGAGAATGTGAAATTCAGCACACTAGGGATTTAGGGGAAGTCAGGCGAGAAATGTTTAATTCTGCACACTAGTCGACCAGGGAAGGTTTAATGAACTGGGTTGTATCGAGGAGACACCCGTTAGAGCACTTGTTTTGGTCTGTCTTGGAAATTGGCCGTTGCATTATGGTAAAAGACACACGTAATAACTCTGCGAAATTCGGCTAGTCCAGGCATGCACAGATGGGCGTTCCGGTATTTCGAGCATTCATCGCGCTTTTCAAAGCTCGCGTGGAAGGGGGTGCTCGGAACCAATGACGTTGCGGGCATATCACGGATGGGGCAGACTCTAGTAGTGTGCGTGTAGGCTCGTACCCGTAGGTTTATGTAATTGGGGCTCTTGGAGCCCCAGTATTCTACATTTTAGAAATTGGCAAAATAAACAGGAATTTACTAATGATTAAACAATAATATTATATAATTGGGCGGAATAGACTTGAACAGTCCCACTTACACCTCTGATTAACAAAAAGTTTCTTATTAAACGATTTTTATTCAGTATCTATCAAGTTTAGTTAAAATTTAGAAACTCAATTTTAACCCCCTTCCAACTATCCAATAAACTTGAAACTTTGCAGGCATACGTAATTTGGATGACAATACAAAATTATGAAGAAAAAAAAACCGCCCCCGGGGTTTAAAAAATTACCTAGTCATCAATAAATATAACCCATAACCACAAATCCAGACGACTTGAAATCAGCCTATAACCACAAATCATATAAATTTAATCGCAATGTGAATATTGTATAAATGTATAGTGTTAAATTTCAACTCGTGTACATAACTGTAAATAAATCACGATAGCCAACGAGGCGACGCCTCTACGCCGCAACAATATTTATTAAGTATGTAATCTTACTTATTAATATCGATCTGTGCAAAATGCTTTGTGGAAAACCAAATGTTTTAAATGCATTTGATTCTAATTTAAATTGAACGTTTTATATGTTATTTGATTCGACTGATTTGTACAAAATGAAAAAATATAAAACAAATTTTACGTTAAACTGTTAAATGATTTTATTTAAAATGCACTAAAAACTAAAAAATAATTCTTTTCTTTATTTACTTTTTATTGACTAGTTTAAATTTGTGGTTACATGCTGATTTCATTGCGATTAAATTTATATGATTTGTGGTTATAGGCTGATTTCAAGTCGTTTGGATTTGTGGTTATGGGTTATATTTATTGATGACTAGGTAATTTTTTAAACCCCGGGGGCGGTTTCTTTTTCTTCATAATTTTGTATTGTCATCCAAATTACGTATGCCTGCAAAGTTTCAAGTTTATTGGATAGTTGGAAGGGGGTTAAAATTGAGTTTCTAAATTTTAACTAAACTTGATAGATACTGAATAAAAATCGTTTAATAAGAAACTTTTTGTTAATCAGAGGTGTAAGTGGGACTGTTCAAGTCTATTCCGCCCAATTATATAATATTATTGTTTAATCATTAGTAAATTCCTGTTTATTTTGCCAATTTCTAAAATGTAGAATACTGGGGCTCCAAGAGCCCCAATTACATAAACCTACGGGTACGAGCCTACACGCACACTACTAGAGTCTGCCCCATCCGTGATATGCCCGCAACGTCATTGGTTCCGAGCACCCCCTTCCACGCGAGCTTTGAAAAACGCGATGAATGCTCGAAATACCGGAACGCCCATCTGTGCATGCCTGGGCTAGTCATACGGTTGAGCGAGAGCTATACAAAAGTAAGTTAGTAAACACCGTGATACTCTCCGCGGTCGTTGCCCGTGATCAGCTGTTGCGGCAGCTCGTGTGGATTTATGGATCTTCGTAGCCGTAGGATTGACACAATAAATCCAAGCGTGATTTAAAGTAACACTGTTTATTCAGTTTAATGCACTGGTAATACGTGACACGATAAGCAATAGCACATAATGGTTATATAAATGGTTATTATAATGAATGAAGGGGGTAGAGACGGGTAATGCAGCGCGCTGTATACCGACACAATCTGGCCCGAAACATGGGTTTGGGAAATTACGTTGTTTGTCCTTATATGAGGAGATTTTGGGCTGGGCGAGGTCTCATTCGAAAGAGGAAGGTTCAATGCAGCCCGCTCTGGTCATGGCTCAACGAGATTGTATTGATATCTGATAATATGAGTATCTAAAGTAGAGAAAAAAATCGACAAAATACCCTCGCAGATTCCAAGTATTTGTAGGTCACTAAAAGAGTTTTATGACTGACACGATGACCAGTTCTTTCAGTTCACGCAGGCTGCCGTCTCGTATTTCACTGTTCTATTATCAATATTGTAATGAGAGCTGGGGTTTTGTATGCAACCAAAGCGATTAATACTTGTGACGGTATATGATCTGCCCGGCTCTCTTATAGGCATGACTGCTGTATCCCACCTGCGAGAATCGCTCGGCCTGGTCGCCGCCTGGCAGTCGCGTCCCACACAGCACACGATATCCCGAGAACGTCTGTTTTAGGTCTGCAGCAGAGTTGGGCAAAGATAATATCTGAATGATATTCAGATAAAAGGTACTTACGGTTATTCAAGGCGACCGCGCGCGGGTCGGATCGCAAGGGCCTTCGTCGGTTAGTCAACCTTCTAGAATAAGAATAGAATGGTGTTGAACCACCGGTCATTCACAATTCATGAATAAGGCCCTTGAATGATCATTCATATTCAAGTTTTGAATAATGAATAACCGTAAGTACCTTTTATCTCAATATCATTCAGATATTATCTTTGCCCAACTCTGGTATTAGCCATCGCGATCCGGCCTAGTCATGACTTGTTTATGTACATATGCGTCTTTATGACATCTAAACGCAGTCGTTTAAAAAACGTCTTGGCATGGACGTCTTAGTGACGTCCTAAACACTTACTCGGACAGACGTCTTAGAAACATCTCAGGACAGACGTCTTAAAGGCGTCTTAACACAGTCGTATAAAAGACATCCTGTTACAGACGCTTTAACGACGTCTTAAAGACGTCTTAATATGGTCTAAGACGTTCAGACCAAAAACAGACGTGAAATGGAGGTCTTAAAGACGTCGTGTGCTATCTGGGAGAGCATTAAAACCCCGGACATTTGCACTTGAAACCCGGACACTTTGAATTATTTCTTACATGTATGTATTAGATACGATATCCCAAGCAACAATATCTGTAAAATATAGACTGTGATGATAATCAAGAAAGATAGATAAAATATAGTTGTTCAAAGTAGGAATTTATTTATGCCTTTTTTTATACACTTAACTTATAACTAAAAGAACACATAAAATACGCAAATTTAATTAACAACTAAAATAAAATAAAAAAAATTGAAATCAATCGATTATGCTTAACGTAGAAAAACATAAATTCTTTTTTTTTCAAAAGTCAACACGACAATAATCTTACAAACTGCGAACGAGCAGCATCGAAAAACCCGGATCACTACAGAAAATCCCCCCGGTCGTCCCCGGACCAAAGAGTAGATATAATAAGAGGCGTCACTCCGCGCGGAACCTTCGAAGTCCTTACTTGACCTTGGCATTTAAATTGGTTGTATATTCAAGCGGGATATTCAAATCGACTAAATGTACCTTCCGCAATTGGCTGATTATTGCCGAAGTTTACCGATCATTGCCGAATAAGCATTTAAATTGGTTGTCTAGTGATTTCCCTAGGTTATTTCTGTCCTTGTCGAGTGACGCCTCTTATTATATCTCCTCTTTGTCCGGACGCCCGAAAAACGAGGAAAAATCCGGGAAAACCCGGACGGATGGCAGCCCTACAGTCGTGACTCATGACTTACGCTTCGCCCCAACCTTCCACCGCTGTCCACTCTCCCCTCACGTCGCTTGTTCCTGTAACCGTCGACGTTCAACTTTTCATCTCGCCGAGAAGCGTTCGACGTTCGTCACGCGAGCGCGACAAAATTAACGCCTGATGGTGGACGATCACGACGTCCCTTGAAATTCCCCCGTGTGTTCGTTCCTTACAGCAGAGTGTTTCAGTGATCGTGAGTCCCGCAAAAGTACGAGTCGACGATGATCGGCTCCCGTAGGATCGACGGCACGCTGGTCTTCCGGCTTCTTCGAAAGTTTCGTGTTCCTGATGCCTAGCTTCCTGGGACATTATCTTGGCCTAACATTTCGGACCGAAATATTGATAATGAACCTCGTGGGCTTGGTAAGTGGCGCTTTCCAACAGATATACCCTTTCTACCGTTTCACGATTGCTATTTCCTATCTGCGTTTCTAACCTACAATAACCTTTAATGCGACGCGACGCTTCGAGGGGATTCACGCACATGGGTGTTTCCTATGGGCGAAAAACGGGGGATAAACCTTTGTAAGTTCTTTGGTGATGTGGAATTTTTCACGGTTGCGGATTTAACGGTGACCGACAAATAAGAAAACAGGATGAACGTGTTTCATTAATCCGGGAAAGGATATCGTAGCATCGCTTTTCTACGCACCTTTCATGACAGTTTTTTTTTCCTTTTCTTTTGGAATCTTTCAACATGTTCGAATTGGGGGACAAATGTATGGATTTTATGTTATAATAGTCTAATGCCTAAATATTTTTTTTATTAGAAAACCAATATTAAGCATTTTGTAATTTTTTTGCTAGTGCAAACTACTGTATTCGTTAGTTTTTTTTATGAATACTCGTAGACTACGTAGAGCTTGGTTGCTTACCTTTAACCGCGGAAAGGGTCTTATTCGAGACGCCATTTTCTGCTTTCCCAATTTCCGTTAATTTATACTATAATTTCAGTGGTCTATAAACATACTGAGACTGCATTTAAATTTCGATTTCGTTTTTTTTTATTTTGAGAAGGTGAAAGGAGACGTAATGGAGAAATTATCGATCGATTTATATAATCGTTTCCTTAAATTCGAAACATTTATTTCAAAGGTTAACAGCACCTTGGACTGGAGTCCCTTAAAATGGACGAACGAGCTGAAACAAATCTGGAATTTGTCTCTATCGCAACGAACGCTCATTCTCGATACTATTGGCGAGGACACAATAAAAACTGGTCAGTTTTCCTCCGCCTGTAGCGCCGACCATCTTTGGAAAAGCATTAATTAAATTTTCCCATTTTGGAAAAGCATTAATTAAATTTTCCAATTTTGGAAAAGCATTAATTAAACTAACTTTGTACCATGTGTCTCGTTAATGGATATTTGTCACGTGCGACACATTCTACGATAGGTACAGGGTGTGTAAAAAGTAATGGCCAATGCGTCAGGGGTGAATCTGCACCTCTGAATCGATGGACATTTTGTAATGAAAACTTACCGCAAAATTGTTCATGACATTTTCCCGTAATCTTTAAGTTTTTTGCATCGAAACAGTATGTTTGCGGCACCAGATTTTTTTTTCTCAGTGAGTGAAGCACATTGTCGAAAAAATTTAAAATTAATTTCCAATGTTATAAACAATTTTGCGGGAAGTATTTTTCACAAATGCCCACCGATCCAGAGGTGTAGATTCACCCCAGCAAACAGTGACCATTATCTTTTCGTGGAAGTACATATTTTTTTCAATTGGATGTTGAAAAGATTAAAGACAGGGGAAAAAGAAACTGAACTGTAATATGAAAAATTTCACACATCCACCACTTTTTTTACAACTGAATACTGCAATCTATTTTTTTTTGTCCCATTAGTTAAAGTCCAACTGGAAATGTAACAACTACAAAGGAATTGAACTTGATACAAAAATGAATAAATGGATTATGGTTTTTATAACAAAGCATGCTCTTAATACTTTGTCCTTGATTCTTAACTTTACAGTTCTATCATGGATCGTGATTACGAGAATCGTTATCGCCCACATATACACACTAACTTACGTGACGAACATTTTCCCGATAATTACGTGGAGTCGTCCGAATTTATTGTTACCCTGGCTGATCCTCAGCTTCTTTAAAAACGTGGTTCTTGAGGTGATCGTGATCGTAATAGGCCTACTGCTCTGGTACGACAGGCGGTTTTCAATACCGGTCTTCCTCGAGTTCATCCTCGTGAAATTGGTACCACTGAGTAAGTAGATGACCTCAAAATTATCCACCTAAACAGTTTCGTGGCTGTTGATAAGTTGAGGAAATTGATCACGTTTCGAGAAACGTTCCACTTTTGGGATTCCGAAATTTTGTAACATACGAACTTTGAATTTTCAAACATTCGAAATTTCAAACTCTCGAATTTTCAAATTTTAGAATGTTGAAATTTTGACACTTCTGAATTATGAAATCTAAAAATTCCGAATCTTTCAAATTTTCAAATTTTGGAATTTCGAAATTTTTGAACTTTCGAATTTTGTACCTCTCGAATTTTCAAATTGTAGAACCTCGAAATGTTGAGACTGTTATTTTGGAGAATAAATGACAACACATTAATTTCCACTCGGAATTTGGAACTTTTCTTTCATTTTCGAAATTCCGGAATCTTTCAGTTTTAGCGAGTTACAACTGGTATTCAAACTCCTGCCTGTTCCTGCATCTTCGTCACATGGACAAAATGCGGACCCTAAAGAGAGCGATGCGGAGCGATTCGAATTTCATCACCAGCCGGCTGTACGCGAAGCTCGAGGACTCCAAGTACAGGACACGGTCGCTGACCACCCTGTTGTCCTGCGAGAGCTACGAAACCTACAAGACGCACGACACTATCTCGCTAATTCTTGAGGATGTTAATCTGACACCAGTTCAGAAAACCATGAGGATACTTGGTCTGACCGATGAGGACGTCGCGGAGGCACGTGCCAGGATTAAGAAAAGGGTGGCGCACAAGAAATTGACGGAAAAGAGTGACGACTGCTTCGAGGAGAACGATAGAATGGACCTAACTCTATACTACTCCATGGACAGCGACTACGAAAAGGAAATAAGTTCTATGCGGAGGACGAAGGATGAAGTTTTTGGCGGCGATTCAATTGCGGTAGGTTTGCATCTGCATTATTTCTTAGTCATTGAGTGGCATGAAAAACGTCTAAAAAACTTACGTTAGTAGGCGCGCGTCGGTCATTTCGACCGATGATAATGTAATGAGAAATAACTTAACAAAATGACTAAAATAATATAAATAATGCATAACATTGTATTATACTTATTTCAGAATCGTTATACATAAGTAATTTTCATCTTCATGGTAAAATAAATATTAATCTGTTAACTAATTAAATAATAATAAATTAAAGAAAATACAATATAAAATATAAAATAAAATATGAAGCAAATAAATATAATTATCTATCAATGAAATAAATAACTAATTATTTCTCGCTTGATAAACTAGATTCGCTCGCATCATTACAACATTCGTTGCAAAAATATAGTGTATGTTCATTACAAATGAATGTGTTACATTTAGTACACTGTTTTTTCGTTTTTCTATTTTGTTTGGTACTACAAAAATAACATCTAATTTGATCACTTAATTTTTACTTTTTCATAATAGCAATTATCTAATATATTTTATATTTATATATTTTTTAAAATATACTTATATATTTATGATTTTATAAACGTATTAAATTTTTATATTATCGTCAGATTAGAAACTGCATTTTGAAAATAAATAATAAATACTTACGTTTCCGTCACTCAAAGTACATGCCTCCTCTACATCTGATATCTCTATATGCGCACAATCAATTTCCGAATCTGTATCATGATCGGACTGTATAACATAATCAGAATCATCTGCGGAATCACTGACCTCGTCTTCAATGTATTTAATCAAATAAGAAATCTCGGAAATTAGAATTAACCATGATTGCCACACAGTAAGGGAGACCGGGGCAAAGTGAACCTCGGGGTAAAATGAGTTTTCTTAATTTATTCTTTAACAATTATAGAACATATTTACAAATTTTGGTGACGTAATAAATGTGTGTAATACCACAATGATAATTATGCACATTTATTACGTCATGCAAATTTGTAAATATATTCTATTGTTAAAGAATAAGCTAAGAAAGCTCATTTTACCCCGAGGTTCACTTTGTCCGGTGTCCCCTACGCGTTGTATGCGACGGACGAAATGAGACTAACGTTAGCAGGCGCGTTATGGTCGAAAAGACTGACGTGTAACAATGTATGTTTTAAAACCTACACGAGTGCACTAACTGTTGCTCCGCAACATAAACAAGTCGAGACCTCCTTCAAATGAGAATAACTCCACAGAAAAAGTAAACAGTCGAACGCTAGGGATCATGTTTCAAAACATACGAAATCATCGGTCGAAAAGACCAACTTACTGCGCCTAATCCCGGGTTAATGCGTGTTCTTTTCAATACATATCAATTTTTCCTTGCACGATTTTTCTACCTGTAAACGTAACATAGGTAAAAAAAAGTGTCCTCAAAATGTACTACGTATGCTGTGTACAATTTTATTCAATTTATGAGAAGGTATTTAACCTAACGATCATACTGCGTTGTAATCCGCCGATTCTCGTCCGATCACCGCAGCTAAACAATGTTGGGCGTGGTCAGTATTTAGATGGGGGTGATCACTTGAGAACACCGCGTGTTGTTTTGGCATCATCTTTTTCTTTTTCTTTTTTCATTACCGTAATCTTGTGTTCACAAGAATTTATGTTCGCCATATTTTGTAAACAAAGCATTTACAGTAGCCCAAGATTATCAAATCCCTTTTTAAACGATTTTATTCAGCTTCGATCTTCAGTTTGTTTGTTTCTTTCTTTTTTGTACGTAAGTATGTATTTTGTTTCTGTGGTTCAAATCTAGCAAATCAAATTTAACCCACTTCCACCAATCCAGTTGTTGTGAGACTTTGTAGGTGTGCGTACTTTGGATGACAGTACAATATTTAAAAAAAATTAACCCTGATGGGGTTAAAAAATTCCAGTCATCAATATATATTTAGAAATCAACCTCTCGCGTTCTTTACGGAAACGACAAAAAGCCGCTGCGTTCGAGACGCTAGTCTCATCGCGATTACCGAAAATACACAATTTATCTAGAAATCATCTGTCACGTATGTACGATTAGTGAAACTAAAACTTTGCAGGCGTTCGATATTATCATCGAAATTGTAGTAAAAGAAAAGAATGACTTTTTTAATTTTTAGTGCATTTTTAATAAAATCGTTTAACATAATGTTTGTTTTTTTGTATATTTCAATGATCAAACACTTTGTGAGACCTTTGTTTCACAAAAAAAGTACATTATGGAAATTCTAAATAATGTAGAGATTTGATGTTAATTAATGTACTACGTTCAGGCAAAATGCATTGTACAGGATATCTTTTAATTTGGTGTGCTCTCTACATTTTTCACTTCAATATAGTTGCCATCTCAAGGATCTATACATCTTTCGCCTTGCAAATAATAATATACTAAAGGATATCACATGCTATTTTAGAGCGAAGCAGTTCCATCCCGCATGAAGAGCCCCTCAACTGGAGAGCCACAGAATGTGGAAGAGATGCGCCTCGGGGGGAAGAAGAGAGAGGGAACAGATCAGCTCGACACGAACAGGATGAAGCAGATGAAGTTTAGCCCTCCTTCTGACCAGAACGACACGCAACCATCCACCCAAATTTCGAGAAGAAAAGATACGCCGAGATTCTGTTGCGGGCGACGGAGCCGGAGAAGCGTGGAGAAGAGCTGCAGCCCTGTAAAGCTGCAAGCTCTGTTCAACTGCGACTGTTTATCCAGCTCGTTCACAGAGGCGCAGGATTGCTGCGTCATGATCGACGCTACCTTGAGGACGTCCACGCCCAGGGTGAAGCCCGACATCGAGAAATCGGTCGTGGGCACCGATGCATCACCCATTAATCTTCAAAGCACTATTGCTCGGCCGTACGTATACACGTGCAGTGTCACCAACGTGACGACGGACTTTGCGAGAAGTGGCTGCACCCTTATGGAAACGTTGCTCAAGAACAACCTGGAGATACTGAAGAGTGTTAAAAAGAAGGATCGAAGTGCAGAGCGAAGTCTGCTAGCTGGTGACAAATTGTCGCGGGATCTGGATCTTCTAAGACCTGAAGAAAACGAGAGGCTCACTTGCAGAGACCTGTGCAGGCACCGAGACCCGCGGGCCGACGCGCAGGATCTTGCAGACTTTGTGAAGGATTTAACTATAACGAGAAACGTGATGGTGAGCTTGGAGTCATTGAAGATAGAGGAAGGAGAGGACGATCCAGAAGAGAAAGCTGAAATGGAGTTGCTGCAGGCGGTGGTCGCTGCGAAATCCTCTGCTGAGGAGTGTACGTCTTCAAAATGGTTGTATAGGTATATCGGCCAATGGTGAGGCTCCTAGGAAGAGTTAAGAAAAGGGGATGGGAGAAGGATTCAAAAGAGAAGAAAGTTCTAATGTTTCGATATTAAACCCCCTACCGAACCTCGAAATTACTTACAATTATCGCCACAGAGTTGCCGCGGAGTAAGCAGGCTCCACTCATTTCTCCATCTTCTCTTTGGGCATGCGCAATAGAGACCTCACTATTGCTCGACTAACCTATACAGCTTTCTGGGCAACATAATCAAGAATTTAATGTAATTTTTAAAAACAGGCGAGTTAAACGGTAATTGTGCATTTTTGTAGATGTAAGTTCCATCGAGGACATCAACACACAGCTTTCCACACCGTCGGATGCTGAGAAGGACGCCTTGAAACCGGACGTTCCTGAATATTCATTTGGAGACACGAGCATCCCAAGATTCTACAAAGATTCCATGGAGATGTTCGATGGCTGCTACGAAAAGGACTTCGACAACAATCCAGAACTGCAGTGCCTACTCCATCAAATGGAGAAGAAGAAGTGGAATCTCTTCGCTGGTCAGACGAACCTCGAAACGTTACTAGCTACTGCGTTTTCAAAACGGGAGGGGCAAATTGACGATGGGCTGCAGAGCTGGAGTTCAGACGCCTCTGAGAAGACAGACAGGTAACGAGGAGCTTGTAATATCTCGCTAAATTCGAGCTCTGCTTAAAATACATATGCAGGATGTTTGTGTGAACTGACTGGGGTCCAAAGGCAGTTAAAAAATTTTAGTATCATTACAACAGTGCACTGTACATCCCTTTATGATAAATACTGTGGACCACAGATGAGTGACGTGTTAATTTTTATAGATTGCCTTTTACTTGCTTACATGCTTCGTTGTAACTAAAGAGTATTCTCCGTTAAATAACTAAAATGAAACTAACATCACACTTCCAAGATATCGTAGGCTCGCGAGATTCCTGCAAGCACTACTAATTAAGCCTTAAATGTATTTACCATCCAGATTGGAAACGGCAACGTCAACCTCCTCGAGAGTCACACTGACAACCGAGAACTTGGCCAGCCAGAAAGTGCAAGCTGATGAGGATCACCAGCAGCATACTCATCCGAAACCGAGGAGCATTTCCAAACCCAATACCCTTCGTCCAACAAGGGACGCTTCTACCCAGATGGGCGAAGTTTTCGAACCAACAAGATCCTTCAGCAGCCTGACGAAGTCTAAGAAGCGCCAGTACGCGAGGAAGCGCAAGTTCTTCGTGGACAAAAGTGGAAGTATTTCCCAGACCAACAGCGGAAAGATTCCAGTCACCAAAACGGAATCCTCTTCGTCGGTCCCCAAAGATCATCCCAGATCCCAAACCACACAGCTGCACCGAAACATCAGCAGCAAATCCTCCAACAGGGGGACGCAGAAGCACGGGGACTTGGCGAGGTCATCGTCCGAAAAGAGCCTCTGCGAGTGCAAGATGCAAAAACTCGACTCGAAGTACGGCGCCTCCTCCGAATTCAGATTGGACAAGAAAGAAGTGGCCCAGAGGACCGCAGCCAGGGCCAAGATTGACAGCTTTGGTACCGTGACTTTGGCGCAGGTGGCTCGTGTTTCTGAAGTCCCCAATGTTCTGTCTCGAAGGAAACCGCCGGTGTATCCGAAGAAGACCAAAAAGGAGAATCCTGCGCCGCCCGTGGCAAAGAAGTCGCTTTCGAGGGCGCAGCAAGATTTGTTGGAGCCGAAACGATCGATGGACAAGCAGTCGTACAACTCGAAGATGTTCAAGCCGAAGAACCGTATACAGTCGGTGGAGGAGCAAGAAGCTCGAGAGATGAGGGCGTTGAAGGTCTACAACGAGCTCACCTTGCTGAAGGATAAAAAGGAGCTGGAAGCCAGGAAGAAACTACTCGCTGGCAGGAACCCTGTAAATCGGTTCGCTGACGACCCGAAGCGATATTATCGATCAAGGAAAGCTAATTTGACCCGTTCCGAGAAGACGACCCCTGGAAATGCGGCCATGTTGGGCGAAGGCTGTGTGGATAAGGAGAATATGTGCCTGGACGCGAGGACTGAGACCAATTCCTCGGTTGCCTCGTCGTTGAGAGAAACCAAGCTGTCGGGAAACACCGCAGGATTAAAATCCTTCCACGTTCCTAACGACAGACACGACAGACACGACTGCTCGAAGCTACAGAGCGTGAACAAGGTCACGGAGATACTGTTGGACAATTTCGACAGGCTGCACGGCAGCCAAGTGAAGCAGGACGCGAAGAAAGGTAAAGTGGCTGCTGAGGTCGATAACAAGAAGCAATATAAGAAGTATAAGAAGCCTAAGGCGTTGATAGACGAAGAGAATGTGTCTGCGAGCTCTAGCAAAAAACTCGAGAGCGCACAGAAGGGTCGTGAACTGGAGAGGACACCTGCTAAAGAGGATGTCAGGAAGAAATATACTACACCTGCGAGGTCTTATCGATTCCCCAGGGTTGATGGTCGAAGAGGTAGGTTGAATGATTTTTAAACTTTCGTTAAATATGATGATCCTTGTTATATTAGCAGCAGGTTTAGCGATTTCTTTTATACTTTACTTTATTACTGGAGCTAAAGAACTAGGAAGATGTGAAAGTGGGCGAAGCAGTCGCTCCAACACTTCTACTTACGCACGTGTAAAGAAAGATCTCGTTGTTACTCTGTATAATTAGCTATATTTCTCTTATACAGGTTGTCTCGTATTTTAATTTAGAAGGAAGAAAATTAGACAACATTAATCCTTACTAATATATCAAAGTGAAACGTTGTCTGTTTGTTTGTCTTTCTTTCACGCCTAAACGGCTGAACGGATTTCAATGAAATTTTGAACACTCATTCCATACGTCCTAGGTTAGATTATAGGCTATTTATTTTTTTAGGCTTTTTTATTTTGGAAACATCGTATATAATTCCCGGATGAAACCGGGTAACGGGTGGGCTAGTCTGATATAATGTTATTCACTTTCAAACGGGGAGAGCGATATTTGCATCATCCTCTTTTAACATACTTTTAGACATTAATTACTTTATTAGGTTTTTTAATAGCTACTAATGAAGTCGTTATCTGTGGTTTCACCGTTTGCAGACGCCACGAGCTCTGAAGCCAAAGACAAGGAGCTTTTAACCATGATAACGTTGAAGATGGACCAAACTATGGTGTCCAGTTGGTCGCCCAATGTAGTTGGTGAGGGAAACGAAATCCAAGCTGCGTTTGAAGGTGAGGAAACTGAAAATAATGTTATTCCTCATTTATACCGGACGATTTATTTTTCTACTGATTACTATATTATTATTATTATTATTATTATTATTACTATATCTGTCACAATTTTTGAAAGATTAATAAGTAAAGAACAAAGTCTCCCCCGCAATTTTCGTACTCTCCATTTTCATCTTATTTTCTCCTATAAAATCACCCTGTAAAACTTCCACCTGACGTTGAACGATGCACCCTTCTATTTTCAGAGAACACAACCACCGAAGACGAAGTGCAACCGCCCCTAGACACAGAGGAAAGAGAAGTAACGAGGGACCCTGGAACTCCAGACGCACCTTCGGTTCCCCCTTCAAGTCCAGTGGAGTCCCCAGAAGAGACTGAAGCTACAACAAGGATCGAAGAAGACGCGAACCAGAGAGCGGGTGCCTCCCAGAGCGATGGTACCGGAGGACCAAGGAGTTCAGACCCGACACACTTGACCAGGAACATCAACGTGAGCTCTCTAGCTCACGGTGTCGTTCTGGCTAACATCCACGCCCAAGGGAAGAGTCGTCAAAGGGATATCCTCGACGACAGAACCGAGAGGCTGCTCCACAACGCCTTCTCGTACAAGTCGATGGACTCCCTCCTGGACGTTCCTCCGGATGTCCTAAACGTAGAAGACATATTGAACGACAACAGTTTAGAGTCGCCCGTCGACGAATTTGTTTGCCGATCCAACAACGACGCTGTCGATGTCCTTACGGATCATCTTCCAGTGGTGTCCTATCAAGGGGGCAGCCTCGAGCAGACCATCCTGACCACAATCCGCAACTCCCAGGAGGACTCCTGGCTGGAAGGCCAGTCGGACGGCACCTGCGACCTCTGCATCATTACCATCGACAACGACAACTCCGCCGTCGACCCTGATGAGGGGGCTGAAGAGACTTTCGAGGCGCTCGAAAGATTCCATCGACCTAGCACCGGTGAACAGGAGATGAACGAGGTTCTGGCCGCCATCACGGAGACCCTCAGGAACATGAATATTGGTGGTCTTGATCTAAGCGCTATTGGCAACCTCACTTTCGAGGTCCCTCGGGATTTCGCGAGTGATGGGTATGCTGAAGCACAGACTGGGGTTTTGGAAGTGAATGAAGCTGAAGATAAAGTGAACGAGGTGAAAGATACGGATCAGGGTTCGAAGAAGGAGGAAGAGCATTTAAGGTTCTTCGATGACGATATTTTCACGAATATTCAGTTCCCTATCGTGATCCAGAGGTCTGACCTTGTCCCTGATGTTTTGATTATCTCGAACGATGGTCCTCAGCCATTAGATGCGACGATAGGCAGGCTGATGAGAATGAATGTGCTGACGGGGATCAAGAAGAAGGAAGAACAAGACGGCGGAGAGGAGAAGGAAGAAGAAGATGGCGAAAGAGAGAAGATGGATGAAGTTGATGTGAAAAAAGTTTTCCAAGGAGCATTTGATGTGGAGATGAATAACTTGCGGGAAATTGAGCAGTTGATGGTTGCAATAGTGCCTGAACATTTGTCCAGGGTTCCTTCGGAGCATCCTGTGGATGTTGACAGTGGTGTTGAGTATCTAGAGGAGGAAAAATTGTCGGCTGATTTGGGGCCAAAGTCTGTCTGTTTCATACCGGATTCTTCTGTGAATCTTTCGAAGGATACTGTGCTGTTGTCAGTAGCTGACTCACTGGAATCCCATTTAAATTCTACAGGAAATGATCCTTCTTTTGCGCCGGAAAATTTAAACAAGGGTTCTGAGTTGGAAGGTATAAACAAGACATTCGACGTGGTAAAAGATAGAAGCTTGTACGAAGATGAGGTATTCGAGGTGTCTGAAGTGGAGGAGAGTATTGAGGACGAAGAAGCTGTTGACGAAATTATAAACATTGGAGAGAGTATTAAAGTTGAAGAGATAGATGTGGACGAAAGTGTTGAAGCTGGAGATATCAGTACTAAAAGCAGTGTTGAAATTGAAGAGATAAAGGTGGAAGACAGTTTCGAAGCTGATTATATAAAGACTGAAGTAATCTTCAAACTAGAAGACACAACGACTGAAGAAAGTATTATAAGTAAAGAAATAAAGAGTGAAGAAAGTATTATAATTGAGGAATTAAAGACTGAAGAAAGCTTTATATACAAAGATATGCAATTTAACGAACTGAAGTATGAAGAAGAGAAGACAGGAGCATCGAATCTTACTGAAGGAGAAGTTAGCCGTACCATCGGAGAGGTGAAAGATGTCGAAGAATGCCGAAGTTTAAACACTGAATCCAAGCATCAAGAGATCGTTTGTGGCGATCCACAAGTATCTCTGAAAGTTGTCGTCGTGTTTTGGTTTGTCGTGTTCTTTTTCTACGTCCAATATTTTTACCACAAGATCTTCTCCTTCAGTCAAATCTCGAGGTCCACTTCAACCTTCAGGCCCTTCGAGGTTCATACAGTGTCTACCTCGACGTCGGTGCTCCTCGATAAAGCGGAGTTGGTCAAGAAGATTCGAGATGAAATCGTGCCTGAAGATGACGAGGACGATTCTTCAGAAAAATCCATCGAACTCGGAGAAATGGGCGTTACCCATTTAAGTGAAATACACCTCCGAGGAAATCTAGTTTCAACAGATGCTGATATGTCCTCGAACATCATAGAATTCGAGAACGTGGACGATATCGACGAACTGACAAGGGAACTCGAAGAGCTGATGATGAACTTCAACGAACAAGCTGCACATAACTCAGAAACTTCTTTATTGGCCAAATTTGACAAAGAAGCAATCACCCAACGTAATATTCTCGATTCATCTACCATTGAATCGCAGGAGGAAGGAGAAAGCATTTCTGTGAGTCTTCCAGATAGTGGAGATTCTGAGTCACAGTTTCCGCTTCCTGAAAGTCAGGAGGATGGATTAAAATCTGCTGACAATCTGCAAGAAGTTACAAAGAAACCATCATCCATTTTAGAAGAATTTTTGGAGTTGCACAGTGGTGGAGAAACTAAGACCTTCCAGTTCGAAGAAGATGACTCCAGTTCATCCAAGTCTTTGTTAGAGGATGACCATCAAAGATCGCGTGAAGGTCATTTGAATGTCACTGGGAAAGTAGAAATTGACGAAGAGGGTCCAGGAACTGAAGAAGTTGTGAGAAGTGCCGAAAAAGTGGAGACAGATGCATTAGTTGCTGAAGGCAAGGTAGAATCGAACGAGGAGGACGCCCCGAATGAAGAAACTTCGGTGCACGAAGAAACTGTCTCGACAGAGGAAAATGTCGATGGATCTAGAAACTCTGCTGAAGTTACTGAGGCCATCTCACCTGACCCATTCGAAACTAGCATGGTAGAAATTGACAGTTTCGATTCCACTTACACCAGACTCTCTGACACCTCGAAAAACTGTGCTTACATCGTGGACCTCGACGACAGTTCCATGGAAGAATTTCCGGTTACATCGAACAGGTCGAACGAAGCCACCTGATGGATAAACTTAAAAACTTCGTCCTCGTCTTTTGTATTTTCAAGTTACTTTATCATTTTCCTTTTTCAGTATCGAACAGTGAATTTTATCTTCGATGAGCAGTCGATTAGTACTTCTTGTATCTTCAACCACTGTTTTTCTTGTAACATAAGATGTGTTCTCTTGAAGAGGCAGTAGTAATTATTTTTTCAATGCAACGAGAGTTTGTAAGACTAAAATAGTAAAAAGTTCCTTTTTATGTTGTGAAGATGTTGTTCGGTGAAAACACCGATGTGTGTTCGACGTGTTTTATTTATTTCGTTATATGAATGTCTTCTATTTTTGTATTTTGTAAGTCACCTTTACTGTTCGAATAAAATTCTTTCCCAATTTCAATATTATTTGCATGTGATGCATTAAGGGTGTCTTCGTTCACCCCTACCTTATTCGTTTATTTAATATGTATGTTACAAATGTTTAAGTACAACACACGCCATGAAATGTGCCTTCGTTCCTTGCGAATCAAAATTCAGAGTGCTGACATTCGAATAAAAAAATCGAATAGAAAAATTTGTTTCTCGTTTCTACGTATTCTACGTGAAAAGAGGGCGAAAGTTCAAAAAGAACCATGTGCCGCAAACGATACGTTCCTTCGCAAAAGAGAGTTAAAGTTCTGGCCAATCAGAGCGCGCAGCGGTACGGCCGGTAGTGGGGGAAGTGCTCCGCCCACAAAGGGGATCGCAGCGTTCGATTGGCAAAAATAAAACTTTAACAATCTTTTGCGGGGAAACATTTGTTTGCGACAAATCCTTTTTAATTGTTTATCCTTTTACGGAGAAGAATATGCTAGAAAGAACAGAAAATTTTTACTCAAAATTTTTAAAATCAAGTAAATTTTTGTATGCAGAGTTTTTAGACAAATTTTCACTATTTTAGTGAAAACTTTTATGCAGAGTTTTTTGGACAAGTTTTCACTAATTTAGGTGTATAAGTTTGACTGTCATAACTGTGACTATTAATCTTTTTAAACCTCCCATATTTCTCTGCAATTAATCGTTCTACTCGTAGACACACAGAACAATGTCTTTAATTCAATAGTTAATCTGAGGGCACACCGGGAGCAACTTTCACCTCATAACGCTCCTCCTAAGTAGGCGAGTCCGTCACATCAGACTGTGAGTCTCTAATGGTGCACCTGTTCGATAATATACATACTTTCTCCCATTGCATAATTCCCCCCGATACGCTTCGTCGCTTCTTTGGACCCATTGTTCTTAGAAATGGAATAGTATAGCACACAGAATCTCGATTAGGACGGATCGTGTCACGTGTGTTCCATGAATACAATTGTTTTAAAATTTAATAGAAGAATAATTTCAGGACTGGATTATACAATAGGCGCAGTGTAGGAAGATTACGAAGGAGAAAAAACAACTTCAATCTAATTGATCCAATCAACAGATCTGCTGTCCAACCTGTTTATTGTAAACCACGGGTAGTTTGTAGTAGGTCATCTAGAAGTAAAATCAATATTCCTTCTCAGTTCCAATTTCCCGGTTGACATCATAATATAACAAAATTAGTAGACGTTGAAAATTGGCTTTCAGAGCATCTGCGGTTAGACAACCCATTTTCAATCTACTGTTTCGACTTAGCACACAGTAATTTGAAAAAATTGGCATAGGTGTACCAAGCCATAGTGAGGTTTGTAGTACGACTTAGGAGGTTCGAAATAAACGAATTCACGGGAGACCTGCAGTCTCCAACTAGATCACCTGCCAAACCCCAAAACTAGTTCATTCCATCCCCATCGAATTCCCACCACTTTTCCATCTTCTGTTCGAGTATGCGCACTGGGGCCTCACTAATGCCCAGTATTCAGGGCCGGCCTTCTCTATAGAGGGGCCCGGATGCAAGAAATACTTTATTGCCCCAAATAATTTCTCAATGCTAAGAAGGCATACCATCTTTTCACGCTAAAAGAATAATAATAACAATAATCAAGAAGATAAAATAAAAAATGAAACAAACATTAACATATTAAAATATGACTTTTTAGTGCCATATCAATAATAATATTAGATTGTAATATTATATATTAAAAATTATATTTTAATTTCTTTTTTGACAGTTCTCGCATACCATGGTTACCACAAACAGAATCGTGATGGGTCTGTAGTATTACCAGCTCTATGGTCATAGCGTGAAATTCAAGTCGGTGGATAAAATTAAATTAATTTTAAACAAATTAAAATTCTTCGTTCTCATCTTTTTACTTTCTCTTTTCTTCTTTTTTACTTCCCCCCACCCACTTGTGGCTGATCCTGCCAGTATTCCAATAATTCAATTTATTCTCATATTCCTCTCACACTTCGAACCCCACTACGGCTCTCAGTTCACCAACACATTTAACGTAACGCCAGGTACAGAAAAACACATATCAGCAACAACTTCCTCACATTTCCTTCAAAATGAAAAGAACCCTCAACACAATTGGAACACAATCGGGAAAAACGACCCGTGAGACGTAGTACGGTAACAGCAAAAGTGCCTATAATCCACAGTACCCATAATCCAGTCCTAAATAATTTCCTATCTTGTTACTCCCGAAGAAGATGAACTCGAGGTAGTTTCTCCGTCTACTGCTCGCCGACGACCTTCGCAACCATCTTCCCGAAGCAACGGAACCCTCCCCCAAACATCCTCACCCCCGTATTCTGTACAACTGTCAATTTGCTCCGAACGAATTCCATTCTTCAAGCTCCCTTTCCAAACCTAACCACCATCGCTCAGCAAGTCTCGTCGTAGCCACTCGCAGCCCCAGGAACGACGTAATTGGGATCGCAGACGGTGTCTTTGACAGCCTCCATGGCGTTGGCCTTGAAGACCCTGTAGTTGACTTTGCTGCTGTCGATGCGCGAGTAGAGGTACATGGCCAGCCTGTTGGACAGGATCCAGACGTTCTGGTCGTACTCGTGGTCGACCCTGATGTCGTTGGGGAACACCAGGGACAGGTTGCTGGTGCCTATCACGCCCAGGTTCTGAGGGATGTACTCCTTCCTAGTGTCCCAGCACCACACGGAGTCCCTGGTCACCATGTTGAAGAACATCACGCCGTTCCTGTCCACCACGGACCCTGAAGAGTGCCCGTAGTCCTTGGCTCTGGGCCTGCCGATGGGCATGAAGTGCTCTGTGTTCGCCTCCGCGGTCTCTTTGTCCCTCAGGACGGATGTGGACACGGCGAACTCGCGGAAGCTAGACATGGGGTGGAAGAACAGGGTCCTGTCATCGTGGATGTCCATCGGGCTCAGGGCTATGCCGAAGATCCCATCCGTCCACTGGAACTTGATGCCGTGCAGCTCGTATTTCGAGGCCAGCGGGTCGGGGTAGAAGAAGTGGTGCTGGATCCTGAAGGAGGTGTCCTTGGACAAGTCGTACACCAGCAGCCCGTACCTGAAGACATCGGAGACGTACGCCACCGCTGATCCGCAGTCCTCGTTCCGGATGTCCACGACGATGTTCGTGTACAGGGAGTCCTCTTTCACCTGGTCGTCCGGTATAATGTATTTCTTGATGAGGGTGTCTGTTTTCAGGTTGAAGATGAAGATTGCTGGGGGGCAAGCCGGTTTGCCACCCGTGGATACCTCCACTTTGCCTGAGTCTAGAACCCAGAGACGATCGCACTCGTCCACTTGCACCCTGAAGACTGACGTCAGGCTCTCGCAATTCCCTGAAAAGGAGGGGTTTGGTCAGAGCTAGATACTGTATCGATAAAATGTTATTTAAATAAAAAATCGAATGCTAGATAATTCATCTTTTATTCGGTATTCGGAGGTTCCAATCAGTGGTGGATTTAAGGAAAATGGCGAACGTGCTGGGGCACTCTGTATAGATAACTGAGTGGTATGAAAATTATGGGGAAAAAAGAGAATGTAGTGTTTCGATAAAATTCTAATTTTTTTAAGATGGAGCCTTGGTGGAGCCTTCTGCGTTATCTGTCATCGATGAATATACCTAGATACTTTTTTTATTCGTGGGAACACTTTTTTCGAATAACTTCCGAAATTTCAAAATGTTTATTTAGATGGAATTTTTCACCATTTCTGTTTTTTTATTGCACTGTGTGGGCTATTTGGTAATTTGGTGATGACGGTGGCTAAGTTTAAAAATGGCGAATTCTATTTAAATATTTGTCAGACCAACCTGGCTGATGCCATCCCCAGTCAGGATAAGGCATCAACTTAGGACTCTTCGTCTTCGAGTTCTTAGGTACAGTCGCCAGCGTAGCGGGGATGCCGTTTTTCCATTTTGGTAACGTTATGAAAACTTTATCTCTCCAAACTTCGAGACCAAGCGGTACACTATTCTCCGCGATGAAATCTCCATCGTAGATGGCCGAATCTCGAGCCTCGATGCTGTCGTACGTGAAATCCATAGTAGACCATGCATAAACCTGTGGAAATAGCAAAAGAAATCATTTTGTGTAGAGCTCTTAATTATCAAAAGAGAATACCAGTCTTTTTAGCCTTCAAATTGAATTAATTTCAGTGTCCTGTTCCCTTCATACATTTATAGGTACACCAAGCAGTAAACGAAAATTTTATAAAAATAGCGTCACTAAATTAAATTACTCTGGGACTAAAAAATCTTCCACGACTTTCCTGCTCAGCCCCCTTATTTTGACTCCTACAAACCTATTACTATTGCTTGGTAACAGGGATGGGCAAAAAATTATTTGAAATAAAAGTTTACGAAATTTTTTCAAATAATTTTTCTCATCTCTGCTTGGTACACCTATGCTTTCGTTTATTATTCCTTTTTTGATTATATCGATAATATTCCCCAAATTAGCTACCCAATTATCATGAATAGATTAATAAGTACAATATTCTATTTAGAATTATATTTCAACTTCGCATACATATTTACTTATTCATCACTTTCAAAAAAAATATAATAAACTCAAGAAAGCAGTATAGGAGAATTATAATCACAAATTGGTCGCATGGGGTTCTCTGCACCCCAGTGTCATTTTTGAGTTAGCATTTTCGTATTTTTGAATCTTTTAACCTTTGAGTGATAATTGTAAATTCGTAATACTCATACAGTCATGCTCCAATAGTCCCTTTCTAGAAATGTAAATTTTGATATGATAAAATTTGTAGTTCAAAAAAAGCAATATTCCACGGTTTTGGAAAGAAAGCCATATTTTTATTTTTTTGCGTGATAAATCCTCTTTGGAAGTCATAAAGACCCTACATTTGAACTCGAAAATTGTTCTTGGGTTACTCAAAAAGGGTTAATGGGGTCGTGATCTTTAATTCAAAAACAAAATCTATCAATATTATTTACACTTATTTAGCAACAATATCAGTGTCATCGACGAAGTCTTCGACCTAAGGTGACCTTGGCATTGAAAGTAGAAACTCACTAGCTCCATGGCTGGCCCCACGTAGTCGTCCTCCACGTGTCCTCGGCCAGGGTCGTAATTGAACCCATGGGACTCGAGCTGGTTCGCTGATTGAGGATCCCCCTTGAGTATATTCAAATTCCTTCCTGTTAGTCTCGGATGGAACCTGTTCCTCTCGAACGACCGAGAAAAGTAGTCTCTCGAGTCAGGTGTCGAGCCATACAGATGGTTGTTGTACTCTGGGGTCGTGGGCAGCCTCTGCACTGAATTCTCAAGGGTCGTTGAGGTGACCACGTGCTCCGGACAAGTTATGTGTCCTGGGAGCTCGTCGTGGCTCGATATCAGAGACTTGTAATTCCTCAGTGACTGTGGGAGGGTAAATACAATTATGGTAATGGGATTGATAACATCAAACACTGCTATATCCAATTATTCTGATTTTAATGAAACTTCGTGTGAATGTAGAACCTACCGATGGCTTACTATATCCACCATTAACGTTTTCGAGGAAACCAGTTTTAAAAATGCAAGGGGACTTTATACTTAAAAAAATACACAATTCCAAAATTTCAAAAAAAGTGGACATACAGTATTTTTGCAGTGCGTCATCGATATTGGAGTTGGAGTTTGCACAACGCAACTTTTTTCTGTTAAAAATCAATTTGGAGGGGTGAACTCAGCCCTCAAAGTTATCGAGTTCTTCCCTTTCGTAAATATAAATTTGTAACAGTATAAAACACAACAAAACATATATTAGAATTGTTCCATTTTGATCCTTTGTATAAAGTTAGCCTCAGTATCAACTTCACCGTTACAAATCCAAGAGTAAACAACAGATTACCGATTCCCAGAATTAAAAAAACAAAATCAAACATTTGACGGTAAATTCTTACATCATTATTGCATTACTATTTTTTAATCTACTCATCATGCCCATCTGTGATCGGAGACACCGATCCTCCATTAACGACTATCACACTTCTGACGACTGACGTGAACGATCTTCCACTATGCACACATGAAATTGCATAAGGGAAACTTCGTACCGAACGGATCTCTGAGGACACGCTTCTTTGAGCTGGCTCTTCAAGATCGCGAGAAAGCGCGTTGGTGCCAGGCTGATTGGTGAGCTGTTGAGCGCCCAGGAGGCACATGGTCAGCATCCATGGCGCGAGGCCCGCCATACCTGGAAAGAAAGGAGACTTGGATGCGTGTATACGAGCGTGCCTCGACCTTCGCTGACCGATTTCTCAACGAAGTTCACGTTGACCCGGTTATCGCGTTGGCGCGCGCGATCGTTTCGCCTCGAGTTATAGGAATTCGATAATCGTTATGCAACGGGGATTGAATAATATCGAAATATGTAACTAGGGGCTAGTCGGGGGGCCATTGATCAGTCGAAAACGTCACAGGGATGATCATGTCACTGTGATGGTCGAAAGTTTCTCAAAAAAAAGTTCCGGGATTTTTTTATTTAATATTTTATGAACATGGAAATTTTAATATTAATGATATTAATATTAAAGGTATGAATATTAAGGTATTAATATAGGGGAAACCGGGGCAAGTTGATACGTTTTTCAGTTTTCGATTTTTTTCATTTTTGTTTGAATTAATTACTTAATAACAAATACGCTAAAATATACTTTGGTCCTTCCTCTTTAAAATATTGTAAATGAAATGTTGAGAAAATACATACAAAATGAATGAGATACTGTTATTTGGACGAAGGTAAAACGTATCAACTTACCCCAATGCGGGGCAAGTTGATACTGCTCTGGGGCATGTTGATACATCTGTACAATATCCGTTTAATGAGTAAAAGATGGATGTCTGAAATATCCCACTTTAATATGAGATGCTTGCTTCTTTTTATCAATGTATCTTAATAAAGCTATTTTATCTGTTCCGTATATTCTGGCGCTTTGACTCCTTTTCTACACCAACACACGCTTTTTGAAAAATATTTTGTGGTATTTTTCCGCGATTCGTTTTTCTGACATAATTTCGTACCATCTTCCCAGAAATAAAAGGAAAAATCCAATTAAAAGTAGTCGGGGAAAAATTGATACACTCTCCATGAGTATCAACATGCCCCAGAGAAAACGTATCAACTTACCCCACAGGAAGTCATTATATACAAACATCTCCATAAACAAATGTAGAGCATATAAACAAAATAACAAAACGTAATTCCCTTACCTTCAAAAGACTCAATGTGATGCCCAATTAATTTGAGTGATAAAATTCTCTATCCCGTCTCAAGACTGATTGGAAAGTGAACACAATTATTTACTTTTTGTGTATAAAAACGAAAACAGTTAAAAATGGATTGCCAAAGTCAAGGTACACAGACGTACGCTAGATCGTAGTAAAGAATTGATCAAGAAGCTTCACATATCTCACACATAAGGAGCTATATATATACAGTGTCGAGATAATTCGTCTGTATCAACCTGCCTCTGTATCAACTTGCCCCGGTCTCCCCTACGTTTAATAATGTACCATTACAAAAATGTTCTCTGCCTATATGCAAAGCTTGACTAAAACCGGTGACCTGGACCTATTGCACTCTCCTTGCTAGCGATATTATCATGTTGCCATTTCTTCAGCAGGAAATGTGGATCTTTGCGAACACTGAATTGGAAGAACGCTTAACGGCTGAATAATCGTGACTACCGCCTCAATCCAGATAAATGATTCATAACAATAGTTTTTAATCGAAGTGGGACATGAAAGCCAGCGAGAGAGAATGCTGGGCGCGACTCGTGACTGCAATGGCGTCGTCCTGACAAGGTTTTATAATTATCGTTGGTTTCGGATCAGTGCACCTCTGAATAATCAAATTATTCGAATATTAATATTTTAATAATAATTATTTGAATATTAAAATATTAATATTCGAATAATTTGATTAAATAATAATTATTTGAATATTAAAATATTAATATTCGAATAATTTGATTATTCAGAAGTGCACTGATATTAAAAATAAAATATTAGTAAATATTAAAAATAAAATATTAATATTCGAATACTCCTAATTATTTGAATTATTCGAATCTCAAATTCAAAGTCTCTGTAATTCGAAGATTTGAATACTCAGTATATTCGAATATTTGAATACTCAGAATTATCGAATATTTAATTATTCAAAATTTTCGAGCATTTAATTATTCAAAATTTTCGAGCATTTGAATATTTGAATACTCAGAATTTTCGAGCATTTGAATATTTAATTATTCAAAATTTTCGAGCATTTGAATATTTGAATACTCAGAATTTTCGAGCATTTGAATATTTGAATACTTAGAATATTCGAATATTCGTAATAGCCCTACTCCTCTGCTCGTTCTCACTCCAGTTCGTGGTTTAAATACTGGGCCCCTGGACAGGGTTACTGATCGAACCTTTATTCTGCATAGATAAAAGGAGCTTCTGTTTCTTTTACCGTTATCCTTTCACAATTAACACAGTCTTTTGTGCTCAGAGACATTCAGAGAGAGCATTTTTAAAAAAAGTACACGCTACACAATTGACCAAAAGAATGATGTTTCAGTGGATGGCGTTACTTTCTACTACAGCCAGTGGTTAATTAATCGTACGATGATTTTACCTATTCTCAATGTGATTAATTGGTAATTATTTAGCTCACAATTAGCAGATATAAATCACAAACCATTGCCTTAGAGAATGCCCAGATTTGGGCATATGATGATAGGTTTTTACAAGGAGAGGCAGAGAACTTGATCGCCAGTGAGGTACCTTATTCTGTTCAAATCGAAATCGAAATTCTAATAAAAAATTGGGGAAATGTTAATAAAAAAAATTTACGTCTTCCGTACAATAAATGTCATTGCTCATGTCAATTGGACATATAGTTTTCTGTGTAGACTGTCAACGCGGTTGAAAAATGTAATTCTGAGGAAAACACGTTCAAAGTTTCCGGAAGTTCAGAAAATTATGAAACTTGGTGTGCAAGTAGAGTAATTCATCCATAACGTAACCCTATTTTTTATTGATGCCATAACGCAGTTTTTGGGGGTGAAATCATCCCTTGTAAAAATGCAGAATTTTTTATTCCGTGGAATATCCCGAGAACAGAAGATGCATCGCTTTCTTATATCTACAAATCCGCCTAAAAATAATTTTCGAAAAATCCATATTTTTTAAGAACCACCAACCCTTAAAATTAAGGTTTTGTATTTTGAAAATATATGCCGAAATACCTGTGGATAATCTCTTTTCATAAATATAAATATTTTATGTGTTATATTTTTTGCAAACAAAAATTCGCGAATTTGCGGTCCATTTTAGCAGTTTCCATTAATAAAATGGTTTCTTAAATCTGTATTTAAATTATAATTTACATAAAGTTTAAACAGCTTTCAATTATATTATTTGAGCAAGACAGTGCGTACCTAATATTCCATCCAAGGTAAAACTCATTAAAACTAATCAATGACGCGGCATGAATCATTATGGTAACAACACATTCGTTACTTGAAGTGTTATCTTAATAGGCCACTTTTGGACCCACATAATAAATAAACAATGCGTAAAAGTGACAATGACTTTGCAAAATATGCATGTGTGTACATGTCACATGTATATACAAACTTTGTATTTTTTACATATTGTGTGCATTATTTACATATTGTGTGGGTGCCAAAGTGGCCGATTAAGATAACACTTCAAGTAAGGTATGTACGAATATGCTGTTATCATAATGATTCATGCACGTTATTGATTAGAATTTTAATGAGTTTCACCTTGGATACAAGTTTAGGTAAGGGAGACCGCGGTAGGTTATTTTAACACGGGGTAAATTGTAAAATAAGGAAAATCTGTTGAACGACAAATCTGGTAACTCACAGCATGCGAGAGCTGCTTGACGATATTAGCACCGTCGGGTTTAGTGACAAAAAACAAGCGTTATGTATTCATTTTGTGGTTATAGCCGAGAATTTTGGTATGTAGAGAACGTAAGTAAATTTTGTCTTAGCACTTTTATTTCAATTAACCGTCGTTAGAAACCGTTTGAATTTTTGCACAAAAACACAAAAATTGTAACATGTTCCTACTTACTCCGCTCTAAATGGTGATAAAGCAAACATGCTACTTGCTGACACACCGAAAAGAGATGCTCTAGACGGGCTAGAGAATAATCGAGAATCCAAAAAATAGAGACAAAGTATAAAGGCAAAAGTAAAGAAAGCGAAGTAGAAGATTTTGATAGAATCAGATGAATAAGCAATGATTGTTTAACTGATATATATCAAATATTTAATAATGATATGTGTTTTCATTTATATATTTTAGAAATGTTTTTTGTCTTCATATTTGTATTTAAATAAGTAAAACAGATGTGTTACAATTTACCCCGGTCTAGGGCACATTGTAACAAAGGTTCAGATTTGTTTAAGATGAAGCTAGATGTCTAAGTCCCCAAAATTTTGTCACGTACTTACACTCAATGAGTTCACCACATATGTAAGTAGTAATTGTCACGCAAATTATTTCCTGATTAAGGAAAACAGTTTCCAGAAAAAACTATGAAAACTTTTTTGTTAAAATCTCCCCTACGTACTGTCTTCCTAAAAAAATATGATTGAAAGCTGTTAAAACTTTATATAAACAATAATATAAATATGGATTTAAGAAACAATTTTATTGATGCAAACTGCTAAAATGGACTTCAAATTCGATAATAGAGGTTTTATTTGTTTGCTTCAAAAATATAACACATAAATTATTTAGACGTATGAAAAAAGATTAGTCAGAGGTATGTCATCATATATTTTCAAAATACAAAAGCTTAATTTTACAGATAAGTGGTGGGAGTAACTTGAAAAATATAGTTTTTTCGAAAATTATTTTTACGCGGTTTTGTAGATATAAGAGAACGATACACCATCTGTTTAAACTTGTTTCGATATGTCTCACTATTCTCGAGATATTCCACGGAATAGAAAATTCAGCATTTTCTTCAAGGAGTAATTTCACCCCCAAAAATTGCATTATGGCACCAACAAAAAATATGGTTGCGTTAGAGATGAACTACTCTACTTGCACACCAACTTTCATAATTTTTTTAATTTTCGGGTTGCCGAACGTTACTTGTCAGTCGCGTGCTTAACACCGCTTCACAGAAAATGCTATATCTAAAACTTGGGGAGAACATTCTTGAAACGCACGTCTTTCAGAAAATGTAAAACAGAAAAAAAAAACAATTTTCCGATTGTTTACAGTGGGCCCCAAAAAACGAATTACCCCCATAAACTCCTTTCATTCACCTTCGGTTCAGGAGCCATTTACTGCCGAGCCAGAGGTGTCGAGAGTTAAATTGACCGTTCACCGCCTCGAAACGTGCGTGTTGCGCAATTCCTCGCAAGAAAACCGTAATAACCGTTAATTAACGCGTGCACAGCATGAACGAGGCGTCGAGGAAGACGCTGGATTCAAAAGGAAAGCGAACACGTACGCGGGGACGAGATGAATCCGCGGTTTAACTACTTTCAAGGTGAACACTTTCCCCTGCAAGATCCATCAAGAGCGACGCGCAGCGAATGCAATTCCACGCTATCCAATCGATGTCCTCTATCCACTCTCAACTGTGAGCCAATTCAGAACAAACTCAATTGAGGCGCTTTACGTAAATGACCACGTTATTTGCTCATCCAATTTCAAGGCGGATGATCTCATAGCGAGGGTGGCGACAAAAAGTGGAACAACCTGTAGCTCCTTTTTATGCAAAGGCAGAAATAAGTATTTAAATTATTTTCCGCTGCCATAATTTTTCTGTTTTATGCAACTTCCAGTTTTTTGTAAATTGAGTCCTTTTGATGTTCTATTTTTATGAGGATACTGAAGTGACTATTTAGTATTAAATACTTTATAAGATGTTTCTTGGTGCTGCGTTCCTGGTTACTTTATATTAATGAAATTTAAATAAAAATTAGCGAGTTTTCTGTAGGAAAGATTGATCTATTCAAATTTTGTGACGTTTGAAATGCTGGTTAGATACAAAGTACTGGAGTGCGTCCAATTAAATTAAGGAACACGCGTGCCACTTCTTCTGGAATGTGATGCGCGTGGAATATTGCGTGATGTGCTGTCAACATCGCTGGTCTTATTTGCAATCAGGATTGGAAACGAGAGAACACGTGCTCGATGAATTATATTTGAGGCTTGAGAAACGAAAGAACTTGTGAACTGTCCTTTATGTGTTAGTATTGTCTACCTTATGTTCCCATTAATTAATTTTCTTATTAGTGGAATATTTTTCAAGCCACCTTATAAGATGAAATACTTCGCATATTAAATACAGCATCGTATATAATGCAGACTTATTTATGTCCCTTATAAAAATTAAAAACTCAACAGTTCTATATTTGTCGAAATTACTAAAGAATTATTAAATTACTGTAACATGCTAAATAATTACTAAATTATTAGACAAAGTAGCCTGCATTTCAATAATTAATTATTACATTGCGGAAGTTTAAGCAAATATGATGTTTATTACATATGCAAAATAAAAAATATATTTTTAAAACCCTTCAATGATGAGACTTATTTCTGTTAATGTCTCACTTGTTTAGTACTTCCCTATAAAAATATATATTTGCAGAAACTTCCGCAGTCTATTCACTATTCCCTTCACTTTGCTCTTTACACTTATTTATTCGCCACTCTGAATAGCAGGGCAAAAGCAACTAAACGACGAAACGAACATGGACGCTAATGGGGACATTTACCTTAATCGTCGATAGAGCTGTCAACTGAATCAGTCCACCTAATCGAACCAAGTACCTTCATCGACCATTATCAGAATCTAGAAAGCACTCCGCCAGATTCAAACCATTCAAACAACAGCACACATATTGCGTCAGAAATTCCTAAATACTCAAGTTAATCCCAACTATTCTTACCATTATTAGCTGGCTCTATCATTTCGGGTGATAATGTTTGTTTTAAATTTCGTACTGGATAAAGTTTTTTGTTTTGTGTTATTTATGCAGAGACAGATATTAAAGAAACATACTAATAACGTGATATTGTAATTTTTTTCTAACATTTCCAAAACTTTTAAAACTCCTATTTTCTAAGGTGGCTCTATCATTCTGGGACGCAACTTAACTCACAAATCAGTCACTATTACAAATTGCATCACTAAAGCAAAGCAAAATTTTCAGGCCGACGAAAATTTATTTCGCTTCCATTCTATAAATTATGTAAATTCAAAAAGTGTTTATATTGCGAAAAGGTAAAGTTTCAAGACTTACGTTTCTATGCCCACTTTTTATTCTTATAGAAAGAGCAGAATACGATACCAACGTTTGCCCACCTATTTCCATTACACCCTATATCCTATTTACAGATAAGATTCTTCCTATTCCTATTTCGATTTCTGTGTATTTTTATTTTTATTAGTTAAGTACATTGTTTTATTATTTTTTGTTTCTTATTACTACTATTATTATTGTTATTGAAATCAACGAGTGAAATCCCTTACTACACAAAATACATTACGGTAAAAAATAATGGTCGTCCCAATCTATCTATCCAGACAATTTAGAAATGACTTAACCGACCCAGAGAAAAAATATTTCCGCTATAATTCTTACCCTCCACAAGTTTAACCTTTCTTTCAACCACCACTGCACCCGGAAGGTCCCAAACACCTGCAGAGGTGTTGCTCAAGGTGACCCACTGACTGGACGTTCCCAATATCCGTTTCACTAGGTTGCAATCGCGGAAACCGAACTACGAACACTGCGGCTACGTGGCCGAAAACGCCGAAACTCGAGCGCGTTGGCAGGGCCAGCACCGCGAGGAACGCGCGAAGGATGATAGCCAGAGATGCCCGGACGGGATGAGTCCGTGGATGCTACCCGACTGCCATATTCGCTATCCGGGTCATAAGTGTGTCTAGGTGTACTACGAAAGGAGAGAATGGCGGATCCCTTCTCCCGAAGACGATTTTCCCTCTCGTTGAACGAGGTGCCGGTTGTATAGGTCATTGGCGGCGAGTTCATGGGAGCCTGGTTTCGCGCGCGCGAAACCGAGGAAAGGGGAACCACCCTGCTGCTCCGGGAAGTGCTCTGCGCAACTGGGGCGAACCCGTTGTTGTCTCGGATCCACCGAGTTTTGTCTACTTCGAGGCAATGGTCGTTGTGTCCTTCGGTGGAATGGAGAGTACACAACGGAATCCACCAGCTGTTGATTAAAGGTGAACAGGCGGTGGCATTTTGGTGCGCTGCGAGGGGAATTTAATCGCCGCCATTATGCTGAGAATTCCAATTCGCGGCGGTAGGTAGGGTAAACTGCACTAATGCTGGCACTGCATTTGACACTTTTGATTAAAAAGCCAAATATTAAGAAGCACCTTAGAAAGTACCTTTTTTATAATTCCCTATTTTTCTTTGACTACAACACTGTAAATTCCGGTAGTTGAACTGCATATTTTATATTTGGCAACATCGCATGTATTTAAGACAGCGGTGGGACGAAGGGCCGAGTTTTAAGCGTTTTCTTAAAATTTTTTCTTAAAATAGAAGAGAAACATTCCGCAACGAGAAAGAGTTGATGGCTTTCTTAAGCAATTATCCTCAGCAGATGACTCTAACTAAATCTTAATTTTATTTTCCTTTCTCTAAGCTCTTATTTACATGTGTTTATTTTTAGTTGCTAACGAAAAATATATTATTAAAATGGCAACGATTTATTTTTAATTTTTCAGAGCCAATAATTGATACACGTCGTGACAATAAATGTAAATTTGTATATTATAGGCTAACACGAGAAGTTACTTTTTTACTGCGTCCCATAGTGCGGGTTTAGGTGGTGAAATCACCCTTTGAAAAAATATAGAATTTTCTGTTTCCTTGGAATATCGTGGGACCACCGAGAGATATTAAAAATAAGTTTAAACAAATGTTGGATGTTTTTTTTCATGTGTACAAACCTGCGTAAAAATAATTATCGAATTAAGGTTTGGGCAGAGCATTTTTGAAATGTATGTCTTACAGAAAATTGAAAAAGAAAAATACATTTATGGAGCCTTAGGAGCGTGAAAACTAACCTCAAAGTCAAATAGGTACTCCCTTTTTTTGGCGTACCTATAACTGCTAAATACAAGAGACAGAAAACAATGTTTCAAACAAAAGTTAAATGGTACAATAAGCGCTGCAAACTTGCGTTAACAAAATTTTGAAAAAATTTTAGTCAGGTAAAACTGTTTTTTTTTTTTAAAAAAGTTTTTGTTCCGAAACCTCAAAGCTGTAAACATTGTGACTCACGCAGCTTTTACCACCTCACTATATCCCTCCTAGGTAATTTTATAAAACACAAAGCCTAGAAGCGAACCGCGAGTGTAACTACTAACTAATGCATGCTGCTGCTTCGCGTATAATTCATCAAGTGGAAGCTAATAACACTCGACAGGTGATCATAATGGACGCGTTCTCTACACGCAATGATTCAATTAACTAGATAGGAAAGCTGTTCCAATTCAAGTCGTTACACAATTATGCAATTACAATTCAGTAAAAAAGCACTACAGTTTAATATATTATGTTAACAAATTGACGTATTACGAATCTGATTACGTGGCTAAAAAATACACCATTTTCGTCTAACAATTTTTTTCCTAGTGTATAATTTCCGAGATATTAAGGCAAACCAGTTTTTCACGCCCCAACTTTGAGGACTGATTTCACCCCTTAGAAATGGGCGTTCGCTGATAAAAAAAATACGTGTCAAATTTTTTTTCGAGCGCTATAATCTACGTAAATCTCAAGAAAATCCGGCGTGAAACAGTTGGGTGATGTCCCTTGTTAGACAAAAAGCCGGCGACTGACGCCGATGGCTCGATATTTAGAGCAAGTTTTAAGCAATCGTCGATCTCGAGCATTGCGAAAGCAGGGATCCCGCTCGGCCGAATGCATCGGCGCATCGTTACGCCAGCATTAAGTAATCTCGTGAGAACTCTTCAAGTCTCCTCGCTCAGCACAGATACCGTGGCCCCACGAAGGGGTGGATGGAGAAAGAGGAGAAAGGGAAAATAGAGAGACGGACGGAGATAAATTGGAGGCGAAGTAGATTGAAATTCCGAGAGGATTGCGTTCCATTCAAGGCAAAAGCATTTCGCACCAGCTTAATGATCACTTGCCTCGCAGAACATCGGCGCGAGGATTGCATTCTTAGGTGGTTAGGCCAACCCCCTAACGGCACACTAAATTTTAGAAAAATGTTCAAAAATTAAAACATTTTTTATGTTTCTATTTTACTAAGTATATAAATGTTTATAAATTGGGATAAAACACTTTTTTTAAAAAAAGCGAAAGGCCGTTCGCGAGAATCGTAATATTACGGAAGATGGTTTTGTAAGGGGTTTAATTTTTCCCGATTTTTGTGCGCCAGAAATTGGAAATTAAATTAGATTTTGTGTTAGAAAAGGTATAGACACTATTTCAATGATTCTAATTTTTATCCGAATTTCTGCTCCGGTTTTGAGAAGAATCTTGAACTGAATTTAATATAAATCATGTTTTCTTTGAGTTTCTTTTCATGTTTAAAAACGGGTTGATCAAAATTAATTTCGGTATTCAATTTTTTATAATTGTGAGTGGATTCTTGAAAGTGGGTGACACAGAGTACCATAAATTCTTGTTTACTCTAAAGTTACCTGAGAGCATTTTTATATTCGTGTCTCCGATATTTCTGTAGATATGCAAATTGAAATAAATTTGACAGGGCCTATAGTAAACATTTTATGAAATATTTCGTCACCATCGAATGGCTGACGATTTCTTTTCGAAATATTTCATTGCGCAATTCTACATTACTTCTCAACATGTTGGGAAAACAGAAAACGTTCGAACGGTCGTGTGTAACATTTTTCTGGAAAGCGATTCGCTTTATGGCGTCAGTGACGGTCATAATTCCATTTTTACGAGAACTGCCCGCCATTATTTTTGCATTGCGAAAGTCTCGTTTGAATTTTATGACAAGAAAGTGACGGACAGTCGTATCAGACGTTCCCAAATTTTTTCGTAAATAAATGAATTCATGGATTCATTGGAAGTTGATTGAATTTTATGGAAATGGATTTAATATTTAGTGAACTTTGTAAATTTGAAGACTGTGTATTTATTTGTATCTATTTAATTTTATTAAAAATATTTAAATTAATTTAATTATCGCAGGGTAATTGAATTTTATGAAAATGTATTTAATATTTATTGAATTTTGTAAATTTGATGGTTGTATAGCACTCAACGAATTCCATTTTCAATTCAACGTTCTAGTGAAACGAACCAAAGAAATCTGAATGGGAGTATGAGATTATGAATTGGAGTAGTTCAGTGTTAAGTAAAAAAAGATTTTTCAGCTATTGACGAAGAAACTACTACAATGTTATAATGTTCGTAGTAATCATTATTATTCCAGGAGCGTAAATAGGTCTAAGAACGCGTGGAAATGAGCGAAAGTGTGTGAGGCAATTATAGATGTAAGATGTGCATAATTATGTAAGAGCAGCCCATGGTAGACGACGAGGATCGTAACATAGTAGAACAATCAACCTACTCCATCTACGCTAAGCTTTACTACAAATTAAAATTAATACAAACGAATAAAAAAGTAAATCTTTTGAAAAGTAGAATACATGTTTACATTTAGTATCAAACTTATAAATTGTTTTTAAACCACCAACGAGATTTAGAAGACTTTTTAAAGTAAAAAATGTTTTCAAATTGAAATATTTTTTGATTTTGTACATTGGTTGTTTTCTATTAATTTTTTAAAATATTTTACTATTTTTTTAGATTAACAAAATAGGTATTTAGGTACCTACCTCCTACCTATATATTTTATTGTGTTATTACAGTTTTTTTTATTACTGATTAGTTTTGTTATTACAGATTTAGAAGACTTTTTAAAGTCAAAAATGTTTTCAAATTGAAATATTTTGTGATTTTGTACATTGGTTGTTTTCTATTAATTTTTTAAAATATTTTACTATTTTTTTAGATTAACAAAATAGGTATTTAGGTACCTACCTCCTACCTATATATTTTATTGTGTTATTACAATTTTTTTATGAATATCGAAACGAAAGGCTTTTGTTATTCAACAAATATCCACATAAATTTCACTCACTGTCAGAACTTACATTTTAAAATAATTATTTATAATTTTATAACTAAATATAAAGGGTGGCAAAAGCGGTGGAACAGATAAATCGAGCTTCACTATTCTCGCTATTTGTCAGTGTATCTACAACTTACCTCCACCAAATGATCCTCGTTTATACAATTTTTGCTGCAAGCACTCATGGTCGTAGTTCAGAGCAGAATTGTCCCAATTGTACGCGAAAGAGTGGCTCGGCGAGACGTAGACGACGCCACTCGATCGTTTGGATGGATTCATGGACGCCCACTTCTTCTTCACTCCGCGTGACCCAGCTTCCGCTTTGTCGCTCCTCCGTTTCCTCGTCATAGCATGTCTACGAGAATGGGAGCCAGGGTCTGTTACATGACTCAATTAATAGGCGCGGACACGTGGTCGAGAAAGTGTCTTAGAAAAACGTGTACAGCAACGTAATTGCCGGCAAGCAGCCATTCAAGGCGTGATTCCGTAACACCTTGCGAGTGCTAGTATGAACTTATTTAGCTATCCCCTTGTTCGGGAAAAAAAGATGTAACTACGGTGGAGGATTATTTAGATGTTACTTGAGAATCTTTTACTCTCTATAGCACACATTTCGTTATTTTGGGCATTAAAAAGAATTATATATATTATTAATAATAATACTTTATTACATTCCCCACAAAAAACGAAGAGAAGTGATGGGCGAGATTCAGAAATTTGCTGCTCTTAAGTCTAACCCTGAAACTAATGATAAGTTACAATAACAATAGAAAAAGAATAAAAACTCAAATAATTACAAAATTAAATAAAATAAAATACAAAAACTAAAAATTATCATTTACTGGCACTGATATTCAATATAATTATTCAAAATATATTTTAGTGACTAAGGAAATAGAAGAGAAATATAATATAGGGAAAATAAATCTCTATACAGAGAGATTTATAATAGAGAATATAAATCTCTATCCTGAACTAATCGTTATTGCAAAAAATGTTTCAAGTAACAATTGCTAGCGAGAGGAAACAGGAGACTCTTCTCATCAAGATCTCGCGAATTAACACATGTAGTCTTTTTCTTCTGGGGTTTCATGAAAGATCAAGTTTATTGGGAAGAACCCCTGATAATATGAAAAATCTTATTCAGGATGCCTGCCAACAAATTACTTCTGCAACATTGGACAGAGTGCAACTATCTTTTAGGTATAAAGGAAATCAATGAAGTGGCGTCCAAGGTCGTCATTTTGAATACCAAAAATAAGTAACTGGAATTTCTGGACGTCCAGCAAAGATAAATTTGGAACCGCAATAAATGACCTTGAATGACCTTGGAACACCAAGATATTTAGGTCGCTGAATTCGTCACGAAATAAAAAAATATAGTTCCTTTTAAAAAACAAGGGTCACCTTGAAATTTCGAAGGCACGTCCATCTAAATAAGATTTGTGACTATCAGAAGGTGCCCCCCTCGAAAGAAAGTTTTACTTGAATCATTTTTTTCAATAATAAATACTTTAGGAGATAATTAAAAGGAGAACTTCAAATGGAACGCCCTGGATATTTGTTAGACTAAAATTGGTGAGACAGCGAAATGTCTGCTCTACTTTCGACAGTTTCTCAACATACCCAGAAGAAGGAGACTTATCCTACTACCAGAAACGGTGGATAGGTGCATGTTCTTGTTCCGCTCCACGTAAGAAACTTTATCTTTACCTGAAACTTGCGTTTACGTTAAATCGGATTTTCTCCGTAATCGATCATGTAACTCATGAAAATTGGTTTCTTGTATTGTAGCTGCAGGAAGCATTAAAAAGTTCAAGAATTTAGTAATTCCATAAAGCAACACATAATTCAAAGTTACACCTATCGTAATTATTCATCGAACACTTGTGATAATAAAAACAAAGTGCATTAGACTGGAACGGAAGTTTTGCTCGCTTATTTTTTAACATGAGCACAGACAAGCTTACATAAACGAGATGTACATGTGCATGGGGAAATGTAAGAAGGTAATGAATATTTGAACGAAGAATAGTTGAGTTTCATTCCTCATCGTACTCTGCCAACTGTGCTAGTGTTTGTGGTGAGTGGCCTGAGCTTTCTCTGAATTACATTTTGAGTTACGTCTGAATTACATAGATCTGAGATGGATGGATCTTGATTAAATTTGGTCTGGAATAAATTTGAATTAGATCCAACTTGGTCTGGACTTAATGTATCATAAATCACACCTAAGTTGGATCCGCGTTAGTATTGTGTTGGATAAAATTTGATGTAGTTATATTTGGGTAAAATCTGGATTAGCTTGAATTTAGTATAAACTGAACTTACGAAAAATCTGAAATTGAGTTAGGTTAAAATGAAATTTCTATGGGTTACATGTACGTTCTATGTATAATATAATACGTACATCTTGATTACTTCTTAGTTCGATGAAGTGCTACAATTATGCAACCTATAAAATTCTTCTACTTCCGTGCTATACAGCGATAAGGAAATAAAATGGGGAGCAATCTGTTCCATTCCAACTTGACCCCTCTAAACCCAAAGATCTGTAGCAATTCTTACTACATCCCAGGAGTCAAGCTCATGGCCATCAAATTGCAGATACCGCCTCAGAAACGATTCGATTCGCCTTACCTGTAACAGTATCTGCCTGGTTCCAGTGGCTTCCTCCACAAATGGTGCAAGACCGTTCGAATTTATCATAAACGCCACTTTCCACCGCGGATGGAATACTTCTGGTTTCGCGAGTCACTTCCTACTGGAACTCGCGAATTCCTCAATAACGAACCAACAATAATCCTTATCCTCACAATTAAAAACGAAGAACAGGGTGAATATCCTTCACTGAACTTTAGAAAGTCACCTGCTTTGAATTCTTCAATTTTTCAATTCTTCAATTTTTCAATTCTTCAATTCTTCAATTATTCAGTTATTCAATTATTTCATTTTCATTTCTTCAGTTATTCAATTATTCAATTATTCAAGTATTGAATTCTACAATTCCTCAATTTTTCAATTCTTCTGCTGAAGGCTTCCTTTTTCCTTCTGTAACGGTTGTTACTCCGGGGGACGAATTTAGGAGGATGTACTCAGTCGGTATGCCAGGGTTTGATGAAATCCTCTTGATTGCGATTTACTTCCTTTATTTTTAACTCCATAAGTATAACAGGTACATAATGTTCTACGTCTAGGCGAGAGAAGGGGGGGGTCGTCGTGATTCGGTTCTCTTCGGTTTTGCTTCACGAACTGGTGGAGGCCGGACAGTGTCTGGGCGACTTAGTTTCGGAGCAGTAAAGGGAAAGAGACCGGGCAACTTCCAGGCGTCTCGTTTCGGAGTGGTTGGAGGAAAGAGACCGGGCAACTTCCAGGCGTCTCTATTTCGGAACGGTAGGAGGAAAGAGACCGGGCAACTTCCAGGCGTCTCTGTTTCGGAATGGTAGGAGGAAAGAGACCGGGCAACTTCCAGGCGTCTCGTTTCGGAACGGTAGGAGGAAAGAGACCGGGCAACTTCCAGGCGTCTCGTTTCGGAACGGTAGGAGGAAAGAGACCGGGCAACTTCCAGGCGTCTCTATTTCGGAACGGTAGGAGGAAAGAGACCGGGCAACTTCCAGGCGTCTCGTTTCGGAACGGTAGGAGGAAAGAGACCGGGCAACTTCCAGGCGTCTCGTTTCGGAACGGTAGGAGGAAAAAGACCGGGCAACTTCCAGGCGTCTCTGTTTCGGAACGGTAGGAGGAAAGAGACCGGGCAACTTCCAGGCGTCTCTGTTTCGGAACGGTAGGAGGAAAGAGACCGGGCAACTTCCAGGCGTCTCGTTTCGGAACGGTAGGAGGAAAGAGACCGGGCAACTTCCAGGCGTCTCGTTTCGGAACGGTAGGAGGAAAGAGACCGGGCAACTTCCAGGCGTCTCGTTTCGGAACGGTAGGAGGAAAGAGACCGGGCAACTTCCAGGCGTCTCTATTTCGGAACGGTAGGAGGAAAGAGACCGGGCAACTTCCAGGCGTCTCTATAAGGCGGGTTTGGTATCGGGAGGTTTGGTCCCCACCTCGAGCTTGTCTGCCTTAACCGTATCGGGGCTTATATTCAGGTCCGTGGCAATTTTCAGCGGCGAGAAATCAAACACGCGATCTAGCGGCGCAGTGGGGAGTGAGCGATAGACAATTATCCCGTCGCGAGACCGGTGATATCCGGTATGATTCGGCCGCGGTTGCCTGGATGTTCGCCGTCTCACTCACTCCCGGGTGCGCCGCTGCGTGCTCGATCGCTCGCGCTGGGACGCTACGTCACATCCCCCTCTTTCTTCGGAGGATGTGAGCGTAATAATTCGCGGGACGCGTGTTCGCTTGCATTTAAGTACTTTATTCGGGGTTTGTAATCCCTGCTTATTTTAACAGTCAGACTTATGCCCTTAGGCTACCCACCACCGATCCTTAAACTATACTTATCATTAAAACTTACACTAACTTAAACCTAATGAGGGTTGGGGAGACGCGGCGGAGCTGGATCACGCGTCCAGCCTGACGGACACGGAAGCGCTGTCCCTCGTGTAGCTGCGTCAGGTCCACGGTGGTCCAGCCCTGTTCGTCCGTCCGCCGGTCGGGTGTCTCCGGGGATGTGGCGGCTTTGGCTGCGGGTGAAACTCCGGGTATGGTGGCCGGTGGCCCGGAGTTCCGTGTCGGTGGCGGTGCCGCCTCCTCCGGGGTTGTTTGTCCGGGCCGGGGGTTGCTGGGGGCCCGCTTGGCGGCGGGGCCGGCCGCGGGAACGAACCGCCTGCGTTTTGGCGCGCCTTGAGGCTCCGTCACCTCCATCTGGCCGGCCGGTTGTGTCCTCCGGTTGGTCGGGGGCCAGATTTTGGGGCCCGCTGGTCGTCTCCGGTTTTGAGGCGGCGTCGGGGGCGTCGGCGGTGCCTCCTGGGCTGGTGAGGGCGTCCGTGCCAACAGCCGAATGTTCCGGCCAGGTGTGGGTGGCAGAGACGGTGTCCGGTTGTTGGGCGGGGGCGACTCCTCGCCCGAGGATTCGCCAAACAGCTCTCGAAACGTTTGCTGTAGTCGGGGGCTCACGAGCTCCGGCATGTCGGTACCGGCTTCTCGTATGTCGTCCATGGTTCGACTGTGATGTTCCTTCCTCGCGATCGTCGTTCAGCTTATCGCCCAGTTCGCTTCCGGGTTCGTGGAATTGTCCGCTGGCCGGCGGTTCGTTGTTGACAGTACTTTCGGTGCAGGGCTTCACGTCTTTCACGTGGGCCCGGCTGCTACGGTTGTTGACATCCTTCAGAATCACGATGTTTGGCCCCTGGTGCTTAATGACCCGGTACGGGCCTGCGAATTTCGGCGCGAGTTTCGCGGCGAATCCTTGTGCGGCATCGGAGAGATGGTGTTCTCGCTTCATCACGTACGTTCCGACCTCGGGCCGCCAATCTCGCCGTCTTAGATTATAGTATTTCTTCTGACTCTCGAGGGCGCGTGCTTGGTTTCGTCGTGCTAAATCGAGGGTATCTTGCAGGTGGTCGATCTGTTGTCTTCTGAATCGAGTATCGGTGTAGTCTAAATCTGGTGGGATGGCTTCGGTCGGGCGGTGCAGGGTAGTCGGCGGTATCAGTTCTCGCCCGTAGGTAAGGAAGGCTGGAGTGAATCCCGTACTTTCATGTTTGGCCGTATTGTATGCGAATACGAGCTCGTGGATCCAGTGGTCCCAGTGGCGGTGGTTTTCGGCCGTGTACTGCGCGATCATTGTTTTTAACACCCGATTCACTCGCTCGACGGGGTTGCACTGCGGGGAATAAGGCGGCGTTTTCCGGTGTGTGCTTCCGGCGTCCTTAAGGAGATTCCCGAACTCTCGGCTTTCGAACTGCCGTCCGTTGTCCGTTATCACGATGCGGGGGCATCCGTGACGTAGGAATATTTGGTTCTTTAGGGCCCTGGTAACGGCTGGTGCGGTGGCCTGGCGTAGCGGTTGGACTTCGACCCATTTGGAGAACTTGTCTTGGAAGACACACAGCGTAGTGTGGCCCTTGCTGGACCGAGGAAGAGGTCCGACGAGGTCTGCAGACACCACTTCCCACGGACGGGTGACGGGCGTCGTATGCATTTGGCCGGCGGTTGTCCGTTGCTGAATTTTATATTGTCGGCACGAGGCGCATTGTTGGACGTACCGAGCCGCCTCCCGAAACATCCCGGGCCAGTAGTAGCGTTCGGCGAGTCTTGCTGCGGTCTTGGTGGTCCCCAGGTGACCGGCGGTTGGATTGTTGCAGGATTTCGGCCTGTGCCGGGGTGCACGCCGTCACTCCATTAGTCGGTTCGATGGTGGCGGTTTCCGGTATCAGCAGGCGTTGTCCGAGAGTCATGTGTACCCTCAATTTTCGCAGAGCGTCCATGCCAAGGATAATCGGGTGTGTGAGTGCTGGGAGAACAGCGTAGTTGTGGGTGAGTCGTTGGTTCTCTACTCGAGTTGATATTCGCAGGTCCCCGGTCAGGGATGCCTCGAATCCGTTCGCCAGACGAACTCGACGGCGTGTGGGGGTGAGGGAGTCGCCGTGGCGTAGACAGTGTTCCGCCACGTCGTTGCGCACGTATGAGCTGGTGGCTCCGGTGTCCAAAAGAGCCCGGTACCGGCGACCATGTAAACGGATGGTGACGAATGGTCGCGTGGCTTGGCCGGTCTGTCTTACTGGGGCGTGGTGTTGGCCGGTGGTTGGGAGGCGCCCCTGTCTCCGGGCCCCGTGGCGTTTCCCGCCGGAGGCTGGCACGGGCAGTCGCGGGAGAGGCGTCCATCTTGACCGCAGCGTGAACAGAACAGACGTGCCGGCTGCCGGCATTCTTGTCGTCGGTGTCCCCGTTGCCCGCATCTCCAGCAACAGCTCTCGCGGGTGTATGTTGCCACGGTGGCGAGTGTTGAGCTGGCGGCTCGTGGTTTGGGTGCGAGCGGGGTCACGGTATTTGGGGCACCGGTCTTCTTGTCTTTTTCTATGGCTTCGTATTCGATGGCCGTTTCCAGTAGGGTCGTGATGGTGGGGCAGTCCTTGCGGCGAATATACTGCCGATATTCGGGAAGTAGATTTCGGTGAATTAGCTCAAGCTGTCGGTCCTGGGGAAGTTGGCCGTGGCGTCGGATCAGTGTTTGGATGCCGATGAGATACTCGCCGGCTCGTTCTCCGGGCTTCTGTTTCCGTTGTAGGATTGCTTCTTCCAAGTCGTACTGGCTGATGGTCGGTATGTAAAACAAGCGGAAGCTTTTCTCGAAGTCTGCCCATGATGCCCATGCGGTGCGGTTGCTCCGATGCCACAGGAGGGCCTGACCCTTTAATAATTCGGGGAGGCACCGAAGGAGTTGGTCGTCGGTGAGGCCATAACCTTCTTGGAGCTCGCATATTCGCTCTAGGAAGTCCCGGGCGTCTTTGGTGCCGTCGAAATGACAGCCCCATTTGCGCACGCGGTCCATGGCGTTGGTCATGGGTGTGAGTGTGGGGGCGGCATCGTGCTCGGTGACCTCGGTGGACGGTGAAGTGGGGCCGGTCGCGCTGCCGGACGGTGGATTTTCGTCGTCCTTGGTCATCGTATCGGTGGAGGCCAGGTACCGGCGGAGTCGGGCGCGCAGTTGTTCGAAATTTCCTTCGGTACTTTCGTTCGCTGCTTCTAGGGCCTCGATGAGTTCTTCCTTATTCAGGTGGTATAACCGGGTTAGTACTGAGCTCATTTGGGCTTCTTTCTATTGTTTTCGGGTCCCTGTTTGGGCGCCAAATTTGTAACGGTTGTTACTCCGGGGGACGAATTTAGGAGGATGTACTCAGTCGGTATGCCAGGGTTTGATGAAATCCTCTTGATTGCGATTTACTTCCTTTATTTTTAACTCCATAAGTATAACAGGTACATAATGTTCTACGTCTAGGCGAGAGAAGGGGGGGGTCGTCGTGATTCGGTTCTCTTCGGTTTTGCTTCACGAACTGGTGGAGGCCGGACAGTGTCTGGGCGACTTAGTTTCGGAGCAGTAAAGGGAAAGAGACCGGGCAACTTCCAGGCGTCTCGTTTCGGAGTGGTTGGAGGAAAGAGACCGGGCAACTTCCAGGCGTCTCTATTTCGGAACGGTAGGAGGAAAGAGACCGGGCAACTTCCAGGCGTCTCTGTTTCGGAATGGTAGGAGGAAAGAGACCGGGCAACTTCCAGGCGTCTCGTTTCGGAACGGTAGGAGGAAAGAGACCGGGCAACTTCCAGGCGTCTCGTTTCGGAACGGTAGGAGGAAAGAGACCGGGCAACTTCCAGGCGTCTCTATTTCGGAACGGTAGGAGGAAAGAGACCGGGCAACTTCCAGGCGTCTCGTTTCGGAACGGTAGGAGGAAAGAGACCGGGCAACTTCCAGGCGTCTCGTTTCGGAACGGTAGGAGGAAAAAGACCGGGCAACTTCCAGGCGTCTCTGTTTCGGAACGGTAGGAGGAAAGAGACCGGGCAACTTCCAGGCGTCTCTGTTTCGGAACGGTAGGAGGAAAGAGACCGGGCAACTTCCAGGCGTCTCGTTTCGGAACGGTAGGAGGAAAGAGACCGGGCAACTTCCAGGCGTCTCGTTTCGGAACGGTAGGAGGAAAGAGACCGGGCAACTTCCAGGCGTCTCGTTTCGGAACGGTAGGAGGAAAGAGACCGGGCAACTTCCAGGCGTCTCTATTTCGGAACGGTAGGAGGAAAGAGACCGGGCAACTTCCAGGCGTCTCTATAAGGCGGGTTTGGTATCGGGAGGTTTGGTCCCCACCTCGAGCTTGTCTGCCTTAACCGTATCGGGGCTTATATTCAGGTCCGTGGCAATTTTCAGCGGCGAGAAATCAAACACGCGATCTAGCGGCGCAGTGGGGAGTGAGCGATAGACAATTATCCCGTCGCGAGACCGGTGATATCCGGTATGATTCGGCCGCGGTTGCCTGGATGTTCGCCGTCTCACTCACTCCCGGGTGCGCCGCTGCGTGCTCGATCGCTCGCGCTGGGACGCTACGTCACACTTCTCTTCCATCTGATTTAATTTTCCCCAAACTGATTTCAGTTCATTTAATTCAATTTATCACACGAAGACTGAACATAAATGTTCTGGATTAAAACTTCCTCTCCTAGTCTTTACTTCACTCTTCCCAAATTAAATTCACTTCACTTATTCAGTTTACTCAAAATCAGATTTTGATTAACTAAAAGTCTACTTAAATAATAATTATTTTTAATATCTCGTGTTTTAAGCTTCCTTCACCTCTTTGTCTCCTTCGACCTCTCCTTAAGTCAAGTTACCTCTGAAATCACGGGAATGGCTCCTCGGCTTACACTTTCTTCCGTGACATAGCTCTTCCAGGTGTCTTCTTTAGATGCGCCGGAATCCCTTTTGGGATAGGATCTCCGTAGGATGCACGGCGCTGTTCCAGATTAAATAATCCCACGGGCCGACACTCGCGGACCGACTGAAATCGTTCTGTACGGTTCGACGGGACCGAGAAAGCAGAAACGGTGGTTTTTATGCGTCCACCGTGCTTTTCTTCCCGCCCTGCGCTTGGTATGGGCAGTAGCCAGCGTTATCGCGCCATCTAAACTAATTCTTATCGCGGGGAACGCTAGTTTACAAGCGTGTTGTACCATGGACGATTGAAAAACATGTTCCACGGAAGGATAACCAGATTCATCATCGGTAACTTAATTATTATATGAGACCACTTTTTTTTTTAATTGACCCAAATTATACCACGTGTCCTATACGTGGTATAATTTTTTTAATATTTTTGCTTTGTCTTTAAGATAAGCTAAACCTCATCGAAAAAGGGTGGTTATTGACAAAGATACAGCCATTTAAAGAAAACCTGGTAAAATCATACGACGTCTGTAGAGCGGACGGTCCGGTCAACCAATGCGTTACAAGAAATTATCTTCTTTTTCCAATGTAAACATACTTCAATATTTTGAAAAGAAATCTCGATTTTATTCTTTATATGTATTATTTTTTATAATCACCTAATGAATTTTATTGAATTTGCATTAAAAATATTTTTATCCCTTCAACTCGGCTCCCTTCAAGATTAAATCCTGAATGCACTATTGCTAAAATATAACACTTTCTAATGGAACTATTATCGCTATACTGTATGTAGTAAAAACTTTAGTAGTATTCAATTGAAGAGTACTAGTTTACTAGTAAGAACGATGTAACGTTATTGTTGGAAATAATTAATCAAGGGACAGTGAAGAATGTTACATCGTTAAAATCCTGAAGAATTCGAGTACCTGCTTAAGTGTAGAAAAGTGAATGTATGAAGAAGGAACCTATTCACAGTGTGGATTGAAGGAAATTATTAAATTCCTCCGTACTTTCTACTTTACCAATGTAATTATTTAAAGAAATCGATTATTACGTTCAATTACGTCACATGCTCCAAGTTCTGCCGGAATTGCAACAAGAAAGCCTTTGAAAATCACGGAGCTGCGGTCACAAGCATTAATCAACATTATTCGCTTACTTATCCACATCATTCTTGCAAATGCATCAGTCTCAATCGTCTACCACAAGACAAGTCACTAAACTGGAAATTCCTCTCCACCACTTATCAAAATTTCGACATCGACAATAAATTTCAGGCAATCAGCCGCGACCTACATAATTAATGTCAATCTATAGTTTATAGTTTATTTAGGGTAAAATTTTACAAAAGCATTGTGCTGTATCTTACACATTACGTCACAAAAAAGAAGAACCAAGTCTGCATTAATTTAACATAAACTGATGGTGTAATAACGTCGTATTATTCTTCTTCTTCTTCTTCTTCTTCTTCTTCTTATTATTATTATTACTATTACTATTATTATTATTATTATTATTATTATTCCCCTTTTCTCAGATTATTATTATTATTATTATTATTACTTTTTTTTGTTATTGTTATTATTTCTCGCCCGCACATGGACCAGAGAAGCGATGAGTACACTAACCGAGCCCAAAAGATCCCTGTCTTATATATAGCCCGCCAACAGAGTCCCAATATCGCGTCCCGTAATCTAACTCTTCATTTACCTCGAGTGGCCAGCGACGCACACCCAGGGGCCATTTACATAAAAGCAATGTACTGGGCCAGTTTCGAAATCCTGATCCGATTTCTCGGCCAACGAGAACCCTTGCGGCCAATCCGAATTGCATTTCGCAACGCCAACGATGTCCGAAACGCGTTTGAGAGCGTTTTGTCTGGACCAGGCGGTTACGAGAGCTCTTTAAATAAAAGCAAAGTGTTGTTACGTCGAATGAACCGTAGGCGATGGACAGATTCCATGCCCACGCGATGCGCCGACGATAAAGGATCCATTTCGTTGATTTATAAGGTCATGTTTGTCTTTTCGCGGGGGGAGAATTAATGCAGACTGGCGTCGGCGTGTTTTCACGCCGAGGGAGCTGCGCCCTGTGCTTTCAGCGCGTTTCCACGTTCATATTTCCTGGAAGGCATCGAAAGTGTTGGTAAAGAGTCCTCGAACAACAGCGTTTCTCGACAGCAGCGGCTGCTTAGGAGAGCCTGTCCGGCTTGAAGCGGCATTTTTTAAGACCTTGCGCCACTGAAAGGGTTAAGCCTATACAGCATACTTCGTTGCAGCTGTATTGCAGGAACGTTGCTGCAATATTCCGTTGTTGCAGGTTGCATTGCAATATTGTAGGAACGTTCCTGCAATATTGCCGTGCATTGTTGGAGTGGCAATGATCTTACAATATTGCAGTAATATTGCAAGAACGTTGCCGTGCAATCTTCCATTGGCAACGTTCCTACAATATTTCGGCAATATTGCGCGCAAATCGATGTGCAATGTTTCAGTGGCAACGACCCAGCAAAATTGCCTACATATTGCCGTGCAATACTGTAGTGGAAATATTATAGAAACAGTACAGCAATATTCTGATGCAACTATGACTTTGACGAAATTTGATATATGACGTCGAGTAGATTCTACAGCATGTTTCATTTAACTGGATATGCTAGAATTTCTCGTTGGCCGTTTTTATTGCCGTTTCGTTGCAGAATCATTGCCGGAACGTTGCAGGACTACGTGTTTGCAATGCTGCCGCAACATTGCAAAAATACACAGCTGCAATATAGCGAAGGCGGACATAGGACTGAACCTACAACGTCTCTGCAATGTTATGATGCAACATTACAATCTTGCACCGCAATATTGCAGAGATGTTGCTGCAATGTTATGGTGTTGTGTGGGAGGGGGAACCCCAATCGACTGGCGCAAATTTATATGACAAATTGTCACTTTTTTTTCGGAAAATGAGCAGGGAATACATTTCAAATTGTAAGGGTATCTTTTTATACTTATGAAAAAAAGAAAAAACATTCGTTAGCAAAACAATAATAATAATAATATTAATTCAACGAATTATTTATACAATTGCAGTATTTGATAATGTGGGTCCCCTAGGCTAACAAGCACCGGCCGCTCTTTCCGCGAAATATCATAAAATATTTTAATTTAAAAGAGTCGAGACAATTACAAAATTAATTCAATATGGCAACTCACATCTGAGTCATTACTAATTCGCTACATAAAAAAGTGAATAGTTTTGTAAGTTGTCGCAAACCCCTCTGTTTAAAACTTTCCCAATTTCTTTGACTCCAAATTTGTCGCTCCCCGAAATTTGATGCTCCCCAAAACTTACCGCACCCCCAAATTTGCCGCCCCTCAAAATCTGCCGTTTCCAAAAATTAGTCGCAGAAGGAAAAGTGGAGCACGTCAATAAGACTTTTGTGGTTCATTTATAAAACCTCTTTGTTTACAGTTATCAGAAGCTTCAGAGCCTAGGCCAGGTGTTTGAAATAAGAGAAACTTTCTTTATAGATGGAGTGAACGTTTGATACCTGTAATTGGTGATCAAGGAGCGTACTTCCGCCTCCGATGGATCCTCTGGCCTCTGACGAAGCTGTGACGGCAGCGATGCGTCCTAATTATTTTTCGAAGGACTCCCATTGGGACTCATAAACGAAATATAATAAATGGAATTTCCGATAAGTGTTAGTCTACGTAAGTTCCAGTGTAGCGTCGACAATTAGCATAAATTTACAATGATTTGCAAAAATTAGCATCGACCACGTTTTCACCGCCATTAGGGAAGCATAGTTTGGTAATTAGCCACCAATCAATTACAGGAAGACATCGTTGGAATTTATGCTCATAAACATGCTGGGTACGTTATGCGGTTTTTACGAGGCATCGGTAAAACATTTCGAAGGAAGAAAGGAATTTGAAGTGCAATGAAATAATAAAGAGACTCGGGGCCATAACATTTAAAATTGTTGAATGAAGTATAAGACTTTTTTCCAAAATTGTGCGTTCTTTTTCTGTACTGCTAACAATAAGATAACTTGGTCGTCAATATTCACTTGAATAAAATACCTTTCTGTATTTTGGTAATGCAATTCTGATGTGTTGTGCGGGTTAGTAGCGAAAGAGACAAGATTCGTTGGATACATTTGTTTATTAAAAAGGAAATGTACGTAATAAGGAATTATAATAATATTAATATAATATACAGTATAATATTAATACACATTAATACCATCCTACAAGGCTCTTCCAACCTCTGTAAAAAATTAATGGCCTGCAAGGAGTATCGACTATCAGTTCCCTCACACTGGCTGTCAGTATTCTGAAGTTGACTTCGCTGAAGTCCATGGTTCCCGTTGCTACCTTTTGATAACGATTCGTCAACACTACTAACTCTTCCATTCCCATGAACCAACTTCTCTTCACTTTCATACCGCTGGTGAATTGAAGAGTCTCGGGATTGCGGCTGATCACATACTGAAATGGGTAGAAAAGCCTGCAATGTATCTCTGAAGCGAGTATCTATGCTTAGATTTAAAGCTGAAGAACAATTTCTTAAACTCTGTCCTGAGTAGTTTCGATATTCACATTTTCTTGTATAATAGCAATTAGCTGGCTTGGCTTGTTGGTACAATTGACAAAGTAGTTTATTCCATCTTATAATTTTTGAGCATTAATGGAAGCAATTACTTTTTAAATTTTTACAATAGATTAATCAGAACACATATGGGGAGAAACTTATGTATTTTGCAATACATTCGAATTATTACCTGATTTATTGTAATAATATTGTTGGCGAAAAAGAAAAACTCGGGCGATGGGACTCGAACTGACGATTTTCCGACCTCTTTTCCGAACTCTACATACAAATACTGAAATTGACTGGGAGCCTCCTATGTGCTAAAGTAATATAGTAAGGAGAGTTCAAACTCAAATTTGAGTTTGGGGGATTCAAAGTCAAATTCGGATATCCCCTTCCTTAAAACCCAAATTTGGATTTCTCCCTTCTCAGAACTCAAATTTGAATTTCCATTTCCTTAAAACTCATATTTAGATTTTTCCCTTCTCAAAATACAAATTTAGGCTTCCCCCCCTCAAAACTCAACTTTGGATTTCCCCCTCTGTAAAACTCAAATTTAGATCTCTCCCTCCTCAAAACTCAAATTTGAATTTACTCCTCCACGAAACTCAAATTTCGATTTCCCATCTTTAAAAATCAAATTTGTATTTCCCCATCTTTAAAACTCAAATTTGCATTTCCCCTTCCTTAAAACTCAAATTTCGATTTCTCCCTTCTCAAAACTCAAATTTAGATTTCCCCCACCTCATAACTCAACTTTGGATTTCTCCTTCTGTAATACTCAAATTTGGATTTCCCCTTCCTTAAAACTCAAACTTGAATTTGACCTCCTAAAAATCCAAATTCGGATTTGCCTCTCCTCAAAACTCAAATTTTGATTTTCCACCTCAAATTTGAGTTTGTATCCTTACCCAAACTCAAGTTTGAGTTTGAACTCTCCCTACTCTTCCCAAACCTCGAACGCCTACAATGAAATTTGCATTTACCGAAAGTTAAGAAATTTGGAGTTGGTCACTTGTACGAACAAGCCAGCGAATTTTCAGTTCGGTAGAGCATCAATTTTTTAATCGCATGTATGAATCCGCAAGCTCAAGCAGAAGCTGGAAAAGTGAACGTGAATTCTGTGGTCGGAACGATGAACTAGTTTCGGGGTTTTGTGGGTGATCTAGTATGGAGGCTGGTGGCTTGCAAGCAAAGGTCTCCTAACGATTTTCTTTTTTTTCTCATTACTACTCAAGTACACTCGAACCAGTTCAGTTCAGTCTCAGACAATTTCTAGTTCTTTTTAGTAAGATTCAAAGGGAAACTACATTTGATATTATTTTGTTACTGAAAGTTCGTTTCTGTCTTCTGCCAATTATTATAATAATCGTGAATTCAGCGCAAGCTATTGTATTCACAGTTGCACTACTCACAATATTTTCTTTGTTGAGTGGCATAAATTCGTGCCAGCACCCGATCGCCGTGTTGTTCACCAATCCAAGGAAAAGGGTTCCCTCGTACGTCATCGCCTTCGCGCTCGATTGGGTGATTAAAACATCTTTATATCTACAATTCAACACAATATATCATTAAATTTTCATAAATGCCATAAAACTTTACGTTGAACATTCTAGAACCATTATATTTGAAAAACTTTCTACGATCCTCAGAATTTTTCCAAAATCTCTTAAACCTTGTAATTTGGCAAAGTTATGATACTTTTAATCTAAAAGTTTGAACAGATTATCGTAGTAATTACTCTTGGAACGGCAGGTCGTTGTTTCCCGCTGTACTGACGGCGTCCGTGGCAATGGAACCCATGTTGTGGGACGACATGGGACTAAAGTAGAGTGTTTCACTCATAGGGGACAAGGCCATTCCTACTGGACCGTCGTCTAAGGTAAAGCTCTGTCCCTCGATCGTGTAAGTCGTGGACGACAGTTGTGGATCGTACACCAGCGTACTCGAGGTAAATCGTCGAGTGGTGTTGGATGTCTGGTTGTAAACCAATAAGGCGTACCCCGCGACGTCTGCTATATACACCTGTCACAAAACACTATTTTGAGGCTGTGTACTATTTTCAGTTGCTACACACAGATTTAGGTTTGCTGTTAATGTTTATAGGGAGTTTAAAATAGAGTTGACGCGAATTGAATTCTATTTTGAGGGGATCCTCACAGATTTGGGTTGCTGTTAATATTTATAGGGAGTTTAAAATAGAGTGGACGCGAATTGAATTCTGTTTTGAGTCGATACTCATAGATATAGGATGCTGTTAATATTTATAGGGGGCTTAAAATAGGGTGGACGTATAGGCCATTCTATTTTGAGTGGATACAAACAGATTCGAGATGCTGTAAATGTTTATAGGGAGTTTAAAATAGAGTGGACGTGAATTGAATTCTGTTTTGAGTCGATACTCATAGATATAGGATGCTGTTAATATTTATAGGGGGCTTAAAATAGGGTGGACGTATAGGCCATTCTATTTTGAGTGGATACAAACAGATTCGAGATGCTGTAAATGTTTATAGGGAGTTTAAAATAGAGTGGACGCGAATTGAATTCTGTTTTGAGTCGATACACATAGATATAGGATGGCATCGTCATTTTTTGGGAATATGAGATGGAATGTGGGTAATACAGGCACTACCATTGAAACACTTTGTAAATATTAATTGAGAAATTCTTCATGCGTATTATAACCATTGACAGAGCTATAAAATCGAGTGAGATGCATTCGAGTATTATCATCTAAATCAGGGTTGACTAACTGGCGACTCACGAGCCGCCGGGGGCCCTTCCGCCTTGCTGCCACACTGAACGGCCCCTCTCCATATCGATCAGACTCTGACGATCGCAGTTGATTCCTACTTCTTTCCTTCTCTTTTCGACTGCGAACGTCAGAGCCTGGTCGGTATGGAGGGGGGCCGTTCAGCGTGGCAGCCAGGCGGAGGGGCCCCTGGCGGCTCCCGAGTCGCCAGTTAGTCAACCCAGATCTAATTAGTAGTACCTATATCGTCACAAACTTCTTTGTACTTAAAAACTTCACGTGACATTTATTTAAGATAGGAGAGTAGTACTTACGTAAGTCTTCTTACAACGATCTCCGAACGTTTGAACGATCGGGGTAACCAACAACCCTTTCCCACTCGTGGAATTTACTGCGACGTCATGCGGTATGGTCACCCTTTCTAATAATTCCCTGGTGAACAAGTCAAAGGAGAGAAGTTGTGCCGGACATACCGCTTCCTCGCCGATCATACCGGTGTCCAGTACCCACAATCTGTTGCAGCAGTCGATCTGAGAATAATGGCCAATGTAATTGAACTCATATTGACAGGAAATGATTTTACTAGCGTTCTTTTAGACTTAAGGGGGGAGTCTGGTGTAACTAGCTGAAAATCGAGGCTTTATTCGCGAATTTTTTTTAAAGAAAGTATTTAATCGATCTTTCTGAAACTTTTAGGACATTGTATTATCAGGATAAGGTAGCTAAAAAAAAAATTTTATTAAAAAAGAGCGCCAAATATCAAAGTTATAAGGGCTTATGCCCAGTCCGTTGGCGACGGAATTGTTCCACGGCGGGCAACGTAGCGTCTTTTGGTTTCATCTGACACCAAAAATCGAACAATTTTCGTTTAGTTTATGAGTGTACGCACAAATCTTGAAAAAAGTTCCCCTTTTCCAACAAAATTTTGCCTTAAATGTGTAAAAAAAAAGTTATTTATTTAAACAATATCATTATACCAATAGCTACGATCTGTGAAGAAAATATTTACAAATATCCGTGCACAAGGCCAAATCGATTGGTTGAATATTTTTGGAGTTACATTGCCCGCAAATTGCAAAACTGTCGTTTCGAGAAAAACACATTTCAAGTTTTTTGGTAACCTGGCGTTCCGTAGCAAAACTGGCTATACCCGCTTTAATTTTTCGAATTTCGTTTTGCGGCTTTGGGCGCGTATTATCGTGATATTTAACTATTAATTTATGCAAAAAAATCGTCTTTTTGGACCCGCTACACTAGACTCCCCCCTTAATAATGGATAACGAAGGAAGGCATCTGTGGGGGAAAATAATATCGCGTTCAAAGCAACAACCAAAACCGAATAAACCCAGATCCAATAGAATCGTAGCAAACCAACCCAAATTCAATAAAATCGACAAATTATGAAACCAAACGGAAGCCTCCACCTGCACTTTCCATCACCATCCCCCTTACTCAATGACATTCCCAAATTATTCTTACCGCGACTCTATAAACACTCGTGATACCAGTACAGTCCGTTTTAGTCCAACTCCAATCAGGATAGGGTTCAAGAAGAGGACCACCATCGCCCATTTCCTCGGATATCACGTTCAAAGACGAAGGCACCCCTTCGTCCCTTATTACGGTGACAAACGTTAAACCTTGAAACAAAAAATAAATATCATAGGAACTCCCAAAAGAAGCCAACATTCAAAGAAGACACCGACACACTGTTATCACTAAATGCACCACCATCAATTCTTAGCAAGCACAGCACACTTTACCTCCCCAGTAGTCAACGTCTATGGGAACACATTTCGTGTGATTGTATTTGCCAGATTGAACGGCCTCCGTCCTCTGCGTTTCATTCTCGAAAAGGTAGTCTATATATTTCCATTCGTATTTCACTTTTAACGGATCGTCCCAAGACGGATCGTCCCAAGAAGCAGCCACTGACCTGCTCCCCAAGTGGACTGCGCCAATGCTCAGCGCCAGTAACCATGGCGTTAACATCTTTCTAAAGAAACGAAATATTTTTTAAGCCCAGCAGAATGGGAAGGACTGCGAATTATATAGAATGGTTCGAATAAAAATCGATTTATTCCCTTACAAGGTGCCCACGTGTTTTTATTCCCCGGGTGAAGAGTGAGGATCGATTGTTTCTTGGGTTTGAGTGCAAGGTGTAAGAAGGGTTTCAAGCAGAAGAGCAACTACAGGTGAATGCAAAATTACGACTGGTATTCTTGCATTAAATATGAGCTTTTGACCTTCCGAGGAACTGTTAAACAGATAACGGTAAAAGAAGGAGAGGGGTTAGTGATAAGGAAAGATTGTACAGGGAAAATTGAGCGTTTGAATACTCAGGGCCTACAGTTTGTTTTTACGTTATGCGCTAACCTTTCAGCACTGTTGGCACGTTTAAGGACAATTGATAAGGCCTGCGAATCTTACTATGTAATCGTCAACCTTCTTACGCCTATAAAAATTATGGCTACTCTAGAACAGGAATAACGATTTTATCAAAAAAATTTATTACTTCGAAGTATAACAAAATTTTGAAGAAATCGGAAATACTGGAAAATGGAAATTCATTCAATTTAAATGGGATTCCACTCCTGGAATTTCAATTTGCAATAAATTTCCCTTTATTGGAGAATTCGAATCAATGGTAATAAATGACTATAATAGAGGTATTTCTCAAATTCAAAATAAAATAGTAAAAAATTGTATTTGTATGAAATATTCTTTCACGTTTTATAAAAAAACACAAGATGTTTTTTTAAAGGTCGAATAGAATTTCAGATGTAAATGGGGGATTTATAAAAAATTGTGGGACATTTTGATTACCATTTAATTCGAATTCGAATTCTCTTCATTGTAAATTTGGAGAGTGGGAAACAAGGTAACCAGTGGGGGCAGTGGGAAGTGTTTGTTTACCCACCACCCATTGGTAATATTGCCTGTCAAACTGCACGGTGGGCCTCAGTGCCAAAGGTTAGTTTCGATAAAAGTGTCTGTAAACATTACGAAGTTAGATATTTTTTTATACATAGTGAAGTTGTTATATAACTGCCTATTATATTGAAAAAAAATGTATATTTCTCCTTTGTGGTTGCATTATTAAAATACAAATTATGTAATAAATTAATAAGTGAAATTCATTTTAATTATAGTACTTCCACGCTCTTTGTGCAGATAATGGAGAAATATTGAAAAAATGATGCTCTTTAACATTATTTTTCATTATTTATTTAATATTTGCACAATACTGCAAAAATATAGAATATTGAAAAATAGGGGATATTTAAAAAATATAGTCATAAAATTTTCCCATAGCTCTGTCAATTTTAAAAACACAGCAATGAAATTTAGAGGACCTAGGTATGTAGAAAAGAATGTGGAACCTAATTATGCGTTATATGTAAAAAGGGCCCGAGTGTCCTGAGGCCGTTCTTACATCCAACAGTACAAAATTATTCCTCTCTCCACAGAAGAAAGTTATAGATCCCCAGAGTCCAACGACGCCTAATCAACCGAAATATTACATAATGTTTAAACGCCGACGACGTCAGTACCCATGCTAAAACAAGTCACTTCATAACTTGAGTAAACATTTTCTAAAGCAGACAGTTGAGGATTATCATTTCTATATAGTAGGTCATGTTAGTGCTCTACAAACAAAACACAAATTAGACTATTCTTTCTAAAAAATTGTACCTTCTTCAGAGACATTTCTTTTTATTAAATTAATTGAATATTTTGTTAAGTTATTAAATGTTCAAGAAAAATATCAGTCTCCCATTTGTCACATAAATTATTCTTTTATTTGGAAACGTAAAAATTAAAGATGGGTAACAATAAATGGGGAAGTAGGAAAATTTTTATTTCATCTAGATACCATTATGTAAAGAAGTGCGCAAATTGTTGGAACGCTAAGAATGTCCCACTCGTAACGAGCGATACGCGCAGTTAAAAATGTATTATTAAGTATCACTTGCGTTCGTTGCAAAATATGTACAAGTTACAACGAAGTTTCAAATCGGTTACGCGGAAACGTTTTCAGTTTCACCTTTCTTGATTTAAATCGCTGATTTCGAAATATGACGCTACACCTGAAAATAATGCATCGCGTTCCTTTGAGCTAAAAGACGTATTATGCACAACACGCTTGCTTCGAAAGCGTCAATTAGATGCAAAGTTGCAGCAATGAATAGCATGCTAAATATATAACAAATTGCACCACAGTTGAAACAATTATTATTTATTTTATGGTCGATGGAAAGTTTCGAGTCTTTTAATTGCTTACCACTAAAATTGTGTCTTACATGTGTACAGTTTTTAATTGTAAATTTACGCCCCTGTGTATAAATATTTCATAATATATCAAGTTTGCCGGATGCTAACAATTGTCTCATTTGAAGGGAAAGGGGAAAAAAGGAATGTCCATTTTCAGTGATTCTGCGATGTGACGTATTTTGTTAGTGGCAATTGAGGCCACAGAACTGTTGAATCACAAAGGGTTATAAAATAGTCCACGTCACACAACGTTAAAGATTTGGTGTACCGGTTAAAAACAGGGAATGTCCACCTCCACTGCAACTAAACAAGGCGTGTCCCCACTCTTCCTACTTGCACTATGTATAGGGTAACTGTACCTAATATCGCCAGGCAAAAGTTAAATCGCTGCCAATTGAATAATAATTGATATTTTTGCATGCAGTTTGTTTCAAAGTAAAGAGAGATTATTCATCTTTCATGTAGCATAAGTTAGAATCGTTGAAACCTACAAAATTTTAATTAGGACTCAAGAAACGTAAGACATGCAAAAATCGGGTGCTGAAAAAAGTGTACCTAATATCGCCAACTCAAGAAATATTGATTAATTCATGTATATATGAGTTTTTAAGTCATTTTCACAGGTGATTTGATTATTTCTTGCACTATAAACGTATTTTTATCCATCTTTGATTTTATTTATATTAGAAAAACAGAAATTTACAAATATAGATTTTTAAAATATTTTATTTTCCACATTCCGATGTACATATTGGACAAATAAAGTTTATTTCGGTTGCTCGGCACATTTCGCAACCCCACCTGGAACAAACATTACATCGAAACCATTGTTCTCCGGTAGGCGGTATTCGGAACACCCATACTGCTAAAAGAAAAACAGTATTTTCATCACGGAACATATTTGAATCGATTTCATACCTTAAGTACATTATTAATCAGGTATTTCTAGTAGATAGTCTTATATTCATGGAATTATTAGACTTTTCTCCTTCGAATGGGATTTAAAATTGTGGAAGGCCAATAAATTTTTCCACTATCAAGATTCTCCAAAATCCTTCCCCTTTTGTAATCGTTGATCACATGACGCTGCAATTACAGCATGTCTTCCTACATATGGTTAGGCACGAATTTAGTGCATAACCGATAAATTTTACTGCTTACTTTGCAAGATACAGGGGATGGCGATATTAGGAACAGTGGCGATATTAGGTACAGTTACCCTATTTGATTAGTGTAAGCTTGTATTACGTCAGGAGTCCTCGGACTCTATACACATCCTTGTTTTAATAATAATAAAAGTAAACATTTTTGTTACAGTATTCCAATTGAACGATATTAAAACAATGTAAAACAATCATCTTTTTGCTCAGTTCTTTTCTGATACCTAATTAGAGTATAAATTGTTCATATTTTGAACAATACAGTCATGTTCATTAAACTTGTTTCTTTACTGATGGACTACAGTATGCAAACTTGATTTTCTCAATGAAGCTGTTTGTTGACATTCCTTGTTTTTCCCCTTTTAAACCTCGTTCACATTACAGTATCTACTCGTTAGCAGCCCGTTTCTACAACGCGTTAGGCGCCCGGCAACTATCCCCACCATTTCTTGGAATCCTTCGGACGTGAGTGGGGGAACCCGGGAGCGAGCAAGAGGCTCTTTCGTTTCCTCTCGCTCGCTCATTGGGTCTTCTCACTCGCGCCAGTGGCCGCGCGGAATAGTGTCCAGTCGCGTTAGGAGCCCGCCACCAAATCCGTTCGTCGGGCTGCTAACGAGTAGATACTGCAGTCAAGTTGTGTTGTTGACTTCAAGTTTGTGTTCAGTAGTGCCTTCAAGTTACTTTCCAGATTACTTGAAGCAAGTAGATAACTAAAATGGCGTCAAAGGAGGTGGTTTCCTTCGTTATTCCATAAAATATCATATTTCTCATACATTTCTAAGAACTTAGAAATCTTGTCATTACTCTATCTATTCTTAGTCATTGTTTTATGATTATGACCTTACTTTTCAAAAACAATAGTCAACTTACTTGAAGTGACTTCAAATTCACACTTGTACATACGTTCACACGTATACCTTCACACAAGAAAAGTTAAAAGACTCTCAGGGGCGTCCGCAGACTTTTTTCAGATGGGGGGGGGGGGGGGCCCCCCCCCCTGTATAAAATATACCCCTCTTGCTTTTTTAACCCATTTTATAGTGCCAATTTAATTGAAAATTTAAAACCGAAATTTAAAAATATTCCCTTTTTCACTATAAACTTAATAAAGATCAGTTTTGAAAAATAAGCGATGTTTCTCAAAAGCCAGGGGGGGGGCAACTGCCCCCATTTGCCCCCCCCCCCCCCCCCCCCCGGACAGCCATGAGACTTCCTACTTCACTTGAAACTTGAAAGAAACTTGAAGGAATATTCCAAGTCAAGAGAATAACAAGTTCACATTGCTAAAGTAGTTTCAAATTTCACTCGACTAATGTGAACGATGCTTAAACCCTTCATTTGCTCTATCTCTATGCTAATGGCAACATTTGGAATTAGCTTAGTGGTTCCAATTTCTACGGGGAACGCGATTGTTCAACAAACGACGCGGCGAAGAATATTCTTCGACGCAATAGGCACATACTGGCAACGCAGGAATCCACACATTCATAAACGTATCAAACAAAATTGCTTATAAATATTAAATACTACTCTTCTAAATCTTAGGAATGTTGTTACAGCACCGCGAGCAGCGATAGAAACGAAAACACCTCTCCAATCGCAAACATAACTACCTCAGAAAAATACGACTACCATTATTCTTCCTCCATGTCTCCAGTTCCTGAATTTTCCTTCCAAAAATCCTTTGTTTTACGATAGAACACTATTTTAAATGTATATTTATAACTGTCCCAGAAAAATAGGACCTCCATTATTCCACGGTTCCATTTCTCCAATTCTTCAATTTTCTTTACATAAATACCGTGGTCTACGAGACAACATACTACAGTAAAAGTTGGATAACTGCACGAAATTCGGGACCGTAGGCATGCAGTTATCCAGCAGAGGTAAATATTCTCGACCTCCAAACTATTCGAGCCGAGCTCGGAGTTTGTTTACATTTTTTGTCGAGTGTAGAGAAGGACAGCGAGAGAAAGAGAAAGAGGGTCGACACTCGAGCTGAACAAAACAAACGCGTCGATGACACATTTGCTAATGCAACAAGAAAATTTTCCTATTTTTGATTTCTGGTGAACGCAACCTTTGCCAATGTATTTGTGAGGTTCCCCCATTTAAAAAAAGACCAAAAATTATATAATTCAAATCATATTTGCATATTTAATGAGTGATAATAATGTTGAATTCCGGGTGAGAAATGAAGTAAATATTATCCAAATTATGTCGTGTTTTGTCTTATTTTAATCAGAAAACCTCAGAAATACGTTAATAAAAGTTTCGTTAGAAAAAGATCAATAATAAAAAAGTTTTCTTCTTGCATTAGTATTGGCTCACGGATATTCGAGCTCGGATCAGGTTACACTACTCGACGCTCGCGACGGTCCAGCTTCATGGTGCGCCAGAGGAGTCCCCTCCCCCGGTGGTGGGGATGACTACCGCGCACTTACGCTGTAGATCGTTCCGTGCAGTCATCCAACTTTTACTGTAGTCATTTTTATATTAATATTTATAAATGTTCTAGGAAAATAGGACCCCATTTTTCCACAGTTCCATTATTTGTCCATTTTCCCATTCTTCAATTTTCCTTGCACAAATCCTTTCATCCACAATACAACACAGTAGTTTTTTTATATTTATAAATATCACAGAAAAATAGGATCCCATTTTTCCACAGTTCCATTATTTGTCGATTTGTCCAATTCTTCAATTTTCCTTCTATAAATCCATTTTCACATTCCCTTTACTTGAAATATTAAGTACCTAATTAAGCTCTAGATTCTGGGCGGCACCTTTGAAACCTGAGTAATCGTAGTTCCTGGATTACATTCTAGAATGGAACGACCCGAAATGATGGTGAAAGAGGGACGGTCTGTTGCTGAAGAAGGACTACCGCCAAAAGGGCGACGACCCCTCGTAATAGTAGTTGGAGAACTGCTCGCGGTGCCACAACTTTCATTTGGAGTAATGAGAAATGGCCCCACTGGCGTCTAAGGAAGTAACGTCGCAGCTGGTGCCACGGACCAGCTCGTTCACGAAGCCAGCTTGGATCCTAAAGTTGGTCTCGTTCGCATTCAGGGAACCGGACATATACCTTTGGAAGGAGGCAGTTAGCACCCACAGTTCCTGTTGTCCATTTTTTATCGTTATGATCTGTAATAAAGAATCGGTTTCTTGGTATTAGGAAAATTGCTGGGGGGTCTGTCCAATATTTATTTACGTATTTACTGAGTCAGTGCAGAAGTTTGTTCGCTTACTATTAGCTGATGTTAGGTGTACAAATTTTTTTTTGTTACTGCACCTACTTATACTTTTACCAGAAAACTAGCAAAAGATCATAGATAATACTCGGATTAAAAAAACATGTAATATATTTTCACTTTTAATAAAGTCTTTGGTTCAATAAAGCGAACGGACTTTTACGCTGAACTAATCACTTAGGAATATACAGGGTGTCCCAAAATTGTGGCACTTCCCGGAAGATACGATATCCTGATGCAAAAAGACATCGAAATGTCCTTTACCGTTTTGGGATCCGAGGCTTCGTTCTCGAGATATTAAGAGTGAAATATTAGCGGTGCAAGTTCCGGGGCGCGAGGTTTAAAGCCGAAACAGCTGAGCGCAGAGCAGTGACCGCTACTGCGCGCTCTGCTAATATTCAACTGTTAATATCTCGAGAACGAAGCCTCGGATCCCAAAACGGTAAAGGACATTTCGATGTCTTTTTGCATCAGGATATTGCATGTTTTGCAATTTTGCAATTTTGAGACAAACCGTGTGTATATCGATCTGCATAGTGGCTAGTAGATCTGCATACTAGCAAGATTGTCTATTATTTATTCAATTGATTTGCTTATCGGGGACGGACCCTACCTACGTCTCTCTATTTAGCGTTTACTATCTAGACTCTACCATCTATACAATATCTATCCACCTGCTTCATTAGTATTTTATTTATTTGAAATTTACGCAATTTATCGGTTTGTGTAAAGGTGAAAATCCACGATGAGACTAAAGTATCCTGTCTCACATGAGACTTGAATCTCATTAGACAATTATTTTATTACTTTATAATTATTTTATAATTATTAGTTTCATGAAATTAGACTCTGATCCGACAAGTTTCATAATATATTTTCGACAATCTCATCTCTCGTGACTATTTCCATTATTTACACTTAGTTGTTTCTAAGATTTTTGTCTCATAACAGGAAAGTCTCATGTAAAATCTCATCGTGGATTCAGACCTTAAGAGGAAACCAATCTATACAAGGTGTACCTGTTTATCGAGGGTCTATCTATGTATCTAGGATAAATTTACATGAGAAGAATGTATCTATCCTGGATGCAACTCCTTATGGAGGCTTCATCTACCTATGTAGTATTTATTTACCTACCTAGGGCTTAGAATCTATGGATTAAATAGCTGGAATCTATTTATCTGAGCTCCAATCACCTATCTAGGATACTTCTATCTGTGTAAGGTGTGTTTACATATCTGTCATGTACTGTACCTTTAACCCAGAAGGAAACTGCAAGGTTTCCTGGTTAGTAACCAGTACCTCGTTGTTGGGTCCACCATATTGAGGGTAATGCTTGCTGTTCCAGCAACCAATCGCCAGATCGGACAACAAGCCGAAGAAAAGGACACCATTACGATCCATGTCTTCCGCCGCTGACTGTGAGGACCTTTCCTTCGCGAATGGTACGAATGACCTTGCTGCTGCCTCAGAGTTGTTACCGAACAGACTGTAATTCCTGATACACGATATTATATAAACTTGATGGAATCACATCTTTAGACAGCTCCCATCAAAAGAAACGAAATTCAATATTTTCCAAAATTTTAAAAAATAATCCCATCTCGTGTGCAAGCCAATAATTCGAATATTATAGCATTCGAATATTCAAATATTCGAAGTTTATTCGTAGCATTGGAATACTTGTAAAATATTCGAATAGTCCCAGCCCTAGTGTTAATACCAACAACCCCTCACCTGATCACAGAGGTGAGCACCGATCCCTCGACCCTGCTAGCCAAAGAGTGGAAGTAAAGTGTCCTATCACCGTTGTGGATAGGGCCCAAAGCTAGTCCCAGAATCCCGTCCATCAGATCGAACGTGTCGCCCTTGATATTGAAAGTGCCATAGGGCGGATAAGGGTAGAACAGGTTGTTTTGGATCCTCCAGGACCGGGAGTGACGGAAATCGTAGACGAGCAACCCAAACCCAGTCACGTCCGCAATGTAGGCGAACGTGTCTTTGCCCCCGCGATCGTGGTCCCGTACATCGACAGCTACCGTGACGAACAAACTGTCCTCCTTGATCTGATCTCGAGGAAATCTGTAATGATGGATCCGCTGGTTCCTGTGCAGGGAAAACACGTGCAGCTGCGGCAGACAAACCATTTTGTCGCCCAACTTTCCCGCGTCCAGTACCCATAGGCGATCGCATTCGTCTATCTGAGAGAAAAAAGTTTTCAATAGATTATACAGGTGTGATGAGGAATAGGGGAAATATATAAAAGGGAGTTGAGAAGAGAGGGTGAGAAAGGAAGGAGAGCCGGGGAGATCTTTGATTAACCCTTTAACACTCTTTAACCGTTATTTCAAAATTGTGAATGATTTTCAAAAAACAAAAATTTTTGATTTATACATATATATATGTGGGTTGTATCTTGTTTTTTTTTTTAAATACTTACCTCTAGTCTCGGTTTTGAAATCTTTTATTCTTATTTTTATATCTTCTTTTTTAAATGTTTTTTTTTTAGAAGCCCTTACCTCTATTTTCCACAAGATGGCAACCTGATGTATTAATCCATAATAAATTTTTGAAAATTATCTTCGATTCCCCCAACCGAAAATATTGAAATCTACTTTACCAGCAGGAAAACTACGAATGGTTGCTAACAAAAGTGCGTAAAATGCTTTTAAAATGAGTGTTACATCGGTGCCAACACTGAAAGTTAAAAGGTTAAAGAATTTCTGGAAAATAGTAATGCGTCGATACTAAATCGCATGGTAGACCTCGAATCGAGTTTCCACTGTATTTAGAGAATTACTATTTATGTGGAGAGTGACTTTACCCATTTACTCTTGCTTGGTATATCTCTACATAACTTTCTTCTTTGCAACTTCTATTTTTTTTTTAATTACTTGTGAGGGTGATTGTGAAATGAAAGTAGTGTAAATCAAAAATCTAAAAAAATCGAATTCATCACTTCTTTTGTAATGAAAGGTGATGTAACACACAGTAAGTAAGTGTATGTGTTCAATCATTTCAGGTTTCTGACTTACACCACTTTCATAATTATCGGTACACTTGTTCTTTTTATTTCCGTCGTACAGTTTGTAGACTGATTCTATTCGCTCTGTGGGGAGGGCTGAAGTCTCCTCCCACTTTTTTGGTATTCTAGTTGGACATGCGCCTTGGAGACTTCACTCATGCTCGATAGAACTAGGGTAAAGGACCCAATTACTGGCAGCCAACCCAATTACTGTCACCTTAAGCTATTTTACTTAAACGTTTATTTATTCGTTATTTTAAGTAAAATAGCTTAAGGTGACGGTAATTGGGTTGACTGCCAGTAATTGGGTCCTTTACCCTATACATAGCTTTCTTGTGTATAACTTCCACTGTTTTATTCCAGAATTACTTGTACTTCCTGTTTCCAGTGTAACATACAAGGGAAGATCCCGAACCCGCAAATTCCAAAAATTCTGAAACTTTGTGGATATGTAGGGGATTTCCGTCTGATTACAACGCAATTTTTTCTGCCGCCCAAAATCACTTTAAGGGGGTGAAATTAACCCCTGAAGATTCGACTATTTTTCGAATTTCTGTTATAACTCGCGAACTGTAAGAGATAGAAAAAAAGTTTCCAGACCAAAGTTAGTACAAATTAGAAAAAAGTTATAAACAAAAATATAAATAATGTTTTATAAAATTCGGGTTTTCACGTGAAATCTGAACTGCATGTTTAAATAATTATGAAACAGCATGATCCATATTTTTTTCCCATAAAATTTCAACTTTTGTTGTATCGCTGAGTACATGTGTTCCTCGACAATTTTCCGACCTTGTATTATTGTTTAATTTTATTACAATGTGCAGCTAAATGCAAGAAATAATGTCATTAAGGGAGTAGACACGGGTAATGCAGCGCGCTGTGTACCGACACAATCTGGCCCGAAACATGAGTCTGGGAAATTACGTTGTTTGTCCTTATATGATCAGATTTCGGGCTGAGTGAGGTCTCATTCGAAAGAGAAAGCTTCAATGCAGCCCGCTCTGGTCATCGTTTCAGTCATAAAACTCTTTTAGTGACCTACAAATACTTGGGATCTGCGAGGATATTTTGTCGATTTTTTCTTTACTTTAGATACTCATATTATCAGATATCAATACAATCTCGTTAAGCCATGACCAGAGCGGGCTGCATTGAACCTTCCTCTTTCGAATGAGACCTCGTCCAGCCCAAAATCTCCACATATAAGGACAAACAACGTAATTTCCCAAACCCATGTTTCGGGCCAGATTGTGTCGGTGTATAGCGCGCTGCATTACCCGTGTCTACCCCCTTAAATTACAGTCTCTTATTCATAATCAACTTTCATCCCCACAGTATCACGATGTGTTTGCTTACGCATGGTATGAAAGTGTATACATTGTTGAGAAACCAAATCAATTTGAAAATCCAGTAGATTTCACTTTTTCACAACAAGGTTTCATATATCGACCTCGTTGTTCCATATGTAGCAATTATACTATCATACGATGTGCGTGGTGTAAGCAATATTTATGTTTTCAACATTTTTTAAAAGAGTTTCATCACCATGAAGAATAATTCATAATCACACAGGTGTTTTCAAAGTTATCTAACGATACTTAAATCGCTTATTAAACGCCTGCATTGTCTTGCTTGTTTGGGGAGCAAATAAGAGAAAAGTTTGATAATTATGTTAAAAATAAAAAGTTCGAATAGCGATAAGTTATATCTAACAGTTTCCCTTCTTTTCCTTTGCTTCCACCGGATATATTTACCCCATGTGTAATTAAAGATAAAAGTATATAAATTATCTTACTTTCTTACTACGCGTCGCGTATTATTTCCGAATAAATAGGTATTAGAAAAACATTCCTAGTCGTGCAGCTTAAGGCATGTTACAATGGGATCCAAAAGTTCTTCGACTGTCGTGGAGCATAGTTCCGCGATACAACAATAGTTTAAATTGTATAGAAAAAAAATGTATTGTGCTGTTTCATAATTATTTAAACATCCAGTTAAGATTTCACGTAAAACCCGAATTTTATAAAACATTATTCATATTTTTGTTTATAACTTTTTTCTAATTATTTAAACAATTGATAAAACCTTTACAATTTGGTAGATCTAATTGAAAGAAATAACTTTTGTCTCGAAACTTTTTTTCTATCTCTTACAGTTCGCGAGTTATAACAGAAAATCGAAAAGTAGCGGAATCTTCAGGGGTTAATTTCACCCCCTTAGAGTGATTTTGTGCGGCAAAAAAATTGCGTTGTAATCAGAAGGAAATCCACTACATATCCACAAAGTTTCAGAATTTTTTGAATTTTCGGGTTCGGGATGTTCCCGTGCTAGTTTATAAATTGATTCTACGGTACTTATAGTATTTGTTAGGTTTATTTTGAAATGAACATTAGTGTCCATGTCCAACTATTTAAATAGGGAACATTTAACTGCGGTTATCATGGAAATTATTTTCTTACAAGTACTCAGAACTATCGATTTAATGTACACTTTGTAAACAACACAATGGAGTGTCTTATCGCTCAGTTTTGTTGCCTATCAGGCGATGCTATATAGGGGTTCGCAAGTAAATCCCTTCATTGACGATACAGTAAAGATGAACAAATATGGAAATACCCGTGAGTAAGTACACGCGGGATAACAACAAGCTTTGTCTACGCCTGTTCAATGTTCTCTTTGATCCACAAGTTTTTCTCGACTGATTAATCATTTATCATTACGATACTCAGGGGCGGGTCAAGATCAAGACCGGATGAAGAAAGGGAGGCTAGAGGCTGCTGCGTTTTAAAACTTCCATTTATGTAAAATATAATTTAATTAAATTTTGTTTGCTGTTTTCCTTTTGAAATAATTAAAAATCGCAGTAAAAGGTTATTTTAATATATGTTTTTGTGGTTTGTATTTCAATATTATTTATTTATAAATCAATATTGTTCGTGATGATTGAATGTTGTTTAGTTTTATTTAGAATGAATTTCAATTTTTGAATATTTATGTATTTAATTGTATGTTTTATTACAAATATTTTTTGCATTCCCTTCACCCTCAATTTTCAATCAATGGGCCCCCGAAGGGTTGATAGCTTTGGGAAAAATTTTTTGGATTATCAAATTTGGGGAAGAGGCAAATTTTAGGGAGCGGAAAATTTTGGAGAGTGATGAATTTTGAGAAGGGGCAAATTTTGGGGAACGGAAAATTTTGAACGAAAGAAATTGGAAAAGGTTTAAACACAGAAGTCACAGAGGCTTGATGCAACTTTAAAAACAATTCACTCCTTTCTCATATAGCAAATTAGAAATAACTCATACGTCAACTGTCATATTGAATTATTTTTAAAATTGTCTCAACTCTTTCAAATTAAAATATTTTATGATATTTCTGGAAAGGGTCGGAACCCCTGATTATCCTAGGGCGCCAAATCTCCAAATCTGGCCCTGGTAACACTTGTCAAAACGTAATAAAACGGAGCATTACGTTCTTTAGAAATAAAAGTATTCAGAATAATGAATTCGAGGAATCCCCTGAACTCTAATGCTGTTGAATTTGAAAATTCAAAGTCTAAAGTGTGACAAGTTCCAAGAAGCTGTTTAACATCGTTAACGAGTTCTAAGAACAACACTTCTTGCCAGTTTAAACTTTTAACCACGCCACTTGTTTTAATACATCAGAAATGTTTAAGCATTTAACTTAAGGCGTTAAGACCCGAACCAGTAGCGTACCCTGAGGGGGTGGGGGCTGGCAAAGGAGCCTGGTACCCAACATGAAAAAGGAAATTAAAGATTTTTTTACATAAATAAATATTTATAGTCACCTAATGAATTTATTCACATGAGGTCACATGGGTTTCATGCACCCCAGCGCCATTTCTTACCACCCTAGTAGCATTTCTGGTTGGCCCACGGTATCCCCAAGTTGGGAATTAGTTAGCCATCAAAATGCCAACAATAAATGCTGCTAGGGCATTTTCGCAAATTTCGTATTTTTTAATCTTTTGAGTGGTAATTGTACGCTCTTAATACTGATACAATCATACTCTAATAGACTTTTTCTAGAAATATAAATTGATATATGTTGAAATTTGTATTTGACAAAATAATTGTGGATAAAAGCGATTTTTTTTATTAAAATTCATCAAATCTTTAAATTTTATTATTAAGATCTAAAAATTTACAGAAATATTGGCAAAGACATATTCTGGGGTGCGATACACTCCGTGTGACCACGAAGGGATAAATTGGCATTAAAAATCTTTTTATCCCTCCAACTCGGCTGCTCGCAAGATTAAATCCTGAGTGTGACACTGGTCCCCCCTATTGCCCTACTTAAATCTGAACCAAGGACATGTAAAATGTTTAAAGTCAGTGGCGGATTTAACCGAATAGCAGTCGCCGCACGGGCCCTATGCCCAAATGGCCCCCAGGGCCCCATCTTAAAAAAATTATGATTTTATCCAAACACTTTTGTTTCCCATAATTTTCATACCAGACGCGCGTAAATTTATTTTTAATTCTGTTATATATACAGGGTGGCCCAGAACGTTTACCACCTTGGCCTTTTCCCTTGAATCCGCCACTGCTTAAGCTCCAACGGAAACATTAAAATGATTGTTCGAAGTAAACAGTACCTTCATTCTGTAGACGCTGATGATGGAATCGCAGTTCCCTGGAGCATTGTAGCTCCAATTCGGATAAGGCGCGATTATGGGATTTTCATCCGCTGACACCCGGTCAGTGACATAGCCCAAGGTCACCGGCACACCGTCCTGAAACCTAGGAATTGCGACAAACACCGTCGAATGTTTGTCTTGGAAAAATAAAAAAAAAATATTCAGCTTATTCAACTCGTCAAATATGGATAACAGATTTTAAGATTAAACGTCTCGAGGTCGCTGAGGAAATAGAGCCAACATGCTGCAACTTTATGCTTCTTCGTGATTTTTCTGTCTTATTTTAGTAAAAATACTGTGCAACCCTTTTGAATATAATACAGATAGTTGAAATGAAAATATATGAATTCAGGTGGCTACAGATACTATAAAATAATTTTAAGGATTTATTATTAGGCTGGTAAAGTTTAGAATTCTTGAATACTATTGCTAAACCAAGTAACACTTAACAGAATGGAATTGAATTCTTCTTTTTCAATTCATATTTGTTACCATTTTAATTCCCATGACTTGAACATTTTTCAAACCTGAAATTTTCAGTTCTCGTAAGGAACCTACACCATGTGCGGGACACCTCTAGTCGCACCTCTTAACCATAGTCGCTGAACGCCTAACGGCGTTCAACGCACAGGCTGCGGGAATTGAGCGAACGTACATTATATATCGGCTACCATAATACCCAAAGGGTTAATATTAAAGTCATTACCACCATCATTGTGTCTAAGCAACACATGAACTATATTAATGATGAAATTAAACGATGAAACAAATTACATTGTGTTTTTGGAAAGTCGAAATTTTCGTGTTAATTCGATGAAGTCAAAATTAATACCTCCAGTGTAGACATCGACATCGATGGGTAAGGGTGCACCAGGTATGAAATCTCCCTTCTCAATGGCAAGCTGTCTGTCATGTTCATTTGGAAAAGCAAATTCCAATGCCTTCCACGAGTAGATGGTCTTTAGCTTCTCGTGGGTCAGCGAACTGGAAATCCCCAGAAGCAACAGGATTATCGAGCACAGCTGCCTCATCTCCAGCTTTAACACAAACAAAGTCGTTATCGAGTTAGAGTCACCTGCTGGCGCGAATAATTCGCCGATTTTCTGCTCGTTTGCTGGGAAAATCAATTTTTCAGTTACTCCTTATGACACAACTCCTGGCAATTATTCGAAATTACAAGCCTCGCACGATGTTTCCAATCGAACATGTTTATTTGTTAAACGTTGTTCCGTAACTGCTGGAAAAAATAAGTGTTGTCTGCTAATCGACTTGAATTTTAACAATTTGACTGGCCTCGGCGTTTGCATGCTCCGCACGTCTGCTCGTCTGCACGTCTGCACGTTCGCATTCCTTGGAAAGCATCGAGGTTTTTGCCCAGTGTCTCGGAATCTTCGAACATTTCAATTCTCGCGACAAACCTACACCGCGTGCGGAATTCCTCTAGTTGTATCTTTTAACCACAGTCGCTGAACGCCTATGGGCGTTCACCGCACAGACTATTGGGTTGGACCGAATGTCCACAATACTCAAAGGGTTGATATTGATCATCTTTGTGCCTAAGTTACGCTGAACTCTTGATATTCTTTTAGGCTCGACAAACTGAACTGGATGACTGAATAATTATTTAAATTGCCGTGGGAAGTCAGTGGAAAAAGTTATGTTTGTTTAAGTTAGACAAAATATTATTGAAATGTTTCTTTCTGAAATTCATCATGGCAAAGAAGTGTTTGAAGAATTATTATTGAGGATGAATAATTGTTTCAAACATTTACTGACTAATAAACGTCAGCATGTGACATTCAAATATTTATCAAAGAATGGCATTATGTTTACATTCTGCAAGTATGTGTTTCGCGTCTTTCCTCGATAAGGAACACATAAATTAACAACGAGGGACGTAAACGTCGACGTACAATAAATCGCAATGCGTCAAAAACATGTCAATACTTGTTTTATTACACATTCTTCAAAACAACCCCTTGTTATTATAATAAATTTAAATTAAAAATGCCCCAAATTTCGAGTACCTTTGTGTTGAAAGAAAAAAAGGAATCAATATTTTGAGAAATTCGAAAAATTATTTTTCTAAATTGATATGACATTTCACACAAGATGTGGAATAAAACTGAAAATTTAATAAAACTTTTAGGTTCCAAATTTGTATAATTTATCCAAATGTAATCAATTTCAATTTTCCATGCCTCACAAACCAATAATTGTGAAGAAATGAAATGAAATGAATGTTTTGCAAAGAAGTCAGTCATTTCTCTATTATACTCGCTTCCGATTACTTTTTCGCGCTTTCTAATTCAATCAATTCGAAGAATCAATGTAGATATCTTCTTATCTCAGAATCTTTCCAGGAAGAAATTAAAAATTTTACACTTTTCAATAGAGAATCGCTGTTTCTTCTAACGAGTAACGTAAAAAGAATATTAACTGTGACGATTTTTAAAAGTCACCTGAAACTTGTTGATATCCAGCAAAATGGCAACTTCCGGTTGTAAGGCGCGAAATTCCTGATACAAAGGGAGCGACTAGGTTTTCTTCGTTGATGGATCGTTAAAAATGGGCTCGATGTCCTTGTTGCTCGTTCTCTCGTGAAACTCAGAGCTTTTCTGTGTCACCAGCTCTTTCTTTCCTCCTCACTTTCACCGTTGCGGAAATGGCACGGATATGAATTTGTGGTCCTGATGGAAATTCACGATGATTCAGTGTTCACCACTTTTTGGGAGCACGGGCGATCTTCAAGAAAGACGAGGAAAGGAAATAGCGGATTGATCGTGGTAACACTCGCGTGGCAAGAGAAAACAGTTTCGTCCTCAAAGTCTAATTATGCAGATGAATTTATCTAAAATGTTGTACTTTACTGTAAGTATTCAAAATATGTGGGATAAATTTTTGGTGGCCTTTGGCGTGGGAAGGAAATTGTGTTTGGAAAACTATTTTGCAAATTTGGTAAAAGAAGAGAGAACTGAGAAGACTTCTCTTTTTACAATTTGATAATTACCATTTATAAAAATTGACGAAAAAAAACTTAAGAGGGCTTCAATTTACAAAACTTAAAATTAAAACTATTCTCATTTCCCAAATTTTTTGCAAAAATAGAAAACCAAAAAGATTCCCCTTCCCAACTTTAATCTCTGTGATTTAAAAAACCAAGTACAGAAGAAAAAATTATTAATCCCCGTGGAAAAACTTTGCTACAGGCTACAAGCAAAGAAAATAAAAAAAATTCTTATTAATGAAAATATTGGGTACGAAGAAAACGTCTATTTATCAAATATCCAACCCAAGTTAACGCTAAATCCTCGCCAACTTCGAACTATCGGACGACACTCAGTGATGAATTAAATCCACGTCGAACAGCAGACACGACGAGAACGCTGCGCTCGTGGTGGCGCTCGAGCACTGACTGAGGAGTCATTGCTAATCGAAGATCAACGATCCCCAGCGTCAATTACGCATTCTTCTCCGTGGTCGAGTCAGGTCGAGCAAGTTCCTACTAAATACCGTGGCCCCGTTGGTCACGGTCCACAGTGTCGCGGTACGTGTTCAAAAAGAAAAAATTAGAGTTTTGAAATTTTGTATTTCAATGCATAGAATTGATAGTAAACAGTCTTTCGATATAAGATCGTCATAATTTATTAACATAAATAACGGATTTAAGGTTAGTAATTACATTCAAAGTTAAATAACCAAACGCAAGCTGCCACTGACAGCGCGTAGGAAATATTTACCCATTGTATTTTTGTTGCATTTATAAATTCATTTCTTTCTTATTTCTTGAAAATAAGCAAAATCTATCCTTTTTCGTTTTAGTAATTACAAATTCTTGCATTTAAAGATATGGATACGTACCAGTGGCTCAAATTATTACTTTTTTTGTCGCATCTTCTAAATTCTGGAGAGAATTAAAAAAAAACGAAACATATCGGTTCTTTCATTTTTTTACTACAATTAGTTCTTTTTATGCTCCTTAATTTGGTATAAATTTTATCTGCCCCGTGTGCTCCCACATAAGAAAATATACACATAATAAAACGAAAAAACTTGACAAATCTGTGCTCGATTATTTGTTTTTATAAGACACCGAGCTTTGAATTCCTTCAGATTCAACTGATAGTGATGAATATGTATCATACGAATGAATAATTTAAAATTCATTATAAACACGAATTATTTAAAAAATGAATTTGATTGTTTTTATAATTTTATCATATGTTTGTTATTAATGTGTGTTTAAATGTATTTAAAAAATGTATATTTTATTTGTTTTACTTTTATTATGTTCAAAAATATATTTTAATGAATTATTTTATATTAAAAATTATTTTTTTTGTGTATAAATATGATTAACATATCAATTACATGTAAATAATTGTATCTTAATGGAAAATTGATTTTTGATTCTTTTTCCTATATACTCGTTACACTGTGCGGTCGCGGAACAGGTTTAGTAGGTTTGTGAGATTTCAACAAACCTGCCGTTTAACGTCGGTTCACGTTATTCTTCAAGTTCTTCCTGCAAAGGGATCCGGCACGCGTAAGAATACCAATTACGAAATCGCGTAATGGGTTTCTCTTAAGTACTTGGTGTTAGCATAAATTTTCTGTAAGACGAGGATAAGCCAGCGGTGACTCGAGGAATTTCCATCGATTCGACGTGAATTTCATTCTTTCCTTTTTTTAATGGGAAATTTTTGATGATGAATATTGGGATGATAATCGATTGAATATTGAGTGCTTCTTTCCACGTGGATATAATTGCAGAAATAGGTTTTGTAACTTTCGCGATTTGTGGTGCGTGGATCTTTGCTTGCGAAGCTAGAATTTTGAGTCATGTTTGTATATTTTACAAGTTCTAAATAGGATTTTTTAAATTAATGTGTTTGGTAGTAAGTTTAGGGTTCATTCGGATAATTTTTGGCAGATTTAATTATCATTTCTGCTTAAGGAAATGAGAATTTTCAAACGCAAATGGATTGTCAGCTGTAGTCTTTCATGTTCCAATTTTGATATAATATAGTACAATACTCTCTGTAGGAATGGTTTTGTAATTCTTTTGTGATTCGGGAGCCACGGAAAAAGGCTTCATGCCTTGGGATTCGAACCCACGATCTTGCGGATCCTCTGCGTTCTAGTTAGCCGTTTAACCAAATCCGCCAAAACCGATTTTCCTCTTATGGGGCTTCCTGGTCCCACATACAGTATGTACTCGTTAACAGCCCGACTAACGGGGCCGGCGGCGGGCTCCTAACGCGACTGGATACTATTCCGCGCGGTCACTGGCGCGAGTGAGAAAACCCAATGAGCGAGCGAGAGGCTTTTCCGTTTCCTCTCGCTCGCTCATTGGGTTTTCTCGCTCGCGCCAGTGGTTCCGGGGTTCCCCCACTCTCGTCCGAAGGATTCCAAGAAATGGTGGGGATAGCTGCCGGGCTCCTAACGCGTCGTAGAAACGGGCTGCTAAAGAGTAGATACTGTACATCTTCTTTTGTACTGTGGATAGTGATTTGTTACGAATTTTGAACACTATTTTTATTAGTTGTATTTTTCCACGTGGTACCATGTGGTTGTAAGGAAGATTCGTGAGTCATGTAAGAGTAGAATGTTTAAGGTAACTATAAATCGTGATTTCACATTTTGTGAATAGACATTTTCAGGACGAAATTTACTTGCTTCTTGCTTTAATTAACTAGTAGTTCAACTATATGTATATTATTATTAAGTTATTTTGAATATCACTGAATAATAAGTTGCATAGTGTTACGTTTTACAAATTTCCATCCTGAATTAGTGTTGACATCAGGATGACAAAGCCTCATATTTTTATCAAAGGTAATTTGTGAATGGTGATATGAATATTATCATCGTTTTGACACTAACACGAAGTTATTGTTTGCAATCAGTATCAGCAATCACAGTTGGCGCTTCTAAGGCCAGACGAGTGATTTATGCAATGATTGCATAAGTATCGATTGTGCAATTATACTTGTGTACGAAGGATTTATTGGAAACTTGACGAAGTTGCATGCAGTCATCGATAAGACGATAAATTTCCTGATTACGGATTCATTTCTCGAAACACCAAGATCCTGTTTACTGGTTTCCAATAATTTTCCAATGACTTAGACACTTCTTCGTGATAATTGAAAAGTGTATAACTCCTGGTCAAATAACTCTGCGCATTTTGTTGACAATTTTTAAATATCTTTATTGATACAAAACTCCCTAACAAAAATAAATGAGTATTTCGATTTTGCGCAGAATCTCGAAAGTCAGTCACATGTAAAACAGTGATGCTTCAGAGATATTTTTAGAAAAATGGCATTTTAACGTAGAGCTGTGAATGGAATCTTAAAAGTCACGAGGAAATTTATGTTTTTGAATTGCTCGTTTGCGACGATCTCGGTTGTATTCCATCTTCGATAAAAATAAAGAAACGAGTATAAATTGGCGAAAGAGAAGCAAATTTCGCAATAAATAGAGCAATACTATAAATATGGGTATGTTAAATACAATTGTACCTGCTGTACAATCGTTCAGATCTTGTTGAGCAATATCTAAACAACGCTAAACAGTGCTAAACGCTTTTCATATATTGTTACTTAAAAGCCAAACCATGATTGTATAGATAATAGTAATGGTTAATAGTGGTGCGATTTAATACTTTGTCTGATTCATTTTTAGATGATAGTATGATAGTACTATTATACAACTTCCAGGATTGTGTTCGTCGAATTTGTGTACTATTCTACTTTTTCTTTTGAACTCCTGAAATTTACTGTTCTGCTATTATTGCTCTGCTTTTACTCTAAATACTGTTTCTAATCTCAAAATTTACAAATTGACTATTATAATACTACTATTCTACTTCTATTCTCAGATTTCTGAAATTTACTATTCTACTTCTACTCTCAGGTTTTGCAAATTTCTCAGTCGACTATTACTATTCTACTTCAACTCTCAGATTTTTCAAATTTACTATTCTATTACTACTGTTTTACTTGTACTCTTAGATTCCTGAAATTTACTATTTTACTACTACTACCTACTCTGTTTCTGATCTCAAATTCTTCAGATTTACTATTCTACTTCTATTCCCAAATTTCTGAAATTTACTAGTCTACTTCTACTCTCAAATTCTTCAAATTTACAATTCTACTTTTACTCTCAGATTCTTCATACTTACTATTTCAGTTTTACTCCCAGATTTGGCAAATTTACCATTTCCCCTCCACGGTTAAATTCTACAAATTTACTATCATCCAACCAAATTTTGTCGCACATTTTCATCATGTTCACTACTATACAATCTTCCAAGGTAGTCTCACACCACCTTTAGTAACGTAGAGCTACGAACCAATGCATCACTATCAATACCAACCGCCAGTATAATCATTTATACACTCATGATTCACAACCAAGATGACCACCACAACGTAACTAAAAGCCTAGCGTATTATTATAATAATAGAGTGGGAAATGCCCTTGGCGGTAGGAATTAAGAGCTCCGGTCTTCAGTGGACGTTGCACGGGCATTAGCCTCATGATTCGAATGTTGATCTCCCGCGAGTTTACTTGTCGATTGAAGAATTTCTGGAACCTGCTCGACAGGATCCAAAAGTTACCATTGTCACGATCTGCCCATCGTATTTCAGCCACGAATTGAAGCTTCTCTGGGCTGTAAGCCAAGATCCTGAAACAGGAATACCTGTTATTCCTTTGGCTCCCATTTAGAACATAAACATAATTAAAACCGACTTGAAAAAAAAAATAAAATTGCACTAAAAACTAAAAAATAATTTTTTCCCTTATTTAAGCTACGACTCTTACATTTTTTAAGTCGGCGCCAAATTTACACAGTGCAAATGATGAGGCACCGACTTAAAAAATATGAGAGTCGTGGATTAAATAAGGGAAAATTTTTTTTTTACTTTATAGTGCAATTTTATTTTTTGAAGTCGGTTTTAATCTTTTTAATTTTTTTACCTCCTCCTTTTTGAAGTCGGTTAAAAAAAATAGTATTTAGTAGCGAAGCATTACTTTCCAATCTAAATATTTTGCGTGAATAGAAGAAATCAAAATATGAAGATTTTTATCATTTAAAGAAGGCCTTTTTACACCACACAGCCAACCAACTATATTGTAACTAAAAAGATACATTAATTCATATGCAAATTCTAAAGTGTACCTCTGCTGGTTGCTTTGAGGATGCCAAGCAGCGATCGCCGTTTCCGTCAGCGGCGAGAAGAGGATCGTGTCGTCACGAGGTTCAACGACCAACGCCAGACCTTGACTAGACTTTTTGCCCACCAAGGTCACAGGTAGCTGTTCCCCAAATGCTGGAGGGCCAGCTTGAAGCGCTGCAGTAGGCACGCTGAAGATACGGTCCGTTGCTAGTGGCTGATAATAAACCAAACCGAGTCTGGCAGAGAATGCCATCCCCACGACACCGTCCATTAATTCAAACATATCGCTGCCAATCTGGAAAGTGTGTTGAAAGTTGATTTACAATGATAAGTCACACTCGTGCTGCAGCTTATGTTCTATATATTGAAACAGACATTGATGTGTTGTTGAATTTAAGAAAAAAAATAAGTAGTTAGATCAGATTAATTAGTAACTAATTTAGTTATGTTTTTCTTTTATTCGAGTTAACTTTTGCACTTGCAAACTTTGGAATTTTGGTACAAGGTTTTTTAACTTTCTTTTCTTCCGGGATTTCTGGAAATATTTTTATAGTGCTTGTGGAGATTTTGGGAAAGTTTTTTAATTATAATTCTCTTAAGGTTCCCTTAGAATTTTCTTAAAATTTTCTTAGAATTTTCTTAGTATATTCTCAGAATTTTCTTTGAATATTCTCAGAATTTTCTTTGAATATTCATAACTGGAAAAATCCTTAAATAACCACAAGAAGTTTTTTACAATAATTATTCTCATTGCAAAGACGAAATTTTCCCCTGCACCTATTTCCTTCGACTTCCAGCGCGCGCAGCAAATCGTCTTACTTTGTTTCTCGACCGGACAATAAAACACAGCGTGCAAAATAGTTAACGCCAAGCACCAGTCATGGAATTCACCTCGGCTGCATGAGTAGTCATCGCGAAACGCGTGGCCGCAGAATTCTCGTTATTTACGAAGAAATTACGCGTACCTATTATTACACGAAGTTACAGTCAATTTTCCCGTTTTATTGCATACCGCATAATTTACTCTGCTCGTTAAGCACGCCTCTTCGGCGTTCATTATCTATAAATCTCAACGCCGACAAGTTACTGGCTCGACGATCTAATTGAATCATAAAATTCCAATATACATGTGTCAATTAAAAGAATTTAAATGATCGCGATCATTTCGCGCTTTGACTTAATGTTAATTAAATCTTACTCCATAATTTCACTTATATGCAGCTCAGAATAAATTTGTATATTAGAATCTGATCTCGTTATAAGGAAAAATCATTATCTGCAAGAAGTAAAACGAATAATGAATGATATAATATATAGTTTAATACTTAAGTGTTTATATTTTTGCCGCGTTAATTTAAAATGGCGTATCTGGTCAAAATGTGGTTCAGAGATAAATGACTTTAGTATTTTGTGTTATGCTATCCGTATTTTATATAAATCGGATTAGGTAAAGTATTAAATCTGGTGAGAAATGTATCTAAATATTTGTGACAAATCAGTAAAAAAGAACAGTGAAAAATTAACTATAGTTTCACCACTTGTTACTAATATTTGCAGTTATTTATTTATTTATTAACACTACTTCGAATTTCATTTAACAACTAGGATTGTTGAAAATAAATAAATTATTTTTGTCGTACTTGGCAGTAATTACTTGATTTAAGCCAAAGCTGCAGATACGCTCTTTGGATTGACACGGTAGATTTATAATTGTCTGTGTTAATTACCCTGTAAGTAGAGAAATCCGGATGAGGGTACATCGAAGCGTGGACCACGCGCCAGCTTCTGTCCCTGGCGCCGTCGAAAACCAATAAACCTTGAAGAATATTTCGAAATGACACATACGAAAAATATATTAGGTATTGGAAATTGGAAATTACTAACCGGGCCCAGCGGTGTCAGAGATATAAACGAACACGTCATCACAGGTGGTCGCTGAAACGTCGTCAATCACCAAGTTAGTCAGCAAAGTGTTGGGCCTCAGCACCTGGGAAGGCGAAAATAATCTTGCTACTTTTTCGTACGAAACACTTCTGTGACACCTTAACGGTGTTTTACTTGAATTCACTTGGCAGTTGCATGCGCGATTTAAAAATAGGTAGAGAAATATAAGAAATCTGTGATTATATTAATAACAAGGTCCACAATTTTCTATATTTTCATATTTATAATATTTTGAAATATTTAAGTTAATATTTATAATATATAAGTTTAAATATTGAATTTCAATTGGAGAATTATACTTTATATTGAGTTTAATCTGTATATTTTGATACTTTTAATATTAATAAGGGAACAAGTTTAGCAGTACCACTCATTACTGAAGAGGAAACCTCACAAAGATCGATTTTCACACGAACGCTTTTTCTATTATACAATTAACGCGTCACTGTTATTGCATTTCACTTTTAGGTATCCAACTCTAATTACGTACTACATACTGTATACGGTAGAGCGCGGTGGTTATTTCGGTATAAACATACGAATTATGACGAAGAGAAATCGTCGAGGGCGCGGTAGCTCAGTGGTAAGAGCAGTCGCTCGGAAACTAAAAGACCCGGGTTCGAATCCCGGCGCGGTAACCGAAATCGGCTGATATTTTTTCTTATAGAATATAAACAAGTCACCTAAAGCCTCGTTCATATTTAATCCAGTTGCTTGATATCAAGTCGTTTGAATTCAAGTAACTTGAAACTACTTTACCATTGTGAACCTATTATATTCACTTCACTTGAAAGTACTTGAAGTTTCAAGTGAAGTAGAGAAGAGATTCTTTCAACTTTACTTGCCTTGAAATACAACTTGACTAACGTGAACGAGGCTTAACCCATAATCCCAGAAAGGAACCAACCACCACCCCACCTCTCGAGGAAACGTGAACTGGCGAGCGAGCTGATTGGTCTGCAGATCGAACACCAGGATTTTCGGCGGGCAGATTGGCATGAAGTCATCGATCGAAGTCATCACTCCACTGTCTACGACCCAGAGTCTGTTACACCTGTCGATCTTGGATCTGTAGACGGAAATCAGTTTCGAGCAATTCAGATCGCCTTTGCCAGCCCCGTGCCAGTCCCAGGACGGATAGGCCTGCAGCTGGGGGCTGCTTTCCAGCGGGAGATTCCTCGGTATGTAGTTCAAGGTCGAGGGCACACCAGCCCGCAACCTTGGAACGCTAATGAAGATCCTGTCCCAGGCGATGTCGATCCCAGTGGGCACTATGTTCTCAGGACGATACTGGTTCATGAATTCTCGATCGTAAGGCAAAGCGAAGTCCATCAGTGGCCATTGCGCTACCGTCTGCAGCTGTTCTGCGTCGGTATAGACGCAGGCTACTCCTGCTAGGAGGAGGAAATGTGGGACCCTGTAATTTAGAATGATAATAATCATAGTCTTGTGTTTGTTACAGTATGCAAAGTGTAGAGGATTTCATGCGATAAATAGTGTTGGGAGAGGAGTGTTTAAAAAGTAATGGCCACTGCTTTCAGGGGTGAATCTACAGTTACACCTCTGGATCGGTGGACATTTGTAAAAAATACTTGCAAAATTGTTTATCACGTTGGAAATTAATTTTAAATTTCTTTTTACTACAGAATATTCTGCTTTAGGAATATATACTTAGGAGAGTGCTCGAGGACCCTTTAAGAAGTTTGCGAAGGGACATCTTTGAGGGTAAGTCTTCAGGATTGAGTTAGGTTAATTTACTTTTTTAGGTATCCAAAAAAGGGAAATGTCTGGAAATGGTTTTAACACGTTGAGCGCGGAGCCACTTTTGCTCGGCTTCCGTTCAGGCGGCAAATAGCGACGGTGACTCTGCAAAATGTTCGGTTACAACGTAGATACAGAATATAACAGTAATCATAGTTATAGTAGTTATATAACACACATCGCACTGTCAACCCCCAGGGCCTGACGCCGCCTGAACGGAAAGATCACTGTCAGACCCCACAGGCTGGCGTCGCGCTTAACGTGTTAATATTGGGAATGTGCCTCTCGTAAGGGAATGTTTAGGACATTTGTGGAGTTTGATGGTGGCATAGGTCCTCAGTGTTGCCAGATTGGGCGATTTATCGCCAATTGGGCTACTTTTGAAACAAAATTGCGACGGCTATTTTGAAGAAATCGCAAGTCGCAAATTGGGCGATTTTAAAGAAATCATTGGCGATTTCAAATTCTGGTACTATTTAGAAGAAATTCAGTGCAATTTAATATTTCAATACACGTTTCTCTGGGCTTGGTGATGAATATTTATTATGTTGGTAAATTGTATGTTTTAACATTTTATGTTGGTAGCCGAATTTGTGATTGGGTATGTATTTTCTTCCCCTAAATTACTAAAGAATTCTGATATTCCGTTTACGGTTATTTCATACATTTCATATTCATACATATAAAATAATAATGGGAAAATGGGCAAAATACAATAAAAAACACAAGAAAGAATGGGAACAGGAAGCTTCTTTTCGTGGTAAGTTTGTGATAAGTCAATTTATGTATTTTCATTGGGTATGTTAGATTGATATAAATTATTGTTTGCGAATGATTATAGTTTTATTTTTTTTTATTTTCGTTAAAAACACCTTCAATATTTTCTCACTGGGATTGGCAGCACTGTCGCAATTTTCGGCGATTTTGGGCGACTTTAGACGACTCGGTTGGCGACAACTCTTGTAAAAAATCTGGCAACACTGTAGGTCCTTACTCTTGTGTTAAGGATAGATCCAATTATTACTGCTGCTAGGTTTGTGTTGGATCTTGGTTAAATTTTGGGTTAGATTCCCATGAAGGTAAAACAAATCGGATGTGTGTGTTCATGCCTCACTACAAGGCCCATACAAGGCTCACTACAAGAACATGTGTGTGTTCATGCCTCACAACAGTTGATATAAAACATCCACTTTGTCCACTTTGGTTCATTAAGACCTTCAAAATACCTACTGACATTTAAAAGTACTGCTAAATTAGTTCTCCATATTCTTGACTTGTCAAGACACTGAACTGCACTAGAAATAAGGAGTCTGAACTGCGTGTAAAAGAATGAGTCTAATATAATAAATAGTGCGTATAATGTGATCCGCAAATGATCGATAAATCTGTGGGAATTTCAGTTGATTGATGAATCGATCGTCTTCTTTTGTTCCTCCGCAAACAATCACTTCTCTTGTAAGGTGTAAGCTTGTAATTGTCGCCCACAGTTTTCGCGAGACAATAGTATTTTTTCAACTTTTACTAACAAGAGCCCCGCGTCGTTCGATAGCTACGACTTGGTGGACAATTTCAATCTTGCGTGGTAAGATTACATGAATAGAGAAGCTAGTTACTCTGGCGCGAAGTAAATGACCGCGAAGATATGTTTAGAAAAAGTTTGACTTCGAAGGCGTGAACTTGATCTTGTACGCATCGGATGTTTCAGCCTTGCAGCTGCATAAATTACCAACGAGACGATTATGCAAATACGGGCTCGTGCCTTGGGCAGAGATATAATTTTCTCGTTTCTTCGCTTTGATGCGTGTAGAATGGTGATGAATGAACGAACACTGCTAGTGTAATAATGACGATTAATGACGGAGTACGTGACTCAGTACTTCTACCTTATTTCTCTATTTGCACGAGTGGAAAAGGAACTTATCTTGCCTAGTGAAGAAGAAGAATTCAAATGACGAGTTAACTCGTCTTAGCCAATTCAGAAGAATTTTCACATGACGAGTTAACTCGTCTTGACCAATTCAGAGGAATTTTCACATGACGAGTTAACTCGTCTTGACCAATCCAGAGAAATTTTCACATGACGAGTTAACTCGTCTTGATCATATCAGAGAAATTTTCACATGACGAGGTAACTCGTCGTGATCATTTCAGAGATTTTTTCACATGACGAGTTAACTCGTCTTGACCAATCCAGAGAAATTTTCACATGACGAGTTAACTCGTCTTGATCATATCAGAGAAATTTTCACATGACGAGTTAACTCGTCCTCTCCAATGGAAATGGATTTTCACATGACCAGGTAACTCGTCTTCCGTAGTTACCACGTTAATACCCAAGGATATCTTTGACTTGTGCCATAATTGAAGGACTCAATAAACGAAATGGGAAATGAAAAAAAACACAGAATGGGAATGTGTTATTGCAAAATCCTATTTGCTGCAACATGTCAAAGATTGTATACCAAATCAGCTCCCTAATCAATATTAATGCAACCCCATGCATATTATAAAATTGTAGCTGCTTATAAATTATTTCTTCTATATCCAATCACGTCGTATATTTATAAAGGCGTGGCTGGTGTAATGGCCTTTGACACTTTTCGTAAATTTCCATATTGCTCACGAGTATCTTTAATTGCAAGGACTACTTATTTCATCATATAATCTTATATCAGTGAGAAGTGGTTCGAAGTAGTGCACATTTTATAATCCGTAGTTTATAACAATTCATCTTCCTCGTAATGGAATCGATCGACGCAGAAATTGGAAAATGCTGAGATTTCTCGATCTAGCGGAGCATAAATCGCAGTTCGAATCTACGCAATCGGAAATTATCGATTGCAGAATTTCAACAAAGTCACGGTCTCAATTTCCCGCTCTGACAACTTTTTCCGACACGCAAGTGCAACGGGCCTCGAGTGTCGTTAATCCGTGCGTTACGCCATTCGAATAATTTGCATATTTGTGGTACAGATGCTTTCCTTTGCCTTTTGTCTCAAATTGATATAACTCGTCGATTTCCTGGATTTATTATCCTCAACTGTAAACTTTACTTCACGATATCCACCTCTTTTACAAACATCTCTCACTATTCCTTACTATAAAAAATACATTACTTAAAATATTAAATATTAATATACAGACATTCCTCATAAAATATCTCCTCAGGTATCTAAATCCCCATTTACCCTTAATCATTAAAAATGAGAATTCAAAAGCAGTAATCAACAAAATTTTAAATATTAATATTAAATATTAATACACAGACATTCTCATTATTCCAAAAGAAATCCAAACCACCGATACTAAAGTTCCCCAAAATAGGACCCACGTCAAGTTCGTGAAACAATATATAAAAAATTAAAGCAGCTAACCTCATGCTGTCCAAGAAGTCTTCGATTCGGTGCGTGAAAAAACAGTTCCTCCGATGAAAAAATGGGAAATGTCACAAGTATGAATTTTTACACAAAAGTCGATGAAAAAATGCGCGGAAAAATCGAGGGATAATCCTTCAAGGCGGTCGCTGAAGGATCCAACGTGCTCGCACAGGCAGCTCGAACTAGCACCAAGTCCGTTCAACGAGCGTGTGCCAAGTCCCGCTTGCTGAACACAGACTGATCTAATTTCCAAGCATCGACTCGGATCCTGGGTGTCTGAGAGACAGGGGGCAAGCTTACAGCAAAATGGACACATTGTGTAATCCCACGTTCGAATCACCTGTGTGTGCACCACCGACACACCAGCTCGATGAATAGTCTTTCATGACATTCAGATGCACACCTCCAAAGGTGGGTGTGTTTCCTCCAAAGGTTACCAAGAGGATCTTAAAATCAATCGACGCCTGGGAAGGTGCCTGGACTTGCTTAAATTTTAAAACCGAATCAATCGAATAGGTAGAGATTTTCTGATTAATTTTAGTGCCATGAGGACTGAAAATAGTTCAGTAGAAAGGTAATATTCTGATCCTAGAATTTCACCTTGATACGTCGAATCACTCGTTTCGTTATCAATTTAAATAACTGCATCTTGCACTTGCTGCAACCACTCTTATAAATAGGGAATTCAAAATAACTTCCACGTAGTTGAGCACCTTCATTTCCATATCACCAAACACAGCATACCTTTTAATTAATATTGTGTAAAACAATCTTCTTGGGATACTACACACTTTTATGCCCACAATGCAATTTTAGGGGACCTTCTTATCAAATCGCTCAAGAAATAGATGATGTTTAGGATTTTTTAAAAAGCAAAAACAATTTTTTAAAAGCACATTTTTTTTAAAAATCAAAACTTTTTATTTTTTAGAACAAAACTTCTTATGTTTGAAAAACAATTTTTTAAAGAAACTCTTCATTTTATATCATTGAATAACGTATAAATTAAGGCCACAGAGTTTTTTTACCACATATTGTATACTTTCTTTTTAAAAAAAAATAAATTCCCTTTCACAGATTTCGTGCAGTGAATTAAGAGGGGGAGGGCAAACCGCCACCCATCACTCTCTATTTCGTTTGCGCACGCGCGTTGAGGACGTCACTTTTACTCAACATATCTCCAAAACGCAATTGTCCTTCCTCAAATGCGTGAAACTAAAGAATTTCCTTGTTCTTGAAACATTTTAAGTTCATCTTGATACCGTGTTCACTGTATCGTGGTAAGTCTACGTGTTCACTTATGAAACATTAACGCTGCACGCGATGCGATTACAAGAAGCTTGGTATTAAGACGTTAGGACGCTGGATTAATAACGTTCTGACACGTCTGGTGGAAACGGTTTGGAAGAATGAAGGTAAACGCTCCGAAGTTCAGGACTTCGAAGTGGTAGCGCGCTCGATACGAATCACCGACCTGGAGAAAGTGATTTATGTACATAGCTGGAAACAAAGGCAAGCATTCGGGGTTCGTGGCTATTGGCCACGTGAAACGCCCACCTGGAACGCAGTTCCGAGATTCTTGTGCTGACCAACATGAGGATTTTAAATATAATTACTTCCAATTACGAAAACAAAGCTCCTCAGCAGAGATTTCATAAAGACGTATTATTTTTTATCTAATCTTCGTAGATCATTAAAAAGTATCCCATCATGTCTTGCATACGTTGATTTCTTATCGAATAGTCTAATTTGTTTTCTATTTAAGGTTATCCCTGTAGAAAACACTGGAAGTGCCAAAAAACAAATTCTATACTATAGTATTGACATTGGCACGTAAAATATTTTCCGATAAATGTTTTTTTTTAATTTTGGCTCTACAGTGTTTTCTACAAGGAGTCCTTAATTCCCTTACTTCACTTGTCAATTTTACTGCTCCTACACGACCCGTACAAAAGCATAGGCTTCAACGTAAAGCCGGTTTCAACGTAACGGATCCAATTTGTAGAATTTATAGTTTGGCGAATGTTTATAATGGCAGGTTAAATATTTTTGTACGGAATATCAATGTGTTTAGGTCTGAACAGCTTAGAGTTCTGTAAGGAAGGATACGATCATTTATTTTGTAGTTTACTTGTTTAGTTATATATTCAATTTTTGATTTTGCTATACTGTTCCTACCACTTAATTTTTATTTTGTTTTTGGTGTTTCCTCGATTTATAATCTCGTGCAATACTCGTAAAAGGAAATAAATGAATACATAAATTCAGTTGGATGGTTTGAAACGTCATATTATTACTAACAAGGGACACTGTGAAGGTGTCCGACGCAGAATATTTTTTCTTCTTGAGATATGTTGTTGAGCACAAAAATCTAAGAGACACGTATTTTTTTTATTTTTGTTCAATGTCAATTTTGAGGGGTGACACAGCCGCTCGAACTTCAAAACTCGACATTTCAAGAATTAAGCATTCTTGTCACTCGTGAACACCAAATTTCTAAAAAACTGTTACCTATATCTTAGACCCCCTTTACAGCTTCAGATTTTCCCAGCCCGTTACTTTCCGGCTCGCCATTTTTGCAATTCTTAACAATTAAAATACAGGGATTTATTTGAGATATTTGACGTTTATAGTGGTAGAATACTTCATTCGGTAAATGCCGATTTAAGTATCGAACTTTGAGAGGCTGTTTCACCTTTTAAAATTGAGATATTGTGCTTAACAACATATTCAAAGGAGCAAAATATCGACGCAGGACACCTCGATATTATCCCTTGTGATTACTGCAGAATACTATGGAATACTGCAGAATACTATACATTACTATACAATACTATAGGTTACAATAAATTGCTGTAGAATACTATAGATTACTATAAATAAAATTACTGTAGAATATATTATGGATTGCTATGCAATACTATAGAATCTATAGTTAATGTATAATAGTAATCCGTAGTAATTTATGTTATTCTATAGAATTCTACAGTAATTTATAGTAATTTATAGTACTTCATAGTAATCTATAGTATAGTAATTTATAGTACTTCATAGTAATCTATAGTATAGATTACTATGAAGTACTATAAATTACTGTAATATTCTGTAATAAATTACTGTAGTATTCTACAGTAATTTATAGTAATTTATAGTACTTCATAGTAATCTATACTATAGATTATACTTCATAGTAATCTATACTATAGATTATACTTCATAGTAATCTATACTATAGATTATACTTCATAGTAATCTATACTATAGATTATACTTCATAGTAATCTATACTATAGATTATACTTCATAGTAATCTATACTATAGATTTCTATGAAGTACTATAAATTACTATAAATTACTGTAGAATACTATAGAATAACATAAATTACTATGGATTACTATTATACATTAACTATAGATTCTATAGTATTGCATAGTAATCCATAATATATTCTACAGTAATTATATTTATAGTAATCTATAGTATTCTACAGCAATTTATAGTAACCTATAGTCTTGTATAGTAACCTATACTATTATACATTACCATAGATTACTATACGAGAATGCTATAGAACACTATAGAGTAGTATATGTAGAACACTATAGATTACTACTTAATACTGCAACACACTATACAATACCTACTACAAACCACTATATTCCACTATAGTTCGAAATAGTGTGTGTAATTTTTCTATATGTTTCTATAATTGTGTATAACTATACACAACTATAGAAATATATAGAAAAATTACGCACACCTACAGTAGCTACAAAAAAATTAGCACAATTGCCACTTTCTTACCATGAAAGATCGCTGCCCAACTCCAACGTGTTAACTAACCCACTGATAACAGCTTCTTCCCCGTCACACAATCTGACGACGAAAGTAAGCATCAACAGTCTCACCACACATAATCCGTTTTTCACTGCAGTAATTTGTTTCTTCACTAAACATTGTCTGCGTAGACAGTTTCTTCGACTTGCACATGAAATAGTTCGCTCGCGTTAAAATATAACTGTGATTTAAAATGCAAACATGAAACTGGTTTGTTCGAAGGTTACTGTTCTACTACACAGGCTGATAGTAAAAGTGCAAAGGACTCGGTTGAAAGCTTCAAAGGAACTCTGCTCACTGGATGCTTGAGACGTAACACTGTACAGACGAATATTGAAATGCAGATGATTCTAAGATGTTAGCAAGTGGAGTTGGAAGAATACGTGGATCGCCTGATTTGCAAAGTTTGGAAATTGAATTGGATTTAATTGAATTTTATTTGAAAAGGATTATAACCATTTTTTCTTTCGCTTTCATATTATAATTATCCTGGCTAGTGAAAGCAAGAAAATCTTTTAAACACATCACTGAATAGATCACTCCGATCCGTATCAAGAATTCTTAAAATAACATTCATGGAGATTCCATATGCTTTATCTAGAAAATAATCTCTTACACCTTAAAATTCCAAATCTGTCGGATCCTCAAAAATAAAGGAACGAAGTAAAAGAAATTGTGTATTGCGCCATCTTCGTGACCCACACCTGTGTTCACGAAACTGGCATTGACTGTTGCAAAAGAAAACAAAATGCTAAACTAAGCAGAAGTATAAGTATACCCATTGTGATCTCTCAGCTCTATTTAAATACTTGTTGGCAAGAGGTAAACAGCAGTTTATTCAGATTTGAAGTATAACGACGTTAGGGACACTTTAAGGGTAAAAGAAACGATAAATATGTTAGCGAATTTAACTACAGTGCCCGCGATGTGTATGGTCGCCAGTGGCATGTGAAAAAATGGCAATTGTGCGACGTACGGTAGCGGTAAATGTTATGTGGATATCCTTGATACGTAACCCCGATCGAAAGTCCCCGGAACTATAGACCGTGCCCACTTTTACTAATATACTCCTACGATTTTGGCCAACGGTTTAGAATTCTGCAATTCCGACATGGAGGAATACTGAAGACAAGTATCTTCTAAAGCACATTGATTTTCGTATATTTTATGGTCCACAAACGCTCATATCAGAGATGAGCAAAGGTTTTCTTTAAATACAAATTTCGAATAACGAATAAACGTTAAAAAAAATATTATTATTGAAGGTGAACTTAAACTAGAAATTGTACGTAAACTAGAACTTGAACTTGACCTAGAACTTGAATTTGAAAAACTGATTCGACGCTCAAGTTGAAAAACTCTACGAATAAAAAATTAACTTTATTCGCCGAATAATCTAAAGTTACAGTAACTTTTACCGTTATCTAAATAATATTTTACTTAGTTAATGCCCACCTTTGAGCTCGTATGCATTTGCTAACCCCCTAATCGGTTAAATCAACTGGACATCAACTTTTGTTTTTTTTTAAATTCAATTTTAAAAACATGCGATTAACTGCCCCGTAGTTAAACCCCCACTAAAAAGACAAATTATCAACACAATGAAAACCCTAAAAACGCTTAAAACAGGAAAAAACAAATCTCTTGCAAAGGCCTCACTCTCGGAGCCTGAAAAGAATCGGAGGACCAACTAGGTCGAGGGCAACGACGCTGCCCTTTGTAAACTACAAATGCGGGAAAAGGTTCTTCAGGTTCGCATCATATCGAGATCGAAGAAAATCATGAAGTGCCAGCCGGTCGTTAAGCAACACTTTGTTACAGATCTGTAACTACGCCCTGTTGATGAATAGAGCATTTTAGGCTTGCGCAAAGTAGGTACTTAGCAGTTGAGGTATCATGGGAATTGCCGTGCATAGATAGAATAGCGAGCAATCCCACGTAAAAACGGAAGTAACGAAACCTTTCCGTTTCCACTGGTCCGCGATTGATCGCGTGAAACAGGGTGGAATGTCGAGACAAGTGGCGTTGCTAAAGATAGTGGAGTGAGTTATAACCAAATTGGTCTATTAAGGGGTTAGGCCACCTTGGACGAAGCAAAATTGCAGCACATTTTCGGCATTTTTTTTAGGAAGATAATGAAATAAACAGGAAGATTAATATGAAGCCTGTTATTATACAACTCTTGCTAGAAAAAATCGTATTTTTTGTTCTTACAAAATGGCGGCGGTGGAACCATTATACGCAAGATCTTGAGGAGCGACGTTTTCCACGGTGTTCAATCTCACGGCTATACCGTTTGACTTAGAACAAAAAACCAAAAAGATTTGTTTTATGCATGCCTAAACCTATGGAAGTACGTAGCGGTTTTGCGATATCTTGAAAATATTCTTTGCAATTGACACTTTTATAAAAAAAATGCACTTTTTCTCCCCATGTTTACCATTTCGTGACAAATTAATATTTCTGGATTTCCCTGCGTACTTCCATAGGTTTAGGCATGCATAAAACAAATCTTTTTGGTTTTTTGTTCTAAGTCAAACGGTATAGCCGTGAGATTGAACACCGTGGAAAACGTCGCTCCTCAAGACTTTGCGAATCACGGCTCTACCGCCGCCATTTTGTAAGAACAAAAAATACGATTTTTTTCTGGCGAGAGTTGTGTAATAACAGACTTCATATTAAACTTCTTGTTTATTACATTATCTTCCTAAAAAAAATGCCGAAAATGTGCTGCAATTTTGTTCCGTGCAAGGTGGCCTAACCCTTTAAAGGTCCGCGCACACATATCCGTACCGTATCAGTTCCGTATCAGTTCCGTTCCGGCGTTCCAGTGGTAAGAAGAAGAGGGGCGTAGAGGGTCTCTTCTTCTTACTACTGGGACGCCGGAACGGAACTGATACGGAACTGATACGGTACGGATATGTGTGCGCGGACCTTAAGTGTGTGAAAAATGGGCAGTTTTTAGGAATTTTTCCTACCAAAATAAACGTTCTACATAGATACACAATAGACATGTATACTGCAGAAAATAATTTTTGCGATACCCTAAAGTAACTTTTTCTTACTGATTTAAAATTGTAATATAAATACTCCCCTTGCAAGTACGTGCTTTTTCTTTCTTTTATTAAAGAAAAACTTATTAAATATTTTTAATCTGGCCATTTTTAAAGTAATGCTAATCGTAACTTATCACTTTTAAGTGCCTTTTAAGTTGTTACGATTCCTAGAAGACCCGTCAACCAAAGTTTATTGAGTTAATAAACAGTATACCTACCTATATAGTTTAAGTTTAAGAAATTTGGCTCTCAAAAGAAATATCAATCGTTGTGCTGTTGATATTTGGCTCTGTTGACTCATGAGTTTGCCGACCACTGCATTAAGCGAATGATGAACATTACTTCAGTGACATTTTTACATAGTTTTTTTAATTGTTTTCAATCATACTTGCAGTTTTCGCATCTGTTCGCCGCAATGAAGTTCCTCACATTTGTCTTCATTGTTATAGCAACGTTTGCTATCGCTTCAAACGTCATTGCTGAAGAGGAGAAATGTACCAATGGGATGAGAAAGGTAAGTGCATTCTTATATTATTAAAAGTGTTGTAGGTATGGCGTTTCCGAATATGTTCAATGTTGTATGCTGATTATTTATTTATGTATTGTTTTAGTGTGAAAAGGGCATTAATGGGTGCGTGGAGGGTCTGATTAAATGCGGATCTGATTTGGACTTTTATGATATATCCTTTGTCGATAACATTAACGAAAAGTCCCCGCCATTGCCGATATAAATATGAAGTAACTTTTTTATTGATATAATTATATGAGCATTATCCTTGAGCACTAATGGATTCGAAATTATGAAAAAATAAACTTTTTAAACATTTTAAATCCCGAATTTTTAACAGTAAATACGTTCACTTCTGGAGACGGCCGTCATATAAATGTAAATAATTAGTATTAGAATAATGAAAAAAAATTTTACTTCCATACTACACATTGGGGTTGATTGTTAAGAAGTTGTTTATGTGAAAAAACAACAAAAATTTAATGATTTTATTCATGGTTTTCGACCTGTCAAAAAAATTGTTTTTTGTCGATTTACAAAAATGTCCTAAATTGTCTAAAAAAATTTTGTACCCATATAATCACTAAACATTCTAGTTTTAGAAAATCTAAACTCCAGCTGCGTCAACTTGCGACCTTGAGCAGAATTAAGGAAATTATGTACGCATAGCTCGGTTGATATGAGCTACGTGCGGTTCATATGGTACGGGCCTGAAGCGCTCGAAGCTCCTAGGCCGCCGCGGGGGCCAAGACGTGCGGTGGGAGAAAAGAGGCGTTGCCTCTGAAAATCGGCCGCCGCGTTCACTTAAATCCCAGGCCTGATTTAGGGTATCGAAAAGTTATTTTCTTCGGTATACATGTCTATTGTGTATCTACACACATAATTCTGGTTTTGGATATTTGTTTACAAATATTTTAACAACACGTTCACGCCGTTACGTTAAATAATGACGAATATTTACTGTGTTAGACGGTATTTTACGGTGTTTTGTGCGATCACTTTAAAAAAAATTCCTCCTTCACGGTTTCCATGATTGCGCCTGCTGTATCCATCCGAAATAAAAAAAGCTACTTCTATTCTATACAGTAAACTAATAAACTTGCCTTCATCGGCTTTACTTCAGTCATTAATTAATATCCAAGAAAATATGGTGACCCATTGAAGAAGAGACTTGCATTTAAATAACCAAATTTTTTACTTTGATCTGTTATAATCTGTTGTAAAACATGGAAATAGTGCTGATACTTTAATAATTTTAGTAGGGACGAGATAAAAATTTCTCGACAAATTTTATAATTTCTTATTTCTCATTTCTCGAGAAATTACAGTGTTTCTCGAGAATCTTCAGTGTAAGAAAATTATTATAAACCCCATTATAATAAATTTTTAATAAAATAAAAATTTATTTATAATAAAAATTTAGATAAATATTATCAACATTATTCCAAAAATATAAATTTTGGAATATATTTTAATTTCTTGAGAATATAATCTGATTTCTTATTTCTCGAGATGCGAAGAATATCAAGAAATCAGGAACACTCTATATACGTTACATATGTACATATACATACATTTTTACAGAATGAAAACAATCTTCATGAAAAAATGCCGGTCCTCTAAAGGTTAAACTTCGATTAAACTTTACGTGACATAAATAGCAAATACAGTACTAGACACATAGCAAAAAAGGTAAAGATATACCAATAGTAAGAAACTCAGGATATTGAGTTCACTTACGACAGTGACGGTAGACGACCAGTAGCAGTAATTACGAAAGGTCAGCCACGTGTCTCGCGCGCAGGATCATTCGGCTCTTTCCTTCGAATCAATGATTGCTCAATAGTTTGTTGAAATATAAAATCGCAGGTCGCACAATCGTGAGGTCAGCTTATAAAACGATTGGAATTTCGATATTTAGAAATTCAAGCGATGGTACAAAAATCGAAGCTGAAGGAAATGGTCCCTATCGTGATGTGGACCAATTTGCACTTGGCCATCAATTAAAATGCGAATTAAATGCAATAAGCTATATTTCTATACTATCCTAAATTGAGTTAGTCGCGGTGTCATTTACCCCTACGCATTACTACTTATCATTCTCAAATCACGTTCCATGCTGCTTTGATAAAAACGCACGATCATTATTACTAGACCAGAAAAGTAACGCGCCGTAAGAAGAAGTGGACCTGTTTCGACAGTGTCGCGATATTCGAACACCTTCGTTGCACAAACCCGCGGTGTTGGAGTTTAAACGCCTTCGCAGCCACTAGGGTTCGCGCAAGAATAGCGAGTAATTCAGCACGTACTTAAGGGGAACTGCAAGGTTGTTACGAGGCTTACGTAAAACTGCTGAACGCATTATTGATGTGTATTCAGGCCGAATTCATGTTTTCCTGGGTAAGTAACACTATTGCGCGTACCTGTGTCCGGCTTGGAAAGTTGGAGCGTAGCCGATCGACCGCGCATAGCATTGTCGTGCATATGTATGGCGCGTAAGCCGCGAGACCTTTCCCGGCACGTCGGTTCGGAATAGTTTCACCTGGGTGCATTTTTTTCTAAGTTTTAAGTTCTGGCTTCCTTTAGCTTTGGCGGAATAAGTATGGTAACGCGCCTCGGAGTGAAGTAAACTTAAAATAGCGGAAGTTTCTACGAAATTTTTTACGTGGGGGAACGATTTCACTTTTTGATTTCGAATACTAGGGAAATTCGCTTTAATTGCTATTAATGATTTAATTTCTATAAATGGCATTGGGCTAGACGAGTTAACTCGTCATCTAAGTATTCCTCTGCATTGCGTGTGGACGAGTTAACTCGACATCTGAAAATTCTTCTGCATGAAGCTAGACGAGTTAACTCGTCCTCTGTGAATTCATCTGTATTGGGCTAGACGAGTTAATTCGTCATCTAAGAATTCCTCTGCATTGCGTATGGACGAGTTAATTCGACATCTGAAAATTCCTCTGCATGAAACTAGACGAGTTAACTTGTCATATAAAACTTTCTCCGTATTAAGGAAGACGAGTTAACTTGTCATCTGCGAATTCATCCCCATTGGACTAGACGAGTTAACTCGTCATCTAAGAATTCCTCTGCATTGCGTATGGACGAGTTAACTCGACATCTGAAAATTCTTCTGCATGAAGCTAAACGAGTTAACTCGTCATATAAAACTTTCTCCGTATTAAGGAAGACGAGTTAACTCGTTATCTAAGAATTCCTCTGCATTGCGTATGGACGAGTTAACTCGACATCTGAAAATTCTTCTGCATGAAGCTAAACGAGATAACTCGTCATATAAAACTTTCTCCGTATTAAGGAAGACGAGTTAACTTGTCCTCTGTGAATTCATGTGCATTAGGCCAGACGAGTTAAATCGTCATCTAAGAATTCCTCTGCATTACGTATGAACGAGTTAATTCGACATCTGAAAATTCTTCTGCATGAAGCTAGACGAGTTAACTCGTCCTCTGTGAATTCATCTGTATTGGGCTAGACGAGTTAATTCGTCATCTAAGAATTCCTCTGCATTGCATATGGACGAGTGAACTCGACATTCGAAAATTCCTCTGCATTAAGCTAGACGAGTTAACTCGTCATATAAAACTTTCTCCGTATTAAGGAAGACGAGTTAACTCGTCATCTAAGAAATCCTCTACACTCACCAAGACGAGTCAATTCGTCATTTGGAAATTCATCTGCTCATAATGTGAAGTCATTTCTCATGTCCCCGAATAAACTATTGATTAACTAAAATCCATAAAGTAACAAGACCAACGTCAAAAAACAAACACATAACGTTAAACTATCAGTGACATTTGATCGTGTAAATGAAAAACGTGGTGTAATTAACCACCACGTAATCGACGCGGCACATCGAAAGTAATTAGTCTCGCCGCTCAGCTACATTGCGGAAAGCATCCCGGTTTGCAACCCCGTTGCATAAAATCGCTCGATGGTATCGTTTACACGCCAGTGGAAACATATCCAATTTACAAGACATAATCGTTCGCGTAATAGGCGCCATGTAAACCTCCCCGGCGATCGAGATTGCGAAAAATGCTTTGATAACGCGACACTGCCGGGTCACACTACGATTCCATCAAGGGTACAAAGTGGGTACACCGCACGCTCGAATACTTTTACCCTGAAAATCGCGTGTCGATCGCCACGGGTTTGCACGCACGCCTTTTGGTCCCTATCAGATTCCTTGGAGAAAGGTTTGCGGAAGGACACAAACGAGAAATGCTCGTGAATGTCTTGGATAGATAGCTACTTACTTAGTAGTATGAAATATCGAGTAGCAAGGAAATATTGTCACGAGTTTGCTTGTGAAGTTCCAGGAGGAAAAATGAAGACAGTCTGTGCTTCCAGGAGCACCAAATTTTAATAACTTCCTAGACTTTAAAAGTCTTTTATAGATTCTAAAACTTCTTGGGAACTGGGAATTATTGTGGACTCATTCAACAATTATTGATCATTGATATTGTAATGAGTATCGTATGCTACACAGTAAAATGAAATCTACTTCTTCATCAGATCCTCTATCCTGTTTAGGGATGACCCACAAAAACATTACACATTTTTACCGATGAACATTATCCACACGAATTTACTAACATGTCAGTAAGTTGGAAAAAAAATTTAGCCATGGCTTACAACGCTTCCGAAAAATTATGAATGATCAAATATTCCTCTTGCTCAACATTTAAAGCGAGAAATACCTATTCGATAATATCAAACTAACGACAGTATTATGTCACACTGTATCGACTTCAAAGTGACAAGAGAAAGTACCGCCATGTAAGAGTATTCTTATATTTCTTCTCCCCTTTTTGTTCCCCAATCGAAAAGTCACTCGGCTGGAACGAATCAACTGCGCCAAATTCGGAAGTAAAAAAACACTATTGCAAAAAAAGGACACGATCACGTTGTCGGACCATGTACGAATAATCCCATGCATTTCTTCGAGCTTCCGCCTTTCCACGGGCATCAAAATTAATTAGCATAATTAATCACTGATAGATTCGTTCGAGTGTTAATTAGAATATAAAACGTCTGAAGATATTAATTAACGTACAATAATTCCATATTACCAAATAGATTTAAAAATCTCTTCAACCATTCACAAACTCGGTCCTCCAGTAGTAATCACCGAAATTTAGTAGTACATATGAGGAATATAAATAACACATGTGTTTCTTAGTAAAAATAAAAATGTAATAGATATAATGGTAGCTTTTCTTAGTGCCAAAAGTTTATTTTAGCAAATATTGACTTGGTTATACGCCAAACGAAAATAATACATACATGAGTTTTTTTAGAAATCGTGCCCGCCAGCTTTGAAAATTCAGTCTTGAGAAAAATGCGTTTAAAATTTTAGATACTGTTTTATTTTTATTTAAATTTTTTTAAAATACTGCCTTAATATGTACAAATATAAACATAAAGTTATTTATCAATATAATTTAATGTTATCTCTTAAAAAAAATATTTTTTAGCCGCACTAGGGAAACCCTTTAAGGGGTTATTTCTAGTCAGCTTTCAAAAAAGAACGCGATTTTCGGGAATTTTTTGTGGAATATCTACTGTATATTTATTTACAACTATTCTCTTATTTTAAACGTATATATGCGGAGAAACTTTCAGTAATTTTATTATAAAAAAACATTACAAAATAAACGAATAACAGCCGTTCTCGCGGAAGCTGTGTTGATAAAGGCGTTGTGCGGTGAGTAGGGTAAAGGCAGGTAATATGGAACATCTGATTTCAAAAGCTTGTCAAAAGCAGGGGAATTTGTGTTTTTTAATAAAACGGACATGAGGGGAGGAAGGAACTAATGCATAATGATACTTACCTAGTCAAATGTAAAAAAATCCAATGGTTTTGCAGTTATAATAATAAAACTGAAAAGACTGAAAATCGTCCGTTCGAAAAAATGGGTCCTAATATGGAACACCTAGGAAATTTGTAAAGAAAACTTAAAAATCTTTACCTTTTTTTACTAAAACTGAAGATTTATTAAGTAGAAGATACAAATAAATAAATATACATCATTTTTGTAATTTATTCCTGCTTTCTGTGTGTCCTACACGTTGGGCACGTGAATAATACGTCGAAAGCTCCACATTGTTCGTGTGCCCACTGAAAGCAGCGAATACATTGGGTCTACTTTTCATTGCCATTATTTTTATAATTACCATCGTAAAGTGAGCATTCCGCATCATCGTCGTCATCGTCATTATCAACTTCATCTATGTTACTCGGTATGTTCCATATTACGTACACACATGTTCCGACAAGAAATTAAGAATTCTTCTAAGAAGAAAGTAACTTTATTAGTAAACTATTATTGAATAATCAAGACCACGCATATTTAATGATAAATTATATCAAGATAATACTTTGTAACATACCTTCGCTACAATATTGAACCGTTTGTTGCACTTTTCAGAAACTTTTACACCCCAGAAAAAATATAAACGTTTCTCTTTCAATGATAGATGCCCGACTGGTGCTCAATTGTCAGTATCATCGTCTATTGTGTCTAGGGATCTAATATACACGATTGCCTGCAGTGTTCGTTATTTCGTTATCCAAATATTACGAAGTTCCATATTACGTGCCGTTCCATATTACCTGCCTTTACCCTAAGTTTTCTCTGAGCTGGATCATCTAAAATTAAAAATTCAAAAACATTCCATTAATAAATAGTTCAATTGAGTAGATGAACGAAGGGTTTTTCAAAAATTTGATTTTTTACAAAATGGCGGCCGTTTAACTAAAAAACACGCTATTTCGATGCCTGAATTGTTCGTTTTTCGTTAATTAAAAATAGAGTTTCGGTTCAAATAAAAAATCCTTCGTTCATCTACTGAATTGAACTATTTGTTAATGGAATGTTTATGAATTTTTAATTTTAGATGATCCAGCTCAGAGAAAAATTGCTCACCGCACAACGCCTTTATCAAACACAGCTTCCGCGAGAACGGCTGATGTTTTTCTATAATAAAATTACTGAAAGTTTCTCCGCATATATACTTTTAAAATTAGAGAATAGTTGTAAATAAATATACAGTAGATATTCCACAAAAAATTCCCGAAAATCGCGGTTCTTTTTCGAAAGCTGACTAGACATAACCCCTTAAATCCTGTATAAAAGCAATCTCCAGTTTGTAAAATTCTTTCTGTTTTCGCACCTAGGATCCATCTATTAAAAATCTGCAGCAATGGCCCGTCTACAGTGCACAAGAGAAACCCGCGAAAGGTTAAGGTTTCCACTTAAAATAGAGCATCATAAATCCTCACGTCGGTGGAGCTACAATTACAAGTCCTCCAGTTCCAGTGGAACCAACAATAATTTTTTCCCTTCCATAGTAGGACACGTTTCGACAGCAGTGAACGCCCAACGACGTTGCAAAAGGCTAATTAAACGAAGCCGTAATCCTGGTAGAGCTCTTGCGTGACTCGCAGCAAGGAATTCCACGAACAAGTAGGCGCGCGATGTCAAACGATAAGAACATAAGCGATCCCATAACGCTTGGATTCGCGGATAATAAAAAATAAAAGAAAAATGTGCACTAGAAAAAATATTGCCGTTTTTAAGTCAGAACGATTTCTTTAAAATCACCTCCAAAGTTATTTTACCATTTTTGGCCTATCATCGCGAAGTTATCCCGAGATACCTACTGGGGTAAAGGACCCAATTACTGGCAGCCAACCCAATTACTGTCACCTTAAACTATTTTACTTAAAATAACGAATAAATAAACGTTTAAGTAAAATAGCTTAAGGTGACAATAATTGGGTTGGCTGCCAGTAATTGGGTCCTTTACCCTGTGTGTGGAATAATAATTATTGTGAAAAACGTCGCAAATTTATTGAAGTAATATTACAATCTTTTCTTTGCAATTTGGTAATTTAAATTAAAGACAGTGGAAATATTCGATCAGTATTAAATATTAATTTTTTTGGACAATAGTGTAAGTGTATTCATAAAATTTGGATTCGTGGCGAATACAGAAACGAAAGGAAAAGCGTTGACTAGAAATAGATTTGTTGATTAGGGAATAAGCAGGTGCTCGTATGTGAAGCGTGTAAATTTATTAATCAAGACGATGTTAGGTGAACACGGGACTACGTTGCGTAAAAACATTCTGATTTTATCGTGCTGTGTATTCACAATGAGAGCGCAGTTTCTACGCAGGATTTATTACACTCGATTTTCGCGTTCCGCCTGCTTTAAACGGTAATTAATACGAAAAGCATAAGGAGCGACCGGATTGAGTATTAGAAGGGTAATGGTATACGATTACACTTTCACTGGGATCTCGGATCGCAGGAACCAAATTTGATACTGAAGATCGATTTTCAGGGAACGTCACGGCTTTTCGATCGCGGAAACGTGATAACGTGGGGTGACAATGATATCTTGTTAATATTTTGTTACCACTTTTGGTGGAGAGAGAAAATTTCTACTGATTCAAGTGCGGTGGATTAGGGAACATGAAAATGGCGTTGCTGGTGTTAATTTTGTTGTGAATTTTGGGTGTGGAAGAATAGTCATTTGAGGGAGGGAGAATTGAAATGGGGGAGGGTGAAGATCTGGAGCTGGAGGGGTTAGTGGATTTATCTTCTGAGTCGAGTCAGAATCGAGTTAAAAGTGAACTTGAGTTGAACTTGAATGAGCGTTGAAACTCAATCAAGGTAAACTAGGGTTAAAGTTGAGTTTAACTTGAGTCAAAGTTAAAGTCCAGTCAAACTAGAGTCAAAGCTCAAATCAAGTTCATGCCAAAGTTAAGGGGAGGTTTCGGTCTAGAGCCCCAAAAAACAGATGATATTTAGGAATTAATTAAAGGAAAACTACTACATATAATTTAATGGGACTTTTTGCATTGTATTAAGGATGTCTTAAATTATGGAAATATATTTTTTGTTTTATAATTAATCATTGCAGACGGCCCTGGGGAGTCGTTAAATTCAAGGCGTTTAAAAATTCATCCAAATCGGTGGGACCTGTATCTCTAAAAGTTATTTTCTGATTCGACTGAAACCTTTCTTATTTTGAAGATTATTCTTCTAGCTAGGGGGGAAGTACAAAAAATTACAAAAATGACATTTTTTTAAAAAATAACGACACTTCAAGTTTGAAATCACTTTTCCCTGTATTTTCGTCCTTTCCACGCCTTTGAAAATGATAAATTTTCACTTTTTTGTAATTTTTTCTAGCCCCCCCCCCCTCCCCTAGTCAGAAGTATATTCTTCAAAATAAAAAAGTTTCAGTCGAATCGGATTATAACTTTTGGAGATACAGGTCCCACCGTTTTGAGAACACTATTTCGAGAAAAATGCGTTTAAAGTTTTACGTGAGCACCGAGTGGCCGGGTGTTACCCATGCATTTGCTGCTACTCAAATGCCTATAACTTCGTCAATTTTATGAATTTCAACAAATCCTTTTAAACACGTATTTCTGAAAGGTTGAACATTCGAAAAATTAAATAAAAAAAAATTGACTTTTAGACCGGAACCTCCTTTTAAGTAAAACTTGAGGCAACGTTAACGTCAAGCCAAACTCGAGTCAAAGTTAAGCCAAGTCAAATTGGAGTGAAAATGAAGCTAAAAATGAGAGTCAAGTCACAGTAGAAATACAATTTGAAGCATTCAATTATAAATATTTTATGTAAATCACAGAACGTAAGCGGTCACGCAGCGCAAAATTGTGTACAATCTTTAGAAACCATACTTTAACCATTATAAACTAAACATTCTACGAGAAGCTATCATAAAGAACCCATTTACAGCAGCAAACTCGCTTACCAAGTATTGCGCCCACAAAAACATGTCTAAAATCTATATAAAGTATCCTACGTGTTCTTTTTTTCTTCTACATATATCAACGTTCTACTGAATTATCGTTCGTTGAATTGAAACGAGATTGTTTCACGTAGCGAGCAATGCCAGCTAATCACGACAGAACGCTGTTGAACGGGTGATTGTAAGAGAGAAAGGTTCCTTTTTTCCCTGATAAAGTTCCCCTATGCCGTTGCAACGGAACTTTACGGGGTACTCAACCAACATCACGAAACGATTTGCATCTTGATTTATAGGCCTGGTCGGACACATTGGCGTAGAAGGCACGGCGTTCTCAAGACAAAATCGGCCGGGATACAATGTTCGATCGATGTATTGGTACCAGTGCTCTGAACTACTTTCCCACGTGTTCTGGCGCGACTAAAAAAGCAAGGATATTGGAACTTGAAATTTCCAAAAATGCCTATAGTCCTTGTTGCTGAATAGGTATGCTTTTGAACTCCATTGGGGGAAATGGGGAGGGGGTAGTGTATAATATGAGGACTTGGTTGAACTTGTTAAAGCCGCCATAATGATTATTAAAGTACTGGAATGCAACCACCCTGTCGTAGAGTGGACCGGATTTAAAATTGGTCCCCTTTTGGGTCTTCTTTTTAAGATATTGGAATGATATTTACGCCAAAAAATAGGAAAAAATTATTCCTTTCTAATAATGTAAAATTTTCTAATTGTTTCTAAGTATTGTTCTAAGTATTTTTTAATTGTTTCAACTTATTTGTGATAAAAAAATTTAATTCTGTTTATTTGGTACCTTATTTAATGCTCTTCACAATGGTCTAAGCAAAATGTTTGGGAAACTTTTTTATTTCAAGTTGGAAAGAAAATTATAATAATAATAATGAATTATACACCATTAGAAAGGAATAATTTTTTTCTATTTTTTGGCGTAAATTTCATTCCGATATCTTAAAAAGAAGACCCGAAAGGTGGCAAATTTTAAATCCGGCCCACTGTGTGTCGTTCATAAGTAGTAGGACACCTGCTGTATTGGTAGAAAATGTGATATTTGGTAGCTATTTAATATTTTTCACTGCTTTTATTTTCTGGTTCAAATTTAAAATCCCAAATAAAATAAAATTATTAGTTCTTCGATTTGGAAATGATTTACATAACTACTCCACACAGGGTGGGTGTTCTAATACTCGTGAACGGCAGTGTACGTTTCATCTACATTTTGATTAATTTTCCATTGGAAACGACTCCACTGTCCTTCGACTTCACCTCGACTTGACTTCAACTTGACTCAGACTTGACTTCGTTTTTAAATATACCTACCCCGATCTGATATCGACAAGTTTGTTCTCGCTTCAATTTGATTTCCCCTTGACTCCGCTTTGCTTCCAATTTTGAGTTCGGAAGAACTCCAACTTTCGCTTAATGGGGCCGTCTCAGTTTTGTTATTGTCCGTCTCACCGGGCGTTGAATGTGTGCGGACGGTCACACAAGCTAAGTTAAGCGTGTACGTATACGCGTGTAGTAAACAAACCGGTTCAACCGTCTTTCGTCCTGGAATCAGCCAGAAGGAAGTTTTTGCGGGTACAGTTACCTTCAGTAAACATCTGTGCAGGGTGGTCTGGTGTGTTTGAACGCTAATAAGCGCTGTACATTGAAATAATAATGAATTTATGAATCGAAAACTGACAGAATGAAGCTTCAAGGCTTCTCCGTCGGTGGCACTAATGGTGTACTGTAGCTACGTAGCACCAGCGTGACGTATAAATTAATTATTATTTCAACATACAGTGCTTATTAGCGTTCAAACGCACCAGACCACCCTGCACAGATGTTTATTGAAGGTAACTGTACCCGCAAAAACTTTCTTCTAGCCGATTCCAGGACGAAAGATGGTTGAAACGGTTTGTTTATTACACGCATGTACGCACACGCTTAACTTAGCTTGTGTGAGCGTCCGCACACATTCACGGCCCGGTGAGACGGCCCCCTTAACTCTAACCAAGAAGATTCAGGGAAACCGCAAGGTAGACAAATTACACAATTCCTCTTATACCTAGAAATTTATTTCACCACCTGTACACGCACCTCCCGCTCTACATAATACTAAGCGCTTGGTTGGCGCCGCACCCAACGGTGCCCTCCATGAAGTCAGGGAAATTGGACTCGAGCACGCGCATCCTGGACCTCTTGTAATCGGCGACGACGTGGGTAGCCAGCGAACACTGGCGGCTGGTATAGACCAGTTGGAAGTAGCGGGAATCGAAGGGAGTGCAGCTGCTGTCCCATCGGTACACGTCCGCCTCGCCCTCGTAGCGGAATAAGAGGGCGCTGCCATTGTCCGTACCCAAAATGACCATTTTGTTGGGTTTCAATCCAAGATCGTGGATACGCCCGTTCGCGGATCCATTGCGCAGGTGCTCTGTCCTGATAGAGAACATACGGCTGCCGCAAAGGTAGGTGAAGATCAAACAGGTGCTTCCGTCTGAACGACGTAGCAGGGCGAGGTACAAGACGTCTCGTCGGGCGCAACCCAAAGTGACAGCCTGAGGCAGGACGACACGATAGCCGCGACCTGAAGTGATATCGTAGACGAGGATGGCGCGCGTGGCAGCGTCGGACACGTAGATGAACACGCGACCGTCCTGGCTGTAGTCCGCCACCACGTACTGAAGACGGGACGTCGGGCTGGTTAGGCCAGTCAGATCCACTGTCTTCACCAGCTGTGGGAGAAATGAAGGGGGAGCGTGAGTAATGGGTGCGATTAGAAGGGGGAGCGTGCGAGATTATGGGCCCCACTGGGATGTTGAGCTGGGAAGGTGTCTGAGGGATTTGGTGATTGATTGTTGGATTGGTGAGTGATGGAGGCGTTGCTGGGGATGGTTTGTGGGTGGGTTCGAGGGGAATTGGAGGAGGGAGGGGATTGGATGAATGACGATGTGTGGATTAGGGTGGGGGATTAAAAGGAGAATGAATTTATGGATAGAGGGATAGAGGGATAGGACGGCTAGTCAGTATGCAGAGGATCCGCAAGATCGTGGGTTCGAGTCCCATCGGCCGAGGCCTTTTTCCGTGGCTCCCGGAATACATGGGTATTACAAAACCTATTTCTACAAATCTATGGAAGGCTAGAGGAATAGAAATACAGTATTGTCTCCGTATGTGCTCGGTTTGGTGCACACGATACGTGCTTGTCGCTATCCCCACCACTTCTGTCTCACTCTTGTCCGACGAAGGCGAGAGCGAGATGGAACGAGGGCGAGAGAGACACTGAAAGCGAGCGAGGACGGTACGAGACAGAAGATGTCTCTCGCTCCGTCTTTCGGGTGCCGTGACACTTGCGTGTGCGACGGGCATGCGCGATGGTCCCAAGCACTTACGGTGAGCACGGGAACTGCTTCGCAAAATATTGACGCAGGCCCGGCTCAAGTCTTTTTTGCGCCCTTTATTATAATACATTTATTTGAGATTATTTATAACTTTACTTCGAAAAATATTGCAAATGCTATGGCATTGTTGGCATTGTTGAAAATAAATTTTTAAATGAAATACTAAAAATTGTACTACAGCAGTTTTAAACTACAAGTAAAAATTAAGAGTAAGGACATCGATAAACTCAAATAAATGCAGAGCCGGATTTACCTTTGAAGGGGCCCTAGGCTGAATATTTGGTGGGCCCTTGGTTAAATGTAAAATATAAAATGAAGCTGATTTGATTTTTTTTATAATAATACTCGTATAAGCTAAATAAGAATTTAATTTCAGAATTAACATTGAATATCAAAACTAAACATGACATTAATATAAAGAAAATATTTAGAATAAGGGGCCCCCAGCTAAACGGGGCCCTAGGCTTCAGCCTTGTTAGCCTATAGGGTAAATCCAGCACTGAATAAATGTATTATAATAAAGGGCTCAATTGGACAAGTTCGTCTAGGGCGCAAAAAAGACTCGTGCCGTGCGTGGCTAACTGACCGTAGTGCGCATGCGTCGAGCAGTCACGATTCCATCCCGCGCGCACGCAAAACTGTCCGTCTCGCTCCCCCCTTCGGCCAGTAAGAAGCGAGAAATGAACACTCGAAATTAGGGATCTGTTCACGATAGGAGCTCAACGCCGGTCCCGACCAGCGAGCACATAGGGAGACAGTACTGTATAACGGAATAGACTGATAGAAAGTAATAAATATAATAGTAATAAACCAAGTAAAACGGTGCAGAGTAATGGCCAAAGAATCAGAGGCACCATTTCCTCTTTCTTAGATGGGAAGAATATAGTAAAACGACGAGAAACAAAAGAATCATGCAACGTACCTTCCCAGTGCTGACGTTGAATGCGAGGACCTTCGGCGGACATTTGCGCACAGGCTCCTCCAAAGTGTTCACCACACCGGTGTCCAGGACCCAAAGGATATTCTGAGGGTCCAAGTAAAGGTCCACTACGTTCTGGAGAGCGCTGCAGGTGCCCTCCTCTTGGAGGGACCAACAGGGATAGGGAGTCAGAGTTGCTTGGCAGCCTGTATTCAGCAGGGACACTTTGGCTAATGTTGCTGGGACGCCTGCTTTGTACCTGCGTGGTATACCAGGTCATACAAGATTGTGATAAGGGTATAGAATTGATTCTAAACGATGAAGAACGTTTCTGTAGTTTCTTAACACTCCAAATGGTGTTATACTGAAACTAGTGAATATTAATAATAAAAGTGTACCAAAATACACGTTAGTTGGTACTAAAATACTTTATACACTTCTAAGTAATAAATTTGTACAAAATATCAGCACTACCAAAGTGGTCTGAATTTCAAATAGATATATGTCATTTGAGTATCATTCTTCATCGTTTCGATCGTAACAAGAGTTCATCAATTTTACTAAATTTTAAGAAGCTTAAGGAACTTTAAATCTCATAAATTGCCAAAGATATGTCCGAGATGTGATTTGAAATGTAGTTCCAAAAGATACCACAAATGTTACAAAATAAAAGGAGAAAAATGTATGCTTAAGTTTGAAATAAAACATTCCAATATGACGTCAGCTGATCGAACATCAACCAATTCCAAACCATTTCCTTTCAGAATAACTTAATATTTAATTCAATCAAACCTAATGCAATCAATTTTTAACAAAGAAAAACGGTCACTTTACCCACCTTGGGAGGGCCACAATGGCATCATCGTTGAAAATGGCAGCCCTGCTGGCAATCACGTTCTTGGAGACGTATCTTCCACTGTTCTTGAACATGTTCTTTGTAGCTGTGCACGGCCACTCGAAGGATCCACCCGTCCACTGAACATCCCCGCTCAAAGGTACAAGTTCCTCTTGAGCCAGAGCCGAAGCGACGAAGACGGTGACGGCCACCGTCAACGTCACAAGAATCTTTAGCTTGGGAAACATTGTGTGCAAGTCCCTGAAGGAATTGTCGATCGAGCTCGACTGAACTGAAAAATCTTTACGATCGCACCAGTTATATACGAGGTTTAATGCCTCTGGAGTGACGAAACACTTGAGTTTGTCAAAATATTTATTGTTCCGCCGACATGCGCAAGCATTCCGTGCTTCGAAGTTCCTTAACATTTGTTTTACTTCTTGCGGACACGGAAGCTTTGTGGTAGCCCACGCATTTAATCATTTTTCAGAGTTTATCATTCTAATAAAATTTTCAGCGTCCTTTGACTATGTTGCTTCCTACAATTATCGAGGCATTGAGAGCAAAAATTGACGAACCCACATTGAAAAAAAATTAATATTTCCTATTTTGTATGATTAGTAGAGCTTAACTCCGTTTCGCAAAATATATGGTCCGTTTTTATTTTCAATGCCTCTCGTTAATTAAAATGTTCTATGTACCATTTTTTAATTTTGTAATCGTGTTGAAATATTTCGAGTCTCACACGTCTTTTACCTTTTATGTAAAGTTAGAAAACCCTACATGCTTCGTAGAGAACCAAGAACAGTCTAATGTACATATTTAACGTAATTGCTTTTCAGATGGTTAAAATATTTTATCTGAAACTTTTTAATTAATTGCTACGTTAATAATACATTATCTACCGTTATACCTATTAGAAAAAATTATATTCAACGGTTACGAAATAATGACCACATTTTTTAAATTAAACGAAGAGAAACAAGGACGGCACAAAGAAAATGGTAAAACTTCAGTTTTCTCGGTTTATTATAGCAGTACTACAAATTATAATTTTTTTCCTCTGGAAAGTCGTTCATTCTCGTTCCTCTCCTCTTTTAATTGTTTTGATTGTTTATTTATTCTACTCTACTTTCTGCAAATTTTCTTATTTTAGTTCTAGATTTTCTTATTTTAGTTGTAACTATGAAACATTTATCGTTTAAATTAATTGTGTATTTTGTGATATAATAAAGTCGTTAATATTGTTGCTGCCGTTACTCTTATCATCAGTCTTTTTGCTAGATTGGTCACGAGACGTAATGTATTTTTTTAAATTGGAATATTAGAATTATTATTAAGTTTAGCAGTCGCGGTACCTACTTTTTGTTAAATAAATTTGTAAAGTAAAATGAAGACAAAAGTGAGCTTGTGGAGATAGGAATTTCTTAGGTTGCAAAGTTCAGTGGAAGTCGTGCGAAGTTGGAGGATTTTCAAGACTGGAACTTCCTGAATCTCAAAATGTTTAGTAAACAACTGTCGTTGGTACTTTTCCTTGTTGCTTTCTAGACGTCATGCAGCCTTGTCCGAACGGAACTGTTGCGAAAAACGGAAGAAGATGTTACTTTATAAATACACAAAGTGTCTGCTATCAGGAGGTTATGGAATCGTCGATTCCCCTGCATATATAAGCATAAAGGCGAATTTACCAGTCATATCACCGAGCGTCTTCGCCCATCCGCATCGGAAAATCACGTGAGTTGTTTTTGATAATTACTTTGCACTTTCTATTACTCAATAGCAGTATTTCTAAGACCAATTTTTAGTTTTTTTCTGATGGATATTTAAGAATAAAAAACACCTTTAGTGATCGTAATTTATTAATGTATATATCGGAAATTACTGACTTCCAGCTCTGGAATTTACTACAAATTGGAATTATTTGAAAAATGAGAAGTATTAAAATTATTCAAAAAATTAGATCCTTAAGAATTCTCAGTAGCTTAAAAAACAGCTGCCTTTAAACTCAAAAGTAGAAGCCCACCAATTTCAATATACCCTACCATTTATTTTGACCAAAAGATAGAATCCTAATAAAAATGATAAATATAAAAAGAAATTATTTATTTATTTCAACCGGATCGAATCCTTAAGTCAAAAGTTTAAATAATTCTCAATAATTTAATTATTTATCAAAAATGTAATTAATTCCCAAGAATTTAATTAATTCTCCAGAATTTAATTAATTCTCCAAAACTTAATTAATTCTCCAAAATTTCATTACTTCTCAAGAATTTAATTAATTCTCACGAATTTAATTAATTCTCACATATTTAATTAATTCTCACGAATTTAATTAATTCTCACATATTTAATTAATTCTCACAAATTTAATTAATTCTTAAATATGATAATTTCCTTAAAGCAATTCATTTTTTGAAGAATTACAGTATTTAACTTCAATTTGATCAAATAGCTAGTTCAATTTTTTACGGAAAAACCTACAACATTCCCTCTCTGAATCTATCTCAAAACCAATTCTTATGACATTTCTCATCCGCAGTGGCCCACATTACTCTCTGCACCAAGTACCAGGATGAAGAGGTTGCTAAGTGTCATCCTCTGCTTGACGATCTCAGCGAGCCACCTCTGTCACGGTGACCAGGTGCTCCAGGACTTATCATTGACCTTGTCGGGGCACAGCCTGAATTGGCCCTGCCAGAGCACGAAGAACATCTATGAGACCAGCGGTCGTTACATCGCCAAGAATGTGATCGCCACGAGGACGCAGGTGTACAAGGACGAGGCGATCCTGGCGATGCCACGCTACAAACCAGGGGTGCCCTTCACCCTGGGCGTCGTTTCCTTGAAGACGCAAGACTGCGAGCCGAAAGTCTCTCCCTTCCCATGCTGGGCCATCCAGGAGGAGGGCAACTGCCAGGCCCTCCAGAGCGCCGTTGACATTGTTCTGGACATGCAGGACATCCTGTGGGTCCTCGACGTTGGCATCGTCAATACTTTGGAGCAACCTGTCAGAAGGTGTCCCCCCAAGGTGGTTGGAATCGACGTGAAGAGTGGGAAGGTAGGTCTGACTTTAATTCAATGATTTTAATCTCACGTAGAAGTGAATTGAATTCGAAGTGAATTAAATATGAAGCGCATTTAATTCGAAGTGAGTTTAATACGAAGCGAATTGAATTGGAAGCAAATTGAATTCGAAATGAATTGAATTCGAAACAAATTGAAGCCGAAATGAATTGAATTCGAAATTAATTGAATTCGAAATGAATTGAATTCGAAATGAATTGAATTCGAAATGAATTGAATTCGAAATGAATTGAATTCGAAATGAATTGAATTCGAAATGAATTGAATTCGAAATGAATTGAATTCGAAATTAGTTGAATTCGAAATTAATTGAATTCGAAATGAATTGAATTACAAGCGAATTTAATACGAAGCAAATTTAATTCGAATTGAATTTCGAAGTGAAGAGAATTCAATACGAAGCAAATTGAATTCGAAGTGAATTTCGAAGTGGAGGAAATTGAATTCAAAACGAATTGGATCTGAAGCGAATTGAATTCGAGGCGAATTTAATACGAAGTGAATTGAATTCGAGACGAATTTAATACGAAGTGAATTGAATTCGAGGCGAATTTAATACGAAGGGAATTCAATTCGAGGCGAATTTAATACGAAGTGAATTTAATTCGGAGAGAATTTAATACGAAGTAAATTGAATTCGAGGCGAATTTAATACGAAGTGAATTTAATTCAGAGAGAATTAAATTCCAAGTGAATTTAATTCAGAGAGAATTAAATTCCAAGTGAATTTAATTCAGAGAGAATTAAATTCCAAGTGAATTTAATTCAGAGAGAATTAAATTCCAAGTGAATTTAATAAATCCCAAAGAATCCCAATTACCACACCTGTCAGCAAATTCTGTACACGCCGACACAGTGATCCAATAACACGAATGCTTGTGATTGCAGGTGGTGAAGGTGATCGACCTGAGGTCCCTAGTGGACGTGTCCTCCCGCTTGCAATACATGGCCGTTGACTACGCAGAGGACGGCCAGGTCTACGTGTACATCTCCGACGCGGCCACGAGAGCCATCATCGTCTATAACGTCACCGCTGACACCGGCTACCGCGTCGTTCTTCCCCGTGCCGTCACGTGCGGCTCGGAGAAGAGGGACGCGCTCTACTTGGCGCTGATCAGGAAGAGCTCCGGCATCCAGGTGCTCTACTTCACCTACCTGGGCTCCAGCAGAGTCTTCGCCATCAAGACCAGCAACCTGAGGGCTGGCAACGCGAATGGCTCCGTAGTAGACCTTGGTCTCAAGAAGAATAAGATCGTCATCCTGGGCACTGACAACGCTGCCGCCATTTTCTTCAGGAACAAAGGTAAGAAGAGTGGAAGCCAGGAAACTTTTAGAAAAGAGTCTAACATAAACGCCACCTTTTCTCTCGTTCTAACCAAATCTCGAATTCCTGACACAGTAACCCAATAACACTCAAGCCATTTTCCATCACGGCTCAGACTATATCGCTCATGAAATCGGGCAACTTGAGCTACCCCTAAAATTGAGGAGTTAAAAAGGTAAATGTAAGTGTCAAAAATGAAACTTTTCAGAAGTTTCTTTTAAACCATAGCGATGTTGGTATTTATGATCTCAGTTCTATCTTTCAACAGCTCTAAATTATCCCAGCACTTACAGAAATTTTATTCGAGATCATTCGCATAAAATTTTTTTCAAATAATGCCCAACTCTGTTTAGATCTTTAGAATTTTCCATTTCTTTGGCACTTAAATCGTTCACGATTTCAACTCCTCAATTCTGTTTCTTTTAGCAATAAGATAAAATTTCTTTCGGAGCACTTGCACCAGCTTAACACTGGCGCAGTTTCTGAAGAAGTTAGGGGTGGCTTTCACTTCGTCCAGTGTAATTGACGGAACGTTTATGGTTTACAGGCGAGGCCGACGTCTACATGTGGAACACAGAGACACCGTTCGTCTCGGACAACTTCCTGCTGGTGCAGAAGGGCAGCGACTGCAGGCTGCCAACCGAGGTGGTTGCTGGGTACAAGGGGCTGATGTGGGTGATCGAGAGCAACTTCCAGGATTACATCGAGAACGCCGTCAGCTGTTCCGGCGCATCGGTGTCCCTTCATCCTCTGGTGAATTCCTGCGACGATCAGTACTGAGACATAAGACTGACGAAATGAACTGTGTTTCGGGCTGTGAATCCTCAGGTGCTGCTGTTTAACACTCTAAACTCTATGGTACAGGGTGTTTCAGGATTATTAGAACTGTAAGTGTCTGTAGGGACCATGATGGATCATAGATTTAATGTTAATGGAACTCTGATGAAAAGGAACTAAAAACAGGTGATAAAAATGAGTTACTCAATTGCAAGTGGTATTGCGGAAAACTGATGTCTATCGAGTTCACTTTGTAAAGGATTAATGAGAGATCTAGGAATAACTACGTCTTCGGTTTGATGTGCTAATTCTAATTTCTTTAGATCATAAAATCCACACCGAATATTGATTTTCTTGCGCGTAGATTTTGTTTCTGCTAAATTCTGTATTAAGCCAAAACGACGGGCGAACATGAAGGAACTCGATAGTACCACGAAAGAAATTCATTACCAAAGAAATGAGCACCTTTAGAATAGAATAGTTCAAGGACCCAGTCCATCATTTTCATGAGTTCTATTATGCAGTTGAGGTTCAATTTTGAAACACCCTAACGTTAGCATCTAACTCTCAAAATTATCAATATCACCGGTATTCAGAACCGACATACGAATTCTGAAAAGCAAATATTGTAGTGGAGGACGATCTAAGAGACTTTTCACACGAGACACTTTTATATGTCACATATTGTAGGATCAGGAGCATCCTTAAGAGCAGAGTTAGGCATTAACTAAGTAAAAATTATTTAAATAACGGATCAAATAAAAGTTACTTTAACTTTATTCGTTATTCTAGGTTTGGAAATCCTACGCACGACGAATAATTTTTTTAACTTTTATTCGTTATTCGAAATTTCTATTTAAATGAAAATTTTGCCCATCTCTGCTTAAAAGGGCGTCCGAAATAACGGACCTCGGCGGATCGACTTTGGTGGAGTCGGTTAGGCGACTGCCCAGTAAACCGAAGATCCGCAAGATCGCGGGTTCGAATCCCCGTCACCCGAGGTTCGTTTTTTTCCGTGGCTCCCTACAATTTTACACTCTCATATTTCGTGTCCCTTTTCCACAGTAGCGTTGTCTCTGTGAATTAAAAAATACTCCAATGAAAAATGTTGTCACGTTCGAAAAGCTCCTAGAATTCAAAAAGTAAAAATATCTAGCCATAAGAATTATTCTAACTCCTCCTCCAACAACTATATGTAATAAAACCCTCGATTTCTTCTCGCGAAGAACTCAACCTGGACAAATATCAACCAGTGTCAGACAGAAAATCTCGACGATCCTCTTCGATCGCAGATCGAGACGCTACGACTCGTGCAGTTTTACTGTTCAAACAGCAGTGTCGCTTACGTAAATAAAAAAATTCATTCTTAATAATTCCGTCTCGTTAATCCCCCTTCGCCTAGAAACTTCCTTACCAATTAATCACCCCTTCCTGTAACGTACAAGACAGCAGTTCGTAATTACGCTTTTTCCGCGGAGGAAAAGAAACGAGAACGCGAGGACGTTAAAGCTCGTAAACGTGTTGAGATAAGTGAAACTAAATGACAAATATACGGGTGAGTCGTGAAACGAAAAATGCTTGATAATTTGAAGGCAACTGTCTTCAAGCAACGTATAACTAAATCGTTAGTGGAGGCTCATAGTAAAGAAAGAACCTCAAAAGGTGCAATAAATTCTGCATTAAGGGGAGGTTCTGGTCTAAAAGTCGATTTTTTTTTTATTTAATTTAATACGTGTTTAAAAGGATTTGTTAAAATTCGTAAAATTCCCGAAATTATAGGCATTTGAGTAGCGGCAAATGCATTGGTAACACTCGGTTACTCGATACTAACGTAAAACTTTAAACGCGTTTTTCACAAAACAGTGTTCTCAAAACGGTGGGACCTGTATCTCCAAAAGTTATTATCCGATTCGACTGAAACTTTTTTATTTTGAAGAATATACTTCTGGCTAGGGAGGGAACTAAAAAAAATACAAAAAGTTGAAAATTTATAATTTTCAAAGGCGATGAAAGGACGCAAAATACAGGGAAAAGTGATTTCAAACTTGAAGTGTCGTTATTTTCTAAAAAATAATGTAATTTTTGTAATTTTGTTTAGTCCCCCCCCCCCCCCCCCCGGCCAAAAGAATAATCTTCAAAATAAAAAAGGTTTCAGTCGAATCGGATAATAACTTTTAAAAATACAGGTCCCACCGATTTGGATCATTTTTTTGACGCCTTGACTTTAACGACTCCCCAGGGCTGTCTGCAATGATTAATTATAAAACAAAAAATATATTTCTATAATTTAAGACATCCTTAATACAATGCAAAAAGTCCCATTAAATTATATATAGTAGTTTTCCTTTAATTAATTCCAAAATATCACCTATTTTTTTTGGCTCTAGACCAGAACCTCCCCTTAATTTGACAACGTCGTGTAATCTTAATTACCCTTGAAGGTTAAAGGCTACCATTTCACTTGACCGTTACATACAAGTGTTTAACCATCGGACAGTGCCATGAAACCAAACTAATCGCGATGTCAATTTCGTCCCTGATTCCGACAGCCATCTTTCACTCCAGCACCCTTTACGTAATAAACTCCGACGGCTTGCAACCTCGACCGAGCGCCACGTCTCCTTCGACGTTCAATTTCCCCTTTCACCGCGAACGGGACAGGTTAACGTGAGTAATTACTCCTTAAGTGATTAACGCAGGATTAAGAGGTTCTCACTGACGTTTCTTGGAATTACAAAAGGTCATTGATGGAGGTACAAGAAAAATTAAGTTAATGACGTGATTAATTAAATGATTGTGTCCAGTCGCTCGCACGAGATGAAAAATGAGTTTGAGCTGACTTTCTGGACGCAGATTTCCTATATCTAGTGTCTTTGTGGTGGTATTAGCATGGTGGTGGGTGGAAATTTGACGCGAAGCCTTTCACTGGCTTTCCATCATGTTGGATTCGGTAGGTCAGTGTTTTGGTCTCACGAAGTCGAATACTTTCCAATCTTGACAGTTCTGGATTTAAGTGTCGATCGGGAATTGAAGTTTCTTGAGAACGGACACTGTAAGTTTACCAAGCCCCACAGGTTCTTCTGGGCATCCATGGCGTAATCGGTTACGCACGGGCAGTTTTCGTTCTGCACAAGAACTGAATGACTCTCCGCCTGGAAATAAGAAAAGATGTATGTCATAGGAGTATGGTAGATTGCGGTAGGACATTTTTGTAAGTTTGTTTGGAGTTTGAAGAAAAGAGTGGAATTACTTTGAGGGGGAGTCTGGTGTCCCAGCGGACGCTGGCTCTTTCCGAGGACATGAAATAGTGGAGGCCGTCCTTGGCGTCGCAGAAGAGACCCGAGGAGGCGCCCATTTTGGTACCGTGCCAGACGACGGTAATGTTTCCAGATTTCTGATGTATCGTGGAACAAATGAAAGAGGTTTTTTTAGCGAATTTTGAAGGGGTTGTCACTGGACTCTACGTGAATTCTGAACGAATTTATACTGGACTCGTAGTGAACTCGGAATTGGTGCCACGAGAATTCTGAATGATTTCCTACTTAAACAAATTCTAAGTTCATTCTAAGTAGTGTTCCTGCTCGAGAATTCTTTCTCGAGCATTTCTCGAGAAATTTTATAATTTCTTATTTCTCATTTCTCGAGAGATTACAGTGTTTCTCGAGAATCTTCAGTGTAGGAAAATTATTATAAAACCTAATATAAAAAAATAAAAAATAAAATAAATATATTAAAAATAAAAAATAATATATTATTATTATATATTGTTTACAGAAATGAATTTTCAGTTAGTTCAAATTGTGTGTTAATCGTGAACATATAAACACATGGTACAATCAGTGATAAATGTTAGCAATATATACGAAGAATTACACGATTGTTTATAAACTTTCTCTTCGTCTCACTCAAAGTGAAAGAAATTCTTCGGCAGCCGCAGATTTTTCCACAAAAAAAAGTAGATTGCCTGACGCGACATTAGACGCATTGTGCTTTTGAAAAAATTATTTTAAAACAAAAAAGTAATGTGTCGCCTTGCTCACATTTTATATTAATTAAATAAATTGATTAATTATATTTAATATCTGTTTTTTTTGCATTTACACAAGTTTTGTCTAAGTTGGACACGAATAAAAATTTAGATAAATATTATCAACATTATTCCAAAAATATAAATTTTGCAATATTTTTTTAATTTCTTGAGAATTCTTGAGAATTCTCGAGAGAAATATAATCTGATTTCTCATTTTTAGAGATGCGAAAAATATCGAGAAATCAGGAATACCAATTCTAAGTAAGTTCTAAGAGAATTCGAAGTGAGCTCTAAGTGAATTCTCAGTGAATACCAAGCGAATTCGAAGTGAATTCGAAACAAATTGAATTCGGAATCAATTAAATTTGAAGTGAGAAGAATTGGAACTGAATTCCAAGTGAATTCGAAACAAATTGAATTCGGAATCAATTAAATTTGAAGTGAGAAGAATTGGAACTGAATTCCAAGTGAATTCGAAACAAATTGAATTCGAAATCAATTAAATTTGAAGTGAGAAGAATTGGAACTGAATTCCAAGTGAATTCGAAACAAATTGAATTCGGAATCAATTAAATTTGAAGTGAGAAGAATTGGAACTGAATTCCAAGTGAATTCGAAACAAATTGAATTCGAAATCGATTAAATTTGAAGTGAGAAGAATTGGAACTGAATTCCAAGTGAATTCGAAACAAATTGAATTCGAAATCAATTAAATTTGAAGTGAGAAGAATTGGAACTGAATTCCAAGTGAATTCGAAACAAATTGAATTCGAAATCAATTAAATTTGAAGTGAGAAGAATTGGAACTGAATTCCAAGTGAATTCGAAACAAATTGAATTCGAAATCAATTAAATTTGAAGTGAGAAGAATTGGAACTGAATTCCAAGTGAATTCGAAACAAATTGAATTCGAAATCAATTAAATTTGAAGTGAGAAGAATTGGAACTGAATTCCAAGTGAATTCGAAACAAATTGAATTCGAAATCAATTAAATTTGAAGTGAGAAGAATTGGAACTGAATTCCAAGTGAATTCGAAACAAATTGAATTTGAAATCAATTAAATTTGAAGTGAGAAGAATTGGAACTGAATTCCAAGTGAATTCGAAACAAATTGAATTCGAAATCAATTAAATTTGAAGTGAGAAGAATTGGAACTGAATTCCATGTGAATTCGAAACAAATTGAATTCGAAATCAATTAAATTTAAAGTGAGAAGAATTGGAACTGAATTCCAAGTGAATTATAACTGAATTCTAAGCGAATTTTATCTGAATTCTAAATGAGAGACACCCTCATACGAGGCTTAAGTGAATTCCACACAACTTGCGAGTAAAAATCCTCGTAAATTCCTAGTGAATTCTTCCTACATTCCAACTGAATCCTGAATCACTTTCAAACGTATTCCGACTAAATTCTCAGAACTCTTAGTGCCAGCGTAATTAAATAATAAAACAACTCTGTCCTTTCTACGTACGCCTTTGAACGTCGACCTGTCCTCCTCGGTCCATAATTCTTGCAGATTTATGCTAAACAAATCGAGAGAGTCGGAACCCGTCATGTACAATACCGAATTCTTCCTGGAAATAGCGAGGTCGGTGCTGAATACGCGAGGAACTTCCGGTCCATGAATCATCTTTATTCTCCACCACCGTTCCTTCTCTGCGAAGAAGTTTTCGTTCAAGGTAAGTTTACAAGAAGTCTGGCTACCTTCCACGATCTGTATCTTCATTTATTCACCTGACATAAAAGCTATAATCGATTCATCCCCGGGATCTCCGACGTACCCTCTCGATCCCGATTGATCGATAGCGAGAGCTCTTAAACTTCTTGTCGGCACATCCGTCAAATCAGTGCACGATACCTTTTCAAATTTTTAATTCGCTTTCAACATGGAAAAATGACAAATCCTTCGGGCATCAAATTGACGGGGGAAGATTCTTAACTCCGAAATTCAAAAAATTATGAAATTTTGGGGATACGTGGAGGATATATGTATAAGTGTGTATTACGCAATCTTTTTTTGCTCCTCAAATTCACTCTAGGGGGATGAAATCCACCTCTGAAAATCCACCTATTTTCCAATTTCGTGTTATAAATAGCGAACTGTAAGAGATAGAAAAAAAGTTTCAAGACAAAAGTTACTTCTTTTAATACGGATTATTATTTGGTAACTTACAGTTCGAGAGTTATAACACAAAATCGGAAAATAGGCGGGGCTAAAAGTTCCAAGGGTCAATTTCGGCCTAGAGTAAATTTGGGCAGCAAAGGAAATATATATTCAAAGTTTCATAATTTTTGCCAGTAACTTTCTTTCAGATTTTCCCTTGCCAGTAACTTTCAGCCAACGAAAATCTCGATACAAATAATCATAGATAGTTCGCATCTCACCAATTGGTTGTTCCTCCTCAAATTATAAATCACAATCCTGGCGGAGCAATCGAAGTTGTCTGGAACTTCCAGCAGCCACAAACGTCCCCGTACATCAACGTCCAATCCCACGACCGTTCGCAGGCAGTCATCATTCTCAGGTTTATTACGCGAGACGGACGAGAATTTCGTGGGTTTAACGACCGGGAAACTAGATTCCGGCCAAGCCGCTTCGAACAATGTCGTGGTGCCATTGGATGTATGGTTCCCCTGCCATCTGCCGGTCAATATTCCCATTTCCCTGACGAACATTGCTGCCTTTCAGGCTTCTCTGAAATACGGTTACCTTGGGATCGCTAAGAATGCACGATTCCTCCAAACGGCGAACTTCCAGATGAAGATGTCCTCCGGCAGGCCCGCCGCTGCGAACTCCCAGCAAGTGGCCTTCCGCGGGAGGAGAAAGATCGCTGTCGCGACGTGAAGGACAAAAACTGTGTGACGAGGAAACATGGCGACGATTGGATGAACGCGCACGTTTGACTCTTTGTGGATGGATTAACTCGCGAGCTAGTACAGGCCCGTCAGCAGAAGCTAAAGCTTTCGCAATTCGCGAATCAGCATTCTATGGGACTCCGTAGGCACCGTGAAAGAAGGTCACGATTACGAAAAATTTGACACGTCGATGGATTACAACTAGTGCAGAAATATTGTATGTCCAGTTTTTGTGAAATTTGAGTTTTTATATGCAGTGAATATTTGTTGACTGTTTTTTTTATACTGTATAAAAACCATATTTATGTCTAATTGTATACACGTGAAGGTTTTAGTGGAGCTAAGTATTAGATACTGAAAAACACTAGTGAGTAGTAAGTAAGTCCTCAGTTTAAGATAGGTTTAACAGTTTAAGTTTGAACAAAACTACACATTGGTTTATATTGCCTAGATTTTAGTGCCATAAAACAACCCCCTACCGAATTTGAAAACAAAATCAAGTTCATAAATTTGACAAAAATAATATTTTTGTTCATTGTATATATGTATGGCTGTGAATATTGTGTAGGGTAAACCAACCAGTAATTTACTGCGTATCGGTGAATGACTATGAGATAAAAAAATGTCAATTATAAATTTAAACATGTTATATGTTTATAAATGGAATGTAGTTGCACTCTTAATATCCCATATTTTTACTTACGCATCTTAAGCAAACATTTATATGGGGGTAAACACGTCACGTGACACGGGCGATGCACCGCGCTGTAATACCGACAATCTAACCTGAAACATGGGTTTGGGATTTTTCGTTTTTCGTCCTTATATGAGCAGATTTTGGGCTGGACGAGGTCTCATTCGAAAGAGGAAGGTTCAATGCGGAGCGCTCTGGTAATAGCTCAACGAGATTGTATTGGTATCTGATAATATGAGTATCTAAAGTAGAGAAAGAATCGAAAAAATACCCTCGCAGATTCCAAGTATTTGTAGGTCACTAAAAGAGTTTTATAATAATAATAATAAATCGTCTTTATTCCATTATAATATAAAGTACAACACAGAGGAAATTATTTACACGCAGATAGAGAACGGGCGAGGCTCAGCGAGGCTGTTATTATGCCTAACCCAACATAGAATCGGAAAAGAAGAGAGAACAAGAATGATGGTGGGTGAAGTATAAGAATAAGACATTATAAGAACAAGACATTGCGAAAACTCAGCGGTGGATCACGTCATCGGAGTTAAGACTGTACTAGGTATGTTTGGATGATTAAGGAGAAATGCTTTGGTAGCATTTTTGAAGGAGCGTAGTGTAGGAAGTGAGCGGATAGCATCGGGAAGAAGATTATAGAAATGGGGAGCTGCAAAGGTAAATGAGCCGGAGAATTTGGTAGAATAGTTATGACTGAAACGATGACCAGAGCGGGCTGCATTGAAGCTTCCTCCTTCGAATGACACCTCGCCCAGCCCGAAATCTCCTCATATAAGGACAAACAACGTAATTTCCCAAACCCATGTTTCGGGCCAGATTGTGTCGGTATGCAGCGCGCTGCATTACCCATGTCACATGGCGTGTTTACCTCCTTAAGTATTTTTAGGTCACTAAAAGAGTTTTGTGACTCAAACGTTGAGCAGAGCGCTCCGCATTGAACCTTCTTCTTTCGAATAAGACCTCGCCCAGCCCAAAATCTGCTCATATAAGGACGAAAAACGAAAAATCCCAAACCCATGTTTCAGGTTAGATTGTCGGTATTACAGTGCGGTGCATCGCCCGTGTCACGTGACGTATCTACCCCCTTAATTCTCGAGTATTTATTTCTTTAAACTCGTGAGAATTACGTGCAACCTGTGTGTGGGTGTATTAAAGCTATGTCAATAATTGCAAATAGTTCAGTGCATTTATTAAAATATTACACGTTTTGTGTGTTACACCTACTGGCGATTATTTGTATAGTCCAGGGCGTTTCCTCTAACTTAATTCCCAACAAAATACGTAAATGTTAGTATCCATCATCCTTGAATAGAATATCGATACAAACATTATTTACTTAGATCTAATGGAGTAGTGCGCTTAAAGGATTCGAAGGATGCTTTGCGCATGCAGATACACCTGGCAGGATAGAGGTGTACCACGAAGCGAAATTTTGAATAGCTGAATCCAGTAATCGACCATGCATCTTAAATTCTTCGTTACCCAAATCAATTTGCCGCCCTTCCTCGCCAGAAGGTAACCAGACTCCACCCCTGATGGGCTCACCGCGAGGTGTAGGATTCCTGCAAACAGGAGAAACACATATGATTATAAATGCTACGACTTTGTTTTTTCACCAGCATTTGGATATCATTCATTGCCAGTCAGAATGATGAACAGTAGCTTCCATATAGGGGGCATAGGAGCTACGATTTCAACACATTAGCCAACAATTTGTTCCTAAATCTTTTCACGGTTCAAGTTCGAGTAAAGACGAGTTTTCATCCTCAATTAAAGATTGCATAGAGAATACCATTTTAAGGAAATGTTGGATTATCGTTCAACAAACAGCGCTCCGATTACTTACCCGTACTTGGCGAAGTTCGTCCACAGAGAGACGAGTTGTTGTCGATACACGCTGTCCTCTGAGTTTGGATCAAGGTGAGGAGCCGACTGATTAGAAAACAGTAAAGGAATATCGTCAGCATGAGCTGTGCCTAAAACATTCGACACAAGAGTGTTGAGGAGTCAGATGTAAAAGAAATATTGGTATGTGGAACGTGCGTTTACTACAAGGGACAGCACATGTGATAGCATCGAGATGTATTACCACTGTGACCACTCAGCTTATTCGAATACGACAGTCGATAATAGTAAACGGGTATCTTGTCATTATATTTAGCCAACATCTTTTGCGTGGCATCGATAGGTCCAGTGAAGTATATGACCGTCGCTATCTGAAGAGCACACCAGAAATCAGATCTCTCTGAGCACGCATAAGCTCAGCACAATCCTGGCAATATTTACCTTTGACAATTCGGAAAGCGTACCATTCGCAATTGTGTTCAATAGGTCTGTGAAATCTTTGTTCCGACCCATCGTGTCGGACGCAAATAGTTTGTTTAGACGTTTTAGCGTCTCGTTCCCTAGTAAATCCCGTTCTGTAAGTATTCACATGGAAGGAGTAGATTAAGGGAGATGAGCAACACTGGGAGAGAACAGGTCGAAATTGTTTCAGAAGGAACCAATTGAAACTTCCCTTCTGTGCCATAGATATAAACACGACCATCGATTAATTACATAACAAAAGCAAAACAATGGTTACTTTGGAGGGCAGAGCATGGTAGCTGAAAGGAGCTTCTATGCCTTAGTTGCTGCTATCTGCAAGTATCGTGTTTAGTTAGAATGTATTTCCCTTGCTTTTGAGTAGTGAACATAGTTGCATTTTTATTTATATTAAGGAATTGTGTTATACCTATGGCACGGAAGTACGCCCACTGCTGTATACCTATTATTTTGCTTATATTCACTTCGTCCTTAGTGTAGCCTAACATGGTAGGTACATGGTTGATGTTCCCAGACTGCAATTTGGATATGGGACAGTTATCCAAGAAGACCTTGTCCGGCGAAGGGTCAGTAGGAATGGCGTCTATTGTTGGATGAAATGGCAAGTTGATTGGATACTCTTGCCCAAGTATGACGTACACTGAATTTATTATGTCCTTGATATCAGCTTTCTTCAAAGCGTCCAGTAATTGTTCATTTGTCTCAGCTGCAATACCTATATTTTTGCCAAGGTCATATGCTGCTTGGGCAGCCTGCTTCGGTGTGTGGAATCCCCACGGACATATGGCACTACCACTTTGAGAAATGGCTTGTTGAAACAGACCTGTGGAATAACATCGATCGCATTCTATTCTACGTGTGTGAGCAGATTCGAAACTTGACGAGTTCTGCGTGCTTTTGCTGCATAGCAGAACCTGCTAAAACCGACCACGATACACTTTCCAAGAATTAATTTACCAATCGAAAACACTCTTACGTGTTGCAAAAAGTCGGTCGAAGACAGACACCTCCTTGCGATTCTAGGCGCCGCGTCAGAGCCGAGGGTGGAGCTCAGGAACGTAAAGGTGAAATCCCGAGTCTCGCGCCACACTCGCCAAGCCTCGAGCGGCCATGCAGTCGCACCGTGGAGTTGACCAACTCGACCTCGGATGGCTCGGCTGGGGATTCCCGGTCTTTGTCGCGCTCGCCAAACAGACTCGCCGAGCCACGAGCAGTGGGATTTCGCCTTAACAGCTCCGCACACGGCTCTAACCCGGGCCCCGAATCGCAAAAAGGTCTCCGGCTTCGAGCGGCTCTTCGTGCACCTCTGCATTAAGGTGGGTATCCACTTGTTTTGTACCTATCCTCGTATTTTGTGGCCGTTGCGTATTAAAATGGAAAGGCCGAGTTGCATCACCGCGTATCAAAATTTCATGGCAGATACGCAACAGCATTAGCAATGAGGCGGGAAAGAATCACAAACCGTTGCAGCGTATCGTATCATCGAATGACACGCAACGGTGATACGATACGAGGATACATAACAAGTGGATACCCACCTTAAGATATTCAATTGTATGGAGTAAAGTGAGTCAAGTGTGACAATTGACGGAGTAAGCTGTAGCGCACCTAGGTACAGTAAATACTCGTTAACAGCCCGACGAACGAGGCTCGCCGCGGGCTCCTAACGCGACTGGACACTATTCCGCGCGGACACTGGCGCCAGTGAGAAGACCCAATCAGCGAGCCAGAGGAAACGAAAGAGCCTCTCGCTCGCTCCCGGGTTCCCCCACTCTCGTCCGAAGGATTCCAAGAAATGGTGGGGATAGTAGCCGGGCTCCTAACGCGTGGTAGAATTGGGCTGCTAACGAGGATTTACTGTACTTCCATAGGTAACGGCTGCGAATGTTTGATTTACATAAGACTTTTCTTAGTCTTTACTAAATACATATAATATTCTTGAATTCTTACCCTTCGATTGCGGGGATATTAAGTGGTATGTTACGGAAACGGCACCAGCACTTTGTCCAAATATAGTCACTTGATTCGGATCACCCCCGAAATTGGCGATGTTCTTCTGCACCCATCGCATAGCCATGTTCTGATCCTTCAGAGCCTGATTACCCCGGCATTCGTCCATCTCCAGTGCCAAAAATCCTAGAAAAATTCGAAACCGTCGCACAGTGGGCCGGATTTTAAATTTGCCGCCTTTTGGGTCTTTTTTTAAGATATCGGGATGAAAGTTGCGCTAAAAAACAGGAAAAAATTATTCCTATCTAATGATGTATAATTTAATTTTTTAAACAATTATTTATTTATTTTTGTTTTAATTTTGTTAACTTATTTTTGATAAAAAAAATTTTAATTCTGTTTATTTGGTACGAAATAATTTGAGCAGTGGGACGAGGGGGGAAATGATCGATACGTGATTATTTAGAGTAAAGTGCGCTGAAAATATTGCAATTGGTCCCAAAGTGGAACTTTTCGGCGTTTGGAAGATATCCCTAATCAAATTTGAAAAATGTCGCCATTTTCGTTAATGCATATAAAAATATTTTTTAATGGATTGTTTATATTAGTTACTAATAAAAGAAGATATTTATCGCAAAAACCTGGTCTATAATTTAAACAAACCGATTTGTTGCTACTTTCCTTCATTATTCGAATTTTCCGTATAACTTGGAAATGAAAAGTTTCCCAAAATTTTGCGTACACCACTGTAAAGGGCATTAAATAAGGTACCAAATAAACGGAATCAAAATTTTTTTTATCAAAAAGAAGTTAACAAAATTAAAAAATAAATAAATAAATAATTGTTTAAAAAATTAAATTATACAACATTAGATAGGAATAATTTTTTCCTGTTTTTTAGCGTAACTTTCATCCCGATATCTTAAAAAAAAGACCCAAAAGGCGGCAAATTTAAAATCCGGCCCACTGTGCGTCGTAGCCGTCCGCTCAACATTTTTATCGAATTGGGGAAATCGATGAGTTACCAAGAGGTCCAAGACGGTAGTTCATGTCGACAAAAACCACATTGTTTTCTATAAATAAATCAGGCCCATATTTTTCGCGCGATATAGACCCCTCCGAAAATGCGCCACCGTAGATCCAAACCATCACCGGTAGCAGCTTTTTCATCTTCCTGAAGTTCACCTAACAAATATTAGGCGGATCAAGAGTTTTTCTTTACCCATCGAGTGTTTCTCCCAAGAATAATGAAAAATTAAAAATGGTGTATATTTTGAGATCAAGAAACCCCATATGAGGGAGCCTGGAATAAGAAACCTCGAATTGGTTACGTGGCTGCACAATACGCAGAGGACCCGCATGATCGTGGGTTCGCGAATCCCATCTCCCGAGGCTCTCTTTTTCCGTGGCATCCCAACACATAGGAATTAGTTAATCTATTCCTACATTCTATAATATTATAACGGAGGCGACGCGTACCACTGGGGTGAACACGTTCAAATATAGGCAATCTTCGCTTGCTGCTGATGTCGCACCAAGGAACTGTACACACTCGTTACTGTCTTTAGTTGCATTCAGTACTCTTGTCCATCGATCTGCTTCGACAGGGTCCTGCATTTTTCAGGTAGAAAGCCGTGTTAAAGTTTGTTCGTTATTATGGCTAATATTGTACATTAAGCAATTTAATTCTTCAAATGTCCTTCTTTAAACTGACGAAATTGAAATTAAGTTCTCTGATTATATCGGCAAGATAAAATAAAATAAGACTTACCCTAAATCGAAGGGGGCCAACAGGTGGTTTTGCGAACGGTATAGCCAAGAAGGCTGAATAGTCCACGTTGTTCATAACAGTCTTCATTTGTATGCCTTGAACTTCACCCTTATTAGTGCTTACCACGTCTGTAAGCTGATGGCAATGCACCTCCATTAGGAGGGCCGCAACGACCCAGCAGAATGTGTACTTCATATTTCCTCCGGCTGCAAACACCTTCCGTATAGATGCATGGCGTGTTGGCGTTTTCAAAACTTTATATACTCACCATTTGAAAATATTAATGAGTGGCAGAAGGTGTAATAAATTGCAGCCGCCGTCATCATATTTTAAGCATTGCCCCAATTTTTGGCTTTTTGAAATGTGTATATTCTTTATGGCGGTGTACATATTATTACAAAAACTTGCTTCAAAGCCTTGTGTGTAGATTGCGAGTATGAGTATGAGTATTATGCATGAATAATATTACGATTTGTGACTGTATTTATGGTCAGATAATATTCGAAGCAGCACGGTCGAAGTTGATGTATTACGTTAAGGGGGACTCCACTGTGACGGCCGGCAAAGTAAACCATTTTTAAGAATTTTTTACGAATAATTTAAAGTTTTCATGAAAAATTTGTGTTACGTACCTTTAGTACAATGTCTTAAGAGACTGTAAAAAGGAATAGAATAACATGAATAAATTTCAAAATATTATTTAATCTTCTAGAATAGGGGTGCACACTAATTCTGCCCTACCCTAGTAGCATTTCTCGTTGGCCAACGGAAGCCAACAGTTGGGAATTAGTTGGGATATAGTTAGAGTTTTGCCTACAAATTCCCAACATAGGGCCTACGGCAAAAAACTTACGACAGTTTGCCAACGAATATTCAATGTTGGGCCTACAATTATTATGGTTGGTTAATTAACAAAAAATTACGACAGTTTGCCTACGACTATTCAATGTTGGGCCTACAATTACTGTGGTTGGTTAATTAACAAAAAATTTACAACCATGATTAAATGTTGTCTTACAAACGTCAGAAAAATTGGTACATCCAAAAACCTATTATTATAAATACGTACTGCGGACGTATGTCTTGAGACGAATGTGAAATTTTATGGAATGAGTCTAAAGGTCGAATGATGATATTTTGTAGAATATTTCGCGTCACTGTGTACTTTTTATAAACAATTAATATTTTTTATGTACTGAGAAATTAGAAGTATTTACGAGTAAATGCATTGGGTAAGTGCGAATAACGGTTGCTTGTCACGTCCCGGGTTAAGGATTTAAGGGACCAAATGACATGGTGGTTATTTACATAAAATCCAGGCGCGAATCTATAGTTCAGCGCACCGGGAGGCGAGGAAATCAGGCATTTAACGATGTAATTCTGTACACCAGCCTTTTCGATTGTCAGGCGAGAAATGTGAAATTCTGCACGCTAATCGTTTCGAACGGCCGGGAGAATGTTACATTCAGGGGATTGAAGATTTAGGGAAGGTCAGGCGAGAAATGTTTAATTCTGCACACTAACCATTTCGAACGTCAGGCGAGAAATGTGGAATTCTGCACACTAATCGTTTCGAACGGCAGGCGAGTAATGTTTAATTCTGCACACTAACCGTTTTTTGAACGTCAGGCGAGTAATGTTTAATTCTGCACACTAATCGACCAGGGAAGGTTTAATGAACTGGTTTGTATTTGGGAAAGACCCGTTAGAGCACTTGTTTTGGTTTGCTTAGGTAATCGGATTTACCGTTGCATTATTGTAAAAGACACATGTAATACTTCGCGAAATTCGACTAGTCATACGGTTAAGCGAAACCTATACGAAAGTAAGTTAGTAAACACCGTGATGCTTTCCGCGGTCGTTGCCAGTAATCAGCTGTTCCGGCAGCCTGTTTGGATTTAGGGATCTTCGTAGCCGAAGGATTGACACAATAATTCGTAGCCGATTTAAAGTAAAACTGTTTATTCACTTTATAGCTTTTGATAATATGTAATGCACTATTATTGTGCAGATAGTTACGGTTTATAATAATGGGTTGGCGATGAACATAGCATCTATGTAATGGTTATAAGTTATGAATATGAACATGAAATACAAGATATATATATATATATATTAATAAGCTAGGATGATTTATGCAATAAGCGTTAATAAGCAATACAAATAGCAATACACAATAATATAAGCGCAATAAGCGTTGCAATATGAAACAATATGAAACAATAAGAATGTGAATAATTGGTATGGATGATGGTGATATACCGTGGTACTAATAGTAATTATAATCTCTTACGATGCTTGATGGTTGATGATGATTGAATTTAGTTTAAATAACACTTGGTTTGACGAGACCTTAAATGGTTTTCGTTGAAAGATAGTTTCCTTTCGAAGAAGGATATTCGTCGAAAGAGTTTCCCTTCGGCAAGGATATTTCGTCGAAAGAGGACTTCTGTCTCCGGGCCCTTGTATTTATATGATTTTGCAAGGGGTTGTGGGGTGTACGCGCGGTATGGACTTTGCCCTGCTTATATAATATTTTACGGTATGAAGGGGGGTGCGCAGTATGCACCTTGGGCTAATTATAAACATGTGTCATGATAACTTTTGGGGTTTTTGCAGGGAGCAAAGGTTGATCTATATTGGGACTCGCAGTTTTTCTTCTAGGGTTTTTATACATGTGATTTTGAATTGCTCAACTCCTCGAATGGATTTTGGGTGTTTTAATAGGAAAGGGACGTCGGTGGGTTTGACTGCTTTGTTCATTGAGAGGGTGTGAGACGTGGTCTCGATTTAAGATATTTGTGGGGCGAGGGACTTGTTTAGATTCGACGTAAGAGAGGAATTTGTGCCGCGTTGGGCGAATAAGGGAAGGAGATTTAATGATTGACCGCCTTGAAATGGGGACCGCTAAGGTACATCGCCAAGGCGGCCGAGGTCATTGGTAAAGGGGTAAGAATTGAGGTTTTGGGGAAGATTTGAGTGGAGTTGTAGATTGATTTGTAAAAGAGTTGAAATAAGTGCGCGCGAAAAATCGTGGGGCGTCACAGCTTCGTAAGTGGAAAGTTTGGGTTCGATTCTCCTCACCAGCAAATTTTTTTTTTTTCTTAAATCAGACCTGAAAAAGACGTGTTTACAACGTCTTTGGAAGTTCTTCAAGACGCATTCTGGACGTTTTTAAGATGTCTTTTTGAAAGAAACTGTTGGGCTTATGGAAAGAAACCTTCAGTTGGGCCTGCGTTGGTTACAAATTGTAACTTACAATCATTGGCCCATTTAAGGGGGCCGTCTCACCGGGCCGCGAATGTGTGCGGACGCTCACACAAGCTAAGTTAAGCGTGTACGTATACGCGTGTAGTAAACAAACCGGTTCAACCGATTTTCGTCCTGGAATCGGCCAGAAGGAAGTTTTTGCGGGTACAGTTGCCTTAAGTAAACATCTGTGGGGGGTGGGACGGTGCGTTTGAACGCTAATAAGCACTGTATATTGAAGTAATAATGAATTTATACGTCACGCTGGTGCTACGTAGCTACAGTGCACCATTAGCGCCACCAACGGAGAAGCCTTGAAGCTTCATTCTGTCAGTTTTCGATTCATAAATTCATTATTATTTCAATGTACAATGCTTATTAGCGTTCAAACGCACCGTCCCACCCCCCACAGATGTTTACTGAAGGCAACTGTACCCGCAAAAACTTCCTTCTGGCCGATTCCAGGACGAAAATCGGTTGAACCGGTTTGTTTACAACACGCGTATACGTACACGCTTAACTTAGCTTGTGTGACCTGTCCGCACACATTCAAGGCCCGGTGAGACGGACAATAACAAAACTGAGACGGCCCCCTTAATTCCCAACAAAATACGTAAATGTTAGTATCCATCATCCTTGAATAGAATATAACTCCATATTATACTCTATCAGTTACATATTCTATACAAGGTATGTAATTTTGAAATTTGCTCGTTGACATCTGTGAGTGTATGCAAAGTTCACCACATGAATAAGAGGTTTGTTTTAGTTTTTTGCCCTGATAATATAAATTTGAATTTTAGGAATTCATATGTTAGTATTTTCAACGGCTTCGTTGGCCACAGTTCGTCTCACCTTCAGGTTGTCGGTTGTCTTGTTCGCTGTTTACCTCAGTCATCTTCCAACCGGCTCGCGTGTCGCTGGCTTTATTTAAACTGCTGCGACATTTAATTAGCAAAGCAAAGTAATATTACTTTCCTGAAGAAGGTACAAATTGGGGACCGAAACGTCGAAGTATACGAAAATTTTTATTGCAAAATAGCTTTTGAATATTATTATTATTTTGTTCTATAACAAAATAATTGTTTTTCTGTGACCGAATCAGTGCGCCGATACCACTTTAACCTTGAATAGAACATCAAGACAAACATTATTTACTTAGATATTATGGAGTAGTGCGCTTAAAGGGTTCCCAGGATGCTTTGCGCATGCAGATACACCTGGCAGGATAGAGGTGTACCACGAAGCGAACTTTTGACTAGCTGAATCCAGTAATCGGTCATGCATCTTAAATTCCTCGTTACCCATATCAATTTGCCGCCCTTCCTCGCCAGAAGGTAACCAGACTCCGCCCCTGATGGGCTCACCGCGAGGTGTAGGATTCCTGCAAACACGAGAAACACATATGATCATAAATGCTCCGAGTTGTTATTTCACCAGCATTTGGATATCATTCATTGCCAGTCAGGATGATGAACAGTAGCTTCCATATAGGGGGCGTAGGAGCAACGATTTCAACACATTAGCCAACAATTTGTTCCTACATCGTTTCACGGTTCAAGTTCGAGTAAAGACGAGTTTCCTTCCTCAATTAAAGATTGCATAGAGAATAGCATTTTAAGGAAATGTTGAATTATCGTTCAACAAACAGCTCTCCGATTACTTACCCGTACTTGGCGAAGTTCGTCCACAGAGAGACGAGTTGTTGTCGATACACGTTGTCCTCTGAGTTTGGATCAAGGTGAGGAGCCGACTGATTAGTAGGGGAGACCGGGGCTAGTTGACTAATTTTCTACATTCCTAATTTTTATAAATATACCATTGTTATTTTTTTGACTTGCTGCATACCAAAAGTTTACAAATTTCATTAGGTATACAGGCTTAATTTTTAAAATCGTTTTAATTGAGTCTACGTTGTTGTTTTTATGGTATTTAGAGCAGTGAGACGAATGAGTCAACAAACCCCGGCTGCGGGGTTAGTTGACAAATACGATGGGGTTAGTTGACTTGACATTTACTTTTCAGTTTTAAACCTTTGCTTCCGAAAGGCATATATATACGCTGTCACAGTACATCAATATATATGAAAAGCGTATATATACGCTGCCAATTCCACCAATATACTATACGAAACGCGCACATATGTATACTACAACCAATAATTTTTAAAAATTTTTTTTCACTCCTTCACAGTGTTATTTTTTTATTAATTATCATGGTGTTAGATACTGTAATTATTTTGTACTTATTTGTTATGCTCTATTTGGAAGGCCTGAGAGTTTGAAGGGAGGATAGGGTGTCAAACTGGTAGGGGTGAGTTTGGAAGAGTTTTATGGTGGGGGAAGTGGACTTGAGCAGCTAAACTCTTTGCCTCGACTGCATCTTGAGGATAAAAATGCAATTACTAGTGGTATTCCTATGCTTAGTCAAGTAACCCCGTCCGATATTGTTAACATGTTAAGGGCCGTACGTACGAAACCTTCACGCACCGGATAAAATAAAATACCACAAATTATAGTGAAGGTATCACGTTTTCACAACATATTCACGAAAAAAACATCAAGCAGTACTTAGTGGACAAAAATTCATAAATAGTCGAAATAAAAATATTTACTTCCCGCCGAACTTTTTAGATTTCTCATTCTCACTGACAGAATACGCAAGTTTTTGTCACGGCGACACATTAAATGGCAAGCTGGTCAGTCATATGCTTCAATATCCCGAATCGCCGAATAATTTATTCCATAATACAACAATTAAATGGAATTAGTCAACTAACCTCGTTAGCCAACTAGCCCCGGTCTCCCCTAAACAGTAAAGGAACATCGTCAGCATGAGCTGTGCCTAAAACATTCGACACAAGAGTTTTGAGGAGTCAGATGTAAAAGAAATATTGGTATGTCGAACGTGGGTTTACTACATGGGACAGCACATGTGATAGCATCGAGATAAATTACCATTGCGACCACTTTGCTTATTCACATGGGACAGTCGATAGTAGTAAATGGGAATCCTGCCATTGTGTTTAGCCAACATCTGTTGCGTGGAATCGATAGGTCCAGTGAAGTAAAAGGCTGTCGCTATCTGAAGAACACACCAGAAATCAGTAGGTCCATCAGAACACGTATAAGCTCAGAGCAATACTGGCAATATTTACCTTTCCCACATCGGAAATCGGACCATACACAACTTTCTTCAATAGGCTTATGAAACCACTGCTCTGAACCGTTATGTTGGATGCTAATAGTTTGTTTAGACCTTGTGCCAGTTCATTCCTTAGTAATTCCGGATCTGGAAGTATTCACATGGAAGGAGTAGATTAAGGGAGATGAGCAACACTTGGAGAGAACAGGTCGATCTTGTTTCAAAAAGACCCAATTGAAACTCCCCTTCTGTGCCATGGATATGAACACGACCGTCGATTAATTACATAATAAAAGCAAAACGAAAGTTACTTTGGCGAACAGAGTATAGTAGCTGAAAGGAAGTTCTATGCTTCAGTTTCTGCAACGTGCAAGTATGGTGTTTAGTGAAAATGGATTTCCCTTGCTTTCGAGTACTGAATATGGCTGCATTTTTATTTATATTAAGGAATCGTGCTATATCTATGGCACGGAAGTAGGCCGACTGCTGCATACCAAGTGAGCTTAGATCTATTTCGTCCTTATTGTAGCCCATCATGATAGGTACACGGATGAAGTTCCCAGACTGCAATTTCGATATGGGACAATCGTCCAAGTAGGCTTTTCTCGGCGAGTGGTCGGAAGAAATGACGTCTATTGTTGGATCAAACGGCAACTTCATTGGAGGCTGTTACCAGAGAATTCATAGTTTACAAAACAGCCCGTGAAGCGTCGATACCCTAGAATTATTTATATAAATATAAATATATGTACATCATACCAATGGTGTATGCTCAATCATTATGTGCACTGCTTTTATTATGTCCTTGATATCAGCTTTCCTCAAAACGTCCAGTAACTGTTCATTTGTCTCAGCTTTAATACCCATATATGAGCCGAGCTGCTTGGCTGCTTGGAGAGCCCGGTTTGGTGTGTGGAAACCCCACGGACATATGTGACTACCACTTTGAGAAATGGCTTGTTGAAACAGACCTGTGGAATAACATCGATCGCATTCTATTCTACGTGTGTGAGCAGATTCGAAACTTGGCGAGTTCTGCGTGCTTTTGCTGCATAGCAGAACCTGCTAAAACCGACCACGATACACTTTCCGAGAATTAATTTACCAATCGAAAACACTCTTATGTGTTGCAAAAAGTCGGTCGAAGACAGACACCTCCTTGCGATTCTAGGCGCCGCGTCAGAGCCGAGGGTGGAGCTCAGGAACGTAAAGGTGAAATCCCGAGTCTCGTGCCACACTCGCCAAGCCTCGAACGGCCACGCGCCGCGCCGTGGGATTGACCAACTCGACCTCGGATGGCTCGACTGGGGATTCCCGGTCTTTGTCGCGTTCGCCACACAGACTCGCCGAACCTCGAGAGCTTCGCACATGGCTCTGACCCGGGCCCCGAATCGCAAAAAGGTCTCCGGCTTCGAGCGGCTCTTCGTGCACCTCTGCATTAAGGTGGGTATCCACTTGTTTTGTACCTACCCTCGTATTTTGTGCCCGTTGCGTACTAAAATGGAAAGGCAGAGTTGCATCACCGCGTATCAAAATTTCATGACAGATACGCAACAACATTAGCAATGAGGCGGGAAAGATTCACAAACCGTTGCAGCGTATCGTATCATCGAATGACACGCAACGGGGATACGATACGAGGATACGTAACAAGTGGATACCCAACTTAAGATATTCAATGGTATGGTGTAGAGTAACTAAAGTGTGACAATTGACGGAGTAAGCTGTAGCGCACCTAGGTACAGCAAATACTCGTTAGCAGCCCGACGAACGAGGCTGGCCGCGGGCTCCTAACGCGACTGGACACTATTCCGCACGGCCACTGGCGCGAGTGAGAAAACACAATTCCCGGGTTCTCCACTCTCGTCCGAAGGATTCCAAGAAATGGTGGGGATAGTCGCCGGGCTCCTAACGCGTGGTAGAATCGGGCTGCTAACGAGGATTTACTGTACATCCATAGGTAACGGCTGCGAATGTTTGATTCACATGAGACTTTTCTTAGCCTTTACTAAATACATATAATATTCTTGAATTCTTACCCTTCGATTGCGGGGATATTAAGTGGTACATTACGGAAACGGCACCAGCACTTTCTCCAAATATAGTCACTTGATTCGGATCACCCCCGAATTTGGCGATGTTCTTCTGCACCCATCGCATAGCCATGTTTTGATCCTTCAGAGCCTGATTACCCCGTGCTCCGTCCATCCCCAGTGCCAATAATCCTAGAAAAATTCGAAACCGTCGTAGCCGTCCGCTCAACATTTTCATCGAATTGGGGAAATCGATGGGTTACCAAGAGGTCCAAGACGGTAATTCATATCGACAAAAACCACATTGTTTTCTATAAATAAATCAGGCCCAAATGTTTCGCGCGATATAGACCCCTCCGCAAATGCGCCACCGAAGATCCAAATCATCACCGGTAGCAGTTTTTTCATCTTCCTGAAGTTCACCTATCAAATATTAGGCGGATCAAGAGTTTTTCTTTACCCACTGAGTGTATCTCCCAAGAATAATGAAAAATTAAAAATGGTGTATATTTTGAGATCAAGAAACCCCATATGAGGGAGCCTGGAATAAGAAACCTCGGAGGGTCAGCATTGGTGGAATTGGTTACGTGGCTGCGCAATACGCAGAGCACCCGCATGATCGTGGGTTCGCGAATCTCATCACCCGAGGCTCTCTTTTTCCGTGGCATCCCAACACATAGGAATTAGTTAATCTATTCCTACATTCTATATTATAACGGAGGCGACGCGTACCACTGGGGTGAACACGTTCAAATATAGGCAATCTTCGCTTGCTGCTGATGTCGCACCAACGAACTGTACACACTCGTTACTGTCTTTAGTTGCATTCAATACTCTTGTCCATCGATCTGCTTCGACAGGGTCCTGCATTTTTCAGGTAGAAAGCCGTGTTAAAGTTGGTTCGTTATTATGGCTAATATTGTACATTAAGCAATTTAATTCTTCAAATGTCCTTCTTTAAACTGACGAAATTGAAATTAAGTTCTCTGATTACATCGGCAAGATAAAATAAAATAAAACTTACCCTAAATCGAAGGGGGCCAACAGGTGGTTTTGCGAACGGTATACCCAAGAAGGCTGAATAGTCCACGTTGTTCATAACAGTCTTCATTTGTATGCCTTGGACTTCACCCTTATCAGTGCTTACCACGTCTGTAAGCTGATGGCAATGCACCTCCATTAGGAGGGCCGCAACGACCCAGCAGAATGTGTACTTCATATTTCCTCCGGCTGCAAACACCTTCCGTATGGATGTATGGCGTGTTGGCGTTTTCAAAACCTTATATACTTACCATTTTAAAATATTAATGAGTGGTAGAAGGTGTAATAAATTGCAGCCGCCGTCATCGTATTTTAAGCGTTGCCCCAATGTATGGTTTTTGAAATGCGTATATTCTTTATGGCGGTGTACGTATTATTACAAAAACTGGCTTCAAAGCCTTGTGTGTAGATTGCGAGTATGAGTATGGGTATTATGCATGAATAATATCACGATTTGTGGCTGTGTTTATGGTCAGATAAAATTCGAAGCAGCACTGTCGAAGTTGATGTATTACGTTAAGGGGAACTCCACTGTGACGGCCGGAAAAGTAAACCATTTTTAAGAATTTTTTACGAATAATTTAGTTTTCATGTAAAATTTTTATTACGTACCTTTAGTAGGGTAGACCGGGGGCAATAGTAACAGGAGGACGATTGTAACACGTTAAATATCTCAGAACATATGATAGATATTAACACAAATTTTGGATATATGATGACGAATGACGTTTGAAATACACACATCCATGTCCTAGCAGTATAGATACACAATAGGCATGTATAGTGGCGAAAATGATTTTTCGGTACCCTAAAGTAACTTTTTTTTACTGAATTAAAGATGTAATATAAATACTCCCTTTGCAAATACGTGTTTTTTCTTTTTTGTCATATATAATCTGGACATTTTTAAAGTAGTACTGATCGTTAGTTATCAGTTTTAAATGTCTCGTTAATCAAAATTTATAATTTAAGTTCAAAAGCCTGACTGGGGTCGATTGTAACATCGGCAGTCGGGGTCGGTTATACCGCGACAGAACCGAATAGTGACAAAGAAGATGAATAATATTGTCTTGTTGGCATGGAATAATATAGCATAGCACAGGCAAACAATTGGAAAATGGGTGGAATGTACTGAATGTAAGGATTAATCACATGAAGAATGTACCAGGCAAAACGTTTTCTATTTCTGTCACAATTGAGATACCGCATAATTGGTTATAAATTTTCCTTTTTTTCCATTTACTATTATAATTAAAATTAATAAATATTTTAATTTTGTAAAGTGAAATTTGTGCTACTATCGACTCCATGCAGTGTTACAACCGACCCAGGGTCGGGGACGGTTGTAACACTTTGTCCGCTTCTCATTTTTTATTAATAACCTCGATATTACGTGACAAAAGGCGAAGTTGTTGTGGGTCAATAAATGTCAGATAAGTAAGTAACATTTTCGTGTAAAAACTTTTGTTGTAACTTTAACAGTTTTTGCATAATCGTATTCCAAAGTCAAAGTGTTACTACTGTCCCCGGTCTACCCTACAATGTCTTAAGAGACTGTAAAAAGGAATAGAATAACGTGAATAAATTTTAAAATATTATTTCATCTTCTAGACCGGGGGTGCACACTAATTCTGCCCTAGGGCAGTCGCAGGCCCTCGAGCTCGACGGTGGTATGCTCACTCCCCACTCATCGGTATATGGTCTCGTGGTGGAGAACTATAATGACTGCAGAGGCCATATGCCCATTTTCAGTGATGCCAGAACCGTGGGTTTGCGCCCACAGACCCTACCACCACTCCACGACCAAGCGTACCCCCTCCCAGCGCGTCTACCGCACCACACAAGCATACCTGTCCCTCCATCCGTGTGCCGTGCGCGCTGCCTGGCTGGCAGTGATGCCAGAATCGTGGGACACGGGACGGGACGCTTACCCCCACTATGACCTACCGTCGTCTCCTACTATCAGTGATGCCAGAATCGTGGGACACGGGACGGGACGCTTACCCCCACTATGACCTACCGTCGTCTCCTACTATCAGTGATGCCAGAATCGTGGGACACGGGACGGGACGCTTACCCCCACTATGACCTACCGTCGTCTCCTACTATGCCCTACCGGCGTCCCCCACTTTCTTCCCACCGCACTGCACACAAGCATATTTTTACTCCTGACCGTGTGAGCTGCCTGTCGAACTGCCGAGCACACGGACAGGGGTAGGGATATGCTTGTGTGCAGTGCGATGGGAAGAAAGTGGGAGACGACGGTAGGCCATAGTGGGAGAGGACGGTAGGTCATAGTGGGGGTAAGCGTCCCATCCCGTGTCCCACGATTCTGGCATCACTGCCTACTATGCCCTACCGGCGTCCCCCACTTTCTTCCCACCGCACTGCACACAAGCATATTTTTACTCCTGACCGTGTGAGCTGCCTGTCGAACTGCCGAGCACACGGACAGGGGTAGGGATATGCTTGTGTGCAGTGCGATGGGAAGAAAGTGGGAGACGACGGTAGGCCATAGTGGGAGAGGACGGTAGGTCATAGTGGGGGTAAGCGTCCCATCCCGTGTCCCACGATTCTGGCATCACTGCCTACTATGCCCTACCGGCGTCCCCCACTTTCTTCCCACCGCACTGCACACAAGCATATTTTTACTCCTGACCGTGTGAGCTGCCTGTCGAACTGCCGAGCACACGGACAGGGGTAGGGATATGCTTGTGTGCAGTGCGATGGGAAGAAAGTGGGAGACGACGGTAGGCCATAGTGGGAGAGGACGGTAGGTCATAGTGGGGGTAAGCGTCCCATCCCGTGTCCCACGATTCTGGCATCACTGCCTACTATGCCCTACCGGCGTCCCCCACTTTCTTCCCACCGCACTGCACACAAGCATATTTTTACTCCTGACCGTGTGAGCTGCCTGTCGAACTGCCGAGCACACGGACAGGGGTAGGGATATGCTTGTGTGCAGTGCGATGGGAAGAAAGTGGGAGACGACGGTAGGCCATAGTGGGAGAGGACGGTAGGTCATAGTGGGGGTAAGCGTCCCATCCCGTGTCCCACGATTCTGGCATCACTGCTGGCTGGTGCTCTCCGGCGAGAATTCGTTTAACCCAGCGCTGCACAAGGAGCAGTTTTCGGCGCCTAGCGGCGAGCAACCCACCTTTCCTGTTGCTAAGGTTAGAATCGGTGAGGAGAACTGCAGTAGTGTATGTGCGTGTTCGTAGGCTTATAGCATACTTATAGCATAGGGATATATGACTGGGTTCCTTGTAGGGGCACCAGTGCAGAACAGGTCCCGTAATAAAATTCGGGGGGGTCATGAAATTTCCAAAATATTTACTACTGCCGGCATTTGGTATGACTTGAAGGTTCAATTTTACTGATAATGACACATTTATTGCTAATATTACTTATTTTTTCATCCGACACGTAATATATTTATAAAGTTAATACTATACAAATAAATAGCTCGGACTCGAAGAAAACCAAATTTTAATGAAGGATATATATTATATATCCTTCATTAAAATTTGGTTTTCTTCGAGTTATATATTATATATATTATATATAAGGATATATATTATATATCCTTCATTAAAATTTGGTTTTCTTCGAGTCCGAGCTATTTATTTGTATAGTATTAACTTTATAAATATATTACGTGTCGGATGAAAAAATAAGTAATATTAGCAATAAATGTGTCATTATCAGTAAAATTGAACCTTCAAGTCATACCAAATGCCGGCAGTAGCAAATATTTTGGAAATTTCATGACCCCCCCGAATTTTATTACGGGACCTGTTCTGCACTGGTGCCCCTACAAGGAACCCAGTCATATATCCCTATGCTACGAGCCTACGAACACGCACATACACTACTGCAGTTCTCCTCACCGATTCTAACCTTAGCAACAGGAAAGGTGGGTTGCTCGCCGCTAGGCGCCGAAAACTGCTCCTTGTGCAGCGCTGGTTTAACCGATATCGAAGCGCTTGGGTCGCAAGCAAAAAGTCAGGAGTTCAAATCCCGGTGTGGATATTCTACTTTTTTCTTTATTTATTCTCTAATTTCTCTTCCTATATTCTCAGCAGACTAAAACTGTTAATTTTCTGTTAAAGACTTAAAATCTGTTAATTTACAAAACATTTTCGAAGTCTGATTTGTTGCTGAAGATGCGATCAAACCAGAAGGGGATCGTTTTGTTTTCTCCAAGGAAAATATGGTATTGCCTTGAGCTTCCCATTGTTGTCCCCACACGGCCAACGGAAAGGCCAACGGTATGCATCCTACGTGGAGCGATCCTGAAATGCGAACACACAGAATACAGTCTTAGATTCCACAGGCAACCTTCAAGGGAATATATGCGAACATGGAAAATATGTGATATAAATAATTAATACAATTCTTTAACTAGCACAATATTGTTTGAACAAACTGTTAAACTGTTTACGGCAATAAAAGATATTTGTAAAGATGTGTGAGCTGTGCAATTGTAAATCCACAAACACTAAAATCTAGAAAATAAATAAACATATAAAAATATTGTTGCGAATTTTTTTTTGAAAAAGTGGAAGCATATATTTTCACAGAACTTTTCGCACTTTAAAGAGTAATATTTAAGGAACATTTGGTAATATTTTTGTAGAAAAATATTTAACGTTTATAATAAAAAGACAATGACATTCAAGAAGCCTTTTAAAAACGGTGAGCACGATATCTCAAAAACTACTGCACCAATGTTTCTCATACTTTGTGGGATTATTTTTTATATAAAAATCTATCGACTATCGTTCGCATTTTTTTTAATGTATATTTTCGATTTTATCCACGAAAAATGGCCGTTTTTCGCGCGAAAATCAGGTCCTTCAAACTTTAAATAGCCGCCATTTTATTTTAAATTAATATTTCGAAAATCCCCCGCCGTCAGTCGAAAGATACATTAATATACTAACGAAATCTTTTTTGGTTTTTTATTTTAGATAATCTGATTCCGAATTGCAGTGCTCACCGCAAAACAACTTTTTATAAAAGGCTTCTTGGATATCGATTGTAATTTTATTATAAACGTAAATATTTTTTTACGAAAAAATTACCAAATCTTCTTTAGATGTTGCTCTTTTAAGCGCAAAAAGTTCTGTAAAAATAGATGCTTCAGTTTTTCCAAAAAAAATCACAAACATTCGTCGCTTTTCGGCCTCCTCACTAGGTATAACTCTTTAAAAACTAAAGAAAAATCGTTTTCTTATATTACACACGATATTTCATAACAGAATATGAATCAATTTAATATAGCATCGAGCGTCTAAATGAATTTTGTTGTGTGATAACCGGCTCCACGATTAGGGAGATGTAATGGGGTTGTCAAAACGAGCCTTCATTTTTTAATAATTTGAGTTTAAAGTTATGCACAATTGGGGAGTAAGTTCCAAAACGTAAGCAAAATTTTCAATCAACAGTATAATTATAATACCAATATTTTAATTTTTTGCCTTACTGCCCGGAACGTTACATGCCCATTGCTGTGTAATATCTCCGAAACATTGCCTGACAATTGCTATAAAATCTCCGAAACGTTCCGTGACTATTGCTGTAAAGTTTCTAAACAATGTTGCAGAAATATCTCCCGCAATGTTGCACAGCAGCGGACATAGAAATGTACTTGTAACATTCAGGGGACATTCCGTGCAATGTTTCAAATATTGTAGCGCAACGTAACTAAGACATTCCTACAATAAAGTGTGCTGTAGGGGTCATTGCTTTATATTGTTATTTGTTACCGTAGCAAATTCCTATTACTTTTCAAACTATCATCTTTGGCTTATATACGTGTATTTCATATTCACACACACATATTACTATTAATTACCATTTACATAAATGTTTATGTGCTAATGCTTAACGTCCAACGCATTATTTTATTAACCATAATATCGCATTAACAGTGCATGACATATATTCGTGCTTCTAATTTAATAAACAGTTTTAACAGTTTTAAATCAACCTTTGAATTATTGTGTCAATCCTTCGGCTACGAAGATCCCGAACCATAACAGGCCGCTGCAACAGCTGATCTCGGTTCGCGAACTGAAGTGTTCTTACAGTGTTTACAAACGTACTTTCGCATAGCTCTTGTACAGCCATATGGCTAGACGTATTTCGCGGAAACATTATATTCGGCTTTCTTATATCCATGCAATGATAAATCCAATTACCGAACCCAAATAAAAACCACAAGTCATCTAACGGGTGTCCCCCAGGTGCGCTCTCACCTCTTAAACCTTCTATGGTCGATTAGTGTGCAGGATTCAAGATCCTCGCCTAACCTCCCTCCGAAACACAGTGTGCAGGATTTCAGATTCTCGCCTGGGCTCCATTAATCCCACAGTGTCATTGTCCCCAAAGACCTCCACCCGGGACATGACATCGGTATTCTCGAATAACTACATTTTATTCGAAATTTTTATTCGAGTTCGTTCAAATAAAAATTTAGTCGAATCAAAATTTATTCAACTAGTGCCCAACTCTGCCTCTAGCGGTCGGCTGTTGTGTACAAAGGGGCTGAGTGGGCCATCTCTAGACCGTACCGTCTAATTACGGTCAGGTGACTCACTCAGCTCCTGACAAGGAATCCGGGAAGCGAGAGTGCCGCCTTCTTCTCGCTTTGAGCCTCGAATGGAGCACCCATTTCGCGATCGTGCGAGTCCTTTTCACATCGTTCAATTTGCGTTGCCAGATCGCTGGCGCAGTCGGCAAGTTACTTAATTCTCGAGTATTTATTTCTTTAAACTCATGAGATTTACGTGCAACCTGTGTGTGGGTGTAGTAAAGCTATGTAAATAATTGCAAATAGTTCAGTGTATTTATTAAAATACTACACGTTTTGTGTTTTACACCTACTGACGATTATTTGTATAGTCCAGGGCATTCCCTCCAACTTAATTCCAAACAAAATACGTAAATGTTAGTATCCATCATCCTTGAATAGAATATCAAGACAAACATTATTTACTTAGATCTTATGGAGTAGTGCGCTTAAAGGGTTCCCAGGATGCTTTGCGCATGCAGATACACCTGGCAGGATAGAGGTGTACCACGAAGCGAACTTTTGACTAGCTGAATCCAGTAATCGGTCATGCATCTTAAATTCCTCGTTACCCAAATCAATTTGCCGCCCTTCCTCGCCAGAAGGTAACCAGACTCCGCCCCTGATGGGCTCACCGCGAGGTGTAGGATTCCTGCAAACACGAGAAATAAATATGTTCATAAATGCTCCGACTTGTTATTTCACCAGCATTTGGATATCATTCATTGCCAGTCAGAAGGATGAACAGTAGCTTCCATATAGGGGGCATAGGAGCTACGATTTCAACACATTAGCCAACAATTTGTACCTACATCGTTTCACGATTCAAGTTCGAGTAAAGGATGAGATTCCTTCCTCAATTAAAGATTGCATAGCGAATACCATTTTAAGGAAATGTTGAATTACAGTAAAAGTTGGATGACTGCACGGAACGATCTACAGCGTAAGTGCGCGGTAGTCATCCCCACCACCGGGGGAGGGGACTCCTCTGGCGCACCATGAAGCTGGACCGTCGCGAGCTTCGAGTAGTGTAACCTGATCCGAGCTCGAATATCCGTGAGCCAATACTAATGCAAGAAGGAAACTTTTTTATTATTGATCTTTTTCTAACGGATAATTTGGATAATATTTACTTCATTTCTCACCCGGAATCCAACATTATTATCACTCATTAAATATGCAAATATGATTTGAATTATATCATTTTTGGTCTTTTTTAAATGGGGGAACCTCACAAATACATTGGCAAAGGTTGCGTTAACCAGAAATCAAAAATAGGAAAATTTTCTTGTTGCATTAGCAAATGTGTTATCGACGCGTTTGTTTTGTTCAGCTCGAGTGTCGACCCTCTTTCTCTTTCTCTCGCTGTCCTTCTCTACACTCGACAAAAAATGTAAACAAACTCCGAGCTCGGCTCGAATAGTTTGGAGGTCGAGAATATTTACCTCTGCTGGATAACTGCATGCCTACGGTCTCGAATTTCGTGCAGTAATCCAACTTACAGGGTTATCCACTGAAGACTGGCGGCGCTCGCGCGAGTAGAAATGAGAACGGCAACAACGTCACACGCATAATTACTACTACAATCATATGTCGATACATCCGTCATCTATGGGCTGTTGCTAAAAGTATAGGTTCTAAAAATAAAATTATGCGTATGACGTTGTTGCCGTTCTCATCGAGCGCCGCCAGTCTTCAGTGGATATCCCTGTGTACTGTATCGTTCAACAAACAGCGCTCCCATTACTTACCCGTACTTGGCGAAGTTCGTCCACAGAGAGACGAACTGTTGTCGATACACGCTGTCCTCTGAGTTTGGATCAAGGTGAGGAGCCGAGTCATTACAAAACAGTAAACGAACATCGTCACCGTGGGCTGTGCCTAAAACATTCGACACAAGAGTGTTGATGAGTCAGATGTAAAAGAAACATTGGTATGAGAAACGTGCGTTTACTACAAGAGACAGCAGATGTAATAGCATCGAGATGAATTACCATTGCGACCACTTTGCTTATTCACATGCGACAGTCGATAGTAGTAAACGGGTATCTCGCCATTGTGTTTAGCCAACATCTGTTGCGTGGAATCGATAGGTCCAGTTAAGTAAAAGGCTGTCGCTATCTGGAAAGCACACCAGAAATCAGTAGGTCCATCTGAACACGTATAAGCTCAGCGCAATCCTGGCAATATTTACCTTTGCCAAATCGGAAATCGGACCATACACAACTTTCTTCAATAGGCTTGTCAAACCTCTGCTCCCAGCCGATATGCCGGATGCAATTAGTTTGTTTAAACGTTGCGCCAGTTCCTTCCTTAGTAATTCCGGATCTGGAAGTATTCACATGGAAGAAGTAGATTAAGGGAGATGAGCAACACTTGGAGAGAACAAATCGATCTTGTTTCAAAAGGACCCAATTGAAACTCCCCTTCTGTGCCATGGATATGAAGGCGACCGTCGATTAATTACATAATACAGTACTGTCTCTCAAATGGCTCGCGTTTTCGGATTCTCTATACGCGCGAAACTATCCCCAGTACTTCGGTTGTAGTCACCGCGCCGGGGCATCGGGTATCGGATGTCAAAGAAAAAGCCGAAGAACGGTTCATAAACATTCTCGATAGTGACACACCTTACACTCTGACCGCGTGAAATCAAAGGAAGCCGAATAGACTACTCGTCTCTCAAATTGCGTGCGCCCGGTCCCGACACACGCGGCTATAGAGGGACAGAACTGTAAAAGCAAAACGAGAGCTACTTTGGCGAACAGAGTATAGTAGTTGAAAGGAACTTCTATGCTTCAGTTTCTGCAATGTGCAAGTATTATGTTTAGTGAGAATGGATTTCCCTTGCTTTCGAGTAGTGAATATGGCTGCATTTTTATTTATATTAAGGAATCGTGCTATATCTATGGCAAGGAAGTAGGCCGACTGCTGCATACCATATGCGCTTAGATCTATTTCGTCCTTATTGTAGCCCATCATGATAGGTACACGGATGAAGTTCCCAGACTGCAATTTCGATATGGGACAATCGTCCAAGTAGGCTTTTCTCGGCGAGTGGTCGGAAGAAATGATGTCTATTGTTGGATTAAATGGCAAGATCATTGGACGCTGTTGCAAGAGAATTCATAGTTTACAAAAAGGCCCATGAGCGTCGATCCCTTGAATTATTTATATGTATATCTCATACCAATAGTGTAAACTCAATCATTGTGTGCACTGCTTTTACTATGTCCTTGATATCAGCTTTCCTCAAAGCGTCCAGTAACTGTTCATTTGTCTCAGATTTAATACCCATATGTGCGCCAAGTTTATAAGTTGCTTGGATAGCTTGGTTTGGTGTGTTGACATGAAACGGACTTATGGGAGTACCACTTTGAGTAATGACTTGTTGAAACAGGCCTGTGGAATCAATCGTATTGTATTCTACACGTGTGAGCCGATTCGAAACTTTACGAGTTCTGAGTGCTTTTGCTGCACAGCAGAACCTGCTGAAACCGACCACGATATACATTCCAAGAATTAGATTACCGATCAAAAACACTCTTATGTGTTGCAAGAAGCCAGTCGAAGCCAGACACCTCCTTGCGATTCTAGGCGCCGCGTCAGAGCCGAGGGTGGAGCTTAGGAACGTAAAGGTGAAATCCCGAGTCTCGCGCCACACTCGCCAAGCCTCGAGCGGCCATGCAGTCGCACCGTGGAGTTGACCAACTCGACCTCGGATGGCTCGGCTGGGGATTCCCGGTCTTTGTCGCGCTCGCCAAACAGACTCGCCGAGCCACGAGCAGTGGGATTTCACCTCAACAGCTCCGCACACGACTCTGACGCGGGCCCCGAATCGCAAAAAGGTCTCCGGCTTCCAGCGGCTCTTCGTGCACCTCTGCATTAAGGTGGGTATCCACTTGTTATGTACCTATCCTCGTATTTTGTCGCCGTTGCGTATTAAGATGGAAAGGCAGCATTGCACCACCGCATATCAAAATTCCATGCCAGATACGCAATAGCATTAGCAATGCTGCGGGAAAAATTCACAAACCGTTGCAGCGCATCGTTTCACCGAATAACACGCAACGGTGATACGATACGAGGATACGTAACAAGTGGTTAGCCACCTTAAGATATTCAATCGTATGGAGAAAAGTCAGTAAAGTGTGACAATCGACGGAGTAAGCTGTAGCATACCTATACATAGCCAACTGCTGCGAATGTTTGATTTATACATGAGACTGTTCTCAGTCATTACTAAATACATATAATACCCTTGAATTCTTACCTTTCGATTGCGGGGAAAATAAGTGGTATATTACGGAAACGGCACCAGCACTTTCTCCAAATATAGTCACTTGATTTGGATCACCCCCGAATTTGGCGATGTTCTTTTGCACCCACTGCATGGCCATGTTCTGATCCCTTAGACCCTGATTACCCCGGCTTTCATCCATATTCAGTGACAAAAATCCTAGAAAAATACTAAACCGTCGTAGCCGTCCGCACAACATTTTCATCGAATTGAGGAAATCGATCGGTTACCAAGAGGTCCAAGTCGGTAGTTCATGTTAACGAAAACCACATTGTTTTCTATAAATAAATCAGGCCCGTTTGTTTCGCGCGATATAGACCCCCCCGCATATTTGCCACCGTAGATCCAAATCATCACCGGTAGCAGCTTTTTCATCTTCTTGAAGTTCACCTATCAAATATTAGGCGGATCAAGAGTTTTTCTTTACCCATTGAGTGTTTCTCCCGAGAATAATGCAAAATTAAAAATGGTGTATATTTTGAGATCAAGAAACCCCATATGAGGAAGCCTGAAATAAGGAACCTCAGAGGATTGGCATTGGTGGAGTTGGTTAAGTGTCTGCGCAATACGCAGAGGACCCGCATGATCATGGGTTCGCGAATCCCATCACCCGAGGCTCTCTTTTTCCGTGGCATCCCAACACATAGGAATTAGTTCATCTATTCCTACATTCTATAATATTATAACGGAGGCGACGCGTACCACTGGGGTGAACACGTTCAAATATAGGCAATCCTCGTTTCCTACTAATGTCGCACCAAGGAACTGTACACACTCGCTACTGTCTTTAGTTGCATTCTGTACTCCTGTCCACCGATCTGCTTTGACAGGGTCCTGCAATTTTCAGGTAGAAAGCCGTGTTAAGTGTTAAAGATTGTTCGTTATTATGGTTAATATTGTACATTAAGCAATTAAATTCTTCAAATGTCCTTCCTTAAACTGACGAAATTGGATTTATGTTCTCTGATTACACCGGCAAGATAAAATAAAATAAGACTTACCCTAAATCGAAGGGGGCCAACAGGTGGTTTTGCGAACGGTATACCCAAGAAGGCTGAATAGTCCACGTTGTTCATAACAGTCTTCATTTGTATGCCTTGAACTTCACCCTTATCAGTGCTTACCACGTCTGTAAGCTGATGGCAATGCACCTCCGTTAGGAGGGCAGCAACGAGCCAGCAGAATATGTACTTCATATTTCCTTCGGCTGCAACCACCTTCCGCATGGATGTAAGGCATGTTGGCGTTTTCAAAACCTTATATACTCACCATTTGAAAATATTAATGAGTAGTAGAAGGTGTAATAAATTGCAGCCGCCGTTATCATATTTTAAGCGTTGCCCCAATCTATGCTTTTTGAAATGTGTATATTCATTATGACGGTGTATGTATTATTACAAAAAACAGGCTTCAAAGCCTGTTGCACCAAAGTTTTACGCTCATTATGATGCATGATGAATATCAGAATTTGTGGCTGTGTTCATGGTCAGATAAAATTCGAAGCAGCACAGTCGAAGTTGATGTATTACGTTAAGGGGGACACCACTGTGACGACCGGAAAAGTAAACCTGTTTCAAGAATTTTTTTACGAATAATTTAGGTTTCATTTAAAATTTGTTTTATTTACCTTTAGTACAATGTCTTAAAAGACTATAAAAAAGGAATAAAAAAACGGGAATAGATTTTAAAATATTAATTAATCTTCTACACCAGGGGTGCACACTAATTCTGCCCTAGGACAGTCGAGCGCCCTCGAGCTCGACCGTGGTATGCTCACTCCCCACCAGTGATGCCAGAACCGTGGGTTTGCGCCCACGGACCCTACCACCACTCCTTGACCAAGCGTACCCCCTCCTAGCGCCTCTGCCGCACCAACAAGCATACCTGTCCCTCCATCCGTGTGCCGCACGCGCTACCTGGCTGGGGCTCTCCGGCGAGAATTCGTTTAACCGATATCGAAACGCTTGGGTCGCAAACAAAAAGTAAGGAGTTCAAATCCCGGTGTGGAGATTCTACTTTTTTTCTTTATTTATTCTCTAATTTCTCTTCCTATATTCTCAGAAGACTAAAGCCTTGAAAACTGTTAATTTACAAAACATTTTCGAAGCCTGATTTGTTGTTAAGATGCGATCCCCTTCTGGTTTGATCGCATCTTTAGCAACAAATCAGACTTCGAAAATGTTTTGTAAATTAATAGTTTTCAAGTCTTACTTGTCTTACAACACTGTCTAAAAGTCACTTCTAACATATGTATTTAGTAAAGACTGAGAACAGTCTCTTGTAAATCAAACATTTGCAGCAGTTGCCTATGTATAGGTATGCTACAGCTTACTCCATCAATTGTCACACTCTACTGACTTTATTCCATATGATTGAATATCTAAAGGTGGGTATCCACTTGTGACGTAGCCTCGTATCATATCACCTGTCTGTGATTTCTTGCCGCATCATTACTGATTGTGTTGCGTATCTTTGTATCAAATTTTGATATGCGATAGTGCAACGCTGCCCATCCATCTTGATACGCAAGGACGACAAAATACGAGGATACATAATAAGTGGATACCCACCTTAACGCGGAGCTGCACAAAGAACCGCTCGAAGCCGGAGATCTGTTTGCGATTTGGGGCCCTGGTCAGAGTCAAGCGTGGAGCTGTTAAGGTGAAATCCCACGACGCGTGGTTTGACGAGTCAGTTTGGCGAGCGCGACAAAGAACGGGAATCCCAAGCCGCGCCACGCGAGCCCAAGTTGATCAATCCCACGGCGCGGCGCGGAGCGAGGCGTCGCGAGTATTGCGCGAGTCTCGGGATTTCACCTTTACGTTGTGTTTCCGCCAAGTGCGGATGTAAATAATGCCGGCGGTCAGGCAACTCGAAGGAAAGGTATGACGGGCAGCAAGAAACAGCCGGTGGACATGACACTGATTTATTTGGTCACTGTGATTACACAGAGGTCGGACAGCACACTTTACAATGACGTACAAGACACGTGGACACTAACACCGGCAAACGGCGCGTGAGCGCGTGGCGATAATGGTCGTAACGAATACTGGACGCAATGGGCCCGAGATTTTGCTGTTTCGTGGAACGTGGCTGTCACGACAGCATTGTTCTCAGAACTAATGGTCAGCTGTTGTGATGAGTTAAGCGGGCACCCGTTCGAATCGCGCGGCGTGGCGCGTTGCTTGCGGTCGCAACACGTTGCTTAGCTCCACGCTTGGCTCTGACCCGGCGCACAGTGGCGTGTTTTCCAGGGAATTGTGAATAAATTCATTTTCTGATTTGGCAGATAACTAATAGAGCTATAGCTGTGGACCGGGTACTCGAGAGACCCGGGTACCCAGGTACCTGTGAGGATCCGGAACGAGGAAAATTCCCGGGTTGGCGCTACCCGTGAAAACTACCCGAGATACTCGAGATACCCGAGAACTTACAGAGTACAGAGGGTGATTCTGGAACGACGCCTGTCAGATTGATGCCACCTGGTACCCCGTGGCGACGTCAACCCCGTGCGGTACCTCACCGAATTGTATGACTTTGGTATTGGAATAACATTAAGAAGTGAGATCTCGGTTGTCTCGAGTATCTCGGGTAATTTAGCCGGGTGGCGCCCACCCGGGAAATTCTTTTCTTCCCGGGTATCGTACGGGTCCCCGGGTACCCTATCTCCCGGGAATCAACAGCACTAATAAGTAATGCCTAACTCTGTCTCTAGCGCTCGGCCGCGGGCCGAGCCGAATCCGCGGCTGTTGTGTACAAAGGGGCTGAGTGGGCCATCTCTAGACATTACCGTCTAATTACGGCCAGGTGACTCACTCAGCTCCTGACAAGGATTCCGGGAAGCGAGAGTTCCACCTTCTTCTCGCTTCGATCCTCGAATGGAGCACCCATTTCGCGATCGCGGGAGTCCTTTTCATATCGCTCAATTTGCGTTGCCAGATGGCAGGCGCAGTCGGCAAGTTACTTAATTCTCGAGTATTTATTTCTTTAAACTCGTGAAAATTACATGCAACCTGTATGTGGGTGTATTAAAGCTATGTAAATAATTGCAAATAGTTCAGTGCATTCATTAAAATACTACACGTTTTGTGTGTTACACCTACTGACGATTAATTGTATAGTCCAGGGCGTTCCCTCTAACTTAATTCCCAACAAAATACGTAAATGTTAGTATCCATCATCCTTGAATAGAATATCGATACAAGCATTATTTACTTAGATCTTATGGAGTAGTGCGCTTAAAGGATTCGAAGGATGCTTTGCGCATGCAGATACACGTGGCAGGATAGAGGTGTACAACGAGGCGAACTTTTGAATAGATGGTTCCAGTAATCGATCATGCATCTGAAATCCCTCGTCAGCCAAATCCATTTGCCGCCCTTCCTCGCCAGAAGGTAACCAGACTCCACCCCTGATGGGCTCACCGTGAGGTGTAGGATTCCTGCAAACACGAAAAACACATATGTTCATAAATGCTCCAACTTGTTATTTCACCAGCATTTGGATATCATCCATTGCCAATCGGGATGATCAACAGTATCTGCCATATAGGGGGCATAGGAACTACGATTTCAACACATTAGCCGACAATTTGTTCCTACATCGATTCACGGTAAAGTTCGAGTAAAGTCGAGTTTCCTTCCTCAATTAAAGATTGCATAGAGAATACCATTTTAAGGAAATGTTGAATGATTGTTCAACAAACAGCTCTCCGATTACTTACCCGTACTTGGCGAAGTTCGTCCACAGAGAGACGAGCTTTTGCCGATACACGCTGTCGTCTGAGTTAGGATCAAGGTGAGGAGCCGACTGATTAGAAAACAGTAAAGGAACATCGTCACCGTGAGCTGTGCCTAAAACATTCGCCATAAGAGTGTTGATGAGTCAGATGTAAAAGAAATATTGGTATGTGGAACGTGCGTTTACTACAAGGAACAGCACATGCGATAGCATCGAGATGCATTACCGTTGCGACCAGTTTGCTTAGAGAAATGCGACAGTCGATAGTAGTAAACGGGTATCTCGCCATTGTGTTTAGCCAACATCTGTTGCGTGGAATCGATAGGTCCAGTGAAGTAAAAGGCTGTCGCTATCTGAAGAACACACCAGAAATCAGTAGGTCCAACAGAACACGTATAAGCTCAGCGCAATCCAGACAATATTTACCTTTCCCACTTCGGAAATCGGACCCGACAAAACTTTCTCCAATAGGCTTGTGAAACCTCTGCTCTTACCCGTTATGTCGGTTGCAAATAGTTTGTTTAGACGTTGTCCCAGTTCCTTCCTTAGTAATTCCGGATCTGGAAGTATTCACATGGAAAAAGTAGATTAAGGGAGATGAGCAACACTTAGAGAGAACAGGTCGATCTTGTTTCAGAAGGACCCAATTGAAACTCCCCTTCCGTGCCATGGATATGAACGCGACCGTCGATTAATTACATAATAAAAGCAAAACGAGGGTTACTTTGGCGAACAGAGCATGGTAGTTGAAACGAAGTCATATGCTTCAGTTTCTGCAACGTGCAAATATTGTAAAAAGATATCTTTAATTTCGACCGTATATTTAAATAAATTATGATATCGGCGCGCAGATTCGGTCATATAACCGAATCGGTGCGCGCCGATATCATGATTTGTGCAAGTATTGTGTTTAGTGAGAATGTATTTCCCTTGCTTTCGAGTAGTGAATATATACTGCATTTTTATTTATATTAAGGAATCGTGCTATATCTATGGCACGGAAGTAGGCCGACTGCTGCATACCAAATGCGAGTAGATCTATTTCGTCCTTATTGTAGCCTATCATGGTAGGCACATGGTTGAAGTTCCCAGACTTCAATTTCGATATGGGACAATCGTCCAAGATGGCTTTTCCCGGCGAAGGGTCGGAAGAAATGACGTCTATTGTTGGATCAAAAGGCAACGCCAGTGGAGGCTGTTAAGAGAGAATTCATAGTTTACAAAAAAGCCCGTGAAGCGTCGATTTCCTTGACTTATTTATATATATATATATATATATATATATATATATATATATATATATATATATATATGTATAGCAAAACCAGCGGCCGTAGCCGTGATGGAAAACACCGGTTCTCGTTAGATCACCGAAGTTAAGCATCACGGGGCGGGTACTTGGGAAAGATGGGTGACCACCTTTCTTCTGGTGCGCCACTGCTGCTGGGAACCGCAGGAGAGAGAGAGAGTAGAGAGAAAAGATGACAATAGTATAGCAGCATTACCGTTGGTGTATGCTTAATCATTGTGTGCGTTGCTTCTACTATGTCGTTGATATCAGCTTTCGTCAAAGCGTCCAGTAACTGTTCATTTGTCTCAGCTTTAATACCCATATATGAGCCGAGCTGCTTGGCTGCACGGAGAGCCCGGTTCGGTGTGTGGAAACCCCACGGACATATGGCACTACCACTTTGAGAAATGGCTTGTTGAAACAGGCCTGTGAAATAACATCAATCGCATTCTATTCTACACGTGTGAGCAGATTCGCAACTTTACAAGTTCTGAGTGCTTTTGCTGCACAGCAGAACCTGCTGAAACCGACCACGATACACATTCCAGGAATTAGATTACCGATCGAAAACACTCTTATGTGTTGCAAGAAGCCGGTCGAAGACAGCCACCTCCTTGCGATTCTAGGCGCCGCGTCAGAGCCGAGGGTTGAGCTCAGTAACGTAAAGGTGAAATCCCGAGTCTCGCGCCACACTCGCCAAGCCTCAAACGACCACGCGCCGCGCCGTGGAGTTGACCAACTCGACCTCGGATGGCTCAGCTGGGGATTCCCGGTCTATGTCGCGTTCGACAAACAGACTCGCCGAGCCACGAGCCGTGGGATTTCACCTCAACAGCTCCGCACTCGGCTCTGACCGGGGCCTCGAATCGCAAAAAGGTCTCCGGCTTCGAGCGGCTCTTCGTGCACCTCTGCGTTAAGGTGGGTATCCACTTGTTTTGTACCTATCCTCGTATTTTGTGGCCGTTGCGTATCAAAATGGAAAGGCAGTGTTGCATCACCGCGAATTTCATGCCAAATACGCAACAGCATGTGCAATGAGGCGGGAAAAATCACAAACCGTTGCAGCGCATCGTATCACCGAATAACACGCAACGGTGATACGATACGAGGATACGTAACAAGTGGATACCCACCTTAAGATATAATCAATTTTATGGAGTAAAGTGAGTAAAGTGTGACAATTGACGGAAGAGCTGCAGCATACCTATACAGGTAAATGCTGCGAATGTTTGATTTACATGAGACTTTTCTCAGTCTTTACTAAATACATATAATAGTCTTGAATTCTTACCATTCGATTGCGGGGATAATAAGTGGTACAATACGGAAACGGCACCAGCACTTTCTCCAAATATAGTCACTCGATTCGGATCACCTCCGAAATTGGCGATGTTCTTCTGCACCCACTGCATGGCCATGATCTGATCCCTCAGAGCCTGATTTCCCCGTGCTTCGGGCATCCCCAGTGCCAAAAATCCTAGAAAAATACGAAACCGTCGTAGCCGTCCGCTCAACATTTTCATCGAATTGGGGAAATCGATCGGTTACCAAGAGATGCAAGTCGATAGTTCATGTTGACGACGACCACATTATTTTCTACAATTAAATCAGGCCCGAACTTTGCCCGCGATATAGACCCCCCTGCATATGCGCCACCGTAGATCCAAACCATCACCGGTAGCAGCTTTTCCCTCTTCGTGAAGTTCATCTAACAAATATTAGGCAGATCAAGAGTTTTTCTTTACCCATTGAATGTGTCTCCCGAGAATAATGAAAAATTAAAAATTGTGTATATTGTGAGATCAAGAAATCCCATATGTGGGAGCCTGGAATAAGAAACCTCGGAGGGTCAGCATTGGTGGGATTGGTTACGTGGCTGCGCAATGGGCAGAGGACCCGCAAGATCGTGGGTTCACGAGTCCCGTAACCCGAAGCTCTCTTTTTCCGTGGCTCCCCAACACATAGGAAATAGGTAATCTATTCCTACATTCTACAGTATTATAACGGAGGCGATGCGTACCACTGGGGTGAACACGTTCAAATATAGACAATCTTCGCTTCCGAATGCTACCGGGGTAGCGAACTGTACACACGCGTTACTGTCTTTAGTTGCATTCAGTACTCCTGTCCATCGATCTGCTTCGACAGGGTCCTGCATTTTTCAGGTAGAAAGCCGTGTTAAAGTTTGTTCGTTATTATGGCTAATATTGTACATTAAGCAATTTAATTCTTCAAATGTCCTTCTTTGAACTGACGAAATTGGAATTAAGGGGGCCGTCTCAGTTTTGTTATTGTCCGTCTCACCGGGCCTTGAATGTGTGCGGACAGGTCACACAAGCTAAGTTAAGCGTGTACGTATACGCGTGTTGTAAACAAACCGGTTCAACCGATTTTCGTCCTGGAATCAGCCAGAAGGAAGTTTTTGCGGGTACAGTTGCCTTCAGTAAACATCTGTGGGGGGTGGGACGGTGCGTTTGAACGCTAATAAGCATTGTACATTGAAATAATAATGAATTTATGAATCGAAAACTGACAGAATGAAGCTTCAAGGCTTCTCCGTTGGTGGCGCTAATGGTGCACTGTAGCTACGTAGCACCAGCGTGACGTATAAATTCATTATTACTTCAATATACAGTGCTTATTAGCGTTCAAACGCACCGTCCCACCCCCCACAGATGTTTACTGAAGGCAACTGTACCCGCAAAAACTTCCTTCTGGCCGATTCCAGGACGAAAATCGGTTGAACCGGTTTGTTTACGTACACGCTTAACTTAGCTTGCGTGAGCGTCCGCACACATTCGCGGCCCGGTGAGACGGCCCCCTTAAGTTCTCTGATTACCCCGGCAAGATAATATAAAATAAGACTTACCCTGAATCGAAGGGGGCCAACAGGTGGCTGTGCGAACGGTATAGCCAAGAAGGCTGAATAGTCCACGTTGTTCATAACAGTCTTCATTTGTATGCCTTGAACTTCACCCTTATCAGTGCTTACCACGTCTGTAAGCTGATGGCAATGCACCTCCATTAGGAGGGCCGCAACGACCCAGCAGAATGTGTACTTCATATTTCCTCCAGCTGCAAACACCTTCCGTATGGATGTATGGCGTGTTGGCGTTTTCAAAACTTTATATACTCTCCATTTGAAAATATTAATGAGTGGTAGAAGGTGTAATAAATTGCAGCCGTCGTCATCGTATTTTAAGAGTTGCCCCAATGTATGCTTTTTGAAATGTGTATATTCTTTATGGCGTTATACGTATTATTACAAAAACTGGCTTCAAAGCCTTGTGTGTAGATTGCGAGTAGTGTGTCGCGTGTGCTGTGACAGTCGCACCAAAGTTTTACGCTCATTATGATGCATGAAGAATATCACGATGTGTAACTGTAGGTATTTATGGTCAGATAAAATTTGAAGCAACACGGTCGAAGTTGATGTATTACGTTAAGGGGGACTCCACTGTGACGGCCGGAAAAGTAAACCACTTTTAAGAATTTTTTTCGAATAATTTAGAATTTTCATGTAAATTTTTTATTACGTACCGTAAACTGGGGTGACTTTGTCCGCCCGGGGTGACATTGCCCACGTTTCGGAAGAACTTTATCTTATTTTATTGTGAAGTAATTAGAATATATGATGTTTTGTAATCGATAGCAATAATTTCTACAAGATCAAACGAAAAAAACAATAACGAATTCAATCATATGCTAATTTTTCAGTCAGAGTAAAAAAGTGGGCAATGTCACCCCGGCGGGCAAAGTCAGCCCAGTTTACGGTACCTTTAGTACAATGTCTTAAGGGGGTAGACACGTCACGTGACACGGGCGATGCACCGCGCTGTAATACCGACAATCTAACCTGAAACATGGGTTTGAAATTTTTCCTTTTTCGTTCTTATATGAGCAGATTTTGAGCTGGGCGAGGTCTCATTCGAAAGAGGAAGGTTCAATGCGGAGCGCTGGGATAACCGTTTGAGTCACAAAACTCTTTTAATGACCTAAAAATACTTAAGGACGTAAACACGCCACGTGACATGGGTAATGCAGCGCGCTGTATACCGACACAATCTGGCCCGAAACATGGATCTGGGCGGGCATGTTGTTTGTCCTTATATGATCAGATTTCGGGCTGAGTGACGTCTCATTCGAAAGAAGAAGCTTCAATGCAGACCGCTCTGGTCATCGTTTGAGTCACAAAACTCTTTTAGTGACCTAAAAATACTTGGATTCTTGCGGGTGTATTTTCTCGACTTTTGCTCTACTTTGATCACTCATATCACAGACGAGGTATGGAATAGACTACTCACCCAATGTATTTTTGTGTCACCGGTTTGGGGGGTCCTAGGACCCCCTTACCATTTTAGTGTCGCATGCAACGTTACCGGTGAAGTCTCGAAACAGATTGTAACGCTACGCGTGGTAGGAATTATAATTCAGCACGGGTAAAAGTAGGTTATTTTTTGAGAGCCGAAGCCCGCGATTTACAAATGTTTCTGTTAGAGTAACGATTTAAAAATCGTAATATGAACATATTCCGTTCAACAGAAGAGAAAGGCGGATGAAAATAAAACGATATCACATTCGCTTTTTAACCTTGCTGTCCTATTCCGGTTTATTTAAAGCAAAACAAATTTCATTCGCTTGCAATAACGTAATATGTAAAAAGAGTGCTTTAATGTTTTTTAAGAGCACGTGTTACTGAACCCCACCCATTCATCATGTGTTTACGCATACATTAATGTTGGTCTATACGATATAATACAGACATATAATAATAACAATAATAATAATAATAATATCCTTCTACTGTACTATATTATTATTTAATAAGAACATATCGAACCCGTACACACCGATTTTGGTGCAATTTTGCAAGTCTGCGGAGTAACCAAAAATATTCGATACATATTTTTTGAAAAAATAATTCATTCTATTCCATAACTATTAGAAAAATTCATTTGTTTAAACTATGTACTAACTGACGTTAACTGACTAATATTAACTGATGTTCGGATATTTCAATAAGTTTATACAGTATGTCCGATTTGTTCTTATATTATTTTTCACACGCTATTATTTTTATAGCTATTGAAAAAGCAAACAAATGTTTCATATGAAAGTTTTTGTATTTGATGGAGGAAACTGAATAGTATAGGGGTGGGGGAGTATGGTATTTAGAATGCAAGAAGTAAATATATTTAAGGTTTGGAATACATAAAGTGCTCGATACGACCGTCCTATGCGAGCGACTGCAGGAGACAGTCAGAGATGGGCAAACAATTATTTGAAATAAAAATTTGTGTACGACATTTTTATTTCAAATAATTTTTTGCCCATCTGCTAAGGAGATTGTCTTCGTCCGCCGATCGTCTCGTTCTTTTGTCGATGTCGACGGGCTCGACGTCACAGTTTCGGCCACGTCCAACAATGCGTTTGCAGACCTTAGAATCTATTGTTCTGGTTTTCCGGACTTCAAAATAATAAAAATCCGCTAAAAAGTACAAAATAATTTTGTTCCCTATTTAATCTACGACACTCATTTTTTTTTAAGTCGGCGCCAGATTTACACAGTGCAAATAATGAGGCGTCGATATAAAAAAATGAGTGTCGTAGATTAAATAAGGAACCAAATTTTTAATATTATGAAGTCAGTTTTAATTATGATTTTCCATTTTTTGGACCGATGCGCCATTATTGTGGCTTTTACACGCGGGTGGCGAAAAATCTCTCCGTATACGAATATATCGCCGCGGTCAACCCTGTCGTAGCTAAAAGTTTTGAAATTGAGTCGACATTGTTTTCAAACCTCATTACAGTAATCTGGGGTGCGAGTTGTAAACCGATCATAAAAGCGGAGCGGGCGGCTCGCTTACACGGGCCGGGAAATTCCCAACAGCTCTTTGCCACGTGATTTTGAAAGAGACCATCCTATAATTTTCAAAGCTCGGGGATCACTGCTGTCCAGCAGTGAGATTGCTGGCAGCTCTCCGAACGCCGGGACGGCGCATGGTTGTAGTGCAGAGATAGGCAAAATATTATATGAAATATAAATTTGTGTACGAAATTTTGACTTCAAATAATTTTTTGCCCATCTCCTGAGGAGATTGCCTTCGTCGGCTTCCGGTCATGTTGTTCTTTTGTCGATGACGACGGGCTCGACGACGCGGTTTCGGCCACGTCCAACAATGCGTTTGCAGACCTCAGAATCTATTGTCCTGGTTTTCTTTTTTATGATTTTATCTTTAATGTAGTGTATGCATAGATTGGACTTAGGGGGTAACTAATCGGACGTGTATTTGATAGTAGCGGAGTTTTAATTTTTTTTTCCAGAATTGTTGTGTCTGAATGTTTTAACCCTTTAGCTCAGGGGTGTCGAACAGGCGGCTCGCGAGCCACAGTGGCTCTTTCTCCTCTTCGCCCGTTCAGGAGAGCCGTAGGAGAACGACCCCCTCCATACCTACTTCATTCTGATGTGTTTCTCGTCCGGGAACCGCACAAGCCCGTGGGCTCGTGGTAGGAGGGGATCGGTTCACTGACAATGAGCGTTGGCCTCGAGCTACTCCTGGAGAAAGAAAAGTGGGGGAACTCATTGACCGGGCGCCCAAGACGTGTGGCTCGCGGAGTGGGGAAGTTCGACAGCCCTGCTTTAGCTACTCAACGCCACGCTTATACCGGCATCCGTTAATGCCATTTTTTTAAACGATGCGCCATTATTGTGGCCTTTACACGTGGGTGGCGAAAAATCTCTCTCTACAGGAGTATATCGCAGCGGTCAACCCTGTCGTAGCTAAAAATTATGAAATTGAGATGGGTACGAGACCAGTCGACATTGTTTTCAAACCTCATTACAGTAATCTGGGGTGCGAGTTGTAAACCGACCATAAAAGCGGAGCGGGCGACTCGCTTACCCGGGCCGGGAAATTCCCAACAGCTCTTTGCCACGTGAATTTGAAGGAGACCATCCTATAATTTTCAAAGCTTGGGGATCACTGCTGTCCACCGGCCGCTGGCTAGGGGTGTGCGGATCGTCCCGAGGCTCGGGTTCCCGGCCCTCGGGACGGGTCGGAGAATTTCGGCCGAGATCGGGCGGGGTCTCGATACTTTCGTATTGCTCGAGGTCCCGAAGTTTTCGGGATCCCGAGACTCGTTTCGGGCTACAAGCAAGACCTCCGTGAGCGGGAAATTTGATTTCAGGTCGGCTCGGCAAAACTCGGACGCGATCGGCTCGAAAGCCAGCTATTACGAGGGGACCGAGACGGAAGGGGCTATGCTTGTAGCCCGAATCGAGTCTCGGGATCCCGAGACCGTCGGGATCTCGAGCAATACGAAAGTATCGGGATCCCGCCCGATCTCGCCCGAAAATTTCCGGCCCGTCCCGAGCCCGAAAAGTCGGGTACCCGCACACCCCTGCCGCTGGCACCTTTCCGAACGCCGGGACGGCGCATGATTGTAGTGCAGAGATGGGAAAAAAGTTATTTTAAATAAGAATTTGTGTGCGAAATTTTTATTTCAAATAATTTTTTGCCTATTTCTGTTGCAGTGGAATGCGTACCTGTTCGCGCGAGCACGGGTTGCAAGATTAAATGATGATCCTGTACATTTCTTCTACTATTGTTAATTTTCTAAATTTTCCATCCTTATACCAATGGAATACAACAGATGCAAGGCATTTCATCCCAAACAATGAAATGATAGAGCAGTGAATCGATAATGATTATGTTAGAAATGTTTATCCCTCTTCTGCTTATTGCTGTTCTTGTTAATAAAATTAATAAATTGAGAAACAATTTTCAATCGATTTGATTGTTCGCAAAATACACCTCATCCAGCCCCTTCCAAAGAAATGTAACTCGTGAATACTTCAGATGTATGTAGTAATCCGCAGCGTTTCAAGACCATTATACTCATTCATCCTTTTCCTTCAGTGTCGGATCTGTATTCGTACTCAGAAAGTTAAAATTCGATGGCCACGACATTCTGGCCTTTTCACTGCACGCTCTCTTGAAATCGGTTGGACGGTAACGCGTACCTTTTTTTACGACCCTGATGGGTTCTTAGGTAAAAGCTTTCGAACGACACGGCTTGGGGGGGGGGGGGGGCATACACGCTACACAGTAGTGGAATAAAGACAAAGTCAGCAATAGGCCATTGTAATGGGTATGCCAATTTCTATCATAGAAGTATCACAAATGGAATACTAAGGTATTTTGCTAACGAAAATGACACCAAATATGATATAATTCCGATTATTTTTACTGACTATTGGAAAGTACTTGGAGTAAAGTAATTGAGGAAAGTGATGAAGAGCACTTGAATTCTACGTGAGCTGACACGGAACTGATACCTGTGCCCAGATCTTAACGTAAGCAATACCTACGCTCGTGTACTTACATCGTAGATGCTTTTTATAATTTTTAAATCCATTCAATAGTTAATAAGGACAGACCCAATCAATTTGTAATGAAACGTAAGGATTTAGGGACCTAGGGTCCCAAAAACAACGAATATAAATTTTACGAAAACGTTTCAATTCATTATTTACAATGATTTTTACGTATCGTAGGATGGGTACCGTCTATTTAGCGGGAATGTCGGTAATAGCGCCATTTATTAATATTTTTCGGCGTACAACACGTGAAAATATTAGTTGAAAGTTCCACTACATGTAAAATACTAACAATTAATTTTGTCTTGCAATTTATAGCTTGTATAAGCTCTCAAGAAGTGCCATATTTTAGCGCCATATAGGGTCCTGATTCCCGAAATAGAATTTCAGAGAGAAATCCGACGTGAGTCGTTGACAAACCAAGCTAAAGCATAGTTTAGCGAAAGCCCGCCCTCTATGTTAAATTCTCCCTCTAAACAAGTCACACGTATACAAGCACGCACACATCTTTCAGTATTTCAACACATTTCAGAGTAGTTCTTGAGTTGGACGCTGTTCATGAACAGAGGTCGCTAAATTCAGTCCTCAAATTATGGGTCGGTAACGCAGTTTGGGCGGTGACACGAAGTCCCATAAGGCGAGTAGTCTATTCCATACCTCGTCTGTGCTCATATTATTACATATCAACACAATCTCGTCGAATCATGACCAGAGCGGTCTGCATTGAAGCTTCCTCTTTCGAATGAGACGTCACTCAGCCCGAAATCTGATCATATAAGGACAAACAACGTGCCCGCCCAGACCCATGTTTCGGGCCAGATTGTGTCGGTATACAGCGCGCTGCATTACCCGTGTCTACCCCCTTAAGAGACTATAAAAAAAGGAATAGAAAAACGTGAATAAATTTTAAAATATTAATTAATCTTCTAGACCCCTCACGCGCGTTGGTAGGATGTGCGGCTATAGAACAACAGGTCCGAAATCAAGTTTCATTGTTTTTTATTAACTAGGGTAAAAGCAGGTAATATGGAACATCTGATTTCAAAAGCTTGTCAAAAGTAGGGGAATTTCTTTTTTTAATAAAACTGACATGAGGGGCCGAAGGAACTAATGCATAATCATATTTGTATAGCAAAATGTAAAAATATCAAATTGTTTTGCAATGATAGTAAAAAAACTGAAATGAGTGAAAATCGGCCATTCGAAAAAATGGGTCCTTATATGGAACACCTAGGAAATTTGTGAAGAAAATTAAAAAATCTTTACTTTTTTTTACTAAAAATGAAGATTTATTAAGTAGAAGATACAAGTAAATATACATGATTTTTTTAACTTATTCCTGCTTTCTGCGTCTCCTACACGTTGGGCACGTGAACAATACGTCGCAACATGTTGCGAGCCCCACGTTCTTCGTGTGTCCACTGAAAGCAGCGAATACATTGGGTCTACTTTTCATTGTCATTATAATTTCTATCGCAAAATAAGCATTTCGCATCATCGTCGTCATCGTCATTATCAACTTCATCTATGTTACTCGGTATGTTCCATATTACGTACACACATATTCCGACTAAAAATTAAGAATTATACTAAGAAGAAACTAACTTTATTGGTAAACTATTGTTAAATAATCAAGAACACACATATTTAATGATAAATTATATCAAAACAATACTTTGTAACATACCTTCACTACAATATTTAATTGTTTGATGCCCTTTTCAAAAACTTTTACACCCCTCGAAAAATATAAACGTTTCTCTTTCAATGGGGGATGCCCGATTGATGTTCAATTGTCAATGTCATCGAAAGGCCTGCCCCAGGCCTGCCCCATCGGGTGCAAATACCTCCTGAATTTCTGGGACCCGGGCAACAGCCGGGCAGCGAGACTGTTACGTTGCTAACCACAGCATGGGCTGCGGCAGAACTGCATGAGTGTGCGGCCGTCCATGCAGGCTCGTACCACGACGACAACTCATACAGTTCTCTCACAAATTTCGCAACGGGTAACAGTGGCGCAGTTCCGGCGCTCGGCTGTTACCTGGATCGCAGGAATTCCTATTCTGTCTAAGGATCTAGTATACACGATTGCCTGAAGAGTTCGTTATTTCATTATCGAAATATTTCGAAGTTCCATATTACGTGCCGTTCCATATTGCCTGCCTTTGCCCTACATCAGTGTAGAGTAAACCAACCAGTAATTGACCGCACACCAGTGAAGGACCATTAAGCAAAGATATGTCAATTATAAAATTAAAAATATTATATGTTTATAAATGGAGTGTAGTTGCACTTTTAATATCCCATATTTTTAGTTACGCGTATTAAGCAAACATTAATAAGTACAATTCTTATTAAAAGTATGCGGTCATTTACTAGGCATCTACACGTTTTGCAATTTATAATTGTTATTTTAAAATTACGATAAGAATATGTAATTATTTTTATAGAAATTTCAAGAAAAATAAATTTAAATGCAATTTCAACAGTTATTTTGTTGTTATACATAAATATATTCAAGTATTAATCTCAAAGGTCCATAAATTCAACAATTCGGTCATTCACTGGTTGGTTTACCCTAGTTTTCGTTGCATGTACGGATTATTTAATCGAAAACAATTCTTTTCAAGTAGGGTAAACCGGGGGCGATAGTAACACTTTGACTTTGGAATACGATTATGCAAAAACTATTCAAGTTACAACAAATGTTTTTACACGAAAATGTTACTTACTTATCTGACAGTTATTAGCCACAACAGCTTCGCTGTTTGGCAAGTAATATCCAGGTTATTAATAAAAAATGAGTAACACTGCATGGGGTTGATAGTAACACAACTGTAACTTTACAAACTTAATATATTTATTGATCTTAAATTATAATAATGACTGAAGAAAGTAAAATTTGTAACCTATTATTCAGCATCACAATTGTGGCAAATATAAAACATGTTGTGGCCGGTGCATGCTTCATGTGCCTAATCCTTACAAAGCTGTCTGCCGTTTTTTCACATATCTTGACAAAGATACATGACATAGCTCATACTTTTTTTGCTGCAGCTCGAATAGATAATAAATTTTCGTTCATATCATCGTAAGCATGTTCATATTCTTTTATATTTTTTGTGCCTTTATCAGTCTTCCTAATTTTTGTACGGGGCATTCTAAAATAAGTTTAATCGCGACTTTAAGTTGAAGGAATTATAAGATTTATTAGCTTATATAATAAGAATACTTATATGAATTATAAAATGAAGAAAATTAAACTTAGGAATCTATTGCTTGAGCGACTACTCGATCGTCACAACTGATTACGGTGAATTGACCAGTGAATGAACAGCTAAGCGTTTTTTCAGTTTCAAATAACGATAAAAATTAAACAATGTCCTAATTTATTAATGGAACAATAATTTGTAACGGAATAGGCTTTAAAAATGTCTAAAAAAATTGTTTGTGCTTTTTTACTTGAACGGTGTTTGAAATAAATCATAAAAATGTAATCAATGCCCAATATACTAGTAAATGAACAAAATACCCAATAAATGAACATCTTGTATCCATTGAATGAACACAAAGAATAATACTTCATTTTCTGACGAGAAATCGCTGAAAACGCTACAAAAGTAGAAGGGAAGTTCAGTTAGGGACCTAACATAAGAATATAAAAATATAATCTATATATTATAATCATTGGAACTTGACAAATTTATTTATTTTCCTTTATTCTAAATATAAGATTATTGTTTTTAATGAAATAGTATTCTTGTTATACACGAAAAAAGTCAATTTGTTCATTCACTGCTCCCTGTTCATTCACTGGTCAATTCACCCTATAACCTTATAACTTCCGTAAATGATGGTTAAGCGTCAGAAAATAAAAGAACATCGAACATTGAAACGTTACAACCGACCCCGACTGTCGATGTTACAATCGTCCCCGACCATGCTTTTGGACTTAAATTATAAATTTTGACTAACGAGACTGTTAAAATACTAAGTGACGATCAGTATTACTTTAAAAAAGGACAGATTAAAGATTAAACAAAAGGAAAAGATAGCAATACTTGCAAATACTTGCAAAGATAGTGTTTATATTACAATTTTGAGTCAGTAAGAAAAAGTTACTTTAGGCTATCGAAAATTTATTTCCTTCGCTGTACATGTCTATTGTGTATCTATGCTGCTAGAACATGGATGTGTGTATTCCACATGTCATTCTTCATCATATATCCAAAATTTGTGTTAATATCTATCATATGTTCTGAGATATTTAACGTGTTACAATCGTCCTCCTGTTACTATAGCCCCCTGTCTACCCTATGCTTGAAAAACTGTCGATCTTATTCGCGGATTTTCCAAACTTTTCTTCTGAAGCGCGCCATTTCAACAAAAATTATTTCTTTAAAAAATCGGTACGTGCAACGGAAATTAATGATGCGACAGTAGCAGCACATGCGTCACTCTGCTGCTCGCAATCTGCATACAAGACTTTGAAGCCATTTTTTTTGTAATAATACGTACACCGCCAAAAATAATATACACATTGTAAGAAGCATACATACATTGGGACAACGTTTATGAATATTTTCAGGTGGTTGGTATATAAAGTTTTGAAATCGCCAACACGCCATGCATCCACACGGAAGGTGTTTGCAGAAGGAGGAAATATGAAGTACTCATTCTGCTTGGTCGTTGCTGCCCTCCTAACGGAGGTGCATTGCCATCAGTTTACAGACGTCGTAAGCACTGATAAGGGCGCAGTTCAAGGCATAAAATTGAAAACGGTTTTGAACAGCGTGGCCTATTCACTCTTTTCGGGTATACCGTACGTAAAACCACCTGTTGGCCCCCTTCGATTTGGAGTAAGCCCTATTTTATTTTGTCTCGTCGAATGTAATCATAGAGCTTAATTCTAATTTCGTCAGTTTAACCTAGGGGTGTTCGATTCACCTCAAAGAATCGATTCATGAATCGATTCAAAATCGGATTAGAAAAATCGTTCCTTCTAAAAAATCGGAATTCTGAAGAATCGATTCTGGAACAATCGCCGTAAAACTTTTTCCAAAATTAGTACATATAGAAGTCAATTTTGAATAATTTTGAAAGAATCGATATAAAAATTACTTTTACAAGGAACAATTTGGGATAGTTGTTGAAGGGCATTATATTGAATAGAAGAAATATTTTGCTACTTATTTTAAATATTTTATTCATCATGTAATTGCCATTCTTTCATTGATAAGGAATTTAAAAACAATAATTGCTGTAAATGTTCAGGTGATAAACTATTCCTGTGATTGGTTGAAATATTTCCAGCTTTGGAAAATACACTTTCTGGTGGCACAGATGATGCCATGATTGGAAGATATTTTTGCAATGATACTTAATGTAGGATAAATCCTTTCGTATTGTAACCAATATCCAGAAAATAAGAATCGTATATATATTTGGCGCGAATCCTGTATAAATTTTGCGGGAATCGTGTGTAAATGGCGGGAAACGTATAAGACCAGGAAAGCCTACCCAAGTAGTTTGATTGGTCCTTTCACTAGTGGCAATTAATTCCGCCAGAGGACAAAAAATTGGTTGTCGATTCATACATCAAAGAATCGATTCTGGGGAAAATCGGGTACCAAAGAATCGATTTTCTGAAGAATCGAATCGAAATCGAACACCCCTAGTTTAACCCTTCGTTGACTCTTTGGGTGTGAGCCACCCATAAGTTGATTTTGACGCTCTGAACCTTTTATATACTAAATAAACACCTCTTTTTTCAAATCCGATTTACAAACTATTTTTTCTCTCAAAATATTATATCCGAATATCTCTACTCTGTAGATTTTTAGCTTCTGATATTGAAATTGGTGAAATTCACAATTTTTTAACATTTTTCCGTTTTTTCTCGATATGTGGTAATCTAGAATTATTTTACAAAAGCTGTGACAAAATTTAAATAAAAAAATTATTGAAATACATTCTAGAGACCTTAAAATTGACCCATGATTTTTTCATAATAATTGGGTTCTTTAGATGAGAATGGCACTCGTTCAAAAATTGCTCTGGGTGTGAGTCACCCAGGCATATCAAAGTTGATCGAAAAAAAGGTGTGTCAACGAAGGGTTAAAGAAGGACATTTGAAAAATTAAATTGCTTAATGTACAATACTAGCCATAATAACGAACAATCTTTAACACGGCTTTTTACCTGAAAAATGCAGGACCCTATCGAACCAGATCGATGGACAGGAGTACTGAATGCAACTAAAGACAGTAACAAGTGTGTACAGTTCATTGGTCCGACAGCAGTAGGAAGCGAAGATTGCCTATATTTGAACGTGTTCACCCCAGTGGTACGCGTCGCCTCCGTTATAATATTATAGAATCTAGAAATAGATTACGTAATTCCTATGTGTCAGGGTGCCACGGAAAAAGAGAGCCTCGGGCTATGGGACTCGCGAACCCACGATCATGCGGGTGCTCTGCGTATTGCGCAGCCACTTAAGCAACTCCACCAATGCCAACCCTCCGAGGTTTCTTATTCCAGGCTCCCTCATATGAGGTTTCTTGATCTCAAAATATATACCATTTTTAATTTTTAATTATTCTCGGGAGAAACACTCAATGGGTAAAGAAAAACTCTTGATCCGCCTAATATTTGTTAGTTGAACTTCACGAAGATGGAAAAGCTGCTACCGGTGATGATTTGGATCTACGGTGGCGCATATGCGGGGGGGTCTATATCGCGCGAAACAAACGGGCCTGATTTATTTATAGAAAACAATGTGGTTTTCGTCAACATGAACTACCGACTTGGACCTCTTGGTAACCGATCGATTTCCCCAATTCGATGAAAATGTTAAGCGGACGGCTACGACGGATTCGTATTTTTCTAGGATTTTTGGCACTGAATATGGACGAATGCCGGGGTAATCAGGCTCTGAAGGATCAGAACATGGCTATGCGATGGGTGCAGAAGAACATCGCCAATTTCGGGGGTGATCCGAATCAAGTGACTATATTTGGAGAAAGTGCTGGTGCCGTGTCCGTAATGTATCACTTAATATCCCCGCAATCGAAAGGTAAGAATTCAAGGGTATTATATGTAGGGGAGAGTTGCCTAAATTGGACCAGTTCCTAGATTAGACCATTTGTGTATCTCGATAAACAAATATATTTGCAGTGTTTTTTTGGGGTTACACTGATTTATGAAGTGGAGATGCACGTTCCATCTAACCAAAAGAAAAACACTTCAAATATATTGGTTTATCGAGATACACAAATGGTCCAATCTAGGAGCCGGTCCAATATAGGCAACTCTCCACTATTTAGTAAAGACTGAGAACAGTCTCAAGTAAATCAAACATTTGCAGCAGTTGCCTATGTATAGGTATGCTACAGCTTACTCCGTCAATGAGAATGTATCGCAAATGAAACTCGGTCGAGGTGGCGCTCTGATCGTAGTGTTCTGAGCATGCGCGTGATGACGCCGTGACGTCAAACCAATCAAAGCCAAGATGAGCTTGGCTTTGCGCTGGCGTTGATTGGTTTGACGTGACGGCGTCATCACGCGCATGCTCAGAGCACTACGATCAGAGCGCCACCTCGACCGAGTTTCATTTGCGATACATTCTCTTTGTCACACTTTACTGACTTTATTCCATATGATTGAATATCTTAAGGTGGGTATCCACTTGTGACGTAGCCTCGTATCGTATCACCTGTCTGTGATTTCTTGCCGCATCATTACTGATTGTGTTGCGTATCTTTGCATCAAATTTTGATATGCGACGGTGCAACGCTGCCCGTCCATCTTGATACGCAACGACGACAAAATACGAGGATACATAACAAGTGGATACCCACCTTAACACGGAGGTGCACAAAGAACCGCTCGAAGCCGGAGATCTGTTTGCGATTCGGGGCCGGGTCAGAGTCAAGCGTGGAGCTGTTAAGGTGAAATCCCACGACGCGTGGCTTGACGAGTCTGTTTGGCGAGCGCGACAAAGAACGGGAATCCCAAGCCGAGCCACGCGAGCCCGAGTCTCGGGATTTCGCCTTTACGTTGTGTTTCCGCCAAGTGCAGGTGTAAATTTTGCCGGCGATCCGTCAACTCGATGGAAAGGTATGGCGGGCAGCAAGACACAGCTGGTGGACACGACATTGATTTATTTGGTCACTTTGTGATTACACAGAGGTCGGACAGCACACTTTACAATGACGTACAAGACACGTGGACACTAACACCGGCAAACGGCGCGTGGGCGCGTGGCGGTAATGAATAATGATCGCAACGAATACTGGGCGCGTGATTTTGCTGTTTCCTGGTACGTGATTTAAAATTTGCCGCCTTTTGGGTCTTTTTTTAAGATATCTGAATGAAATTAACGCCAAAAGATAGGAAAAAATTATTGATTTCTAATGATGTATAATTTAATACTTTTTACATTTATTTATTTATTTATTTTTAATTTTTTCAACTTATTTATGATAAAGAAATTTAATTCTGTTTATTTGGTACCATATTTAATGCCCTTTACAGTGGTTTAAGCAAAATGTTTGAAAAACTTTTCGTTTCCAAGTTATAAGGAAAATTCGAATAATAAAGAAAAGTAGCAACAAATCGGTTTGTTTAAATTAAAAACCAGACTTTTGCAATATCTTCTATTATTATTAACTAATATAAACAATCCATTAAAAAATATTTTTAAATGCATTAACAAAAATAGCGACATTTTTCAAATTTAATTAAGAATATCTTCCAAACGCCAAAAAATTCCATGTTCGGACCAATTGCAATATTTTCAGCACACTCTCCTCTAAATTCTGACGTATCGATCATTTTCCCCCTCGTCCCACTGCTCAAATTATTAGTGTTTAAAGTTATTAACGTTCGGTCAGTCCGTAGGGTAAAGGTGGGATAGTTAAACAGAAGGGATACATGATCACAAAGGTGTTATTTTTAATATATTTGCAATATGCTTCTATTGTCGCGTTGTTATGTTAGTGTGCGCAAAATTAATTCCCCAGCTTCAAGGTCTAAATTCTGAATTTTTTTGGTACATGATTTCATTCGCAGAAAACAACGAAAAAAAGTAACCACGGGTGCGGCCGCAACACGTTGCTCAGCTACACGCTTGTCTCTGACCCGGCGCGGCGCCCAGAATCGCAAAGAGGTCTCCGGCTCCGACCGGCTCTTAGCGCACCTCTGATCTAACATATGACAGTCTTTTCGATCGCAAAAGCACTGTGAACTTGTAAGGTTTCGAATTTACTCAAACATGTGGAATAGAATGCGATTGATGTTATTCCACAGGCCTGTTTCAACAAGCCATTTCTCAAAGTGGTAGTCCCATGTGTCCGTGGCATGTCAACACACCAAAGCAGGCCATCCAAGCAGCTTATAAACTTGGCGCACATATGGGTATTCCAGCTAAGACAAATGAAGAATTACTGGACGCTTTGAAGAAAGCTGATATCAATGACATAGTAAAAGGAGTGAACGCCGGAATAAGTCAGCATTCATTGGTATGATAAATAAATAAATTGAATTATTTATATATATATATATATAATTCAATTTATTTATATATATATATATATATAAATAAATCAAGGGATCCGACGCTTCACGGGTTGCTTCCTAAACTGTGAATTATCTCGCAACAGTTTCCAATCAACGTGCCATTTAATCCAACAATGGACGTCATTCCTTCTGACCCTTCGCCGAAAAAAGTCTACTTGGACGATTGTCCCATATCGAAATTGCAGTCTGGGAACTTCATCCGTGTACCTACCATGATAGGCTACAATAAAGACGAAGTGGCTTTAGGCACGATGGGTATGCAGCAGTGAATTTACTTCCATGCCATAGATCAGGCCTGGGATTTAAGTGAACGCGGCGGCCGATTTTCAGAGGCAACGCCTCCTTTCTCCCGCCGCGCGTCTTGCCCCCGCGGCGGCTCTGGAGCTTGGAGCGCCTCAGGCCCGTGCTATATGAACCGCGCGTGGCGCATTGACAAAAAAAACAGGCATCGACAATCGTGCTCTGTGGGACGATGTGGAAACCTATTGATACAATGTCACCCTAATACGCCTCGTGCGGTTCACGTGGTACGGGCCTGAGACGCTCTTAGCTGCTTGGCCGCCGCGGGGGCGAAGACGTGCGGTGGGAGAAAAGAGGCGTTGCCTCTGAAAATCGGCCGCTGTATTCACTTAAATCCCAGGCCTGCCATAGATATAGCACGATTCCTTAATATAAATAAAAATGCAGCCATATTCACTACCCGAAAGCAAGGGAAATACATTCTCACTAAACACAATGGTTGCACGTTGCAGAAACTGAAGCATAGAACTTCCTCTCAGCTATCACGCTGTGTTCGCCAAAGTAACCCTCGTTTTGCTTTTATTATGTAATTAATCGACGGTCGTGTTCATATCTATGGCACAGAAGGGGAGTTTCAATTGGGTCCTTCTGAAACAAGTTCGACCTGTTATCTCCAAGTTTTGTTCATCTGCCTTAAGGAGGGATTGCGCCTTGTTGGGCCAAAAAATTTATGAATTTTTTGTATAAGGACAGCTCGACAAATTAATTTGGGGTTTGGCAGGCTGGTTTGTTGTATCTTGAACGATTGTTCTGAATTTTATTATAATGGTGAAAAAAAAATGGTAGATACAGGGAGAGCGTTGAAAAATATTCGGGTGGCCCTGGCGTTGAAAAAAAGTATTGAAAGGGTTAACCGAAACAAAAAAGGAAAAGAGATTCTTAAAATATATGAATGTGGCTATGGATGGTAGTAGATTTATTGTCGTATTTGTTAGCGTTCTTTTTTCATTTAAAAAAGTTTTCCTGATTTTGAGGCAAAACCCAAATCAGGGCGCTTCATCTTCTTCAAAAGGCTCCCATTCTAACATTTTTTTATTTTTCTTAATGCATCTACTCTCACCCATAGCCACATTCATATAGTTTAAGAATCTCTTTTCCTTTTTTTGTTTCGAATAACCCTTTCAATACTTTTCCTCAACGCCAGGGTCACTCGATTATTTTTCAACGCTCTCTCTGCATCTGCCATGTTTTTTTCACTGTCACATAAAAATTCAGAAGAATAGTTCAAGACATAATAAAAGAGCCTGCAAAACCTCAAATTAATTTGTCGAACCGTTTTTGTACAAAAAAATCATAAAGAAATACTTATTTTTCGGCCCAACAAGGCGGAATCCCCCCTTAATTTACTCCTTCCGTGTGAATACTTCCAGACCCGGATTCACTAAGGAACGAAACAGTAGAACGTCTAAAAAATCTATTTGCGGCCGACACGACGGGTCAGAGTAGAAATTTCACAAGCTTATTAAGCACAGTTGCGAATGGTACGCTTTCCGATTTGGCAAAGGTAAATATTGCCAGGATTGCGCTGAACTTATGCGTGCTTAGATGGACCTACTGATTTCTGGTGTGCTCTTCAGATATCGACAGCCTTTTACTTCACTGGACCTATCGATTCCACGCAAAAGATGTTGGCTAAACACAATGGCAAGGCACCCGTTTACTACTATCGACTGTCGTATTTGAATAAGGGACTTGGTCAGAATGGTAATTCATCTCGATGCTTTCACATGTGCTGTACCTTGTAGTAAACGCGCGCTCCACATACCAATTAAGCCTGGGACTATTTGTCGAATTTTTCGGTATTCGAGTAATCGAATACTTCAGTTGCTCAATTATTTCGCGAATATAATTCGAATATCAAAGTATTTGAATACTATTCGAATATCAAAGTATTTGAATACTATTCGAATATCAAAGATTTGAATACTATTCGAATATCAAAGTGTTTGAATACTATTCGAATATCAAAGTATTTGAATACTATTCGAATATCAAAGTATTTGAATACTATTCGAATATTTAAGTATTCGAATACTGATGTATTCGAATAGTATGGTGTGAATTATAAACCAAGTGCTTTAAGTTTATTTGTCAGGTTGAAATATTGTAAGCTAATTTTAACCCACTTCACACCATACTATTCAAATACATCAGTACTCGAATAGTATTCGAATAATAACATTTGTATACTCAAATATTCGAAGTTTATTCGTGGCATTCGAATACTTGTCAAATATTCGAATATTAAATTATTCGTGGCATTCGAATACTTGTCAAATATTCGAATATTAAATTATTCGAATAGTCCCAGCCCTAATACCAATACTTTTTTTACATCTGCCTCATCAACACTCTTCTGTCGAATGTTTTAGCCACAACTCACGCTGCCGATATTCCTTTACTGTTTTGTAATGACTCGGCTCCTCACCTTGATCCAAACTCAGAGGACAGCGTGTTTCGGCAAAAGCTCGTCTCTCTGTGGACGAACTTCGCCAAGTACGGGTAAGTAATCGGAGCGCTGTTTGTTGAACGATAATTCAACATTTCCTTAAAATGGTATTCCCAATCTTTAATTGAGGAAGGAAACTGGACTTTTCTCGAACTTGAACCGTGAAACTATGTAGGAACAAATTGTTGGCTAATATGTTGAAATCGTAGCTCCTATGCCCCCTATATGGAAGCTACTGTTCAACCTCCTGACTGGCAATGAATGATATCCAAATGCTGGTGAAATAACAACTCGGAGCATTTATGAACATATGTGTTTCTCGTGTTTGTAGGAATCCTACTCCTCATGGTGAGCCCATCAAGGGTGGAGTCTGGTTACCTTCTGGCGAGGAAGGGCGGCAAATCGATTTGGGTAACGAGGAATTTAAGATGCATGGTCGATTACTGGATCCAGCTGCTGAAAATTTCGCGTCGTTCTACGCCTCTATCCTGTCAAATGTAACTGCATGCGTAAGTCATGCTTGAAACCCTTTAAGGAGGTTCAATACCTCACTTGCGGGGTAGGCGACGAGGGGTGTAAGTCTATTGCTTATACATGAGAGCTCTGCAATGATACCAATCTTAGATAAAAAAAATGATGTGGTCAAAAATGTTATTCACATGTCTATTACAAAGAATATTATTACTACACATTTTGTTTTGGAATTAAATTAAATAAAAAGTATGTTTAACGCAGCTAGAAATGCAATATTTTCATTCAAAGTAGCGCAGAACATACGAGTGAAATGTGGCAACGTCGCTTTGCCTCCATCTTTTTTCCTCTTTTCATCTTACACTTGTGGCGTCCTTTTGCGTGTTCGTACCGGTGCACAACAAATTACTAAATACGTGTTTATAGCTTGGTAGTGTTTTTACCAATTTTTACTGTATGCTTTGTACGAGTATACATTGTACAGATTACTACCCAGCGTACAGCGTTGCCACGTTTCAAACAGGTCTTTCAGCCAATTTAAAACATACGAGCACATTGCTGTCTATTTATTCAATTATCTAATAAATCGGTACGGTTCATGTTCGATTTTCATTTTTTAGAATTTTACAGGAATGTTTCAGCTCTTCATTGCAGTATTTTTGAAAACTGTCTCATCATTTTTATGGACTCTATGTAACATTTTATAGAAATTGTATCACTTCTCCCATAGGGGAGACCGGGGCAAAGTGGGACGAAAAAAGTTTGAAGTCGAATAAAATTTTTCTCTTTCAATAAAAATGTGTGGTAATAGATTTATAATATAATTTGAACATTCCTAGTGATAAATGACAAATAGCAATACTTAAAATAAACTTAAAGTATATTAAAATTCAATTTGAATAGAAAATGCCAAAACTGACCACTTTACCCAAATGTTTTTTTCGTACAGGTATTTTTTTAAAACTATTTTCAAAATTTTGTTAACGCAAGTTTTTAGCGCTTATTGCACCATTCAACTTTTGTTTCAAACATTTTTTTCTGTCTGTTGTACTTTGAGAGTTATATGCGAAAAAGTGGAAGTGCCAATTCGATTTTTGAGGTTAGTTTTCACCCCCTTAAAGGGCGATAGGGCACAAATGAAACACACCGTTGTTCTTGTCTTGAGTCACTCCATAAACCCACAAAGTTGCATTCCAATCGGTGAGTCCGTGTTCGCGGTGTTCCCTTTTATTAACGTAACTATTTCCAGAATATAAGGATTTTAGATTATAAAAAGTTTTAAAACAGCTGAAATTTATTCTGTATTTTATACTCTATACAAGGTTGAATATCTCCGAAACGATGGGTTGTAACATAAACGTATGTACCTTAGTACATTTATATATTCAGAATTATAGAAACTATGGCCACAAAAACTGGATATTCTGTTTAAAAAAATAAAGTTGACCTTTAAATGTCCTGCATGCATCCACTTATAAAGAAACTATTCCCGTCACGTTATACCATGCTCCTAACCATGCAACTTTCGTAAATAACATTTTCCCTTATTACTGGAAATAACGAAAGTATTTCATGCCAACAAATTTGTAATAGATTTGTTTTAAAATAACAGATAATATCATAGAAAATTCTCCCTTTTTCCATAAAATTCGAAGGTTCATACGCTTGAAATGTTAATCCAAATTTCGGTGCAATATTATGGGTGAAAATATCCACCAGCCAACTAGTGATCCTCTAGAGAGTGATCGGAACAACGTGTATCGTCGCTGATTGGTTGCCGCAATTTCGGGCAAAAGCGGAAGTAGACAGAGAAAGAATCTGTAAAAAAGAAAGAGACAGAAATACTGACAGAAAGAGACAGAAATTCTGACAGAAAGAGACGGCAATACTGATAGAAAGAGACAGATAAACGTTTTGCCGGAAATGGCTGCTGTTATGCCGATCACCAGTGGTGGGTTTACTACGTTACATCGAATTTACTACGTGACACGCGTAAAAAATGTAAATAATTGTATAAAATGTAAAAAATGTATTCCGATGTCAAAAATTCAAACACAATCTATTAACCTCTACCTATTGCATTGAATTTTCCTGCACAATATTTTAAACTCCTTTAAAAAGAAAGATTGGAATGTAATTGTAAAAATTATAAATAATTTGAAATGTTTTAGTAAATTTCATATCTTTGGTTTGCAACAAAATTTCAAGATTACAAAAAATCACTAATCAGTGTGGAATCCAAAGATACAGTTCTACTTTTAGATAGTTGGAAAAATTCATCATCCAACGATAAGTGTGTTGTTGCAGTTCTATATTTAATGACCTACGATGTGTCCATGCAGGTTATGGCGTTCCACAGACGGTTTTTCTCAAACAATATGATTTTATACATAAAATACATGACGTAGTAAAATTAAGCTATTTAGTACGTCTTATTCTACGCGTAAAAAATTCACTTTTCTACGTTAGGTAAAATACGGACCCACCACTGGTCTTATTCTACGCGTAGAAAATTCACTTTTCTACGTTAGGTAAAATACGGACCTACCACTGCCGATCACTCCTTAGAGGATCACTACAGCCAACAATCTCATCACGACCTCTATCATCGGCCAAGAAACCTCCCACCGTACCATCCATTGATCCCAGACCCTAACCCAGAACCCCCTACCTTACCGACAGCACGAAGAACCCCTTCAACAGCCTGAGAGGTCGCGCGGATCGCGGCCTCAGCGCGCCTCCCCGTCAGCCATTTCGCGCAGTCTATGGCAGAGGCGTCATGAGACCGTGGAGGCCCGTGATAAAAGGCAAATGGCCGCCGGAGCGTACGAGTGCGGGTTACGCGTATGACGTTTTTTCCGCGGTCAGTTCGCGACGGGTACGGGTAATGCGAAGAAACGCGCGCGCCGCTCCGTAACGTGGCTCGTCGAGGAGAGGGCTAGCCCGTGATGTGAACGGCCACAGGGCGGAAGCACCGACTCACGCTGTTTCCGTTGGCCGGCGATGGATGGTGAGAAGACCAGCGCGGTGATGAAATCGGTGTCGGAGGGCGAGCTGGGCGTGGAAGAGGTTAAATCGTCGGACCCTAGGGCCCGGGAGCCCGCGGCCAGACTAAAGCGCACGTTCACGTTGCCGAGGAACCCGTTCCAGAGTGCGGCCAGGATGTCGCGGCGCCGCGTGAAGCAGGGCCGCGAGAGCAAAGACGGCGGGACGAGCGGCAAGGATAGGAACAATATGCAGCAGCAAGTGGAGTGCGTGCAGCAGAGTATAGGCCGGCTGCACTGCGGGCAAAGCTACGCGGAGAGGACCGCGGCGAAGAAAGCGTTCCGCAGGCCGTCATGGAAGAAGTTCATCAACAAGATGGTCCAGCACATGTCGAACGTGGGCATGCAGGGCCACAAGGCCTCGCACAGGGACGACATCGGGTCCAGCGCCGGGGACATAAGGGTGCCGCCGCCTCGGCCGGCGCACATACCGCCGGACCGTGTGCCAGGGGTCATAGGTTTGCGCAATCACGGCAACACGTGCTTCATGAACGCCGTGCTCCAGTGCCTCTCCCACACGGACATACTGGCCGAGTACTTCGTGCTGGACCAGTACAAGGTCGATCTCTCCAGACGGAACAAGCTGAACTCGAAGAAGTACGGAACCAAGGGCGAGATCACCGAGCAGCTGGCGCTGCTGCTCAAGGCTATATGGAGCTGCCAGTACGACCCCGAGATGAGCACCGCGTTCAAGAGCGTGGTGGACAAGTACGGGAGCCAGTACCGCGGCAACCTGCAGCACGACGCGCAGGAGTTCCTGCTCTGGCTGCTGGACAAAGTGCACGAGGACCTGAACCAGGCCACCAAAAAGAAGTACAAGATCATCAAGGTGAGAGAGAGAGAGAGAGAGAGAGAGAGATTTATCAGCATCCGTGCCAGTTTGAAGGCACACACGCGAACTCGGTGCATCGTCACCTAGCGTTGCGTGAGACAGACAGGTTTACGATCGTCGCTCGGGATTCGTTACGCAACGCGGATAATCGGTAGGCACGCAGTGTTGTTGCTCGGTCCTTCTCTTGTTTTCCGGGGACTCTATCGGTCACACGATATGTGTGTGTATCGATCATATGTCGGCGTATGTAGTTGATACATGGAGTGTCAACTAGCTTTCTTTCATTCTTGGGTAAATTCACGGGGGAGTATGGTCACCGCGAATGTTCCTTGAGATGGGTTTTATTTATTAGGTGGCGATGGTTCGCGCGCGCGATCGCCACGAGGCCTTAACCTAAATTTATTTCGCGCTCGAAAATGTACGTGCCGCGCTTTCTGAACCGAGTCTGCATTGAAACCTTGTCGGGTCCGCGGGAAAGTGGACATTCCGGAAGAAACGAAGGGTAAACGATTAAACGGAGACCGTCTGCTGAGGAATGTCCCCCTTCTTTCAGCTAACTCCGCGCATATCTGAGGAAGCGTGTGTGTACTTTGTAGAGAAGAGAGAACGTTTCACGATAAAGTTGCGTTCCCATGTAGCGTGGATACGTACATTTTTATTCGAGTCGTGTGTACCTTTAATAATATCGAATAATTCTGAATTTATAAACTTGATCTTTTTTATTTATATTAAATACATAGTGAATTTATTATTTTTTGTAATTACGAATTATATTTGTGTACACGTATATCATGTGTACTTTGGCCACCGTATCGTTTCGAAATTGCACTTAAATTCTGATGTAATAGTTTTCTTCGTGAAAATCATTGCAGGATGCTAGATAGTTTTTTTTGTACACATGCTGGGCCCTAGATTTTGAACATCGGCATCACTGAATTCAGTACTACATCCCCCAGCATAATTCGAATACGTGCCATACGCCCCGTGCGGAAGTCCCGTAATCGCATTTGTTAACTGCGCCTACCGACCGCCTATAGGCGTTCACCGCACGGGGCGCATTGATTGACCCAGCATTTTTCTGAACGACCATAATACGTAAAGGATTACACCAATTCTTATGCACTGCGTTACATTGATGACTCTGACATTCATACTGTACACTAATACTTTCTTTCTGTCCACATTCATCCGTGGGACGTTTTGAATTATTTATTTACGGGAGATATGAGTCACTTTAAACGTAACCAACCAACATCGAAAGTAGTGTTTATCGATGATCCGCTACGACGGCTTCAAATATAAATACTCCACAACAAATTGTTAGACTTTGATAATCCGTAAATCATAATTGTCGTCGATATCGGGAAATTAATCTCCACGTCGCGCAAATAATGCCGGTGAATAAACACGAGAACGCCCGTGACGCTGTATATAAACAAGATACAACAAATCAACAGTAAAATACGACATTCATATAATTCACCGCTGTGGTACTAAAATATTCATGCGCCCCTTAAAGTCAATGCCTCCGCTACAGATGCATCGATTATTACAATCGAGCGCGCCGCGTTCCCGCCATTTCTAACCTTATAAATATTTATCGAAATAATTGCCCGTGACGGTACAAACAGTTACACGGGTATTAACTGTAAAGATGTTGATTACATCGGCTCGGCGAGATACCCGCGTGAATAATAAAACGCCGCCGGCTACCCTAGTAAGGAAGGGGGGACATTTATTGAAACGGCGAGCGTAGTCATTTTGGATCTAAAAATAGTCTCCACTCAATAAGCGCGAACTTGAATGGCGAAATGCTTTTTGTGTCAATGCGTCGCATAGATGGAGACAGAGACAGAGAGCGCGGGAGCAGAACAGACGGGGGCGAATTTTAGTTCGCTGATTCACCGCGCGGGATGCTCGAGTGACAAGTGACGTAACGCGGGAAAAAAAGTGCGCAGCACGCGTGTCGATTCGTGCTTTGCTACATGAATATTACGAGCGATAACCGCGTGGCGTTAGATCGGAGATCCTGCGTCCAATAATGTCTTGCCTTCGTCATTCCTTTTCGATCATTCTCGAGCGTGTTAGGCGCGCTACGGTGGCGCTGCCTTCGCTCGGTTAACTTACAACAAACGACGCGGCCGCGATTACATGAACGGTGAGGTAAGAGGCGAGAAAAAAATGACTGCAAACGGAATCGTGAATCATCCCGTTCGTGGAACGAAAGGGAAACAGTCGCGACGAAACAAACGCGATTGGCAATGAAAATTGAAACAATGCCTGGATTTAGTTCAGTGATACAGTTACTCGCATAAACTGGCATAAATACTTCCACGAATAATAATACTTTTTTAAGTAAACTGTGTAGAACTTTTCAATTAAATTCACCGAGAACAAAAATATATTAATGTCAAGTAGAGTTGCGAATTCTTTGAAGGCGATTTAATATGTTATATATAGGGTGGGCGTATACTTTTGTGAGGAACTGTAGTTCCGTTATCGATTTAAATTTAGAACATCCAGCGCGTTCCGTAACACGCTGGAATTTCAGACTTTTGGCAGAGCTTTAAAAAGTAGATTGTATTCAATTGTAGAAAAATTGTAATTTTTTATATTCTTCATAATTTCCGCTTTTGCAACTGAATTGCGAGGTACCTTTTCCTTTCAATGGTAATTTTATTTCTAATTAATATTGCGGGCAACGTTACGCAGAACGCGTTAAGGCTGTTTTTATGAAGAATATTTTTAATAGCAGAGGTGACCACCCTGGAAGGAGTATTTTATAAACGCGACAGGAGACAATAGTAGGCGGACCAGTTTGATGCGTAATCCTCAACCTCTTTGCACTTTGAGATCTCGTCTTATGCAATTCGTATGCCTAGTATTTCCTCGATGTACCGTAATTCTAAATACTGCCTTGCTTTTTATCGCAGTTTGAAAACATTACCTAATGGAAACCGAGAAAACTGAAGTTTTATCATTTCCTTTGTAACGTTCTTATTTTCCTTCGTTCAAATTGAAACATGTCATTATTTCGTTACAGCCTAATATAATTATTTGTAATAGGTGTACCGATAGGTAATATATTATTAACGTACCAATTACTTAATCATTTTAGATAGAATATTTTAACCATTTGGAAAGAAGTTAGGTTAAATACATTAGCCTGTTTATAAATCTTTTGCGAAGCACGTAGAGTTTTCTAACTTTACGTTTTCGAACTTCAGATATTTCCACGTATCTCAGAAAATGAAAAAATGCTAGATAGGACAGTTTAACTTAGGAGGGCAGTAATGTACATGAAAATTAGCCTTAATTCACAAAAGTCATTTCTGAATAACGGAAATGTATTTGTCGCGTAGAAAAGGACAGCTGTGTCCACGAGAGAGGAGAAAATATTTGTGAAATTGCTCCCCGGGTTTCGCTTCTCGGTAATTACTTTTCTAATGAGACTAACGACTGCACCGGTTAACGTGGTAAAATTTAATCTTGATTATCTAAACAACTGAATTTCTTCTTTATGTATGTGCACACTTTCTATTTCACAGTGAACTCTGCCGGTAAAGCTCTATTGTCTGCCAGTTTTTATGCCCCTTTTATCTTTTCTATATCCCCTTTCTCCGAGCAGCCTTTCATCATTCAGTTTTACTTTTCTTATGTGTATTCATGTGTTTAATTTAGCGTCACATGAATAGAAGAAAATTCTACGACAAAAGAAAATTAACGTCACAAAGAATTTGGTTGTGACAAACAGTTTTATTCAGAATTTTTATTCAAGATCATTCAAATAAAAATTTATTCGAATAATGCCCAACTCTGATAACAAAACAAGCTTCTTTAACACTTTGCGTGACGCAAAGTTTTGAAAACGAATCCTTTCCGACCGATCATTATTATTGAAGTTTTACTTCAATCGCTTTGAAAAAACATTCGATCACACTCGAATGTACTACTATACTTTCGATGTTTGCCAGAAAATATCACGCGATGCAAATCCCTTGTGCGCGAAAAAAACACGCCGATGCCGGGAATTTCTAAAAAATAAACTATTACGTGGATTGTTTTCAAATTTCACATACATATTCATTTGCTTTTGGGCACTATACACAAATTGTTCCATGTCCATAGAATCAATAGTGAAGTAAGGCGTTTTGTTATGGTTTAAACTAGAATACACATCAAATATTGAAAATGTTTTCGTCCTTTTCCTAAAAGGAGAAAAACTGTCGCAGACATTATTAGAATTCTAATTCATGCAATCGAAGGATATGTTTCCTTCACTCTCCGAAATTCCGAATTTCAAACCTATAACAGTGATTCCCAGCCTGTAGATCGCGAAGAGTTTTCTGGAGATTTTTTTTTAATACTATTAAGTTAGAATATTCTGAAATATCTATTTTTAATGGGTTTTCTTCACCTTATTAAATTTACCTTACCTTATCTGGGGGGTGCAGGTTATTTCAGTATTATAAAATGGGACCCAAAGAAGGTTGGGAACTACTGATCTATAACTTTATCAATTTCTCTTATATCCCTTCCGAAAACTTGATAAATATAGTTTCGAGAAAAACGGTTTCAAAGTGCATGCAGTATACTCATAAAATTTATATGTATTATTCAAAAGCCAATGAACACGTATGTAAAATTTCAGAACGATCCACCCATTAGTTTATCCTAAATAAATTCCTAAATATCCACGTTTTTCAAGCCCTCAAAGTAGTAGACCCCTTAAGATGTATGTTTTCTCCCCTTTTTTCTATACTCCTTATCTCCTCTCGTTTTATCCTCGCCTCACCGAGCACGGTCCCCCGCCCCCTATTCTTTTTTTCAGCCGTGGCCATTCCACGAAACGTTTGACACATTTATCATAACTCGTAACCCAAGCCGCCTTTTGCTCCGTCCTCCGGGCGCACGGCTCCACTTCCCTCGGCATTTTATCAGCCATTTCTTGCGCCGTGGTCGAGGTGTTTGCGGAGCATCAGATAAAGAAGCGATCTTCCCGCAACGAGTCGATAATCCAGATCCAGGAGCCTCTCTCGTAGCTTGTTAACGTCGCCTCGTGCCACTTTTTCGTAACCAGTTTTTTCCTCGAGTGCCCTTCGTCGGGCAAGTTGACCGACTTCCACGGAACCGGTCACTGGGGGAGCCTTGAAAATTCGATGATGCTCTCTTGAAAACGTTCACGCCTCTCCTCGTAGAAAGTCGCCTTTACACTTTTTACACGCTACTCGCGTTCCGCGCTGAACACTCCGCAGGTATCCTCGCGATTAATTCCCCGCTCACGGCCATGTTATTACTTTCACTCGATAAGATAGTAGTAATTGCAACCGGCTGTATTCGTCGGATCGATCATTACGATAAACTTCTTTGAATTGGGATTTCTTGTTTAGAGCTTGATAAGTTCGATGGAAACAGACAGAGATGGGTAGATACGGCGTGATTGGTCCGGGATCACGTGACCGTGCGGAGTGGATAGGTTCGGAATGTGAAGCATTTGGACATTAGCTACGATACAATCGACGATTTCTTACGATAAACTTTTTCAGATTAGGATTTCTTTTTTAGAGACTGATAAGTTCGATGGGATCAGGACAGGATCACGTGACCGCGCGGTGCGGACATACTTGGAATTATGTATATGTATTTGGGTGTTAGGTTAAGGTGACCATTTTTTCCGGATTTCCGGGGACACGAGATATTTGTTTATTAGGGACCACCTTTACTCCTCGTAGATTTGCTTGCACTGTTGCCAAATTAGTATCTAGAATTTTCATAGCCAACTCGTGGATGCGATTTCATATTGAGTATTTTGTAACTTTAAAGAAGACATACAGAATCAGGAACAAATAATTATCTTAGGTTAGGCTCGATATCGTTTCCTTGTATTTTCTTCTCTGTTCTCTTAAAGCAGGGATTGCTACCTCTTGGGCTAAAAACATAGCAAAGTTTAGGATTTTTTCCAGAAAATAACGATTCGGTTCATCTGAAATTTGGACCATGCTTTTATGCATCTTTGAAGAAGTTGCAATTTTTTTTATTAATATTTAATATCAAATATAGGAGTTGTGCAAATGTCCGACACACATGCACCGCCACTGCTGTAGGCGTTCTCCTTCCACGAGTAGGATCTTAGCAAAGCTGGTCACAGAAACGTCACCTCCAGTGCCTACCTTCGCACGTTCTGCATTGTCGTTATTGCCGATGAATCGACGCCTTGAAAAGTGTCCCAGAGACAAGTTCGACGCTTCTCAAAATGCACGGAGGCACTCGAGCACGTGCTAAAACGGCAATGCCACATATTGTTGACCTTGCGATAAGATCGTTAGCTCTTGTCACGTTAAAATTAGGATACTCGGTCTGTTTAGTTCCAGATACCGAGGCACCGTTGACGTTTCTGATAACGCACTTAGTACATATCTCCATAATATGGATTTTCAGTCGACAACTAAAACACCAACCATCGATCAGCGTAAACTAATATACGGAAAGTTAGCTGTGTAAATAACAGAAGTACTCGATAACGAAACATTTCCCAACATTTTAAACGATATTCCTACATTTTCAGGTTAGGTTGCTAAATTCGAAAAACATAATAAAAGTTCCATTTTTCACTACTACTAAAAAAAAAAACTTCAGAGCGAATCTGAATTTATTTTTGCATTCAAAAGTAAAAATTCCTGATACATCAATATACTTAAAAAAAAAAAATTTTATGACCCACAATTTTGCAACCGGGTGTAAATCATTCCATACAGTATCCTTCCTAACGATGGACGTAAACGTGGAGCGTGACTGATTGAACAATTTGTTCTCGCTTTATTTCCATAAGCAAATACACGGAGTGTTAATTCAGAGTATTAAGACTAATTAGCAGGATGCATAAAACCAGACTGTAAGGTTCGGTTTGACGCGTTGATTACCCAACGCATTCTTTCCCCCCGTCGATAATTATCGTCCCCGTCTGTCGTCAATCGGTCCAACAGTTTGCTCTGCCCCCGTTTCGCTCAGATTCCAAGGATTACCAGCAAAACAGCTTTATCGCCGGTTCACGATTATTTGCTGACGTCTCGCGAGCCAATTCCGCTCTGTTTGCCGAACCGTCCCGCACGAGATGCCCGTGAACAAGAACCACGTGTGTCCTTTAGTCGATCATTTTACGATTCCAATTACCGACGCCTGCGGTCGCGCCTCCTGCCCCGCCTCGCCCGTATAATGCGTAATTTGCAATTCGCCCGGTATTGAGTTTACCGACTGCGTCCTTCTGCGACCTCGGCGTCTCCCGTGCCTTCCTATCGAGCGACGTGCGCGAAATCGGGACACGGGAATCGTCCAAACAAGCGCGGTGCTTAACCGACTGACGGATGCGGGGTCCATTTTGACCCATCTATCAAGCTGCACGTGTTACTTGCTATTAGCACCACTTCTGTGAGAAAATAATGATCCTAGATTGCAACACTAATGAATTGTAACATGATAGCTTATTTCCAAGTGTATATGAATGAAATTACTGGGTACAATTGGTTAGATTAGGTGCTTGCGACAGGGAATTAAGCAATCTACCGTCTAAGTGCCTGGATCTTTTTTACCCAGATCCAAGGTCATCAAGCGCAATAGTAAATAATAATGGAGAAACTCGTAGAAATCGAAGAAATGAATTGCTTCGACAGAAAAAGTGGATATTTATGGGACATTTATGTATGGTGGGTCGAAGCGGGCCCAACCACCGACTACTGTGTCATCACTTGAACCGTTCGCTGTTCATGGGTTAAATTTGAGACCGTGACGCCGTGTTTCATGAAAAGCTGGCCACCTTCGGCGGGACCTTGCGGCCAACGCGTGTGTGCCTGAAACGTGACACGTTTTTTGCGCCGCCAGAGGTCGTTCCGCTCTGACCGTCAGAAAAAAAATCCGAGGAAATTATGCGTTTTAATCTACACCGGCCAAATTCGAAATAGAAATTTTTGTGATAATTATTCAGTCTTAAGAGAATTTGAATTTAATCAATGTTTTGCTTCAAATATGTTTCTTCCTTATTAATTGAGTTTACGACTGTACGATTGTTAGTCCGATTAACAAATATGTTTGATTAAATATTTTTCTAAAATATTGCAAAATTTTTTGTAGCAAATTATGTTGCTTGATAAACTTTTAAAAGGACATTCGGTGTTACGATTTTTGGAATCCGGATGCTGAATAATATAAAGCACAATTCACACACATACGCGTGAACTAGTGGTTTAGTTGAATAATTAGCGCAGCAACGCAATGTTTAATTTCATTAGTGAATAATTTATTATGGGTTATAGCAGCTGTAAATATGCAAATGGTATTTTTCTTCGGGCGACGCTGATATCGTGAGGAATGTTTGATAAGAATTATGTAGCAATCGAGGAAAGATAATAGTTGCACCGAGGCTCGTCAGTGTAAACTCCAATTGTTCGTTGTCAAACATGCAATCGGGATCGTGCACTAATTTCGGAACGCTGTTTCACATAAATCATGTGTTATTCCCTCATCTCGCGCGAAAATGAAAACTGCCGTCTGAAAGGCACTGGTACATTTCCTGTTTGACTTTTGCGATCGTGCCTGCGTCTGGTTGACGTTGAAAAATTTGCGAACGCGATTGCCTTTCGAAACTCGAGGGCTGTAAATTTACAAACACGATTCGCCGCGTCACGCTCGGCGCCTCGTTACTTCGACGATCGTTTCCGTGATAATTTATTTCGAGTTTCAACGAGACCCGATTACTCGAAACGTTGGATAAATTGATTAAAATGCCGTCTGTGGATAACGATCGTCTGGTTTATAAAAATAATTATAATAATTGCCACGAATTTTGAGAGTGCTTGTACATATTTATTGTGAAGAATATTGAAGGTCAATAAAATTCTTGGCCAATACTGGTACAATAGCGGTTATTCTGCGCGTCCATTCGTATTTGCGACCCTGGAGACTGTTCGTCGCTCGAAGTCACGGGCCCAAAATGTTTATTCAAACAGTTGATAACCGACGAAGGCGTCGCTGTTTCGGGGTGGTCGCCGTGGCCGTGGCAGCGTAAACAGACCCTCGATGCCTCGACCAGTCTTATCTTAAAAAAATCAACTCCTAATTGCATTTCACATTCTCTTATGAAGTCTTCGTCTTATGGCGATGTATAGGTCTCGGTTGGGTCTAATACGTGTCGCAAGCGTTATAATACAGTGAATTTAACCCATGGTGGGCGATGCCCGGGTCCTCTTTGATCCAAACTTTACGTCGCATAACAAACATTATGTCGCTTTACGGGGGCATTCTACTGTGACATGGGATTTTTTTTAACTTTATCGGGAATTTTTTTTTATACTTAATGAAAGATTTTTATGTTCAGCTTTTTACTGTATATTTATTATACCTTAAAGTATGAAGAAATATTTTTTTTTCTTGACAATATGAAATAAAGATGACGCCATAGCCCATGGTAGCCGACCACCACAAAAAAATTGCTCGATTTGTTGTCATGGTTCGTCCGAAATAAAAGAAAAACAAAAATATTCTTAAATTATTTGGGCATGACCATCGTTGGTAGCAGATTAGAAAGGAAATTAAAAAATTAAGTGTCGACTTTCGCGATTTATCTTCGTCTGTTTACGGTTATGAAATTAAAAAAAAAATGGATAAATAGTATCGACCTAATTCTGGTAGGAACGACAGCAACACATCTGCTAAAGATTTGTGCACAAGTTGAGCCCAATCAGTCAAGTAGAATTTAAGATATCGTGGCAATCATTTTCTAAAGCACCGTTTTGAGAACGACGCGTTTAAAGTTTTGCAAACAGTTCTAGTGAAGAAAATTCTACTTAAACCTAATCTGTCACGTCTGGCCCGTAAAAAAAATCTTTCATTAAGTCCATAAAAAATAAGTAACACTAAAATAGTCCCTTCATATTAAATAGTAATGGAGAACATTTTATAAATCGAGAAAATGAATTGCTCGACTAAAAGTACTACTATCATCTAAAATTCTAAAATGAGTATAGTGATGCACGGATTCTAATTCTATGAATTCTAATAAACCTAAGCACTGACCCCTGCAGTTGCTTGAACCGTTCGCCTTCCGAGAGTTAAGGAATTAAATGGAAAGAAAAGATAGATACACTGATTAATAACCTATGAATCTATCAAAATTAAATTAAGACAAAATCACTAGATAAAAATTCCTTAACTGCTTTTTTTAATATTGAATCCAACTACGCGTGATTCTTTATAGAACTTCAAAGTGGCGGAGATTTTGTCCAGAAAGAATTCTGTTTTATTAACAAAATGGGACGTTACGATAAGTATCGGTACAAATAACTGCTACTCGACCGTCTGACAATTTGAAATGCAGAAAGAAGCTGGGACAACGATGCAATAGTCGTGGCCAGTACCGTAACAACGATTGACCTTGAACGGGGCCAGAGCGTCGAGTCGTTCCAGAACCGTTTCACAAAACACGGCCAACGTGACACTCCTCGGCTTCCGTTGATGGATCGTTCGTTTTTCAGCTTCGCCGGTAGTCTAGATTATAAACATAACGGTCCGATGACATTTCAATCTACATTGCTAGCTTTTGAATCATCAAGGCGTGAAAACGGTGAACGCAACTTGAAGGATAAGTCTATAATCCTCCACGGACACACAATCAAGATAATTACTCGCCGCAGAGGCAATTTTCTCTTTTTCACTCGCCTCTGATTATACACCAGCGGTGATCTAAAATCTAAACAACTGTAAGAGGCTCCGCGTACTCTGAAACGTTTACACATTTTTCTCCCGCTACGTGGATTTATTTTAGACTGCTTCTACGCTGCAGAAATACGCGAGACTAAAACGCGATATTTTGCGGAATCCGACAAATTAGTCGCCGAGATATAAATACGTCGTGGATTAGCGCGAGACGAGCAACCGGTTCAAATTTCAAGGATGAAAAAATCGCTGCATTGTTCCGTTTCAGTCCGTCACGTGGTCCGTCAGATTATCTGGAGACAGTCGCCAACGCGCGTGGTTATTCATAGCGAATTGTCTCTCCAAGGGAGTAATTTAGAAAGCGCATTCAATTAAGTCTGAGCAATGCGTCCGAGAAATTATCATCCGTCGGTAATGCAGACCGTATCTCCCGTAACATCCTCGTGCCGCTATTTCTTCGACGGGTGAGTTCGTGAACTTTAAACAATGACTCATTGGTCTGAAAATAATAAAGCTAGATGGGTCGCTGGTCAGCCAATTTGACAAACGAGTATTGTTTGTAAATACGCGAGGCACCGTAGGTCGTCAAATTGACCGATAAAATTAATGGAAACTAATCGCTCGCAATAGCGCACTGATTCTTCCTGGTTACGTTCTTAATTACGTCCTTAATTATGAATTCTCGTTTCCGTGACGGCCTTCATCTACGGTTATGCACATTGAATCATAACATCGAATTAATTACTTCCCTCCCCCTTTCTCTCCTATTCTTCCAATTATCACTGACGAGCACTAGATGTCCCTGACGAATTACACTTGCTCGTAAACGAACCTAATTAACGGGAACACGTTGTCGACGAGAACGAAACGAAAATGAAATCATTTATCTCGATGACGAGCATTCTTTTTTTGTAATGCTAAGTATTCAGGAGCTTCGGAAGATAATTTTTATTTTGCTGAAAAGTTGGAGCTGTGTTAGTTGAGCGATAAATAATTAAGGCTTAAGAAGTGACTTAACACGAATTTGTTTTCTTTTTTTTGTGCTTCGTAAGAAAATTAATTATGTGATCGGTTGCTGCGATAATTCATTCCACTTTTCAATACTTTATAATGCAGGATTTTAAAGTCATTGTGGATAAATAAAAAATCTGTTTTTATGTCGCCAGCGACTGTTTATTTCGCCGTGGTGCAAAAACGATGATTATAAGGGATTTAATAATAGTTAAAAACGATGGCTGCTCTTTGCACCGACTGTTTACCAACATCGGTTAATGTCGGCGCGACGAGTTTGTTTGGATTTATTTCGTATCGCGCAGGCCACGCGTGCAAGAACAAACCTTTACCCCGACATTGTGTCGTTAGAGTTGCAAATATTGGTGCTCCGATCGGCGTGCGCTGTGCGTGCGCGACTGTTGGCGCCCAAGGGGGGCGGTTACTTCCAGATTCCGGCTATCGAGACACGTTTCAATGCGTCCTGTGTTTGTCAGGCCGAGGGAAGTTAATTGCACAGCACAGTAGTCGCTCGACAGCGATTGTTACGTAAAGAATGTTCAGAGAAGCCGAACTTCCTGTCCTTTGTTTCGCAACCGTGTAGGAAGCGATCCATCGGCACGCCGGAATTTATTGCATTCGGTTGCAACATCAACAGGTTCCATCGCGGTACCTTTTACACAGGTGAATGCCTCAGTTGACGTCGGCGTATTTCTACGCCGAGGAATGTCAACCTGCTGCACGTTGCTGGCGAGTTTGAGCGGTCATATTTTTTGGAAAACATCGAAAGTAACGTTCAAGTGTCCTCGTATGTTTGTTCGGGAGGAGTTAAGTAAAACTTTTTGGATAGAGTAATGATAGTTTAAAAAGGCTTGAGTGACGTCAAGGGGCATTTTTTAAAACTTTGGGCTATTTATTGTGTTACGACAATGTGAGTGGTAATAGAAGTATAATTGAAATGTAAATTATGAATGAACCGTTCCTTGTGTCCGTCGAGGACGGTACTGTCGCGGGAAGGATTGAAAAATATAGTATAGTCAGTGGCGGATTTAACGGGACGGCTGATGAGCAGTTGCCGCCTGGGCTCTCCTGGGCAAAAGTCCCAAGTTGGGACTCCCAACCCTGGGCCTCATTTTCAAAAAAAAAAATTATGATTAGGTATAGATATCAAAACACTACATTTTTTTTGTACTACTACACTTGGCCTGTTTATAGTAAACTACCTCTTCATTTTCCCGAAAAAATGGGCCCTTCAGAACGTTTTTCTTAAATCCGCCACTGACTATAGTACCTACCTAGAAGGAATATAGCGACGTTCGTAAATGCTGGGAGAGTGCCGAAGTTTATAGCTTTAAGGTTCCTAAAAAATAGATTTGGCATTTTTATGGGAGCTTTCCAGACCTTTTGCTTCATAGCCTCAAAACTGTAAACTTTGGGACTTCCGTAGTTTTTACGACCTCGTATATTCATCGGTGATACTGTGCCAGAGGGTCATCTGGTAATTATGGCAATAGTTTGGGGACAACGGAGACGTTGGGCCCAGAGTGTGGGCCTATGGCCCAAAAGGACAGTCGTAAGGCCCCACACACGACCGACCACGCTATAACTCTTTATATTTCGTACTATCCAACACAACTTAGAATGTTTACGTCATTCACGCGATATTCTCACTTTCATTGAACCTACATCGACTTCGATAGTTTCTTTCAAAAAGGCGTTGAAGTTCAACTGATGACAGTGGAAAGATAGATCTACTCGGTCGATTCTAATCCGTTCGACAGGGTTACCGACCGACCGGTCGAAGCTTACCTAACCTTTACGCCAGTACACGTGTACCAACGTGACATTGACCAATTGTGAGCCGCGAATCGTAGCGTGGTCGTTACAACCTGTAAGCATTGAAAATTACTTCCGGCAACCGGATCGGCGATACATCCTGCGGATGGCTCAACAGTTATCCCATTTCGTGGCTTTCGAATGCACTGTTAAGAATGATCGCTTTCACGAAACAGTTAAGCCTTATCTGCCCGATAAAAGGCGCACTGCTCTTCTCCGTAAAGGCAATCTTTCTCTTTACTCGATAAGTTGCACGGTACAGAGTTATTTGAAAGTGGAACTTTTCCTCATGCGCGCACACGGCAGATATCTCGATCAATTACACGAATTCCCGAGATTAGAAAAACGATTCACTCTGCACATGAATTATTTACACATGAAGATATGGATCAGTGTTTATAAATAAATGGCGCGAGGTAAATTTCCTGGTAATCGCTGGAGGGAAACGCGTGAATCGGGAAGTCAAGGCTCGTTCTTTCGACAGAAATCTTTGTTGAGGAATAGAGAATTTAATGTTCAATGCTTTGTGAAATTTTTTGCTTAGGTTACTTGTTTCGTTGTCCCCTTCCGCGTGTCGCTTTTTTATGGCAAAGGGGGACGTGCCGCGTTTAGGAGCGGCGATAGGAAGGTCATAAAAACACAAGTTTCGTGATCTGGTTAGGGGAAGCCTTCCACGAAGACCGTACGCTCGGGCCTGCGAATCCGTTGATCGGAAAGGGGACAGAGGAAAAAGCACGCAAGGCTTACGGTGGAACTCTAAACACTACCGCTGGGGACTAACTCAATTATCACTTAAAAATGTCCGATCGATATAAGTCACAGTACCCATTCAGCGTTCTTACGTTGAAACAAATAGAAATTACTGAACACATTCAATACTAGAATACAAGGGTGTCTCAAAACATCTAATACAATTGAAGAGCATAGGGGACACATAAGTCAAATTTTCCGTTTTTTATAGGAGAGCAATTTTACAGTGTAAAACCATATTAACAGAATTGTGCTTTTATTTGGTTTGGGGTTGAATATGTGTTTTTGTCACCGTCCCGGGTATTTAAATAATATTGATTGTGATAATATTAAAAGTAGGCCCTAGGTTTTTTACAAAACTTCGTGGACATATCAGCTTTTTCTTCTGTCAATAATTACTTTATTATTAATAATGCTTAATTAATTTATTATTAATAACTATTCATTGTTATATTAATAATAACTATTCATTGTTATATTAATAATAACTATTCATTGTTATATTAATAATAACTATTCATTGTTATATTAATAATAACTATTAATTGTTCTATTACTAATAATTATTTATTATTTCGTTATTGATAATTATCAATAAACACTTTTCAGGTTACCCTCAGATTATCATCCATTTTCTTAAATTGATTCAAACCTTCAATATTCAATATTGAGTATTTCGTAGATCTATTCAATTACTTCCCTATTTCACTTGAACTTACCACGTTATTTCTCTGTACACCTATTTTTAAAAGTTGTATGCCTATCTTTAGACTTGAAAGATTGTTCCCCTTTTCAACTATGTCATATTAAAGTACTCCCCTTTACCCACCAGATGGCAGAAAGATCAGTAGACCAACAAAAATGGACTTATCATTCCCTCGTGGTCTTCAATTCGAAACATTTCCAACCTCGATCGTCTCGAAAACGCGAGCCCCTAGAAAATACATTTATCCCACTTTCTCGATTCATTTTATCGAAAGAAAGCGTCCCCTTTTGGATCGCGCCATGTATCCTACATATTTTTAGAGCACGTTGTATTGGAAAGCATGGCTCGCATCGTCGTTCTCTTGTCTCTACTTTGTACACCAGACGCAAACAGGCTGGTGAGTTTAGCGAGTCGGCGACAATTGTCTGGTGTTTATTAGCGAATTCCACTTGCTTTCCCCTTTCCGTCAAGCCTGTTGCGACACTGATGACAGAAAAGCGGTGTAGACGCTACGAAACTGCCGGTAGACAGTTATTATTAGAACGAACGTGTTATAAACGATCGTCTTTGTATACCTTGGATGGTAAACTGGTTTTGTGAGCGCTGCACGACGCCTGTCACTCGTGGGGAAATAAATCAACGGAATTGTCGTTACATGGAAATTAGCAAGATCGTAACAGCGCGTAGCCCTTAACTACAACAATGGCGTCGCTTGAAAGCGAAAATAAAAACAAGAGTAATGACTCGTTTAAACGTTTCTGATCGTGCGATTCCATTTTGAATCATTAACTTAGTTAATGTTTATAACATATACTGTCAGTCTAAACATTCCATATGTCATCGAAGCGTACAACATATTTTTTTCACTTGGTAGATAACTGAAGAGCAGAAAGAATTAAAAGTAACCTAAAAATGTAGAGTAACATTGTTTTTTAGTATTTCTTTTTCGGAAAAGTTTGATTTGAATTTTGTTAATTTGCACGACCTCTTGAGAGTTGATTTAGAATTTTTCCAATAGAGAAGGATTGTATAATCTCACGATGAGTGGAACGATCCAAACCGATTATAAATACAGTCAGAATCGTTTTTAGGTTATGCTTCTCTCGTGGTCCGTCTTTTTGCCAATAAATTGGCGCGACATTCTGTTTGGCTTCTCATCTTGTTTAACCTATCAATGACGTCAAATAAAAAGTTTCCGAGCCTCTTCATAGACAGGTGTGCGACAGCGAAAGAGTATTTGCATTTTCATGAGGTGTTATCGATATTTCTGCGATTTTCGAGATAAGGATTAGCTCGTGTCGTCATTGCCCTGATATTTGCACAATTTTCAGTATTGAGCGATAAGGTCGCGGGTGCTTGAACGATGTTTCGTAAGCAATGATGTGGCAAGTGGCGAGGGAATAAATCATCATTAATTGCAATTGAATTTGATAAAGACATTACTGATATCTGAATATCAATATATACCATATGTGGAATTATTTCCTTATTTTTAAACTGTTTTAAGTAATTGTATTATAATAAATTCTGTTTTATGGATAATGCAATAACTAATGTACCTTGCTTTGATGGGAATATGATCTGGTTTATTATACATGATAAAGGGAAAGAAATGGAGTTGCTCTGTGAAAGTTTTAAATTCCCACCAATTATGTTGCAAACAATTCTCGGCTTCTGTGATCCCGTAGTGAATTGCAGGTATTCTGAGCCGCTACAAAAATATATTCAATTAACCATTGAAAATGGAGCAAAATAATGCCTTACGCTTTAGAAAGTTTCCCCGTTTTCTCTCAGAATGTCCACTCACCTCGTTTCCGCTAAATTAGTGCGCAATATCTAGAACGAAGGAGGAACGAGTCAAGCATCCACCGGATACTGCAAAAGCCATTATCAATTCCTTTGATATCTTCCACGACTTAATCGAAATACTTTTTACATCTTTCTCACCAGTCAACAAACTTCGCCATTTCAATTTGATAAAAGGGGAAAGTTACCGAAACCAAGACTGATTTTTATTTTCTTTCAAATCTCGTTCTGATGGTTGTTGTATCGCAAATTGAGATTCGACTTACAATTAGAATACTAATTATAAGTAGATTAACTTTTTGTACCCTAAGAACATATTCATCTTTAATTATTCATGCGGTGTTCTATTAACACTTTGAATGACCTTAGGGTGTTGATAATGATAATAATTAATAATTATTAATAATTATTAATAATTTAATAATAATAATGATTATTATTAATTATTAATAATATATCATTATTATTAATTATTAATAATATATCATTATTATTAATTATTAATAATATATCATTATTATTAATTATTAATAATATATCATTATTATTAATTATTAATAATATATCATTATTATTAATTATTAATAATATATCATTATTATTAATTATTAATAATATATCATTATTATTAATTATTAATAATATATCATTATTATTAATTATTAATAATATATCATTATTAATGTAATCTATTAATAATAAGTAGCGAATCATTAATAATTATTATTATTAATAAGTAACCAATTATTATCAATAATTAATTAAACTAATTATTATTAATAATTAATTACAATAATTAATAATAGTAATAATATTCCACTTACAAAACAGAATCAGCACTTCAAGTTTCCAGAGTTTAGAATGCTTAAAAAAATTCGATTTCGTGTTTAGAGAATTTAAAAATTAGGTTCGAAGCCACCCCTAATTAACACATGTTCTATATTTGTATTCACAGAATTCCTTCGGCAGACCAGACGACATCGTCGCGGCAGAGACGCTGGCGAATCATGTCCGCTGCAACAATTCGTTCGTGCACGCGGTGTTCCAAGCCCAGTTTCGGTCTAGTCTCACGTGTCCGCGATGCCACCGACAGTCGAACACGTTCGATCCTTTCCTATGCGTGTCGGTACCAGTTCCTCAGAATCACCGGCAGATGAACCTTTTCGTGAACGTGCTGTACACGTCGCAGCAGCCGCGGCAAGTGAGGATCGGGGTGAGCGTGAACCAGTCGGCCAACGTGAGGGAGCTCAGAGAGATTCTGGCCAGCGACACGGGAATCGAGGAGAATCACATGCTACTCACTGAAATTCACGATGAAGGATTTCACAGGTAACTTGCCACTGTTATTATTTCACTGGATGTGACACAAATGCTTCTACATACTTACATCCTTAAGATGATTGAGAGATCGATACATCCTTAAGATGACTAGAATACTTCCCTGAATTCTGTCCACCTATTTCTCTTACACCTTGTACAATTCCCAATTCTAACCAGTGTTATTGCTGTTTAAGGGGGGTCACTCAGGTGAAAATGAACTACCAGCAATTTTACAGATAAAAATTTGAAAATATTTATATCCATATTATGTTTTACGCTGAAATAAATTATGTAACGGTTAATATAGTGGCAATTTTATTTTTCAAAATTTCAAAATAAAATTTCGAAAAAATTATTCGATTGTAAAATCCATACTCTTATTTCAGTAGAATAGTATACAAAGACTGCAAAAAAATTTCAGCTCGAAAATTTCATTTTTGTCCGAGTTATAAAGTTCTTTGTTTTGGCGTAGTAACTAAAACGCTCCTGCTTCGTACGTTGGACCGTCCAAAATGAACTGCCAGTAATTTTACAGATACAAATTTGAAAATATGTATATCCATATTATTTTTTAATTTTGAAAAAAAAATGTCACTATATTAACTCTTACATAATTCATTTCAGCGTAAAAAATAATATTGATATAAATATTTTCAAATTTTTATCTGTAAAATTACTCGTAGTTCATTTTCACCTGAGTGACCCCCATTAACCGTTGCTCGATGGATGCAGGGTCTAAATAGACCCATGTTCGATACGAAACTACACGTGTTCCTGGTTATTAGTATTACTTCTTCAAAGAGATAGCGTGGGACCAGGGAACCCGGAATAAAAGACCACGGCGGGACGATTTTGCTAGAATTGCCTAGGCGGCTGCCCAGTACGCAGAGGATCCGCAGGATCGCGGGTTCGAATCCCATCGCCCGAGGTCCGTTTTCCGTGGCTCCCGAACGCATAGAAATAACGAAACCCATTCCTACAATAGTAATTTTAAATCATAAGATTTTAGAATCTAATCTGAATATAAATATATATGGTGAAATGGACCTTGTCTCTAACGCTAAATTAAATTGTGTTCTTCTTTATTCTTCACAGAACTTTCTCAGATTGCCAACCTCTATCTGTGATCACCGAAAACGATCCGCTCTACTGCATAGAACTGCCACAGCTGAAGGAGCCCACGGAACAGGCGTACATCCTGCTAGTATGGATCAATGTTCTAGTGAAGGGAGAGCTGAGGCAACGCTTCGGCAGCCCGTACACCATGCAGGTGTCCAGGGAGACATCCTACGAAGACCTACAGAAGCTCCTGTTGAAGGAGATGCATAGCGTCCTAGCTGACGATGTCCTCACATCCAGCCAGAGCCCAGGCCTGTTCAACATCCGGGTCGCGGACCCAGCAGCTACCCCCATCCAAGATGAACACCCTTGCATCGACCCGTGCGTGGAGCACCCTCTGTACACGGAGCAGATCGAGCAGGCTCTGGCTTTGTGCGCGGACGACTCAGGCCCCCAGCACGTGAAGCTGATCTTGGAATGGGACGACGCCACTAAAAGCAATATCATTCAGGACGACAGCGATCAGATCGAAGAGCACGCCAGTGTGAAGCAGCTGAAGACCAACTCGGAATTGGGAGGAGCCGTGACTCTAGAGGAATGCTTCGACCTGTACACGAGGGCGGAGATATTGGGGGCGGAGGACGCGTGGCACTGCCCCTACTGCAACAAGAAGCAAGAGGTGGTGAAGAAGCTGGGACTTTGGTCTCTGCCTGACATACTGGTCATTCACTTGAAGAGGTTCCGACAGCAGTCCAAGCAGAGGTCCACTTCCAAATTGACCATGCTGGTCGACTTCCCTCTATACGGCTTCGACATGACGCCGCACCTTGCCCACAATGGAGTCCAGGCGCATAACAACGTCGCTAGCCTGGGTGGGCTGGGCTGGTCGCCTTGGAAGAAGCCCAGGCCCCGTCAACAGAATATCCCCAAGTACGACGAGAATGTCTACGACCTCTACGCGATCTGCAATCACCACGGCCAAGATCTGCAAGGCGGCCACTACACCGCGTTCTGCCGGAACCCTTATGACACTCAGTGGTACTGCTTCGACGACACTCGAGTGGAAGCCGTGAACGACACGAATCTGATCACGAACTCGGCGTACATGCTGTTCTACCAACGAAGGGGCCTCACGAACAACTCCGGCAACTCCTCGGCGGCCTCCACTAGCTCGGCTGGGTCGGGCCTCGATCACTGGGTCTCGAAAATGCCACCGTTCTACTTCAACAATAAAACCAGTAGCATTACCAACAATAACCAAAGCAAGTCGCAGGAGGTACTTTCTCAGGAGAAGATCGTCGAGGAGAAAAATATGACGAACTTCAACAGAGGCTGCCGTAATTATGCCACCCTGCAGCCGAAGAAGAGGAACGTTGCCACGGAAACGGACATCGGACAGATCGATCATTATTCTGATGATGAAGCACCTTGCAGAAGGGAATGGGTAAGCTGAGAAGCAATTATGTATTCAATTATTGTCAGTCGTAAGGTATCCGGTCTCGGCGTGACTTTCTATGCCTCTTTCTCCGTCTGATACTACATCGTATGCAGTTGCCGATGAATAAACGATGACACTAGGCTCCATTCATCACAATTCTACTAAGTTCTTCATTCAGTTATCCGTTGCATCTTGTACAGGGTGTTCAGTAACAGATAGGAGAAAATGAAATGGGTGATTCTATGTGACAAAATAAGACGAAAGTCAAGAGTAACGAGATTGCATAGAGGCTTTGGTTTTTAGTTATTAATGTTTAAAAATTTGGGGATGAAACCCCTGAAGCATGACAATTCGACAGTCAGTCGCCGTCAAGAAGGAGATCTTTAGCTACCTGCCACATAATAGTAATACTTCGATACTAGATCGCTTGCTAAACCTCGAAACTAGTTCATCGCCATCCCTACGGAATTGCCTACTTTTCTATCTTTTTTTTTAACATGCGCAATGGAGACTTCTCTAACGTCCAGTATGCCCATAATTCAATTAATTTTTACATGTTTCACATTTTTGAAATTGAAAAAAAGTGCCGTGCTCCAGGCGTTTCTGTCTTGAATTTTTCAAAATTAATAATTGAAAAACGATGCCTCTACTGGAATTTCGTTTCTCTAATTTCTCTTCTTATTTTGTCGCCTAGCATTACCCATTTCATTTTCTACTGCAGTTACCAAAAGCACCCTGTATAATATTTTTTTGCATAACTTTGATCGATCATTGTAATAATAAGTTTTCACCTCGCGTTTGATATTCCATTTTAACCCCTAAGTAGTATCATGATTTTTTTATTTCACTCAGAAAAAAATTTTATCGGTGCATTTTTGTTCGTACTTGACCGCAAAAATAAACCAAAAATTCCTAGTATATCAATTTTTTACATAAATGGAAACATATAGATGCAACTATGTATTATAATGTTACGCCAATGCTCGGTTTTGCATAATGTTACGCTAGTGTTCCATACACTATTATGTTCGACATCAAATTTATTTAAAGAAAAAAAAAACGAAATAACTGACAAGGGAACACCGCGACCCGGACTCACCGATTGAAACGCACTTTTGTGGGTTTTTAGAGTGACTCAAAACAAGAACAACGGTGTTTCATTCGGGCCCTATCGCCCTTTAAAGGGGTGAAAACTAACCTCAAAGTCCACTTTTTCAAACTTCCACTTTTTCGCTTATTACTCCCAAAGTACAATAATCAGAAAAAACTGTTTCAAACAAAAGTTCAATGGTGCAATAAGCGCTACAACCTTGCGTTAACAAAATTTTGAATACAGTTTATAAAAAATACCTAAACGAAAAAAATTTTTTTTTTCAAAATTTTATTAACGCAAGTTTGCAGTGCTCATTGCACCATTGAACTTTTGTTTGAAACATTTTTTCTCTCTGTTGTAGTTTGGGAGTTATACGCGAAAAAGTAGAAATGCCTATTTGATTTTGAGGTTAGTTTTCACCCCCTTAAAGGGCCATAGGGCCCGAACGAAACACATCGTTGTTCTTGTTTTAAGTCACTCTAAAAACCCACAAAGTTGCGTTCCAATAGGTGAGTCCGGGTTCACAGTGTTCCCTTGTAAGAGAAAAAATTAGCATTCGCCTGGTACTTTCAACGGTCCTAGCGACACTAACAGTTGTAATCAACAATACGAGACAGTGTATCGCAGTAAAATTCCCACGGATGTGTTTTTCTCCTAAGGAAACTTGTAACATACGGTAATATTACAGTAACATTTCAAACTTCATGAAAAATTCCCTAGATGGCGCGCACGATCGTTTCCATTCGTGTAACATGGATTCGTGCTACACTATGCTACTAGGGGGTGGGGGTTAATATAGAACTCCGCATAGTTCGATAAATTAAAAAGCAATCCTTTTCAATAATTTTCTATTTATGTTTGCAGGCCTCGCCGAAACCTGTCCGAAAAATGTCGTCCATCACGCTGACGCCGCAGATACAGCAACCGACGATAATCCACACCGCCAGCAGCGATCCCGATACAACGATAATACACGAGTCAACGTTGTAACATACAATGTAAGCCAGGCCCGATCTGGCTGCAGCAACGCTCAATGTATAGTGCCTGGAACACAGTGTGCCGCGAAAGGTTCAAGAACGCTAAAACAGCTGTAGAGTGTAAAGACAATTTCTCGTGAACGTTAAATCCATTAATTTCCTATCAAGCGAAAAGAAAACGTCGATATACCCGTATATCTCTTAGAAGAAACCTAGAACCTGTCGCTCTGAATTTCTTCGCAAGGACGCTTTTCCCTTTTGTATTCGACGTCCCTCGGTATTATTTCGAATAGCGACGGATCGCGAGCGCGCGACTGCGTGTAGTCCGAGAGGAGAGAAACTCGAGGCATTAGTGATTTTTGTAATTTATAACGTGTTTGTATACAGGTTGTGTGAATCGTATTGTACATTGTAGCCGTTAGAGGAACTTTTTAAGAAAAGGACGAAATATTATGTTCAGCGTAACGAGGATCGCGAGTCCCTCGTTAGCGAAGTACGCCTGTTGTTAATACCTTAGATCTTCAACGCAATAGGTCGACGAGATCCTACATATGTCCAGAGGGGACGCGCCCTGTGTGTCAAAGCAATTCCTCCGCGACCTGCCAACATACACGCGAGTCGTTACAGTGAAACTATGACAATAACTTGAGTCCGTGGGCGAGTCAAGATTCACGCATTTACGGTAACTTCGTCTCCGAAGCGTGACAAGCTTGTCTGGGCATACCGTGTAGAAACGCTAACCGTTGCTTTAAATCTATGCTTAAATAATAATATTTATATCGTATTTGTATCACCCACTAGTGGCCTTATCTCAGTAATTAAATATCGACATGTAATTTCCGATCGTACAAGCACGTTTTCGGGAGCGTTTTTATTAAAAGAAAATAATACGACGTTGCATCGCGAAAGCCACAGAAGTTATATATATATATATCACACGTGTATTTGCCAACTGTTCTTTTGATTCGCACGCGAATCGACGACCAAGAAACTATACTTCCACTGTTCATTTCCCCCCCGTTCTTCCTGCGATTGGCACAATCCAGCGTTATCGTGCTCGGAAAGGGAGAGCCGCCGTGCCCGAGGCAAAGAGTGGCTTTCTTTGTCACCTAACGAGATCCTGCGTTTCTTCGATCATCGAATACTCTTAAATCTTCTAGTTGTAACGATCATTCCACTTGCGCGCGTTTATTCGAGGGCGATGGAAGCACGGAGGCATGAAAGTGAAACAGATTTATATATATTATACATATATACATATATGCACCACATGTATAATTAGCGAGTGAAAGATATTTAAGTTATTTTAACGGTAACATTTATTGCTAGTCACATGTATCTTGAGGGTAGCGAGTGCAGGGGTGCGTGAGGTGGATTGTAAATTCAGCCAAGTGCCAAGTTGAGCCTCGGTTTTACGAGATGAAGGCATTCGGTAGGCCAAGTTGTGTAAAGTATAGACAAGTATACTGCTTTCGACTACGTCGCTGCGCAAGTTGATTCCCGTGACGAGTGCCGCGGCACTCTTAAAAAAGTAAGACTTGATTCGACGCTTTAAACTCGGAAATCCCAGAAAGATAAATATTAAACATCGTCTCAAATTTAACCAACACCCTCGATGCGGAAGATGTTTATTAACTGTCGGATCGCGTGCGGAGAACGCTTCGTGGGCGTTCGGGAACTGTGGTTAACGAATAGCGATTAACGATTTCCGCACACGGGGTGCGAAAGATTCTAGGTCTACCGGGAGCCGCTCCGTCGTTGCGAAATAAAAGTAAACAGCCTCTATGAATACTTTTGGTGGCACTTAATGGATTGTACGATGGGATGAATGTGCGGGGCGCGTGTGATGAGGAATAGGAGAGGGAAAGAATGATCGCCGCTGCCCGTGATTATTATATGATTTTAGAAGTTGCGCGTTCACGTTAATCGACTGAGGGATACACTATTGATTAATCATACTACCACTGCTATTTTGTTCGAATAAATAGAGGATGTACATAATGTAGAGAGAAAGAGAGAAGACGAAATGTCATTCCATTGTATGCACGCTACGCTATGTCAGCTTTCACCTATGATTCTTATACTCCACCGTCTTTTAAAAGTAACATTGCCGAAGACTTTTATAATTCCCGCCGCTTCTCAAGATTTTCGTAACACTTCGAGGCGAGCTAGCTATTTCCACTTTATCGAACGAACGGACAGCTACACGAGAATCGTTCGCGTTCGTTGGAACCACTCCCCCATCGGAACTGTAATTTGCGAGAAAATAACGAGTTCCGTCGAGTTCAGTCGATCTTGTTTTTAATCACCGATTCGTCGCGGATCATAGATAGTAGACGATTAGGCGGCAAAATGTTGAAGTCGAAACGAAATCGTTGTATAATATTATTCAAGGCGAATGTAAAAAGTTTATAAATAATTAATGATAAATGAAACGTACTATACAGAGATTTGTCAATAAAAAGTAATATTCGTACGTGAACTGCCTGGTAACTCAGTAATTTCAAGACACCGTTTATGTATTTCACTATTATTTACATTAAAGTTCGATCATGGAATATGCGTTGATTTCGGAGATACTGGGACCCCTGAATCATTCTTAATTTACATTTGTTATATAAAGTACTATATAATTTTACTACTCGGCTTCGCCCGAAATTTAGATTCTAATTTTGTAGAATAAATTTTTTGTGGAAATGGTTACTTTCATCTGGATTAGTCAGTCATAATGAGCTGAAGCACATTTCGTGATCCCAGAGTTTATCGTTCGAAAGTTTTTAAGCGACAGACAAACACACAAACATATAAAAGCTTTGTGCTTTATATATTAAGATTTTTGTTTGGAACTTCAGTGGGCAAATATCGACGTTAAGTGTAGTGTAATATAGGTTATAATTTGTAATCATTTCAGTTGTGTTGGGAATAGAAAATATTCCGTGCTTGAGATCGCTAAGCGCATGCCCACCATGTTGTTTCACCGTACTACCGCGCCACCTCTCATTTCTTATTGAACACAAGCGAAATATAGATTAACCCTTTGGATATTAACAGTCTGAACGCTCAGCGCATACCACGTGCGGATTTCCTCCAGACATATCTCTTCACCACAGTCGCTGAACGCTTATGGGCGTTTCTCGCACACAGTGCACGCACGGAACGCGTATATGCGCTCGAAGGATTTATACAATAAACCCTATAAAGGAGCCTTTATTTCATTTCAAAATGAGACATTGAGGGTAATCCAAATTTTGTACAAAATTGAATTAGAAGCTATAATGTATTTCAATGAGCTATTGAACTTACTAATTATGTACTAATAATATAAAATAGGAAAAATTAGAGACGAAGGGCTCCTTATAACGATTTTTGTAATAACAATAGATCGAACATTTTTAACAGAAATAAATGTGCAGACACAGAACCCGATAATTTACTCCGCAGTTACAGTAGAACTGTGGAGCTACAGAGAAATATTAGATCGATAATATTGAAATTCGAAATTCGTTAAAAATCTGCTACGTTCTGCTACATCTTTTACTAAAATTAAAAGAATCGATATATAACCTTGGTAAATTCCCATTTTATGGCCTTATTACTAAACCTGAGTGGGGAGTGAGAAGAGTCGGTCGGTAACGTTAATTTCGCTCTCTTATGGTGAATTTTTTAAACTACATGTTCAGAAATAGATATATATTCTCAACCAATGGCGCACTCAAGATTTTATCTTTGGGGGAGACGAGTTGAACGGCTAAAAATATTTTCAATGCAAATTAAATAAAACTCATTAAGTGGTTTTTTAAGCAATAAAATCCAGCTTTCTTTTTTTCACAAAACTCTTGAATTACTTTAGACGTGGTTACATTAATCTCCTTTTCCATTTTCTTTTTCTCTCTCCCCCCCCCCCCCCCCCCCCGGGTAGGCTACTGTTCTCAGCACACTCTAAACTCAGAATGTACTGAATTTTATCACATACTAGCTTTACTACACGGTTTCGCCCAAAATTCAGAATTCTGATTTTATAAAAAAAATTTGTTTCAAATATTTATTTTTCTTTGTGAAAATAGTCACATTCATCTGGATTAGATGCGCTAGGACACATTGCATTTCCCCAGAGTTTACCGTTCGAAAGTTTATACGCGACAGACAAACACACAAACATTCTCTCTTTTATATATTAAAATATTTATGCTTCCTCGTACATGTATTTTAAATGCGTAAGCATAAGAGATACAGTACATTGAAATTCACTGTATATTTTCCGCACTCTGGGGTAAACAAATTCGAACTCGGATAAATTGGTTTCGTTTTAGAGCAATATCGCAAGGGGAAGCTTTTCTTGCTCGACGCAATTGGTCCAACTTGCGCCAGCCAGTGGCGTCGCGATGTATTTAACGGAGAAGTGCATCGCGTAGCAGAAGACGTCCGCTTGCAATATTTACATCGCGCGGAGCGATTCCTGCGAGGGAGCCGTGCATACGGCAGGAATCCGGAATGCGCGCACACTTTGCAGATATGAAATTCATTTCATAAATCGTACATGTCTAATCAGTGTGCTTCGTAGCGACAGCGAAACGGTTTAATAATTCGTTGAAGGAAGTACATTCTTGTTGATTTAAAATTTTAAATGTAATCATGTTTCTGTCTTTAAGTAAACAGAAAGAAGGTAATTGCGTTGAAAGATCTGAAAATAATAATACTGAAGCTTGCTCTGGGAAGGAAAGAGAAAAAGAGAAAGAATTATTAATGTTTTCTGTCTAAAGTAAAAATAATCGCCGCTGGACCTTTCCCGTATCGCAAGACTACTTCTACATGCGACCCTGCTTGAGTAAAAAAACATGTTTACATTCTCCTCTCTTTCAGTCGCAGCTTTAAATATCTTTCCATTCCACATTTGATAAACATATATTTCCAAGTAAACCACAACCGTCCTCCCCTCACAAATATTCCAAATACACACTCACCAATGAATAAAATATTTAAAAATTTCGCGAACGTTCCTCCTCTTCCTCTACTCGAGTACGATTCGAAAATACGATTCGAGTTTCCTTACCAACCGCGTAATGTCGTCACGCTACACCACTGTACCCGATTCCTTTGCTCGCGACATGCCCCGACGCGTATTCCTAACGTACATTTGAACAAACAACTTGAATAATCCTCTGTTTACCGACGCGCCGGCGTGCGATGCCATTAAACGTTTAATCGTTTATTTGGGCCGTTAAGGACATCCTACCGAACCGCGCGTTGTTATCAAGACCGCGGTGGTGTGTCACAAAACTGTCGTATGAATTTCATATCCGTGAGGTGTACACAGTCATTTTTGACTGCCGCTGTACGCCTTACGGGAGGAGATGGGGATCGCGTGGTAGTACGCTGGGATTGGCCGTGGCGCCACCCCACTCCGCGAACGCGTTCAGTCGAGTTCGGACCTTCGTCGGGTGCGGAGTGCGTGTCGTTACCGTCTAGTGTCAGTGTTCGCATCAACTCACTGAAAATCAAGGTAAGAGACCCTCCACGCTTAAACACGTATCCGCGAAGTTGACCCGCGAGGCATGCTCCATCAGCTCGACGGACAACCACGGCGCCCGCCCGCGTATCCCGCGAGAAGCGTGTTCGCTCTCGTTTGCAGCCTCGAACTTCGCACAGGGACCGGGAGTGTTGGTGCGCGATCGAGCTTCGCCGATTCCTTCGCCGGCGCCCGAAATACGCGTACCGGGTGCCGGACCAAGTAACCGTCGTTCCGTTCTAACGAAAGCAACAACACGGGGAGGACAGCGCCTCTCCCACGAGATAAGAGGGACAGAGACGGAGCGTGGTGGCGCTCAGTGTCGTCTTCTCCGTGTGTACTCTCGGGATCGATACACACAGAGCAGCACGCTTGGCGCGACGTCGGTCCGCTCGCCTGTTCCGTGTATAAGGTTACGGGGGTTCGTACGGGATCCATGCGGGTGTGTGGACCCCTCTCTGCCTCGCTCTACGTGCCTATGCGCTGCGTGCGTGCTCCCTCCGCGGAGTCGGAGGGTGGATTTTCGGCCTGGCCGCGGAAAAAATTCAAAGAAATTGTCAAGTACGCGCCGCGGCTATGCGGGCGCCTCGTGAAACGCCACCCTCCCTCTCTGCAGGCAGCCACGCCGGCCACCCGAACGTTGCAACGGAACGGCCGCGTGAGAATGACAGCGAACCAGGAGGTTTGAAAACGAGCGACCCGGGCTTTCGTATGTCGCGCGAATGGCAATGAGGGGACTTGTCACGTTACTCGGCAAGAAGCGCACGATTCACGGTCGAATGCGCGTGGTGGGGGGGCGTCTCTGGTTTATCTCACGATCTCTTTAGTTACGAGCCGCTGGTTGTTGGTATCGTTATTGTTAATGGGTTTTATTGCGTTGGGGATAGAATTGTGACGTTTTCTAACTGAGTAACGTTAAGCGCAAAGGCGAGGTTCGTTACTGAACCTAATTATAGTTAATATAACAATCGCTTTTATCGACGAGGAAAGAAATGAACATCCCTCGGTGAATTAATATTATTTTGTTATTTTGATGATTGTTGGTTTCAGGAGTTTCCTAGCATATACTGTGATAATTGTGATGTCGACAGTATTATGTACAGTTAGGTAGGGACAGTGTTTTACTTCTATTAATGCCACTTAGAGACCAACTCGAACCGTTGAGAACCCATTTTGCGGTCGATTTAAACTAACTGATAAGCATCAAGTTGCTTGAAAAGAAAGATTCAAACCGCAGCGGGCTTCTTAATTTCAATAAAAATTGCAACTCGATAGGGTTATACTGTGTGATTGAGTAAACGAGCTGGATTTTCAATGATATATTCTGCCTACGTTTCAAATCGCCTCAGCTGAATTATTAACGGAACACCGTTTCTCACGAAAGCTTTGGAGGGGAGGGCAGGGGATGTGGAGCTCGGGACCCTACAGGGCTGCCCACTTGTTCTCGTATCGAACGATTCTGACATTTTCACTCGCGTGTTTCTGAAAGTCGGGGACGTTGATCGACAACAGAGGATAGTCATAATACGTTCGACTGATGTGGGAACTGTGACCGCACGAGCGCGCGCGCACGAACCCTGGGATAATGATGGAATCGAATTTAGTATGTGCTCGCGTGAGCATGTAAAATTATATAGGAATCTAAATTTTCATTAATTCAAAGAAATATAGGTACTGCTTTATCGACGGTTACAGGTCATTATTTTTGTTTCATGAAAACGCCTATAATAGTATTTATATAAGAGTTTGTTCTGTAAAAGTTATATCTGTTTGTGTTAAATTTAGTGAATGCCCGTTGCCACTGTTTTTATCTTCCAAAATTCTAATGTAAAAAAAGAACAAATCTCCATCGCGTTTTGATCAAACTCGCTAGACACTCGACTCCTTTACTACCCCGAGATTAGGATAGTCTCGGCCAGTAGACTCCAGTGAGTTTTTGCGTAACGAGAAATACCCTAACCTATTTATCGGTTGGACGAGCAACCGTGTTTATCGGTGGAAAGACCGATATCGACGTATTTCACAAAAATCTTTCCGTGTCTGCTCCCTTATTTCTTGTTTCGTTCTCGATTGCTGGAGGGTTCGATGGGCACGCTATATTTGACAGGCTTAAAATAATATCCGTTAACGTAGGTAGGTATAACACATGTTTCCAAATGTGCCTTCAACATCTGTACTTTAATCTCGATTCACGCTGTGAAAGATTGAATTAAAATTATCAAAGCAATGGCAATCCAGTTCAAAAACGTTTGAAGTCTCTAATCGAATATCTAATAGAATATTTTCCTCAAATTCAAGGCAAATATTTTTCTTCTTTTATCTTTATTAGCTCCAATTTACGACTAAGCTTTATTAGGTTAATTATCAAATGCGATGTGTGATACTAGGGCGTTCGAGACGGTAGTGCTTCTTCAGAAGTATAACAGGTTTTGATTAATTAATTATCTGTTATACGGGTGGATCTGAGAGCTTCGTTCTTTTACAAGCTTTTATTTATTAATCGGTTGCTTCCTTCTGTATTATTGGTAGGAGTACTGGGTGATACGAAAGCGTAGTGGTTTAAATCTTCACTCGACTAGTTATATTGACTGAACTATTTACTACTACTAGAATCATCTCACGGTCATCCTTAGCGGGTCTAGCTGCTTCATGAACCATCTATGAAGCGTCCTGTGACTCACCTACGACCTATACTAGGGTTGCACGTGTTAAACGCACGCAGCACTCGACTTATGTGCACAGGATGTCCGCGTTATTATTCTGGAGCATTCCTCTTATTCTCTACTGAATAGTGTTAGAGACAAATGCATAGCAAGGCAGTTTTACCAGTTTTTTTTTATAAAGATTGCGATGTTTGGACTTCAGTCCCAGAATTTTCAATATATCTCCAATCACAAATGTGACATTAATCGCTTTAAAGTGGAAAGCTGTGTATACTGTTTCTGTATCAGGCGAAAAGAATGTCAGAGCAAAGTCAGATCTTTATTGTTCTTCACTTTTGACCTAGTATATCGACGAAGATTATATTATAGTGTAATCTTCAGAGGCGGATTTGAAGATTTGGCGCCCCTAGACTAACATCCGCAAGATATCAAATATTTTAATTTGAGAGAGTTGAGACAATTTTAAAATTAATTCAATATGACAACTCGTGTATGAGTTATTGCTAATTTGCTGTATCATTTAATTGACCAAACAAATGCGCCGATATCACTTGTGTTTTTTGAACATTCCATAAATACGGTCGAAATTCTAATTTCTTTTATTTAATTTGCTGTATGAAAAAAGTGAATTGTTTTCAAACTTGTCTCAAGTCTCTGTGTTTAAATCTTTTCCAATTTCATTCGCTCAAAATTTTCCGCTCCGCAATATTTGCTCCTTCCCAAAATTTATCGCGCTTCAAAATTTGCCACTCTCCAAAATTTGATGCTCCCCAAAATTGATCGCCCCACAAAACTTGACGCCCTCTAAAATTTGCTACTCTCCCAAATTTGACGCTTCCCAAAATTTACCACTCATCAAAATTTACTGCCCTAGGCTGCAGCCTACTTAGTCTACACCCAAAGCCGCCCCTGGTAATCTTGCAAACTTTCGTGTCGTGTGTCATTGAATTCAGCTTGACGTCCGTTTTCCCAGTACACAACTAAAAGCTTAAGATTTCCATTGAAAAATGTTAAGGTCATCGTCGTAACAGGAAATTCATTCTTATTCTTCTCTTTAGTTCTTCTTTTTCCTCTTAAAGTGGAATTACTCATTCGACATTCGACAAACAGAACGTCCGCCGAAGTATTCGCGTGTATTTCCACACTAAGCATACGCTTCTTCGGCAAATGAGCGTTTCGAATTCACAAACATTTGACAATTGGTGAATGTTTAATGTGTGTTTCCGCTTTTTTATACAAAAAAAAATAGAAGCTACCAATAATCGTTCTACATACATTTCTTATTTACCAAGTATGCATTTTTTGTCTGGGCTATAGAAATCACCCAGAAAGCAATCGAAAGAAGTATAATAATAATGCCATCTCGATCGCCAGGAGCAGCACGACGCGTGCCGCTCGCGCGTTTTTCTCGCGTTGCCAAGGCGACCAAGATGAAACGGTGTTACTAACCTTAGTATTCCCTACGGGCGAGGAAACGTCGGATCGTAATGAAACGGAATCGCGTTGATTTATATTAAGTTTTCGCATTTGTAACCACCAAGTGTTTATGTAAAATGTTCTCTCCACATTCAAAGAGGAGAAGGTAGCTCGAAACGTTGCAACGGTCGGGGTTCCCGTGAGATTATTTTCGCACTTCTACGAGGGATGTTTATCAACAATGAGAGGCACGAGCCACGAAGTATGTATGTACTTACATACGTCGTATTTGAGTATTGTTGATTCGAATTCGATCATTCTCGCAGGTTTTACGATCGTAAAACCTGTTTGTAATTTGGGATACATTATGCGTTCGGAGATAGAGAAAACGACCGGCGTACACTGGAGTGAAATTACGGTGGTCGCGTATATTTGTACCGTGGCCATAAAACGAATCAAATATTAATAACTGCCGATGTAAATTCTCCTTTACGCGACGAATTGAATTGTCCGCTTTATTTGCCGCAGAAGTATCGAGATGCTCGAATCAATAACGAACGACTGAAAGTGGTGTCAATTTCAATGAAACTGGAACGCGATGTTATTATTCCATTAAGCGCACGCCCGCGAGGTTAGGTTCGGAGCTTTTGCCATGAATTCAAACTTATCAACAGAGTTTCGCGGAAAATCTGTTTTCAGCACGGGAGTATCGGACTTCAATGTTTTTTTTCATACTTCGTTATTTTGATCGATTAACATTTCTGATAATTATATTCTATTTGACAACTCTCTCTTCTCGAATCCTTTTTTCGTATTATACGTTCATACGCCTGAAAATACTTTCCTGCATATTATAAATTCGTATTATCTGTGGTAGAGTTTTGCAAAAAATAGTTACAGTTAAGTTAAAGGAAAAATAAAGATAGGTACCTTTCACTACTTCTTCTCTCATGGAGACTTCTCCCGTTCATTTTCTTCATTAACACTTTCGATACTCATGTTTGTGCGTTATTCGACAAAAGTAGTGATGGATTCGAACAAATCGCGAGTATTTTTGTTTGAGCGACTACCACTAGATTCTAACTAATCACACTTTACGTACTGAATTAATTAAGACGCCTGAATTTATATAAAACTTGATCCAAGTAGTGATGGGTCCGAACCTATCGCGAGTATTTTTGTTTGAACAATTAGATTTTAACCAACCATACTGAATTAATTAATATACCTAATTTATATAATACTTTATCCAAGTAGTGATGGGTCCGAACCCATCGCGAGTATTTTTGAACAAGATCTCAAAACTTCCTCTACACTCCTCCACCGCGCCTCCAATCTCTACAATCATATCCCTTTTCAGTGGCTCGTGCGCGCGCACGTGCCTCGCGAACGCGAATCGAAAGCGGAAGCGTTATTGAATCGGTGATCAGGGGCCTCCTCGTGGTCGGTTCATCGGAATGCAATGATGCATCGCCGTATATACACGTCAGTCAGGAGCGCGCGCGTGCGCGCGCCACTTCGGCCTCGGGAACAAACGATATCGGTATGCAAGGTGAGAGGGTGATCTATTCAGAGGTCGACGGGAATGCAGAAAAAGCCGACGTTTCAGACAAAAGCTATCGGCAGGCTTCGCCCCGACGAAGTGGTCGTCTTCCTGGCCGTCCCGTTATTCGCCTGTCGGCCTGCTTCTTCACCCTTGAAGCGCGCCTCGGAAATCCGAGATCCTATCAGAACAGACTCGTTTCACCGAGGGTTTCGCGCTCTTCATATTCGACGAGCGTGTTCCTCGTGCCTTTTTATGGGGGTCGGGATTTTTAGGAACGAAACACGCATCCGATATCACAAACATAAATAATAACGAGGGAGACACTGTAATATGGTTTATACTTACAGGTAGAGTTGCCAATCGTACTATAGTATATTTTCGTCTAGTCTACTATGAACTATTAGAAAAGTAACGCTACGTAAAAATACTATATTTCCGATACATCCATTAAATTCCGAACTTTAACTTGCAAATTTAAACTTTAAACAGAAGTTCAGAAGAACGCGACTTATTTTATTTTTAAGTTATTTTAATTTATTTTGTAACGCTCACATTCACATATTGCTTCATGTTTTGTATCTTGCTTACTAAAGGGTTTTTTCCGTTAATAATAATAATAATAATAATAATAATAAACAGTTGAGGCAGTGAGAGGCGACAACGGACCAACCCACATTAAAAAAAAATCTCCCGCCCCCATTTTATATGATTAGTAGACCCCATTGGAATTCCACTACCTCAGTTGTCTATGGTTTGCCAAAATTTATATAAAATAATTTCGTACTTTCTCTCTATTCCCGCCACTTCAGTTTCTAGAGTTTTTTTTTCTATAATGAATATGAAGTGCGCGAAGAGAGCAATAGAGCCAGTCTATCTCGCATAAAAATGAGCTCCTCATATATGTTAATTTTGACTATCACAAAGTGCACAGAAATATACATCTAAAAAATAAAATGTCGTTGCTTTAATGCAATTTTATTTTGCAACTCTTTTCTCTGAAAAATACTACAGTTTTCCACAATGTACTATATTTTTTACCACATTTGGTCGTAGAGTACTATATTGTCATGAAAAAGCTGGCAACCCTACTTACAGTATTATACAAAAAATTATACAAAATACAATATTTCGCTTTCATAATGTGCCATTTTAGCCCATAATTCCATTCATACACATTTCGAAATCAGCTTCCATGTTAGATTTCAATCTTTTATTATCTAAAATTCTCGTTATCCACACTGTGGCGAAGAATACCTCCCTCGATATAGGGTGTTCGACAGTAAATTAACACAAACGATCAAAAATACCTTGCCGAGAGTACACAAAAGCTCTCGTCACTCGTTAACAAAAATTATTGTGCGTTATACCCGCATTTTCCACATTACCAACCATTCACATCATCCAGCAAGCGATTCGAGCTGCCACCGAGCTACATTCGCCGGAAACACGATTACCGGATCGACGAGAGGGGAATAGCCACGACGAGCGAAAGAACTCGCGACGAAATTTCAATTAGCGAAATGAGCCGCGGAGCGATTTGTTCTACTGCAGAGAAACATCGTGTTTCCTTTTCGCCCGTCTCCCGTCCCATGCTCGAGCACGAAACAAAGCGAGTGGCCCCGACAAAAGCTGGGGCGACGGTTCCTCGGGTGCTTCGAAGGAGAAGGAGGAACCGAAAGCGTCTCGTAATCATTTAGACGTACAGTGGCGGCGGCAGTGGGGGGGGGGGGGGGGCATAGCTTTCGAGCCCGTTTCCGCCGCAAATTATCTTTGAATTAACATCTCGGACGGTCGTATATCCGGGGCGCGCGAGCGCGCGATACGCTGCCCCTTCCCTGCTCCCTTTCAGGCCTCGAATTTTCCGTGCAAACGCTTCGGGGCTCCGTGCCACCACGACTAGCCCGGGGGAGAAGGGAAGAGGCAGTTTTTTTAGCCGTGGAATTGCAAAGCAAACTGTGCTAAAGCGCCTCGGGTGTGGATGTTGCGAGCGCGCCTCCGTGGCACTCGTCGGCGTCAGTGAAAGGAAAAATTACTCCGTGAAAACGGGGTGCAAATAAATTACCCCTCGACAGGGACGGGGGAATATCGCTGGGAGACCCACTTCAACGCCGTTCGGTAATTCATTCGAACTTGGCTGTCCAGGCGAGGCAGGGATGACCATGGTTATAGGGCAAGAGGCCGGAGGACCGTTCGCGGGCAATTGAATGTGCAAATCTTAAAGGGAGCCACAGAAAGGTCAAATTTTTCGGGATATGGTGATGTATGGTTTCTTGAAATTTATTATGTAATATTGCAGATGCAATTGAATATGCAAATTTAATTACGATATAAATGGCACAAACATTGCGACTTAAATCCAGATATTTGTAAATATATTTTGGAAATGTGAAAAATATAATTCTATGCAGCAAGAAATAATAAATATTTAACAAAAAAGTACATTAAAATCCGTATAATAGTTCCGGAAAAAAATTCATGAGAGTAAATTTACCCCTTAATATACAGTCTAATCGCCAATGTTCCTATTATTTTTTCAAATCTTGGCATTAATCAGACATATCGATGACTTACTGCACAAATATTGTAAGTCCACTTTTTGAGCAGTTTTAAAAATCGTACTATATCATTAAAGAAATACAAATTCCACAAGTTCACAAAAAGTAGCCATGCAATATTTGCGCAGTAAGCCGTCGATACGTAATATACTTATAACTACCATTTTCCAACGGCCACTGTATATTTCATCCGCGTCCCTGATAATTCCAGCCCGTCTTACCCCTCCCACCCTCGTATCATTAAGCCTCCGCTGCGCACTCGTTTACCTGCCACAGGATTTCTTATTAAAAAGTAGGCTATTGCTGGCTTGAATAAAGAATATGCGCCAAGTGCGAGTAAAGTAAATAAGTACAAGTAAAGCTTGAATTCTTAGCGGAATTTTAAAAGGGGGAAAGGAAGTGCTTTGACTCGCGACGGCGCGGCGCGACGCATCCACGCGAAAACGTTACGCCGTGATTAAATTCGTTTGCCCGCCGACTTCGTTGCCTTTCGTCCCTTTTCTCGTTCACGTGAGCCCTAGTTCCCCATTGTTTATGTCTCAACAAAGTGACAAAAAGCGTTGAGGCTTCGGGGCCGCCGCCTTTGCCGGCTTGCATCGCGGTAACGGGTGCTTCCACGCGTTTTTCGAGAATCACCTTTTGTCCTCTAGTCTCACCGTGCGTGCGCGCGTAAACAAAAACAAACGCGCACTTTACATGGACGAATAATCTTTTAGGAACGGCGGATTGATTGTCCCTGCGCTTTCCCCTCAAATGAGCAGCTATTATTCCAAATTATTCGCATATCCTCAATGAGAACCTGCAGTTTAAACTCGTGTATAGGTACGTATCCTTTTCAGATGTGTTTATGTGCCTGTGCGCGGAGTCGCATATACAGGGTGTTCCATTTAACTCGACTATCATAATTCTTTTTTATTTTAAATTAAGGATATTAAAAAATGTTTCAAGGGGAAGCAGTTTGTGGTGGAAGTGTCAAATTTGGTGAGCAGTGAAATTATTTCTTTTAGCTTGTAATTTTCGAGAATTCAAGGTTATTTGTGTTCTCTTAAACGAAATTGAAAAATATGCAATTTTCAAGGAATCTCAGGGTCATCAATTTTTCGAAGTGTATACGATTAAATTTCTTCAAATATAAAATATAAAATATCAAGTATAAAATATACAATATAAAATAGAAAATAGAAAATATTATATAAAAAAAAGAAGTACTATTTAAGAAGAAAAATGCTTCTGAAATGTCAAAAAAAAAAAAAAAAATTAAAGCGAAGCGATATTCAGAATAATGCAAGTTAAATGGAACACCCTGTACATGTACTTCCCAAGCGAATGCCCCAATCTGAAATCGAATTCACTCTCCCACTTCGGCATAATACACGAAACTATGAATAGATACAGACAATACCACGTTGATACTCGAAATCGTTACGAAGTCTCCACTCCGAGTCAACCTCCCTCCCTTGAAAGTTATTAAACGGGACTAAACGAAGTTAAGAGAGTGTCCTTAATTGTCCAAGAAACTTCGCCCGCCTCGACGGCTCCCTAGCGACGATCTTTCGGCGGGAAACTCAATTAGGGGTACTTTCCTGAATTTCGAAAATCCTCGGGAGAGCAGGTACCCGCCCCCCTGAAAAGCCCTTCTACAAAAATTACCGAACATCTTCATCGTTCCTCTTTCTCCGCAAAAGTACTACACCAACATTCATTTCAAACCTTTCTGCACCGACTTTCAAACCGCGTGCACTCGCCGTGTGCGTGAACCCTCCAGTCCCGCATATTCGCCGTACTCCTTGAACGCCTATAGGCGTTTCCCGCACGGACCTCGCGCACTGATTAAACTCATTTACAAATTCGTAGAATTGAACTGTTTAAAAGTCATTGGGTGGGACTGGTTCACTAAGAAGACACGTTTCGAGTGCTACTTCTCCGTGGTTGTTTGATGTACCGCGATGGCAATGATAACCCACGGATGTTATCGATGAAAACGCAGAGGGGAATCGTTACGGGACGATTGTTCGCGAACGAGAACGGTCGAGTGGGTTCAAAAAGTTGCCAACGAACTGGGTAACGCAAAAAGGGCCGCGGGAGGGGAGGAAACTTTTATAATTAAAAAGCAGAGGCGGGAAGTGGTGCAAACAGCGGGGGCAGCTCGCGTGCATCCGACAACAAACATTCGTTCAGTTTAGAACATAATGGACGTTGGGGGAAGTAATTACCGTGAAACGCGGGGAATATTAGAATTAAAACGGCGAATATCTTTCCGCAATTGAATGACCGCGGGGCCTCTGTCTCCTTCTCCATTCATAGGGTGGTCAAATTGTTTGCACCATCAAAATTAAAATTTCTTTTCAACACGATTAATTGAAAATTCTCGATACGAAGCGGTTTCGTTTCGAATGGAAATAGCTTTAATTGCAATTGTTTATGAAATCTGAATGATTCAGTGGGAGCATCGATGAACGATTTATGAATCACTGCATGTGCGTAGGTGATTCAGAAATCAGATTCAACGCGTTTGTGCATCAGCGTGGCCTGGAGGATTGGTAACAGCTAACTTTGCCGCAGTTGTTAGGCTTGAGAGCCACTACGTAGCAAATTGACGGTGTTATTTAAATCAATTCATTTGCAAAACAGAGAGACTCAATAGGCTGCTTCGGGAACATTGTTATGCATCGGCCGTGAAAAAAAGCGCGTCCGCGTGGAAAATTTCCGATATATTAATTACGTAATTCCTTTGAGGGAAGGGGGAAGTTGAATGGTAGGGACTTGTTATGTTTTGTGCGTGTATAGCGAGTAGCAGAAGCGTTAGCTAAATACTTATACAGTTTGCAAATTTGTGGGGATGATGATCAGCTGTTCATTTTGTGAAATTGTAACATATCATAATTTATTCTATAACAGAAAGAATTTAATTATTGTACAGTTGAAGTGCAAAAATATTCCCTTGGCAAATATGAAAGCTTGTGTCTTTCCAAATTATTTGAAATAGAATTCTTTCTCGAGAATTTCTCGAGAAATTTTGTAATTTCTTATTTCTCATTTCTCGAGAAATAACAGTGTTTCTCGAGAATCTTCAGTGTAAGAAAATGAATTTTCAGTTAGTTCAAATTGTGTGTTGATCGTGAACATATAAACACATCTACAATCGGTAATAAATGTTAGCAATATATACAAAGAATTGCGCAATTGTTTATAAACTTTTCTCTGCGTATCGCCGATGCTCTATATACAATTAAACCAACATCCACTCAAAATGAAAGAAATTTTTCTAATGCCGCAGATTTTGTCACAAAAAACAAGAAGTAGATTGACTGACGCCACATTAGACGCATTGTGCTTATGAAAAAACTATTTTAAAACAAAAAGTAATGTTTCGCCTTGCTCATATTGATATTGCTATATTAAATAAATAAATTTATCAATTATATTTAATGTCTGTTTTTTATTTACACAAGTTTTGTCTGAGTTGGACAGGAATACAAATTTAGATAAATATTATCAACATTATTCCAAAAATATAAATTTTGCAATATAGTTTAATTTCTCGAGAATTCTCGAGAAATATAATCTGATTTCTCATTTCTCGAGATGCGAAGAATATCGTATGCAAAACGTGATTACCCACCTTGTTTTGCCTACAATAAGACTTCTAACCTCCCAATATTAAAAATCGTTTACCCTTCGCGATTTCAACTCTGGGCACCATAACAATTCTAAACACTCACTACGATTTCCATGACCTGCCAACGCCTGGCCCGGGGAAGAGATTCCCACCGGGTCTCCAAAATAAATAAAATAATTGTTATACCTCCATGTTTTATTAATATAAAAAAATCGTAAAACAATATCAAAGGAAGAGCAATGGTGCACCGACATCGACCAGCTGTTAGCGGTTTTTAACAATTTTTTTTTATAAAATTGAAATTTTATTACAACAAAGAACAATATATCGGAGTCCCAATATTATATAGCCCCCCTCCCTCTCGTCGTACCTGGTGACATCTACTTCAATATTTACAACCCCGACTGCCATTTTTGCTCCACCGTCTTCGGCAACTCTGGGAATGACAGAGGATGGGTCGTAAGGAAGCAGAGGCGCTTCCAACTGGGCGAGCATAGGAAGCGGTCCAGAAAGGGAGGCTGACCCGAGGAAATTTCGTAACCATCTGGCCAGCACGTTTGTTTACGTGAACACATGACGCAGTCACATAGTAACCGTCTCGGGGAACCGTTGTAAATCATCGCATTTACGAGCTCTTGTCCCCACGGCCATCTGGTCAAAAACTTGCGAGAGACTGCCCTCCCCCTCCGCCACGCACGGATAGAGAGCCCGCCTCGGAGGACGGGGTTTTCCAGGAGAAACTCGTCCACCCTCCTCGGTCCCCCTTAAGTCCATTCGCTTGGAGGATTTAAAACCGCCACCGAAGTTGCAGGCAACGCGGCTCGCGCGGATGTTTACCCCGCACCCAAACTGGGATTTCTATCAGGAAATAGCTTGCGCGAGATTAGGTTTCACGGCGACCGAATGCTTCTATACTTCGCACGAGTGAAACTGAAGGGGCTGGTTAAAAGGGGGGTTCTTGAGATTAAGAACTTCGGGGCCGCTTCTAAAGGTGTTTCCGTTCTAATTTTAGGGGGTGAATGGTAGACAGAAGTGGACTAAAATTTTATTTGAATGAAAATTTCGAATAAAGAAATGAAAATTACAAAAATTATTGTCGAATAAAAAAATTAAGTTTATTCGTCAAATAATTTAAAGTTAAAGTAACTTTTATTTGATCCGTTATTTAAATAATTTTTTATTTAGTTAATGTCGAACTTTGATTGTGCTGTTCATCTTGTTCGTCACACATGGTGGCGTGACATTTTGTGATGGACACTGATCCACTCGTTGATTCTGATGGATGCTGAGTATGTATTGGAGTGTTGTTGTCGTTTCAATTTTTATACTGAAACTAGGATTTCTGTTTGGGAATAGCCTGTTTGAGGTTAAATTTAATAGCAACCCCATGGCTATACAGAACTTGAAGGCAAAACTGCTGAGAAGGGAGGTTTTCTAGATTAAGGGGGTTCTCTATATTGGGAGCGTATATTTTAGAGTTGTTTTAATAATTCCAAAAAGCCTTTGCTGGAAGATTTCTACGAGTATAAGGGTCAAAATGAAGGAGAAAAATCGATTTTTTTGAGCTGTCCAAAGTAGACAACCCCGTTAAGAATAAATATGTCGTGCAATCCCTTAAAAAGTTTGATTTATTTTTTAAAAAAAAACTGTTGCATATACCGTAAAATGTATTTTTGGTATTGATTTCTACATATTTTAAGAGAATAAAAAAATATTTATTGTTTTTTCTCCGATGTAATCTTGAATAAATACCTATAACTCTGACGATGATAAAAAAACGGTATTCATGAAAACAAAAGAACTAATCGTCGAATTTAAAAAATCCTTTCGGTATTTTTTTCGTAAATGAACTCGCAATCGTATTACCAATTTCCACTAAAATATGTAGATACAAATCATCGAATTTTCATTATTCTGCAATAATCAATTCGTAATACAATAACCACACTCATATATTTTTTTAAAAATTTCGAATTTTGATTTCAGATAAGCCAATCTTAAAATATCACAGAAAAAAACAACGAAACAAATTTTTTTATCATCTTAAAATATATATAAGTCAATACCAAAAAGACTTTCTACCATATCTGTTACACTTTTTTTTTAAAATCGTAAATTTTTTAAGAGATTACACGAAAATGTACCCTTAAACTATAAATGGTACTATTCACTCTTTCGTCACTCATGGTGGCGTGAAACTTTCTGACAACCCCTGATCGACCCTCTGCATCGAAAATTCTGATGGACATTGAATACTAGAACGTCGTCGCCATTCCAATCGAGGAACTCGATTCGGTATTTGCATTCCGTAACCATTCCTTGAGCGACATTATTGGTTCCACGAAGCCCGAGGGGCATGGGCACGGGGTCAGGATTAATATGAAGAATTGAACGAGACCCTCAGTGCAGATGTGCCTCTCCCTCTCCCTTCCTCCTCCGTCGCCGGAATAAGGGAAGGTATTTGAAGATTTAAACAGTATTTGCGCAGCGGTTCCAACCGCCCGCCATTTTCTCTCCCGCCTACCTTTGCCATGAAGAAACTTCAATTATATATCCCCATGATCTCACGTTTTTAGCGAACTTCTAGATGTGGCTGGCTATTGCCTAGATAAAATAGTTATTCAACACCTCCACCACCAGATGAGTTTCCTCGCGTGGCGCTCAATATGGCAAAGTGAAATTTCGTTACTGCGAGATTAAGGATTAAGATGATGAAGCTATATGGAGTATGGTTAAGTTTCGGTGCACCGTCTGGTATAGCGTGTGTATTTAGAAATCATTTTCATGAACGTATTTCACTACTTATCAGTATTTACAATAGTATTTATATTTAACATTATTATTATTATTAAATATAAATACTATTTACATTATAATATATATATACTATTTACATTTTACATTATTATTATTATTATTATTATTAGATATTCGCCTTCTTCTTCTTCTTATTATTATTATTATTAGGTATCATTACACTAGTTTACAAAATAAAATAAAAATTTGCGCACCAGGTGCCATTATTTTTTTCTTATGTAAAATGGCCCGCTGATTCCGTAAATAAGGTGTAAAAAAAATTTTATGGATACGTTTTCTAGATATGGACAGGTGAGCGTTTTACCTGTCTGTCAAAAAGGTGGTCCCACTTAATTGCGAATATCTCGTGTTTCGAATGACCGATATTGTTGAAAAGTATCTCAAATTAAAGATAAATGAATCACCAACAAATCTACCCCACAAAATTTTCAAATCGGTTCAGTAGTTCGGGTGAAATCGGTGGAAATATGTGAAAAAGTCATTTTTTCGACCGAAATTGAAATCGATAATTCATTTAATCGTCTGGGAAAATTCGAAATCACAAAAATGGGCCCAGTTTCTCATTTCTTACGTTGAGCCTGCACTTTTACGAAGAAAACAAGGTACTACTGAAGGAAATCTATGGATAAATACCGAAGCTAGAGACAATTGTGTGAAAACTAAAATTTAATTTTTTCTAGGTTTTGTGCTTTTTTTCATTTTATTGTGTTATTTGAATTTTAATTCATTCTGTACATTTTTCAAGTATTTTGTTAATACATGTTTTTCAGAAATAGTTCTGGCTATTTTTTGTTTTTTGTTCGTTTTGGGATTCGTTTCTATTATGAGGAATTAAATATTATCTCCCATTAAATAGTGTAAATTGAATTTCGACCGTAAATTTTTAGAAGAGATGGTTTCGGCGTAAATTTTTAGAAGAGATCCTTTCGAACGTGTGATTTGTTTCAATAGCATTCCGCAGTATTTTTCCTTTTATCTAAACCTTCCTTGATAATGGTCAGAATCGGTGACCGAAACGTTGGAAATTGATAAAATGTTCAAAAAGTGCAAAACAGCTTTGATTTAATTAAAATTTTTTAAGAAAAGACCGAACCAGTGCGCCAAAATTATCTCGCATTATTGTCTCATCACCAAATCCATGATACCGCCGCTCAATACCCTTCATATCCTGATCGAATCTTTCTCTGTGTTCGTCATGTACGTCACCAAGATTTTCCGGGAAAAAATTCAAGTGATAATACAATAAATAGATCAGAGACATATTTACGCCTGTTGGAAAAATAAAAAAATAATGGAAGCCAAACAATAGAAAATGAATTACGAGCAGAAATATATTAAAAAAAAATATTTTAACGATTTTATTAAAAAAGCACTAAAAACTAAAAAATAATTCTTTTGTTGTACTACAATTTCGATGGTGTTTTTCACTGTAAATAAAATCGTGGCGCAGGATATCTCGCAATAAATTCATTTGCACGCTTGAGGCTGTATTAAATTGATTCATATTCTGTTACGAAATATTCTGCACCACGATTTTATTTAAAATGAAAACACACCATCGAAATTATTGACCAAAACGAACGAAAGACAAAAATAGAGCCAGAACTATTTCTAAAACACACATGTATTAACAAAATACTTTAAAAAATGTACAGAATGAATCCAAATTGAAAGAACACAATACAATGAATAAAAAAAAACACAAAACTGAGAAAAAAATGAAATTTTAGAATTTTCACTTTAGTTTATCCATAGATTTTCTTCAGTAGCACCTTGTTTTGTTCGTAAATGTGCAGACTCAACGCGAGAAATGAGAAACTGAGCACATTTGTACGATTCCGATTTTTCCCAGATGATTAAATGAATTGTCGATGTCAATTTCAGTAAAAAAAAAATGACTTTTTTCACATATTTCCATCGATTCCACCCGAACTACTGAACCGATTTGAAAATTTTGTCAGATAGATTTGTTGGTGATTCAATTATCTTCAATTTCAGATAATTTTCGACAATATCGGTCATTCGCAGCACAAAATATTCGCAATTAAGTGGGACCACCTTCTTGACAGACAGGTAAAAAGTTCACCTGTCGATATCTCGAAAACGTATGCATAGAATTTTTTTAGACATTATTTTCTGAATCAGCGGGCCATTTTACATAAGAAAAAATAGTGGCAACTATTGCGCAAAATTTCTGTAAACTAGTGTTATCATTTATCTTCTTTTTCCTTTTTCCTTCTTATCAGGTATTATTATTATTAACAGGAATCCCTTGAAAACATTATAATTACTACACTAACAATTTGCCCGGTCCCACGCTTCAGGTTGCCATTTTTGCAATTGTTAACCAAAATATGCGTACCTAATTTATGGCTATTTCAAGAAAAAAATATTGTCGTCGGACACCTCTATAGTGTCCCTCGTCAATATTAATTTCCTGGCAAGGGGTGTAAACCCCCCACTCATATTCATTCTCCAAGCGACGACGGGTGAAAGCCTTCTCACCTCCAATTTGATATTCACAATTTCTATCTCGATACAAGTTTCCCGAGTTTGGATTTCCCAACTTCGTTTCCGAGGTGGAAGGGGTTGCGTAGTTTAGGGGGTGGATTTTTCTCCGCGCTACTAGCGAACCATGTCAAGGAACAGACGAGAGGGGGAGCTTCAAAGGGTTGAGCCGTCGACGTTTTGAATCTCAGGCCGCGGTTTAACTTTGTAACGTGGATAATAGCGTCGCGGCAAGTTTCCCCCCAAACCCCCGCCCAGCGATAATTTCGTTTCGCTGGGAGCGTACGTTTTTATCGGGTTTCCACTTGCTTATCGGTCGCCTTCCTTCCTCCGCCCTGCTTCGCGCAAGTTTTCCCTCGCCGCTCGAGCTCGTGGAACAGGAAGGAAGATCGACCCGGCGCTTTCTTCTTCGAGCACTTAACGACTGTGTACAGAATGAGGCTTTCGAAATTATTATGTTAATTTGCGCGGCTCTAGGGGGAGTAAAATGTGGGTCCGATGAAATATACTTTGAAAACTTCGTCTCTTTTTAAAAAATTGTTATTTTTCATTTGGAGATATAATACAATAATACATCTTTATTATTATTATTATTATGGTTATTATATCCACATTGTGTTAACCCTTAAACGGTGACGTGGAGTTTGGGAAACTCCAGCAGAATTATTTTTCCTATATTTTCCTTCAAATTCATTTGATTTGGTTTTACAATATGTCGTGTCATGAAGACAACTTTCAGTGGTTTTCAACGAAACGTGTAAAAGTATATTCTCAATTATGTCATACAGTCATTAATAACGCCAGTATGTATATGTTAAAAATAAATTTAGACTTGACACTGTCAAATTATTAATGGAAAGTTTGTGGGACTTCACCTCACCGTTTATGTTAGAAAGTGGACGTCACCGCTCGAGGGTTAAAAAGGTGTGATAGTCACTGCTTTCAAGGGTGAATCTACACCTTTAAATCGGCGGAGATTTGTAAAAGAAACTTGTCACAAAAGTGTTTATAACAATGTAAAATTAATGTTTTTTTTACAACCATATATTCTGCTCGTTGAAAAAAGAAACGCCAGAGAGACATCACTTTTTCACAGTTTTTTTTGCAAATTTCCACCGATCCAAAGGTGTACATTCACCCCTGAAAGTAATGACCACCATTTTTTCAACACCCAAAGATTGCGCATCACTGTATTAACCGACATTTAAAAAAGTAATAATTTCAAATTTTGCCAATTATTTGCAAACAAAATGTATTGATAAAGTAAATTACTATTATAGTCCGTTATAGGTAAGTCCTCTTTATTTTTATAAACAGAATTTATACGCCTCCTGTATAATAACGACCGATAAAAATTTCTTTGCACTTCGTCCTGCCCTTAAAAAAATAAAGAGACTGAAGAAAAGTAATTTTATTCAATTACAAAATAAACTTTTTCTAATCCCTTATTTTTGGAACACCGTTTACCGAGTACGACTGGTTTAGACCGATCTGCAGCGAATAATTGCACGGTGTACGCGTGATCTGGTACAATGTCAGCAATGGGTCGAAGAGGAAACGGTCGAGCGATACAGAGAAAGAGGGAAGGGGGCGGGAAACGAGAGGGACGGGAAGCAACGACTTCCGCCGATCGATTTCTGCGCTCGCTGGTTAACTCCCTTGGGCTCCTTTATGCCACGCCTTGTCGCTCGATACTTCCCTTTCGCCGTTATCGGCTCGTCGATACTGTCGATCGGGATCCTCCTGTCATCCAGAGATACGCGATCGAACCACCCCTTATCGAGTCAATCGATACGGAATCGAATCACCAGTTGCGATCTCTCGTGCGTTGATACCGTGTTGGTGTCGCTAGTAAATAACGTAAGCTTGCGCTGGAAAAACTTTTCTCAATATTGTAGCTACTTTTAGTAAATATATTTTTGGGTTCCCAATTCAAAAAACGCGGAAATAATTTCACTCAGTCGCATATTATAACATGAAAATGTCAAAGGAAATTATGAAAAATGAATATATGTCATGGAGCAAAGTTTATTTTTGCATTTAGAAGTCCAAATTTCTATGAAACTAGCTTTCATTTTTAAAAAAGTTTTCATGACCCTAAGTTTTGCAACCCTGTGTAATGAATCCTAATAATATCGATTTTGTTTGAATCTTATACTCTTGAATGAGAAATTTCGGGAGAAATCATGGTAAAGTGTTTTTTATTCAATTTATTAGTGTGGAGGGATTTAATTCTTGGATGGAAGATAGTTTCCTGCTTTAGTTTTCTGATAGTTTTCTGATTTAAAGTTCTTACCTTCTTTAAGAAATAATGGTAGTTATAAGGAACACGCGTAGTTTGGTTTTTAAGGTAGGTCAAAATTGACTCCGTGTCTGCCACTCAAGGGTTAAGGTTTGAAAGTACGAACCCCGTATTTAAGATGGGAGTATAGTATTAGGAATACACTTTTTCGAAACGTGTGATGCATCGACTGAAAATAGACACTTTTATCTGGAAGGCAAAAAAAACTGCCTTGAGTTTGGTTTAGTAGTTTTCGAAATATGGGAAAAAGAATCAATCTGTTTTCGACGCACAGGTTCGGTCAATTTTAAAACAATATACATACAAGAAGAAGATCTGAATCAAGATCGAAACGTCGAAAGTTTTTATAAATTTATTGCTAAATAGCTTGTTTGTATATTGTTTTAAAATTGACGGAACCTGTGCGCCGAAAACAGAGTGATTAATTTTTACGGTCGAAATTATACTTATAAATAACTTTTAAAATGAATGGGAAAAAGAGTTAGAGCTTGCACCGCGCGCAACAGTGAGGACATGAGTTGGCGATGACTATAGTAGGGTCGAAGAAATTCGGCTGTTTAAATTCATCCCCCCACTGGTCAGTCACGTGACGCATAGTCACTATTTTATAGTCACATAGTCAGAGTCTCCTTTTATGTCTGTTCCATATTTCTATATTTCTGTACTTATAAATATCCATCGCAACACGATCTTCGACTTCCTCTTTACTACTATTTTTACAGTGGTGGTAAAAAAAAGTTCGAAGCTCATATTTCTATATACACATCAGTGTAAAAATTGAATACCTACTAAGTCTTAACTGGTGATAATATTAACGCAACGACAAATATTATAACAAACCAGGGTTCTCTACTAAATTAAAATCCCCATTTCCACCATCGCCAGGCATTTCGAATTTGCTGTGGATAGTGTCCTTTCAGGGTAATCCGGTTCCTCGTATTTAGTTGCTAAGCCGTCGCCATTGTATCCCCGTCTGAATGGGCCGCTGTGCTCGTAGCGTCCGAAACCAGCTGGCTAGCGGCGAACAAACTTCCTCGCGAAAAATGTTTCGCGTCCCCCCTCGAATGCTAGCCGTGGAAATTTTTTCCTTCCGCGGTTGCTTGGACTTTTTGCTCGACAAGGGCGGTGGTTGGGCGTTCCAGCTCGAAGCGGGCATCGTGGAAAACAAACTCGCGTTAAAATACCGTCCAGGCCGACTGCATCGACCGCCCGTCGTAAACGTACGAAACTCTCGTGGATGATCGTATAAAACGCTTCCTTGAGAAGCTTCCGATGCAATCCCATCGGGAATAAAGTATTTCTCTGGGAAACGATATGGAAACGGGAAGGAAAAAATGCAATAATTCCGCGCTGGGGGCCGTAAAGCGGGAGCGCTCGCCCGTAAAAGCCGGGTATCGAGCTTCGAAGGAAATCGTCGTTATCGGCCGTCGGAGATCGAGAAATGGAGGGGAGAGATCGAGGAAGAGAGGGGGGAAGAACACGTTCCTGCGAGACGCATCGATCGGGAACTTCGCGTGGCGCGTGAGATCGATGGCACGCCGTGGAAAGGGAAACGTCATGCTTGTACTTTCTGGAGCACGCTCCCTTTTTGTGGATGGACCTCGAGCGACATTATTAACGCTAAAAGCTCGTTGCAAATGAAGCCTGATGGTAACGAGGAACTGTCGATGCTCATCGTCGCGAAATTGCAACGGGGGGTTCTGTTGTGCCGTTCGAAAACAATGAGGAAACTTTCGCCATTTTTTCTTACCCTTTCCGTGACGCAACCGAACCGTGGGATATTCGAAAATGCCCCAGGAAACCTCTACGCGCGTGAATATTTCCGAGCTGAGTCTCGTTGGACGCTGATCGCTCGTTATCCGATGCGGCCGGTTTTAACGAGTTCTTCGTTAAGAACGCCGTGCAAGGCGTCTGGGGTGTTTAGGTTTTTCAGTGCGGTTATTCAGGTTGCATTTTAGTTTTTTGTTTTACTAAGTATGCAAATGATTATCTAGTGTAATAGGGCTTCAGAGAAAATGAACTTTCGAGGCTTTCAAACCTTCATTCCGGTCCCTGATGAGGCGATTGCGGTCCGTTGGACGGTATTTGGTGAAGGTAGTGATGGGTTCGAACGCATCGCGAGTATTTTTGTTTGAGTGTATGTTACTAAATTTTTATCAAATGAACTTTATAACCGTTGAAACATTTTGGGATTGTGAATATGGACTAAAGCTGACTTCAATAATGATGGGTTCGGTATAAATAAAAACTTCATATCTCTCAATTCTAAGCAAAATACCAATCAATATTTAAATAATCTGAACAAATAATATGACATGTAAACTTCTTCTTTCGATGCACTCTCGAGCCACTCACTCACAAACTATGCATACGCTGACCACTAATGCCGCAAACATTTTACATTGCAAAATATAAAAATAATACAAGTTAAAGCAGCTCGATAACGTTACGATCGAGCATATCCCGTTCAGAAATCCCAATACCGCGTTCCAATGATCTTCCTCATCGTTCGCGATCTTCGTTCCACGAGGGAAACTAGCGGATAACATTCTGCGCGCGGAATAATCCGCGTTTTTCGAGCAGCTACCGCGCAGCTTCCAACGTTGAAGCTCCCGCCGAGGCCCGGGAGGAAATTACGGTCGCGAAATAATTAATCGCGGCCTGCTCGGCCGTACGTTTTGAGTTTTCACGCGTGTCCGCGTAAACGTTGGAATTACCGTGGGCCGCCGTGCACAGGCTGCGGCCTGGAAACGGAAATTATCCAACGCGTTTAAACAATTCCGCGGTGGCGATGAGTTATCGAGACGCGTGCCAACCGGAACGAAAGATAGCTCAGCTCCTGACTCGTAACTCGTGGCGCCGCGCAATTACTTGGAGACAAATAAGGTGGGGGTAATTATTTTTAACATTGTCAAGTTTTCTTTTCATGACCCGCGACCCGCGATATTTGTCGGACGTAATTCCTTCGTCGAGAGACAAGTGTATTTTTTAATGTAGTGTTGGGTCAAAGCGGAATGGTAAAAAGTTTACGTTTTGAAAAATTTGTACAAGACCTAATTTTGTGGGATTGAATATTGTAAGCTGATAATAATTTTGAAAGTTTTTGAATATTAGAGAGGTTCTATCCATGGTTCTGTAAAAATGACCATCGACTTTTACTTTTAACGAACTCTTTCAAGTTTGAATAGTATTTGTGACATTTTTTACGATGAACAATCTGGAATTCCATGATGACACGAAAGATGTTAACTTTGGATGCTTAGATTGCAGCGTTACTCAGAATCAATGAAAGTAGTGATGGGTTCGAACGCGTTGTGAGTATTTTTGTTTGAATGAAAACTCGATATTGATAAAGTGAAATTTCGATCATTTCAATTGATCGGTAGTTGTAAATACACACGTAAATTGATCGCAACATGAAATAAAAATTTCATATAAACAATCGTCTACAATATTTTTACGATCATAATTGCAACATAACGATAACAATCTATCTAATCATGTCATCGTGATAAGTTTTGAAAACATTATTATCAATTTCTTAACATTCATATTAGTACATAGTTGTTATCCATATTATTATTTCTACTTTGAATTTGATTCGTTAAATTCTCCACACATCGCCAACGTGCACCGTCATTTCTTATATCCCTCGGGAATATTATTTACAGTCAATAAATCTGTCTTCCATACAGCGAAGATTTAAGCGTCTAATTGGCGAGACGAGGTTGCATCACACGAGTTTGTTGCAAGGCCACGAGCAATTTAACGCGATCCAATTCCAACCCAATCAATCGTGGAAGATAATTCGCGACAGCTGGCCATAACTATTTGAACGATAGCATTACCTAACCCCACAGTCCCGAGAAAGCCTATAATTATTCAAAATATAAGCTGATGTTATAACATACACGCGATATAAGTAGATAAGGAAGCAAAATCTCTCCCAAGATATATATTCGAGACATCCATATGGATTTACATTATTTTCTGCTCGTAAACCACAGCTATTATTCATCCACCTTTGCGGCGACAAATTGTTTTATTATCTCGAGTGGGTACTTCCTAATTCCACATTGTAGCTATTATAAATCAGTGTTTCCCAACCTTTTTTGAGTCGCGATTCCCCTTTATAATATTCAAATAACCTGCGACCTCCTCCTTCCTCTCTCTATATAAGGTAAGGTAAATTTAATATGGTTTAAAAATAAGTATTTCAAAATATAATTCTAACATAATATTATTTAAAAAAAAAATAGAAAACACTTTGCGATCCACTTAGCGGCCGCGACCCAGCGGTTGAGAATCACTCTTATAAATATCTACTCACTTCTATAGAGCCATTATTTAATTTTGAAACCTCCAATTAAATCTTCATATAATTTATATCAGATTGATTCTATAATCTTTAATTTACAATTAAATCTAAAATAAAATTATTTACTTTTCAAACCTCCAATTAAATCTTCATATAATTTATATCAGATTGATTCTCTAGCCTTTAATTTACAATTAAATCTAATATAAAATTATTTGCTTTTTAAACCTCCAATTAATTCTTAACATAATTTACATCAAATTTTCTCAAAATTTACACATTCACGATAACTCATCAAGAATATAAATTTTTTTTCTTCTAACGTGTTCCTGTAACTCTCGATTCTTATCATTAGAAACACACTTTTATATTCCTTCATCTAATATACGTTACTCTCGATACGTACGTGGTAATAATATTTTAATTTCTCAGTGAACAAAATTTTTGTTTTTGCTGGCCCGTTGGCGAGCTCGCCTATTTATGTATTCACGAAAGGTACCACAAAGATGGGCGTGAAAAAGCCCGAGGAAGAAATGGTCGGTGCAAGGACGCCGACGCGTGGCAAAAAAGCCTGGACTGATAAGATAATCCAGGTAGCCGGGGAATCGCTGTCTACGCTCGTTACAGGGAAAGCAAGAAGTTGCAATCATTTCCTGGTGTTCGACGCGTCTAACTTTTTTCATTGCGCTTACGTTTTATCTCGTGCTCCCTGCTACCTCGCATCTGATGCCAAGCATTCACTAGTAACAATGGTGGAACGTGTTCCCTCCACGATATTACCATCGCTACCAATGCTTTTTTCCATCGCGTTCATCGATATTCTTTCTGTCGAAGTAATTGTCTATTCCCGTCTCTTTTTCGTATTTACCGATTTTAGTCAATTCTTGTAATCGTTTGGGGGGTGATTGTAGGGTAGTGCTTTTAGGAAACGAGTTAAAAATTTGGTACTTCAAGTTAAAGTGATAGCGATAAAGTGCTTAGCACAGTGATTCTCAACCTATGGATCGCCACGTTTTTTTTTTTTTGTAATATTATTAAGTTAGAATTATATTCTGACATACCTATTTTTAATGTGTTTTCTTTACCTTATTAAATTTAAAGGCTTCCCAAAGGTTGGGAAACACTGTGCTAACAGTTATCAGTGATAGAGTACAGTGTTTGTTTGTAGATATTTTTTATTATGAATTCAATCTACTACCACTCTCGGGTCTTTTTTTACCCACTCACGTTTTTTATTAAATTTGAAAAAAAAAAGATTTTTGGTCTTTATACATATCATAAGAACCTTATGTTACACTTTTATTAAAATTCATTTTCTTTGAAATTCTCTCCAAAGTTGTCACCATTTCTTGCCTATCATCATGGCGGTACCCCTTAAGGACTCTTTGAAGTTTGAGAGCAATATAAGGAAGTTGAATCTAATATTAAATGTATGAATCAATTGGAGACCACAGTAGGGTTAGTGTTCTTCGTTGAATCGCTTGTTCGAAGAACTTCGTTAGTGTTTTCCGTGAAAAGAATTGAATTAGGAGGAAGGAAGTGGGTTGTCGGTGACTGTGAGGCAATCGTCGGAATCTCGCAATTGTCTTCTCCCCGCTGCTTGATTAATTGGTATGAGTGACTCTTTGCAACGTCTCGTTTATGGGAGTCATAAAGCAACGTGTGCTATATGGTGGACTAAAAGAGAGTTTAGTGATTACTATGCGTTTCTCTTATTTCTGTTTAATACATTTTCAGAAGCTTATTAATAACTGTATATTTGCAGCGCTGAATTTTTGGTTCATTTTTAAAATTTACATCATTCCTCTTATCCTTAAAAATGGACTGTATATGTATAGATAAAACACTTTGGACTGCGTCTAGGAAATATTGAATGAAAAAACGATTAAAAATGTTAAGTTTTTATGACATTTTTAACCTTAACGTAAACAGGTTTAACGAGGAAGACAACATTTCACTTCGTTGCTGGTGTAATGGATATGTCTTTGCCAATATTTCTGTAAATTTTCTAACCTTAATAATGCAATTTAAATATTTTGTGAATTTTATGAAATAAAAATGGCTTTTATCCACAACTATTTTTTTTCAAATACAAATTTCAACATATCAAATTTGAAATTTCTAGAAAAGGTGATTAGAGCATGCTTGTACGAGTATTATGAATGTACAATTATCACTTAAAAGTTAAAAGATTCAGAAATACGAAAATGGTAAAAATGGTAAAAATGGAGCTGGGGTGCAGGAACCCCACGTGACCAATTTGTGATTATAAGAAGGTATGACCACGGAGGGTTAACTCAGATGTTCAAGTTTTCCAAAAATCCTCCTCTCAATACCAAATCGAAAGCAACTCATCACTGTTCTCAATATCCAATTAGAAATCTTGCATACTTGGTAAATTAATCAGCAATTTATTCAAGCTCCCTCAGCATCTGCCCCAAAGTTCCTCTAAATTCCCTAGCATTAAAACATCATTCACCTTATCACTGTTCAAATTTCCCCCTTATTAAGCCTAATCCTACTTTCCCAAGAATCTGCTTCCTCCTACAATTCTTAAGCAATCTTAATCATTGCAATCGTCCCAGGAACATTTTTATCTCTTCCTAGTACGTTTATCGTTAACATGATCTCCGACTCAAACCCTCCCCACATTCCCCCAGATTACTTCTCGCAAATATTATGTGACGAGGGGACTACAACACCGTTTTACATTTTCAAACCGCGGAAATAATCTGGCGCGGTCGGCTCTACTGTCTGCGTGGGCCTGTGTCTACGCGTGCCTCCTGCGCGCGCACCCGAGCGGTCACTGCTCCGCGCTCAGCTGTCTCGGCTTTAAACTGCGCGCCTCGGAACTTGGACCGTCAAAATTCAATTGTTAATATTTCGAAAACGAAGCTTCGGATCTCAAAATGGTAAAGGACTTTTCGGTGTCTTTTTGCATCAGGATATTGCATGTTCAAGAGTGTATCTCAATTTTGGGACAACCTATATATCTCTAAAAAAGAACCAAAAACTCGTCAACTCTAAAGTCAAATAATTTCAAATTGAAGGAAACCAGAACCCAGTCGGTGTACCTCGTTTATAAGTCCCTCCTGATTGGCTTCACTAGTGCACATAGAGAAAATATATTACAATATCTCCAATTAAATCTTGAAATCATGCAAACCCCAACAACAAAGCTTCCAACTCAAATAAAACGTCAAAAAACCTCGTGAAAGAATGCCCCGTTTATAGATCCTTCCCAAAAGGCTTCGCCAATGCACATACCGAAACGCGCGACCCAACGTTTCCGTGCGCGGTATCAGCCTGAATTTTTCAGTCGTCGGGGAGGGCAGGGAGGTTAAACATCCGCGGCGGACCGGGGAATAGTTCGCGTGTAGCTGTATTAGCAAACAAGCATTGAAAATTGATGCAGGAATCCCGCCGCGGAGCCCGCCGGGATCGTAACCCAGTGTAACCCGGTGGATTAGGTTCATCGGGGATAATGGTGATTAACATTTACGAGCGGTGTTCCGCGCGAAAGAGTCGCGCGCGATCGCTCGCGTGGATACACTAGAATATCTTCATGAATATTTTTCTAGATGAAAATAAAAAGCTAGGAAGATGGGGTTGGTTGCAAATGAAAGATCAGTCTTTGGAAGCATTAAAAGAATTTTTATTAAAAAAAAGCACCCTCTGTCCTCCCGGTATGGTCGCTCAAAGTTGGTTCCTCGCGGAAGGCTGAATTCATGGCACCGCAATTCTACTCATTCCGCGCGGAACTAACTTTGAGCGACTACGGCGAGAGGGGGGGGGGGTGCTGCTTTTTTAAATAAAACTTCTTTTAATACTTTCAAACAGTGATCTTTCATTTGCAGCAAACCCCATCTTCCGATGTTTTTATTTTCATATAAAAAAAAACATAAACAATGCTTAATTTTCGGGCAAAAAAGTCGTATGTCCACTTAAGGCGGATTCACACGTAAGAGACCAGAGACTGAAGCGACACGGAAGTGAGACCTGTGGACCCGCCTTTAGAGTTGCCATGTAATATATTATATGTGGTGTGCACTAACTATATGCAAGATTTTATACAGATCCCCCGACGGATGACGTTTGCGAGAAGTAATTTAGAGGAAAGTGGGGAGGGTTTGAGTGAGAGATCATGTTAACGATAAACGTATCTACTACGTCGGGAGAGATGAGAATCTTCCTGAGATGATTGCAATCATTAAAATTGCTTAAGATTTGGTAGGAGGAAGGGGACAAACGAGGGATAATGGCTGAGTTCTGGTTTCCTTCGATTTGAAAATATTTTATCTTAGGGTTGACGAGTTTTGATTCTCCTTTGGAGATACTCGGATATTCTTTGGAGATTCGACGAGCTTTAAATGTTTAATAAGCAGAGGTCAGTTGAATCCTCTGAGAAAACCAAGAAATTAGGTTAAAGGGGGAATTTCTTTTTTCTTGGTCAAAAATATCGATACTTTAGGATTTTTTATAAAAGAAATGTAACATTAATTAATTTGAAACTTTGTATATGTGTTTGTTATACTTTCATCATGTTACATAAATATTTTCAGTTCAGTGCACTTAAAAATACAGTTTCAGTTGCCCGTGAACTAGGACGCTCCGCACAATTGCTTCATTAACGGTTGACATGATATCTGCTCTCCAGTTCATCTGAAATACAAAATTCTAATGAGATTTTATTTTGTACACATATAATTATCGTTTGACCTACAATGAATAAAAAAAAATTATTTTTCGAGAAATGGAAACTGTTTAAATTCAGATGTTCGATTTTTTGCAAAAAATTACCCGAACTTTCGATAATTAAAAAAATATACAACCTATCGTCTTGCCAGTAGGTCAAACGATAAAAGGATTATTTCTTAACACGCAGTTCCAATTTCAAGTTGATCGATCCAGTACTTTTTTTTAAATCATGTCAACCAGCTACGAAAAAGTTGTTTCGAGAAAAACGCGTTTAAAGTTTGTAGTGCAGTTACTGAACAAATATCAGGTACTTACAACTAATCAGCTATTCCAGGTCCGTGCATTTGTCAAATTATGCTAATGTCACTGTAAATAAATTTGAACTTGGCTGTGAGAAAACTACGACTCCAATAACATAAACATTTTACAACAGTACCATGGATTCTGGGAATATCGATCGCGCGATCACTTGCCGCCAAATATATACTTTGCTTCAAAAGTCCATAACTTTGAAAATTTTATGAATTTTGACTTAAAAATTGGCAGAGACATTCCTACAAAGTTAAATTACAAAATTCATTAAAAAAAATCTATTTTTTTGACCAAAAAAAATAAATTCCCTCCTTAATGATAAGAAGGGGGTTTCAGAAGGGATGATCAATATAATAATATAATCAGTCGCTAATACACACTTCAAACGACTTCAAAAAGGAGGAGGTTATAGATTCGACCCGTATGTATGTTTTTTTTTATGTTTGTCCCCTCATAACTCCTCAGCATATGGACCGATTTTGATGATCTTTGATTTATTCGAAAGGGGGCGATGCCCCGTTGGTCCCATCCTAAACTAAATGAGCATTGGCCCAATATTTTGCCAGTTCTGGTTAATAATAAAGACTATTGTCATCTAATTATTATTGTATGTACGTGCGCGCATATCTCCTAGGCATAGTGTGTCAATATATATATATATATAAAACTAAAAAGTTAAAAATAAAATTTTAAAAAAATTAAAACCGGCTTCAAAGAAACAAAATTTTACTAAAAAGTAAAAAATAATTTTTTCCTTTATTTAATCTACTACTCTCATATTTTTTAAGTCGGTGTCTCATCATTTGCACTGTGTAAATCTGGCACCGATTTCAAAAATATGAGAGTAGTAGATTGAATAAAGGAAAAAATTATTTTTTACTTTTTAGTAAAATTTTATTTCTTTGAAGTCGGTTTTAATTTTTTAAATTTTTTTTTTTAATAACAGTAGTGTCTTATTAATACGTGGTTATAAATCTAAGACCTTAAACGTACCCTCCTCGCGTAAAACCATATAAAAATTTCTTCCAACAGCGCACCAATAATTTCCAAAATCATCACCTTCAATCACGAAAAAAATTAGCTACACGGTACCTACAATTTTACTAAAAAATCATTCAGCAACTCTAAACTCACCAACCAACTCGCTCGAGTCACATTTACCGAATATCTACTTCATTTATCGCAACAACCCCACTATTTTAACAGAGAGAAATTCGAGAAATGGCCCCAGCTCTATCGGGAAGCCGCGGCTTGCATTCCTCCATCTGATCTTTTCCCACGCTCTTCGTGCCGTTCCGCGAGGAAGTTCAAGAATGGACCCAATTTCCCTCCGCTCCACCTTCCGACATTTTTGTTCGTCCTTCCCGTTCAAGATGCCTGGCTACTTTCGCGGCTGGGCATTTATAATCCCGCGGAAGACAAAGGGCCACGGAAGAATGAAAAGTAAAGCAAAGCTCTCTCTTCCTCCCCCTCCCTCCACTCCTCCCTCTGTTCTCGTTTTATTACGGATGCTTCCAGTTGCGCGATCCAGTTGAGCCCTTTGTTCTGGAATCGTCATCTTGGACGCCGTCGACCTTGACGAATTAAACTGAAAAATCATTTCACTCGTTAGTCTTGTAAAATGCAACCCTTTTAGTTCTTCTTACAAAACGTCACTGATGGTAACTACTTGTATCTACAGGGTGGCCAGTGCTGGATTAACCAATAAGTAAAACAAACACGTGCTTAGGGCATCAGGAGAAAGGGAGCCATTATAGAAATTTTCTGAATTCTAAAATCTAATTTTTGTTAGAAACACTTTATTATAGTCAAATTATGGGAATTATGGAGCAACCACCATGGGGTCATTCCACGCGACTCAGACACTTTTCGGAGTAGCATTTCGGATTTTGGTGCAATTTGGATATGTTGTAGTCTTTAGGGATATATAAACATATCTCGAAGGATTTTTGAAAATTTTAAAAATTGTGGATGTTACAGCTCTTTGAAATATAGTGTTTACTTTTTTTCCAAAAATTGTAACTGTTGAACAAACCGATAAAAATGACTTTTTGGGTGCATACAGTGGAGGTATAAGAGTACGTAATAAAAATTATTTCACTGAAGAAAAAAAATACAAATTTTTGACTATTTATTTTGTAATTTTTGTAAACAAATGCAATTTTGTAATTGAAGGCACCTTTTTAAAAATTTGAAAAAGATAGGAGGATATAGCCCTGTTTGTCCTCTTTACAGAACCGTGGAACCCCATGTAGAAGGGGGCCTGAAAATCTTTCAATGGGTGGCCTATTTAACCCTTCACTGGTGAGGTGGGAAGATACCCCAATTTTTATTTCTAATTATAGAGAAAAAATTCAAGTATTTTTATGTATATTAGAATAAACGTTAAATAAGGGTTGTATTTAGTTTATAAAAAACGTTCGAGCGTCAGATGGTTGAGAGACCAAAATTTTCCATTAAATGTGTAGGATATTATAAAAGAGCTTTGTCAATATCGCCACTAATTTCGACCGAAATTAGCGACCGAATATCCCCCGCCTCGACACTGGCCCATAAACCGTTCCCCAGCGAAATTTAATCCCGAACGGAGCCCTTAAATTTGAAACTGTTACGATCGCCTATTTAACATATCCAAAGCTAGAGCGAGTTACTGGGAAGTACTTCTGGTAAGATAATTTCCTCTCTAAATGGCCATATCCTGAAGTTTATCGCTGAGACAAGGAGAAAGGGAAACGCGAAACTACGGAAAATTCAGCGGAATTGATGGGTCTCGTTCATCGAACAGTATCCTCTGCATCTCGTTGACCCGTTTCTAAGATTCCACCGGAAGCCACCAATTTTCTACAGCATCGAAAGCTTCGATATTCCCATTCGACGATCGATTCGGTAGCGAGTCGTCGCTGCGGAATACAAGAACAGAGGGTGAGTCGTAAGTTCTTGTACAATTCACAGGATCCTGTGTTTTTTTTCCTGGCAAAGCCCAATCAATGCTACCGATACTCTTCTCTATGTAGTGAACAGGTTAACCCTTTCGACCTCGAGTTTCTGCAACGGACGACGATCTTCGTTGTCGATGGCACTTAAGTCCCAACCGAATACATATGTAGTTTTCCTCGTTGTATTCTGTTTCGCGTGAGTTATCGACGTCTGTGTGGTAGTCAGCATAGCGCATGACGTTTAGAGTGCTCTTAGCCCTTTGGACTACTGTAGGTTCATATATCCGTTCAGTCAATGTGTACTGGTCGCGCGGGAAACGCCTACAGGCGTTCTGCGTAGATGGTTAATGAATAGCAGTGGAGGATTTCCGCACGTGACGTATGCCAAACGTTCGCACCTCTGTAATGAGAGGATTAGAATTATATAATTTAGGAATATAGTTTGTTATTGTTGAAATTATTATTATGGTTGTAATGATAACAGTATCTAATTATTTTAATATTTATTATTATTATAATAATTAGATTTGGTATCGGTATTTTTTAATAATAATAATAAATATAATCATAATATTATAATAATAAATATAATCATAATATTATAATAATAATTATAATAATTAGATTTGGTATCGGTATTTTTTAATAATAATAATAAATATAATCATAATATTATTATTATTAAAAAATACCGATACCAAATCTAATTATTATAATAATAATAAATATTAAAATAATTAAGTACTGTTATCATTACAACCATAATAATAGTTTCAACAATAACAAACTATATTCCTAAATTATATCAGTTTCATAATACTATTATTATGATATTTATTATATAATAATAATAATAAATTAATTAATATAATAATAAATAAAAATGAAAAATTGTTATTATTATTAAAAATCTATTAAATTATTAATATTATAATAATAATATTATTATTATCATTATTAATATCGGTAATAATAATATTATTAATATTATTAGTATTATTAGTATTAGTATTAGTATTATGTTCAGTCTTAGAGTATCGCTTCGTGATTAAGGGCACAAGGTTAAGTAGAGCTCGGATTATGGAAGCTCGGTTTCCCGAGGCTCTGACCATCGTGGCGTCACTGTACTTAACGAGATTTTGGACGGTTGCTTTACGTTTCATCTGAATTGCTAAATCCAGCCAGGATATTATTCCATAGCCGCGGAAATTGTGCCTCGGATAGATCTACCGTTCGAAATCGAGGAAGACAAAGGGTAGGCGTGGGTGTGGCCGCTGAAAGAGGGATAGAACAACGAGAGACGGAACGGCGGTTGCTATGTAAATCGAATGCACGCGTTGGGAGGCCATCTAATCAAACCCCGCTATCCAGGGGAAAGCGTATTTTCTTCCGCTCTTCTTTCGATTCGGCGCACTCGCATCCTTCCGTCTTATTTCGTTTGTTACGTACGCAGATTTATCTTTGACTTTCTAACCCTTTCGGTTGCCTGGAATGCACGTGACCCGACGGGGTCATCGTTTCCTGCAGTGGTGTGATGCAACCAAGTTTTCCCCGAAAACCTAATATTCAATGAAGGCACTCATGCCCCCACTACTTTCTAGCCGAATTTCACCGTATAAAAAGGGCCACGAATCCACACTCGGGGGCTCATTTCAAGTGTAATACGTTTAGACTAAAGAGGCTTGTAAGATCGAGAGACATTCTTCTTCAAGTATTAATTCAACTTAAACCATACAGCTCGCAGTGTTGCTGATAGGTGTTGTAATTGTTAAACTCTTTGAGACCCCCGCATTTCTCAGTGCGTGAAAACCGAGAGGTGGACTTAGGTACCGCGACAACTAAACTCTTAAACAATTGTAAGAACCGAGCTTATTGAATATAATTTGTTATTTCTTAATCAGAGTTCTTTTATTTGAATCAATCACTATCTGAATTTCCTCTTCGAGATAAACCCACATAGATACTCCTTTACCGCTCAAGGTGTATCACATTATAAAGTTACGAGGCTAAATTAACATTCCTAGTGGCTCCCGGGGATACCAGACCCCGGTTCGTCCACGACTTCCACCTTCCTAGCGGCTCCCGGGGATACCAGACCCCGGTTCGTCCGTGAAACTTACCTTCCTAGTGGCTCCCGGGGATACCAGACCCCGGTTCGTCCACGACTTCCACCTTCCTAGCGGCTCCCGGGGATACCAGACCCCGGTTCGTCCGTGAAACTTACCTTCCTAGTGGCTCCCGGGGATACCAGACCCCGGTTCGTCCGCTACTAAGGAACTCAAACAACCAAAAATCAATCCTCGGCCTCGCAGCCGCCATTCTCATTGCCCTCAGCCTCGGCTCGTAACACGTTCGTTGCGTCGTGTTTATTCAGCTCTTTACTGCCTCTGTTGATAGAAAAATACAAAGGGTGTGCAGAGTTTTGCGAAATTTCTTGGGTACGGAGCTCTGGATTACATATTTTTCATTCGCAAATTTAAAATTTTGGTATTAGTTTCAGGACTAGATTTAAGGGGGGGATTATACATTACGTTACTTACGATAAAGCAGCCCGACCTTTGGGATTTTTCTCTCCAGAAATTGGGAAGCAAATCATTCTGAATTTTTTTATAGCTTTATAGGGTAAAGGACCCAATTACTGTCAGTCAACCCAATTACTGTCACCTTAAGCTATTTTACTTAAAATAACGGATAAATAAACGTTTAAATAAAACAGCTTAAGGTGACAGTAATTGGGTTGGCCGCCAGTAATTGGGTCCTTTACCCTATTTAACATTTGAATATACGAAAAAATCAATTTTGTGTTAAAAATATGCATTGTAGATGTCGCTATCGAGGCATCCTGCTACAGCGTTGTCGCCTAAGTTGCAAAACGGTGAATAGAATCCTCAAAATGACCTATTTTAATATGATTTAATGAACTTAAGGGGTTAGCTCGCATCAGTAAGGTCAGAAAAATCGATTTTTGGATTTTATCATTTTCTCAAAGTATATCATCCTGAAAATGTTTTCTGTAAGTTTCAAGTCGATCCGATTAAAATTATGGGAGATATAGGACTTAGAGTGTGACGCCCCAAGATTTTTCGCGCGCGGTTATTTCAACTCATTTATAAATCTATCTACAAATACGCTCAAATCTTCCACAAACCTCAATTCTTACCCCTTTTCCAACGACCACGGCCGCCTTGGCGATGTACCTTAGCGGTCCCCATCTCAAGACGGTCAATCATTAAATCTCCTTCCCTTATTCGCCCAACGCGGCACAAATTCCTCTCTTACGTCAAATCTAAACAAGTCCCTCGCCCCACAAATATCTTAAATCGAGACCACGTCTCACACCCTCTCAATGACCAAAGCAGTCAAACACTCCGACGTCCCTTTCCTATTAAAACACCCAAAATCCATTCGAGGAGTTGAGCAATTCAAAATCCTATGTATAAAAACCCTAGTAGAAAAACTGCGAGTCCCAATAGGGTAACTCGGGGTAATATGCCACCCTGGGTAATATGCCACTTCTCAATAATTTTTTAAATAATGAACAGATTGCGTTATATTTGCACTAGTTCCGTTCAATTTAGTGTACCTGCTAAGACGACAACAGATTTTGGCTTTTGATTTCTTTTATTTTCAGTAAATCCTGGTAAGTTATAAAAGTATCGGCTTGATGTAATTTCACACTCTGACTAGAATGCAGATTACACATTTGTGTGAACGGTTCTACATAAAATCAATAGATTATGATACAGTATCCTGACAAACGAATTTAATAACCTCTGTTACATCCGTTAAAACTATGTATTTTGTGGAGAGATTTTCTATCTTTCGTTTTATGGCTGTTTGGAGTAATATGCCACATGTTTGTCGGTATAATATGCCACAAACTCTTATCTTTATAATTCTTTCTATTTAAAGCCATCGAGTTGCTTTTTGGATCAGAACCATGCCTAAGAAGTATGTACGAACTTCAAACCGTGCGGCTTGGGCAGAAAAAAGTTTAAAGGAAGCCATTCGAAGGTAAAGGAGACGTAGAGATTGGAGGCTGTTTAGTTTGTAAGAAGTAGCTATTTTTTCAAATAAATTTTACGTTTCATTGATTTAAAATGTTTGTTTTTATTTATTAATAGCTTAAATAGTTTAAAATATTGTTGATTCTCCAAAATTTGAGTGATTAGTTCGCACTTCATAGCTTGTGGCATATTCACCCACCACCTGGGTAATATGCCACTTTCGAGGACTTTTGTATTTGTACGTTTCTGATTGAACTATAAAAGTTACATATCTCTACTTATTAGTCAATACACAGAATTAGTTACACTTTCGTATGGTTTTATCTTTATTCCTGTATCTACTTATACTTGCGAGATATCGCGATTCAAAGTTAACTGTGGCATATTACCCCGAGTTACCCTATAGATCAACCTTTGCTCCCTGCAAAAACCCCAAAAGTTATCATGACACATGTTTATAATTAGCCCAAGGTGCATACTGCGCACCCCCCTTCATACTGTAAAATATTATATAAGCAGGGCAAAGTCCATACCGCGCGTACACCCCACAACCCCTTGCAAAATCATATAAATACAAGGGCCCGGAGACAGAAGTCCTCTTTCGTACTCTTTCGCCGAAATACCAGGATCGAAGGGACACGTACTCTTTCGCCGAAATACCAGGATCGAAGGGACACGTTCTCTTTCGACGAAATACCTTTGCCGAAGGAAAGCTATTTACTCGAAACCATTTAAGGTCTCGCTGATCAAAGTATCATTTAAAATAAATTCAATCACCATCAACCATCAAGTATCGTAAGAGATTATAACTACAATTAATACCACGGTATATCACCATCATCTATAACAATTATTCACATTCTTATTGTTTCATATTGTTTCATATTGCATCGCTTATTGCGCTTATATTATCTTGTATTGCTATTCACGTTATTTCGTATTGCAAAGCTTATTGCGCTCATATTATTGTGTATTGCTGTTTGCATTGCTTATTCACGCCTATTGCGTAAATCATACTAGCTTATTAATATATATATCTTGTATTTCATGTTCATATTCATAACTTATAACCATAATATATATGCTATGTTCATCGCCAATCCATTATTATAAAACGTAACTATCTGCACAACGATAGTGCATTACCTAGTATCGAAACTTATAAAGTGAATAAACAGTTTTACTTTAACTCAGTTACGAATCATTGTGTCAATCCTTCGGCTACGAAGATCCCGAAATCCAAACAGGCTGCCGGAACAGCTGATTCCGGGCAACGACCGCAGAAAGCGTCACGGTGTTTACTAAACTTACTTACGCATAGGTTTCGCTTAACCGTATGACTAGTCGAATCTCGCGAAGTATTACACGTGTCTTTTACAATAATGCAGCGGTAAATCCGATTACCTAAGCAAATCAAAACAAGTGCTCTAACGGGTGTCTCTCCAATACAAACCAGTTCATTTAAACCTTCCCTGGTCGATTAGTGTGCAGAATTAAACATTACTCGCCTGACGTTCAAAAAACGGTTAGTGTGCAGAATTAAACATTTCTCGCCTGTCAGTCCCAAATCCATTAGTGCGTAGAATTTCACATTTCTCTCCCGCCTTCTACCTAAATCCTCAGTGTGCAGAATTAAACATTACTCGCCTGCCGTTCGATACGATTAGTGTGCAGAATTTCACATTTCTCGCCTGACGTTCGAAATGGTTAGTGTGCAGAATTGAACATTGCTCGCCTGACTTTCCCTAAATCCTCAGTGTGCAGAATTAAACATTACTCGCCTGCCATTCGAAACGATTAGTGTGCAGAATTTCACATTTCTCGCCTGACGCTCGAAATGGTTAGTGTGCAGAATTGAACATTGCTCGCCTGACCTTCCCTAATCTTCAATCCCCTGAATCTAACATTCTCCCGGCCGTTCGAGACGATTAGCGTGCAGAATTTCACATTTCTCGCCTGACAATCGAAAAGGCTGGTGTACAGAATTACGTCGTCAAATACCTGATTTCCTCGCCTCCCGGTGCGCTGAACTATAGATCAGCGCCTGGAATTTATGTAAAAACCCCTTTGTCATTTGTCCCATTAAATCCTTAACCCGGGACGTGACAAGAGTGTACGCGTCGCGAACCGTACCGCCGACCACTTGAAACTTTAAACGCGTTTTTCTCGAAACGTGTTTTTCTATTGCGGTGACCACGATTTCTCCAAAACCGCTTCACCAATCTTTCTGAAACTTTGTAGGTTTCTTCTAGACATTCAAATCTAGTCTTTAATCGAAGCATTTGTTTTTCCAATGCATAATTTTTATTTTATGGATGAAAAATGAGTGTTTTTTTCATCGAAAATCGATCATTTCACTTAAAACATGTGCCATTTTGTCCCAGATGAATATTTTATAAAATCGAACGATTAAAGACTAGATAAACTATTGTACTAACTAAATCTTCTTCGTTTTTTGATCTCAGATAACCCAGTTTCGAATAATGTTGGTCACCGCAAAACGTGTTTCTAAAAACAGCTTCCGGGCAACCAGTTGTAATTGTGCAATAAACAAATATTTTTATACCAAAATATAATATAATAATCTGTTAAAGTGTCCCTCATTTGAATATAAAAACCATTGCATAATAATATGCATGTACTTTCTGCTATAAATTCCCAAAGAATCGATACATTTTCTACCTCCTGATGCGAGCTAACCCCTTAAACCTATTTTTCTCAAAAATGGTAAAAGTGGGCATACAATATTTATGCACTAAGCCATCTAAGATATGTTTCAAGTAATCTATTCTCTACTTATATTTCCCAACCCCAAAATATCCCCCACAAATAATAATTATTATTATTATTATTATTTATTTTTTAACGGGATAATAATAATAATAATAATAAAACACCTTTATTACACCACTCTAAATCATTCAATTTCATTTTCTTCTATTTCTCCTAGAGTTTCCTCTCTGCCCAATTCCTCCTCAGCGCCGAAACGCACGCGACCGCGGGCCTTAATCCGAGTTGCCGATAACTCGCGAGCCCAGCGATTGGCCCTCGTGGTCGCGCTCGAAACGCCCCGACCCTAGCCTAGTAATTGGTTAAAAACGGATCTCGAGATACTTCCGGGGAAGAGGCACGCGCTCGCCGGAGCCCACGGTGCCGTCGACGAGGCAGCTGGCACAGATTTCATTAATTAAGCGCTCGTTGCTTCCACAACGCCGCGCTGGGCGTAATTGAATCAGCCCTAGGCTAAGCGTTTTCGGAGCATCGGCCGTATCCAACAAAGACTAAACCGCGTCGGGGGGTCGTTCTGCTTGGATTCGATTTCAAACTAAACGCTGCCCCAGACCCAAAGCCAAAATTCGATACCCAGTACCTAGACCGGGAAAGTCCCAGCACCGGTGAATCTTGGAATTTGCAGGGGAAGCCTGAGATTCACCTCTATGGAGCGGCAAAGTAAAAAATATTCCATAAATGGGTATTCAAATCTCGGGTTTCCATCAACAGATGCTGGTAAATATTGAGATTTGCCGATCAGGTCTGTTGGCAAAAGTTTGAAGGGAAATATTTTTTAAGATATTTCGAAATTACGTCTCCAACACGATAAATGCGGGGGTTCACTGGTAAATTTTAAGATTCAACGACAAATTCTAGGATCCACTGATAAAGTTTAGGATTCACTGGTAAATTTCAAACTTCACTGATCCTAGAATTTTTACAGTAAGATAACGACTCGATTTTTGTTTACTTTTTGAAAAGATAGGTATAGAGTAGGTACTTGATGTTCCATAAGAACAGAAAGAATTCATCATCTATCTCATTTTCATTCATGCCCAGCGTTTTTAGCTTTGTTCGTTTGATTAATAATAATATTGAGTTATTAATGGTAGGATGATTGTTCAATGGGGAGGGGGGGGGGTTGAAATGATAGCAAACGACGTATCGCCAGAATTATCTTTCTAGAGATTATCTTTCCCAAGGATCTGGGCACTATTTGGGGAGGGTGCCTTTAGGATACATCCACAAGGAGTCACACATCCTAGAATTTTGATTTTTTAAACCGAAAATGTGTTTCTGCTCTAAAATATGCCTCACTAATAATCGAATCTAAATGATATTCAAGGATTATCCCTGAAAAGGTAAATAAGTATCCAAAGCGAAGCCTTCTTTCACGATATCGTAGGTAAACACAGAACATTTCCCGATAAATTGTTTTTTTAATTTTGGCACTTACAGTGTTTTCTACAAAAATTGAATAAATTTATCGAAAAAATTGAATTTATAGCTTACTTCGTATCACATTGCTCTAAATAAGTAATAAATTCAATTTTTTTCAATTCAATTTCTGACTTTGGCCCTTTTCCTAATCACCAGCATATATATAAAACTAATTACTATAAAGATGTATATAAAACCGAATATTTAGAAACGGTAATTTGGATGCAGAAAGTGTAATTTCTCTGCCCCACTTTTTCTACATTCTGCAAGATGGAAGCCTCGAAGCTCCAGCTGAAAAGCCTGGGAGCAGTTGTTAACCTAGTGACTGGTTGTTGTTGCAGGCCTCGTAGCATGTCTTGACGAGTAGGAGGAGCTCTTCAACGGGGTTTTCGGCAGACAAGGGTTCTCCAAAATGGCGGGCGGTCAGCAGCTTCCCGAACAGTACACGGTACCGCAGCTCGCTAGGGTCTTCCACAGCCTGCCGCACCTCAACGTCTCTCTTCACTCGGTCAACAACACCTTCAATCCACATTCCGAAATCTACCTAGAGGTAAGTGCAGTGGTTTCGCTGATTATTATTCTATAGGCACTCATCTTCAGCCGTCGATTTTATGCGGTGCTGGTGTGCGGTAGGGCTGGGACTATTGTCGAATTTTTCGGTATTCGAATATTCGAATACTTCAGTTGCTCAATTATTTGTCGAATATAATTCGAATATCCAAGTATTCGAATACTATTCAAATATTTGAGTATTCGAATACTATTCGAATATTTGAGTATTCGAATACTATTCGAATATTTGAGTATTCGATTACTATTCGAATATTTGAGTATTCGATTACTATTCGAATATTTGAGTATTCGATTACTATTCGAATATTTGAGTATTCGATTACTATTCGAATATTCGAATAGTAGGTATGGTGTGAATTATAAATCATGTTCTTTGGGTTCATTTGTCAGGTGAAATCTTGTAAGCCCAATTTTGACCCACTTCACACCATACTATTCGAATACATTAGTATTCGAATATACATCAGTATTCGAATATATCGGTATTTGAATACTGCTCTATTCGAATACAGCGATATTCGAATAGTATTCGAGTACATCGATATTCGAATAGTATTCGACTAATAACATTCGAATACTCAAATATTCGAAGTTTATTCGTAGCATTCGAATACTTGTAAAATATTCGAATATTATAAATTATTCGAATAGTCCCAGCCCTAGTGTGCGGGGTGTGTTCGCGGACCGTGGAATATTTTGTTTTCAGTCTTTTTCGATAACTGTATTCCTAAGTCGGATTTATCACTGTTTAGCACGTGTTGATATATCAGATGATTGCATAAGTTCGTGCCCGATTGGAAAATAAAATTCAATGGTTAAATTTTAAAGCGTAGTTATTAGTCAAGTATGTTGTCACCATTCTTCTCTACAATTGTTTTCCAACGATCTACAAGCTTGTCGATTCCAGTTTTGAAGAAAGAGCTTGGTTTTTCTCGAAAAAATGTCGCGAGGTAGTAGAAAATCGGGCACGAACTTATGCAATCATCTGTTAGATGAGTGAGGATTTTGGGGGCGTTCTTGAAAAAATGGCAACTATCGAGGATTCGATTGCAAACTCATTTTTGCAATGTAGGGTAATTTGATCATTTTTAATTAATTTGATAATTTGATACCAAATTTAGTTATTTCGCGAACATTTTAATACAAAAAGTGTCTCAAAATTTAACTTCCTCGAGTGCCTGCATGACGGACAGTACATATGTCGTTCGATATTTTTCCAAAACTGGAAAAATTACCATTTCGCAGTAACTGTCGCTCTGGACGAAATTATGAATCAGAATCCCCCAAAATTAACTTGTCCTGGTAGCCAAAATGGTAAATGGCAGGTACCTATACCTAAGTAGTTGCCTTAAACAGCCATTAATACTTCACAAAATCTGTTCCAAATTCGTCCCAAATGTCCCACCAGAATTCCCCCAAATTAACCGTCACTTACAAAACTGAATTGGCCCCTAAATCGCAAATGGTATCTACATCGAGTTCCCTCGAGCTTCCTCCAGTATTTTTCCAAGCCTGTTCCCAATTCGGATCGGATAGAGATTCCGTCAGTTTTCGACAATTTCGGGACAACTGACGCCCAGTGCGCGTGACCGTCGATCGTGATGCACAGTCGCGGATAAGCTTCTGCTTGTTCAGCAGAATAAATCGTCCGCTGCGCGATTAACAATCCACTAGTTTCCGAGGCCGGGGCGACATCGATATATCCGAAAGCAATTTCGGCTCGATTCGGTTTTGGCGACGGTACAAAGCGTCCGCGCTGATATTTCGAGCAAAACACTCCTCTCGATCCAGTCCGAATATCCCCCCTCCCTGGTATCGCGGAGAAAACGACCGCGAAAGGGATTCTTTGGCAACGCTTCTCGAACGAAGATTCTATTCAAGGGACGTTTTGCTACGTTCGAAATTGCAACGAGCGACACATAGTTTCTGGAAATTGGAATGTACCTATTTGAGTTAGGATATTGTATGATAATTAATTGCAGCTTTTATTGGACGTAACAGCTTTCTGGTAGAAATGTCACCGTTCGCGTTTTAAGAATGGCACTTATAAGGGAACATCGCGAACCCGCACTCACCAGCTGGAACGCAACTTTGTGAGTTTATAGAGTAACTCGAGACGAGAACAATGGTATGCTTCATTCGTGCCTAATCGTTCATTAAGCGTGTGAAACCTAACCTCAATGACAAATTGGCACTCTCACTTTTTCGCGTATAAGTCCTAAAGTACAAGAGACAGAAAAATATGTTTCAAACAAAAGTTTGGTGGTGTAATAAGCACTGCAAAATTGCGTTAACAAAATTTTGAAAAAATAAAATTTTTGTTAGGGATTTTTTTAACTTTTTTAAAATTTTGTTAACGCAATTTTTGCAGCGCTTATTGTACCATCAAACTTTTGTTTGAAACGTTTTTTTCTATCTCCTGTAGTTTCGGCGTTATACGCGAAACAGTGGGAATGCCTATTTGACTTTGAGGTTAGTTTTTATACCACGATTGGGCAGGAATGAAACATACCGTTGTTTTTGTCCTGAGTTACTCTATAAACCCAAAAAGTTACGTTCCAATCGGTGAGTAAGGGTTGGCGGTGTTCCCATGTTAGATGCAGTGAAGTGTAAATAAACCTTGCAGTTGATTTTTATTCTACATTAATGCCTCGAAAAAAAAGAATGTTTCTGTTTCGATGTAAGATGATCGCTATCCCCTCCACTTCTTCCGTTCTTATTGCGACGAATGGGACTCTCCTCTTATTCTACGCGATTAAGCAATTAACGCAGGCTGGAAAAGATTATGTACTTAAAAAATTAATTCGAAAAATAAAATTGTTCTAATGAACGAAACCAATAATTCTAGCATTGAGGCAAGAGACTTATTCATATTAATATTATAATGATAATAATAAATAATTGATAATTCATTTTTTAATTTTATTAATTTAATTATATTTATATTTTAATTTAAAAGCACATCAAATTTTTAATTTTAATGAATTAAAAATATTAATAAATATTCAAAATTATAATTTTACTATTTCGAAAGAATATTGATACTACTTAGTAAAAATAAACAATTTGTAATTCGAAATTTCGGATGAAGACTGCTCTAGAAATTGGTCTATTAAACAAGTGAGAGTCGATGAGGTGGGACAATTATAGCTTACTAATTTTCCGTTTCTATCTCCATTAATTTTCAATTTGAATATCTAAGCATAAGTTTAACGCTCAACTCAAATTCAATCAATTTCCTTTACTCTCCATTCCACGGACGGGATTAAATTACTGCCATGGAGGGAGTATTTCACTTCACTGATCCCCTACGAGTTACCATTTTCTAAAAACAGCATCTCCCTTAAGAACTTTTGAACACACCCAAATATTTCCATTTCCTTGCACAATTCCATCAGCCCCGAGATAATCAGCGTAGTCACGCCTACTGCCATCTCTCTTCCTGAAATCCGCGATAAAACTAACTCGGAGCCACCAACCGTCCCGAAGAATAAGGATCTCAGACACCAAAGGAATACGTATTCCTGGCACACTCTGTCCCGGCAGTGTATATACTCCTGGCTGCTTGTCCCGTCGAAACGGTTGTTCAAAAGGCAGCAAAAGCTTCTGCATCGAGGAGAGAATCATACGGTTCTCCTTGGCGAGGGAGAGGAAGGAGGAGGTGGGGGCGGGCGCACGGCGAGAGGACGGGGGGAGAAAGATGAAGACAGGGAGGAAAAGGACGAAGCGAAACGCAGCTGGATGCCACGAGTGCACGGGAATCCAAGCTGTGTGTAACTGGAAAGCACAATGGCCGGGAAAGCTCAAACAATGCACAAAGGCTTTCGTATAATACGCCCGGGGTAACGTGTGGGCTTTAACGGGCTCGGAACGTCAAACCCGCTAACTAGCGATGGCCTCGACGCGCTACGAAACTTCTCCATTTTTCCCCGCTAGTAATATTCGTATATAGAATTAAGCCAGAAATTATTGGACACTTCTAAATGTCTAACGTTTGCATTCTACTGTCCTGCATACTACCCTCCAAACGCTTCGAATTTGAATCGTTAGAATTATAAGAAAGCAAAGATTTGTTAAGTAAATTCATAAATTATACGACGTATAGACGAACGATTGTCACCACTGCTTTGTTTACATGCCTTTGTGAAGCTTCACTTTGTGGCAGGTGTTCAGAAGTCCCTCCTTCTCCGGAACAGTGACTTTTTTAGTACTTACTCTCCTAAAGCTGGTTCTCAGTTCCAGCTATGTACTTTCGTGCGCACCGATTTTATTGGTTCACGTGTCTCCACGAACAGAAATCAAACGGCGTGTAACTTTGGTGAATAGGTCGCAAATATTTGATACTTATAACTTCTTAACTTTTTCTTTAATTATATTCCCAGTTTAATTAAAAGTTGTCGATAGCAACGAAAGGATACGTCGATATTTCACGTTCCGTTGCGAGCGCTGGCCCATCGCTGTGCCAGCATAGGCTCCTCTCCCCCCACCACTTGCCCCTTCCCCCACTCTGTCGCCGCTGTGCTCCGCTCGTACTTACCTTTCGATGAGAAGCATGATCGCCTCGCGCAACGTCTTTCCTCGCAGATGTCCAGAGCACGAAAGCCAGCCTATTACTACGGGCTCGAGACGGATCTTATTGCTTTCGAGCAATTTGATTGTCGCACGTTTCCGTACGGAAGGCTACAGCGATGCTCAGAAGCGGCGATCTCTTTTTCCCCTGCATCCGTCAGCCCTCTTCCTCTAATTATCGTCCGGGCAGGTGCAAGGATAACGAGGGAAGCGAGGAGGGAACGGGAGCATATGGCTCGAGAAGGTTAATGGGGGTCTGCGTGGCTGTAGCTACAATGTGCCGTTTTTGTCACCGCTTCCGCGAAATTTCGCGCAATTAGCCAGGATTCGTGGCGTCCTCCAGATTCCTCGTATTATAAATACACCTCACCTGTTCAATTTAAAGTAAATTTAGATCTGTATCTAAGGAAGCGGATTTCGGATCTGTATTAATCATTTACTTCGCAGATTTAATATTTGACGGTAACCAAATTGCTTGGTAGAGGAGGGGAAATGAATTTGTAATTACTCGGATTGTTTTCGCAAATGGCGTCCATTAACCGGTACACAGACACGTTGGTATCGATACCGATTGCAGGTTGTCGAACATTCGTGTGTGCCCGTGCAGACGGTTTCCTCTTTCCTGTTCTAGTTTCCCCTCTCTCGTATTTCTTACTCTTGTGCTTTCAACCACTTTAGAGAAAACGACTTCCTTCGCTTTATACTCTTTCCCTCTCGTTCGTTTCCCCTTTTTTTGTCACTTACTGTACCTCCCTCCATCCGCTCTGCCCCGCTCAGTCGGTAAATACTTCAGCTCCGCCCCCCTCGTTTTTTTTACTTTGTTTAACTTTCTTCGTCTCTATCACGCATCACTCTCTGGATTTTCTTTCTTCGTCTTTTTGCCTCCCTCCTTCTGCGCCTGTTTATCTTTTTTCTTACTAAAATCTTCGTTTACATAGGTCCCCGTGCTTCGCTCCTCTCGCTTCTTATCGCGAGGCTAAAACGTAGGCGGAATCATTTCCAAGATACGACGATGGTTTGGATCACTTCGATGCGTGTTGCTGTGTTAGCCCATGGACATTATTGTTACGAATAATCAGGGCCGTTCCTGGTGGAGGTGCAGAAGGTGGTGCAGGACATTTATTATATGTAAAATTTTGACTAATAAGAAGAACAATCAAAACTTTTATGATTTTAAAATTTTTTTAAACTATCCGACGCTAGTTTTCGAGATCAAAATTCAAATAAGTACAACCCATTTTCACGAAAATAAACAAAAATTAAAAAATTCGGGGCGCTGTATTTTTTAAACAAATTCGAAATCGGCAAAATGATGACTTAACCTCTCCCTATTAATTTCACAAGGACTGCAACATATTCCAGTTTTAACAAAATCTGTTTCTTCAGTCTATTTCTTTTGCATGATAACTTTTTAAAACGAAGTATTTAAAGATATAAAATAAAACACTGCGTATCAAATTATTAATTAAAGAATATTAAATTAATAATGGGGGCCAAAAGTCAGAAACAGCCTTGCGAGTAATAACCATATATCGTTAATTCTAGTTTGGAAATTGATTCAGTGCATCGTATTCTTTATAGAAGAATATCTAAAGCTCTTGAATTTTCTTTTGTCTCATTCTTTGATCAGTGACCATGTGAACACCTCCGTCTCCAGTGGCATCAAGTTACAACAGAATCAATTGGCCGCTCAAGGCCACTACAGTGCTATCCCCACTCTACTCTTTGACTCTAACCCCACCACTCTCTCCTCTCTGGCACCTGTTCTCGCTACATTTGAAACGAGCATAAAAATTGGCGAATTACCGTAAAGTAGGAATCGTGCATAGCCTAATTCCTATCCAGGAAAGTCATTTTTAACGTTCAGCTTGCTCTGGCTTAGTTTTTGTATTTTCAATTGCGACAGATACTGCAGAAGAAATTTTAGATAAGATTAGCTGGTGTCAATGAATCAACGGGTAATAAAAAGAGCGTTCTTCATATACAGTGCCGCTCAAAAGTATTCAATCACTTGTTACGTATACTTTTGATGATAGAGAAAATGCTAAATCACTACAAATTTTTGTTGTTATATATTATTTATTATTATATATGCAACTTTGCCACTTTAATACACAAATAAGGTTATAACTTTCACTTTTTGCGTGATTCGATTCAAATTTCTATTCGAACTTCTATTCAATTTTTCCTTTCAAAATAGATGAGTCCTTGTAGAAAACACAATAGGTGCAAAAATTAAAAAAAAATTCTACGTGTCAATGGTAATAATATAGTATAGAATTTAATTTTTGGCACTTGCAGTGTTTTCTACAGGAACTCAATTACCACGTTTAACCCTTCGTGGTCACACGGGGTGTATTGTACCCCAAGAGCAATTGTCGATTTGAAATGTCACACCTTTACGTCTTCCAAAGAGGATTTATCGCAAAAAAGAAAATAAAAAAAATTAAAAAATCGATTTTTCTCGCAACCATGGAAAATCGCTCATTTTCAACTACAAATTTTGTCGTATCAAAATTTACATTTATAGAAAAAGACTATTAGACTATGACTGAAAAGTTAAAAAATTAAAAAATACGAAAATGGTAACACAAAAAATGACGCTGGGGTACAGTGAACCCCGTCTGAAAAAATTTGTGATTATAAGAAGGTGTGACCACGAAGGGTTAATCACACTTCAATCATAATAATGTTACGTTTCATGATTAACTATCTTACTGGCAAGTGTTTGATTATTAAGAAACCGTTTGAGCCATCAAAAGCTGCCAATAAAAGCTGAAATAAAACGAAACGATTGTTATAAGCTAAACAATATCCAAGTTGGACCACAACCGTGTGGACAGACGTTCCATTTTCTTTTTCGTCAAACGTGCCGACAAGTGATCAATACTTTTGAGCGTTACTGTACGTCTCTTATTTACGGTAGATCGAAACGGATGACGGGGAAACTCGGAAAGATAGAATTAACCAATCGCGACTATACCCAGCCCTCGTGAGACGCGTATCGGTGACGTTGTTGGGGCGTGCGAAACAGCTGGTCCCCGAGCACACATTTCTTCCGCGCGGGTCGGTAGGGTAGGTAGCCGGCGAAGGAGGAGCCTCGAGGAAAAGTCTGTCTGAGCACCCTCGACGCAACACGAGCCCCGGTAATTGGGTGCCTAGCTATTGTTTCTGCCGCTCGAAAATATTCCAGGACGTGGCCGCTGCAACGGCACCGTCGAGTAATTAAATCGTGAACTGCCGTTTTCTCGAATGTTTCATCGATTCTTTTCTAACCTCCAAATCGAGTGAATCACACGGAAGTCGGTGCTTGGGTCATTTTTGACCCGTATCAACTATCCCTCCATAGGATAATTACTTTTCTTAAGGTGCGACACCACGATGAGACTTTTCTACCATGAGACAAAAATCTCAGCAATAAAATGGAAATATTGGAAATAGTCGTGAGGGGGGATTTCTGAAAATACATATATCTTGAAACTTGTCTTATGAAACTAAGTAACTTTACTACCCGGCTTCGTCCGGAATTTAAATTTTGATTTTAAAAAAAAAATCATTTATTTATTTTTTGGGGGTAAAAATCGTCACAATTTATCTGCAGTAGCCAGGTATAATGAGTCGAGGCATATTTCGTGACCCCAAACTTTACCGTTTGAACCGTCAGTTTTTAGACATATATAAACTTTTAGGCTTTATATATTAAGATGTCAAATTAATTAAAAAATAATAAAATAATGAAATAATTGTCTCATGAGTTTAATATTTTCAATTTTTGTCTCGTCGTGGGTTTGCATCTTTAGAGCAATATAGAAGTAATTTTTCGTGTTAACTAAATAAAAAATTATTTAAAAAACGGATTAAATAAAAGTTCATTTTTTTATTCGACAATAATTTTTTTAACTTTTATTCCTTATTCAAAATTGGTATTTCGATAAATATTTTGCCCATCTCTGCTATCATTACACTCGGTTACGTTACGCTTGGGTCCAAAAAGACCCAGCACCGCCGGCCGAGGGTTTAAGATCCTGCACTCCCCCACCGTCCTCCTTCCTCACCCTTCGCGCGAAAGTCGCATCGAATATCGGAGGAACCCAGCTGAATACTTTCAGAATTCCGAAGTTTTTGTAACGATTATCGCGTCGTTATGCAGATGGAGCATCAACTACCCATGTCGCCGTGCTAAGAAGGCAATTTCCACGGAGCTCGAGACGAGGCGCGTTTTAAATAAAAACCGCTGATCTCTCGGACGAAACGCGTGACTAGCTTAAAAAGACGCGCTGCACTTTAGCCAGTTAAGAGGATTTTGTAGCTGTAAAGGTATCATCAGCCGTGCGCGTCGAAAGAAATCGAAGAAAAGCCGACGGGCACAACGACCCTGCTGCCAACCCCCTCCCCTCTCGGGCGTTCTATTTTCGGATTAGCATAACAAGCAGGTAATATGACACGACTTAATTACTTCGTTGCAATTTACAGTATTAGCATACCCGTAGCTGTTTAAGCCGTCGCGTATGCGTGCAAATCGGGGCATTTACCGATCGAGATTAACCGTCAAGGGTGGCGCAATTAATTTCGTGTGGATCGGTTCCCGGAAAAAGAAACTTTTTCTACCTCGGTCTTTTTTGCCGGTGGAAAATGATTTCCACGCTTTCGGCACAGTTACGCGGAGCAATTAAAATTTACAGCCCCTTCCGCGCGAATAGGTCATCGTTTATTAGCGTGATTTACGTTCCGCAACGTGCTTCGCGATACGCCGAGGATCCGCCGTAATTTTCGGTAAAACTTCCGAACGCGGATCATCGTGATTTACGATTTACGGTGTATAGTGACCTACTTTTAATGGAAGTGAATTTTCCTAGGGAAATTAGTCTAGGGACTTTCACTATATAGATCGACTCTTCTTCCTGTGAGGTTAGGATGTGTCAGGACGCGTGAGAAATTGTAGGTTATGTCGCTCGGAATTCCGCAAGAATTGTGTTTCGCTGTATTTATAGATTTGGTATTGTGTGCACGAAGGGAGTTGGATTACAATCAGAGTTCCGTCGATGAAAAAGTTCTGGAATATCCGGGATAAATTCTGCTTACTCTCCCAACGAGATAAGTCTCTTGACTGGTTACAAAGATTTGTGTTTCATCTGGCACGGGCTCGGGCTTTCTGATTAAAACAGATTCATGGCGGACGTTCAAGCACCGCCAACCTATTCTACCGAGCAGTGCTGACAAACTTCTACTAGCTTGCTCTGTGACTACGGAAGTAAATACACTTTAGATTCTCAGGGGAACGCGTGCACGCTTTGCATTATGGACAAGTGGGAGGAGGGTAAAACTGCATTTCGGGAAAATGTGGGCTAATGGGGTGAACCTTGACGGAACGCAAATCGTGTTGGGTAGTGACGGTCACAGTAGTGATGGGTTGCAAGGAGGTTAGAACCACTTCGAACTTACGATAGAAAATTCCAATTTTTTGTGTATTATTCGACTCTCAAGGATTTGAAGTCTTCTGAGCATGTGTAAAAGTTCAAAGACCGGTAAATACAGTCATTTACCGCTACGCGGCGGTAAAGTTCCGAAATATCCCAGAAACCATTGTTAACTTAAGACGAGAACTGTAAAAAAAAACGAGTGCGACACTAGACTAGGGATGGGCGATAAGTATCGATATTTATTACCAGTATCGAATTTCCATACTTAAATGATTATGCAGTTCCCGATTTATACACGCAATTGATTAAAACAAAGGATTATTTTAAGATTTAAATTATAACTTGTTTTTGTAAATAAATAGTTTACATTAAAGTACGGCATTAGGGTGGCTCTTATTTATTCTTGGTAAAAACTTTTTTCAAGATTTTCTTTGGAGCACCCTCCAGAATAGTCCCAAATAATTAAAAAAAATCCCTGTAAAGTTTGAGCTCGATCGATAGACCTTATATTTTCGATATTTTTGCGAATTTCGGTCCAACATTTTCAGGAAACATTCATGACATATCAAACATTAAAAATAAGAAAAAATAAAAATTTTATCTTTTTTGCATATTTCGGTGTATGCCCCTCCCCCCTTAAATGTCTAAAAATAGTCCTCGAAAATAAAAAATTAATTTTTTTGTTCACCTTCGTAAATAAAAAGTGTTCTAGAAGCATTTAAACTTTCAAAATTTGAAAAAAAATACGTTTTTTTTTAGTTTTTCGGATTTTGTTCGAAAAACGTTTGTCGCACGAGAAAAAGTAATACAATAAAAAAAGATGCTCCTTGTCCGGATCTACAACTTTTGTTTGAGATATTTTATGATTTAATCAATAACTTGGAAGATGTTATATAAAATCGACTTCGCGAGCTGTTAAATAATGATTTAAATGTTTAAGGGCCCAGGGACCCCCTTTCCCGTTATCCGATCGAGCTCAAACTTTACAGAGATTTTTTTTTAAATATTTGGAACTATTCTGGAGGGTGCCCCGCAGAAAATTCAAAAATCGAAAATAAGAGCCACCCTAGTACAGCATATGTGTAAATATAAATCTATGAAGATATGTACAAGGTACATATAAATTTTTCGTTTTCCCAATTTTTTAAAAAATGTATTTATAGTATTTTCAAAATAAACGGTCCATCTAGTAAAATAAAACTACTCGTACAATAAATGTGCATATATAATAAAACAATCTAGTTTTAATTAAACTTTAATTAAACCTTGGGTCATTATTGTTTTTTATTTTACATATCGGATTGTATCGGAGCTCGGTATACCGATGTTTTCATTCCAACATTTTAATTGTACCGATATCAGGGCTGTTTTTTCGTATCATTACGCTGTATCGATATTTTTAGAAGTATCGCCCATCCTTAGTCCCAATAAATCTGAACCTAACGTAGACTCAAGACCGATGTTCAAATATTTTACGAGACTTTTACCGCCCCGTAGCGGTGAATGCTAGGATTTACCGGTAAATTCTAACAAGATTCCCCCATCACCGAACTTTCACGATAACATATATACACACACACCACTCAAATGGACAACCGAAGTCCACACAACGTTCGTAACCCATCCGAGCTTCCAATAATATTCAAAGCGATTCGAAACAGGATTAAATGAATCGAATGGCCAGCACTGTTTCGCCCACCACACCTGAAAATCGAGCGTCAGCAGCACAAAAGAACTAACGCGCGGCAGAGGGAGCCACGAGCCCGTATTTACTCTTTCAGGGTGTTCGCGAGCCTCGAAAGAGAATCCATTTGCGATTTTACATGCCACCCCCTAGACACGCGAGTCCCACCAACTTTGAGACCCTCTCCTCCTCTGTCCCTCTAGCTCTCCCCATCTCGAGCACCCTTCCGGATATATTCTAGAACTTGCGTCGCGGTAGGTGCAACGACCGTTTTCTCCCGCGCGTTCCGTAAACAGAGAATTCCTGTCTAGACACGGGTCTTGAATTTCGGGTCACTTCTTCAACCTCTCGAGGACTCGGTTTTTGACGGCAACGATTAACTCTCCGAACTCAACTTTTTTTATTTCTAACATACATTGCGACTACTCTTGCTGCTTCTCTGAATTATACGCGGCCGATATACAGGGTGTTCAAACAAATTGTGAAGTTTCAAAAATACTTCCGAATCCGAAAATTCTTATTTTAATAAAACGTGCGAATGTAAAGCATATTCAAGTTTGCAAAGGGGATTTTTTCGCATGGAAATTCATTCCGGAGCCCTTAAACTTATCGCTTTTTCTTTTTTTAATTGTAACTTTACTTTTTAAATTTAAGATATTTAAAGTTTCCTTCTATCTCGCGCCGTTACAAACTTATAAGAAAAAGGGAGCAATCTCGATAATTTTAAGGGCTGATTTCACAAGTTCAGAGTGAATTTCTGGGGAAGAGAAAAACTTTGGCACTAAAATTTCTTGAATTTAAATAAAAATTCGTGAATTCGAATTGCAATCTATTTCTGCGCGTAGTTCTAAGGTTACTCAAGCAGAATGCAGCTTTCAGTTCCCGAGGACGAAGTGAATTTATAGGCAAAATTCTCTGGCTCGGATAGGTCCGTGGAGGTCGTTGGAGGGAGAACCGTGTATCCGTGGCGGAGTAGCAGGAAGAAAGATTTTCCATAAATTCACGCGGGGCGCGCGTCCCCGTTTCATTCGTCTTCGACTACTCCCAGCTGTCGGCCAAGTTTTTCGACAAAAGTGAGAAGCGGCTATCTCCCCATCTACGACCCTGCCCCGTGATGACTTCCGTTTCCCAGTTTCCCAGGCGCTGGGGACGCGTCGCAGCTTCCTTCAAAGCGGCACCGATCTTCAGCGACTCCCTTCCCGCCCCCCTCGAGCAACTCTTTCGAACGAACACACTTGAGACAATCCCCCGAACGTATTTTTCACGAGCGATCTCACGGCTTTTCGAAGCTCCCTCTGTTCTCCGTGCGAGTGGGGAAACGGGAAAGCTTATTCATACGGGTGCATTCTTAGTATTGAAAATTCAAGTCCCTTATTTCACGACGAAGGGCGTTACGGCGAATTCGAAAGGGACTGCGATGGACGAGAAGAGCAGGGGTGCTGGAGTGTGAAGTAAATAGAGGGTAGATTCTGCGATGCTGGTATTTTTGAGTCTTGACGCGGGGAACGCGAGTTTTGGATTAGGGGCCATTTTTAAATTACGCTCTCTCCCTCGGGATAAGAATTTGTAAGATTTTATATTTCAAAACCTTCACCTTCACCTACTTATCGTGATAATTTTTACATTGCACATTTTCGGGTTTTAAAATTCTTTTAATGGTTTATGTACCTAATTCATTTAAGTCAACATCGTTTTTTAGATTACTTTGCCCAGAAGGCCCCTTTGGGCCCTATGGCCCACCAAAAATTATGATTCTATCCAAACACTACATTTTTATCTGTACTACTACACTTAGCCCGTTTTTTATTAAATTACCTCTTCATTTTCTCCCAAATTGGGCCCCTATTCTGAGGCCCCCTTGGGCCCAAATTTAAAAAATATACGATTTCATCCACACTACATTTTTTTCTGTATACACTACTACACTGAGCCTGTTTTGATTAAATTACCTCTTCATTTTCCCCCAAAATGGGTCCCTGTCCTAAGGCCCCCTTGGGCCCCAAACTTAAAAAAATACGATTTCATGCACACTACATTTTTTTCTGTATGCATTACTACCCTGAGCCTGTTTTCATTAAATTACCTCTTAATTTTTCCGAAAAATGGGCCCCTCAGAACGTTTTCCACCTGGGCCTTTTTTCTTAAATCCGTCACTATGCTACTCATATTAAAAATCAGATTAAAAAAATTACGTGTGACGCTACCCGACTCCCTCTCCCTCCTTTCAAAGAAAACTTAAGAAATTCGAGGCCTTTACCCCTGAATAAAGCCTCGCGTAATTTAAGAACCACCCCTTATTGAAAGTTTGCAGTTACGTGGTGGATGATTATAGCTGCTGGAGCCCGGCTAGGAATTGTGAGCGAAGTTGTATCGATGTACTGTAAATAATGAACGCGATATGTACATACACGGGTCGATTTACCGAGTTTCACAGGGTGGCACGCGAGCTGGGGGTGGTTGACCCCGCGACATGCAGGTCTTTGAGTATCGCGGCAGAAAAATCAAATTTTCCGCGAGCAGACGACGCCTGGAGTGTGGAACGCCTTTGAAATGCAGTTCGTTCGCTCGCTCAGAGGGAATGTGCAATTGCATTTTGGAGTAATTTGCGCATTCGCAGCGCCTCTGTGAAATGGATATCCGACGGAGTGACGGCAATTGCGATGATAACAGCAACGATAATAACGATCTTGTTCGCCTGCTTTGGGTCATTAGGTGGATACACAGAAACGGTGTTTATAAAGTAATTGATGTTGCTTGGTTTTTTAAATCGCTTTGAGTAGGTATCATCTCCGAGATAGTCAAATCGAAATTTTTGAGTCCTAAAATCTAGAAGACAGAACTCCTCTAATTGTAAGACTTATATTTATTTTCTTCCTTGGGGGAAGATGTATTAAGTCTATTATATATGCACAATATACTTTATTCATCACTGTTTTCTTTTACTATTAATAAGTTAATACCTATTTTATTAAGAAATACCTATTTTTAATGTGTTTTCTTTACCATATTAAATTTATTTTAATATTATAAAAGGCGATCGCAACTCAAAAAAGGTTGGGAAACACTGAGCTATACTCAGATCAGAAACTACTGACTGTTCGAGGTTAACTGATTGATTATCCCCACCACATTATCTACTCCTTTTTGAAAGATATAGAATGCTGACTGTGTCATTCATCAAACAGAAATGGTCCTAATCAAGGCAAACCAAATTGTTCCGTTCACAGCAAATGCTTCATACTATTCATTTTAAACTCCCTTTAGGAAATTATGAGTTTTCAAATAATCGTGAATATCTGCAAAACCGTATAAGATATCGAAAAAAGTTGAATCCAAAGATTTATGGCTTTCGATGTCCTATATTATGGCGATAAAGAATTATGAAAAAAATGGTGGTGGAGATAAATTTGGAAAAAATAAAGTCTTTCGCAAATCCCTTATTGCTGCTTTATAAGACATAAAAAACCTCAAGCATTTTGAATTTAACTTTTTTTTTATATCTTTTACAGTTTCGTAGATAGTCACGATAATCTGTAAACACAAGTTTTTCGAGGAGGTGTTTTCACCCTTAGAACCGTATTATTGCCGAATAAAAAAATAGAATAGTTGCGTTATTATGTCACTTGAGTTCCATTTCTGTAAAGTATCAGATTCTTCTGAATTTTCGAGTTACCGAACTTCCTTTGCAAGTTCGAGTTTTGTTAAGTGATCTAGGTTTTCCTATTGTCGGACTGGCTTCCCACCCCCACCTCTCAATCCCTACAACCTGCAACCCTCCCTTGGTCCACCACTTAACCCTTTGGGTACTATACGCGCATGTACACGTTCGTTATTTAAGTGCATGCATTGTGTGCGAGAAACGCCCAAGGGCGTTCAACGACTATGGTTAAGAGATACGACTGGTGGAGTCCCGCACGACGCGCACGCTGAGTGCTCCAATTGTCAGCACCCAAAGGGTTAATCGTCCGCGACAAGTAACTCATCTTACCCAACCCAGAGCCATGTCTCTATCACGACTTATCTTCCCAAGTCAACAAGTTAAGACCGGATAACCCTGTCGAACCTAATATATCAGGAAATGACCTTCAACACCCAATGCGTCGTTCCCTCTGAATCAAAGCCATTGCAATATCAATTTATCCGAAAGCGACATTCCCCAGTCTAATACCGCAATATGAACGGCCGTGACTCACCACAAGTTCATGACTCACGCCCTGCTCGCGATAATCGTCTCAATCCGCAAGACACGAGTCCTGATAGCGCCTCCGACATCCGGGCCGCGCATTAATTAACACAGACAAGAGGAACAAGAGGAACAAGAGGACTCTTCCCTAACACCGCCCACGAATTAATAATAAGCCCCAATTCGAGCGTTGGCCGCTGCAATCGCTTGACGCAAATCGTCCGCAACCGTTTAAAGGTCCATCCACACATATCACTTCCGAGCCCGTTTCATGTTAGTTCCACGTGGAATTGGGGACCTTGCAGCAACAGGGGTGGAGCTCCATGTTTATCATTTTCGAGTAAATTATAAACAACGGTTTATAAAATGATTGCTTTGATTTTATATTGAATAGATAACACTAATTGAAAAAGATATAGTTTCATACAATAAGTAAAAAGCAGTTATTGAGTCGATAAGTTTTTATTTCTATTTTTGGCGAAAAATATTCTATAACAAAACTATTAATATTAATATTTCTATTTTGATTTATTTGCAATAAATCGCTCATTCGTTATCGGATTTGCATCAGACGCACACCAAACGACGTAGAATTTTTTTTACGCATATTATAGTCGTAACTCAAAAACTGTCAAAAATGGCCCCGCACTTCCATGCAACCTTCCATACAGTGATTAAAAATAATCGGAAGTATATCATGTTGGGTGTCATTTTACCCAGAAAAACACCAGCAATCCATTACTGTCACGTCTGTAAAGATCCAACATGAAATATAGAAATCGGCATTTTCATTATGCACTGAATGGCCTAGTGCTGTCTTTGTCTTCATGACTCTAGCGTTTAGAGCCCTCGAAGCGCGTGGATCGATAGCTTCGACCCGAGTGCCCATCACGGTCACAAAAGAGATCCCATTCAATCGATTTCAAAATTGAGATTTGATCGAAAAAAAACTTGAACGTTTGCGCTTAGCTACTTGCGCTCGCTTTGATGCTCTCTGGCTCAAGTATTTTAACACATTACTCACCGGCAGCGAACGAAGCGGATACATAAAAAATACCGGTCAATTCGAATTGGAACTTTTCCGTGGAGGAAATTTCGGGGACAATTTTTGAGGGTGAAAATTGTTATAACAAAATTGATAAAACAAGTAAAATACTGTTATTATTGGCAGTACGAGTGTGAATATGTTTAACAATTTTTCTACTACTGCCGCTAACAGATAAAAAAAAACAGCCGATTTTTAGTCGACCGGTCGTTAAACGCTGGCCAATTAATCGGCTCCCGGTCAGTCATGTGTTAACACGTTTGCGGACGTGAATGCTATAGCATTAATTTTCATGATAATACAGAATGACATGAATGCTATAGCATTCATTTTCATGATGATACAGAATGACACGAATGCTATAGCATTCAAATCTTAAAGTCAATTATTTTGAATTTAATTTTATATAACCTTAAGTTTTTGTAATTATTATACCTGTTAAAGTAATGACTATATAACGATTAAAATATGATAATCTGACTACCCTAATAAATGTGTTTAATCAAATTTCGGATATCACAACTAATTTAAAAATAAAGTGACTGTCAAGTTTTGCACCTCGCTGAAACTTTTATTGTCCGCGAACGTGTTAAGGTAGTTCCTAACCAACTATGTTAATCAAATTAGAGTTGCATAATAAAAGATAAATATAAAGTAGTATGATACTGTGGAAATAATAATAATAATTTTTAACATCATGTATATATAGGACCCAATTACTGTCACTTTCAGCTATTTTACTTAAACGTTTATTTATTCGTTATTTTAAGTAAAATAGCTTAAGGTGACAGTAATTGGGTTGGCTGAAATTGGGTCCTTCACCCTATATTTTAAAAAGTTCAATGTTAATATAAATTGTAATACGAAACTAGAATATTAAATTGGTTAGCGTAGTGAATTGGAGCAGCAGATCTGACAACGTCGCATTCATTCGGGCGTCTTTTATAACCAAAATGTCAGAAAAAATGTTCATATGAATCTGAATCTTCGTTCGCTATTTAAATGTTTAAACATATCGATTGTGCGCCGTTCCCACGTTCACTGCTCTACGTAGTTTCTCAAAAATTTGCACGTAAACCAATTTTTTTATGGGCGTTTACGAAGAAACTATGTGGTCAGTTTTACAGAAATTAATAAATTCATTTCCTGACATTTCGATGCACTTTTGTGCCAATTTTGGTACATTTTTTAAATATGGTTCTCCTGTTTCAGAAGAAAAACTGAAACTATAACCCTCTTTGTTTGATTTCGCCATATGCCACTGTGTTAAAATGCATCAACTTTAATTAACAATTTCTCGATAACTATGTGGTAAATCGATTTTAAACTTTGTACAAGGGTTTGTTGTATTCCAAATTCGTTTTGTACGAAATTTGAAAGAATTCTGTAATTTAGTAGATTATTCAGGAACTACCTTAAGAGATTCCTGGTTAGTATTTCAGGAAAACCTTCCTAAAGGTGTGAACTTCAAGCGAATATAATAAAAAAAAAAATATCAGACTTCTCTAACCAGTCCAATGGGAATACCCTCTTAATTCGAATCGACGTTGCGTCATCGACCCCGGCGATTACCAACGCTGGTCGTGTTGCTCCAGGACCACGGTTCTATCCGTTTCACTGGAAATACCCGTTCGAGCCGGGCCGCGTTTCTTTTGCGCTTCTTTCCATCCCCGCGGCTGCTCGCCGGCGGGATTTTTGTTCGCCCCGGGACTCGTGTTTTAGCCTTAATTAACGGTACCGCGGGCGTACGAAGACGGCCGGGCGCAGAGAGCGGCGGCAGGCCCGTTAATTAGTGGAAAGCGCGCGCGGAGGCTCCGCAGGATTCGATGTTGCGCTCGTATGAAATTTCGGCGCGGAGTCAGAATGGGGGAAGGAAGCGAGCGACGGCGACGAAATTAGATCTAATTAAGGCGTTGGGAGTCGGCCCGATCCGCCGAAAGAACGTTTTAATTACGGGAGGCTGGGGGGGAGGGGGAAGATGGTGAAAGAGGCGCGGACGACGGTGCTATTAAAGACGCGCATCTGATAACTAACGTTTAACTTTTAATTAACAGAGCCTGGGGATACTTGGCAGTATCCCTGCAGCCTGGTTAATTCTGACGTTGCTGGTGCTGTTGGTGTACCTGGTAACGAGATGCTGCGACCGGAAGCCGCGGCCCAGGAGGTCGATAACCCTGCTGAAGTGTTCGCTGGCCATCCTCGCGTTGCTCTGCAGCGGGGCTGTCGCCGTCGGCCTCTACGGCAACGACGACGTCCACAACGGCCTAGTGCAGCTGGTGGCCGCCGCGAAGAACGTCGACGGGATCCTCATGGGTTTTCGGAATCAGGTTGGTAGTGATGGGGCTTGACTTGTTGTGTGATGGAAATAAGGTGGAAGCTCGATTGCACGAAGGGACTATGTGTGTAACCGAGCGTTTGGTATTTCATATGTACGCGCAGTGGACGCCGTGCACGTAGGGAACAATGGTTAGGTTTGCTGGGGGAGTTCAGAGGGGGTGGAGAACAAAGGAGTACGTGTCAATCTTGTCAAACCTCGAAACTAGTTCATCGCTGTCCCTACAGAATTCGCGCTGTAGAGTCGACCTACTTTTACGTTTTCTGGTGAGATGTCTGCACTGGAGACTTCGCTACTGTTCGACACATCTGTGGCTGAACAATTTCTTGGTTGAATACGATCTCGGTGTAGTTGGGAATGATAAGAATGGAATCACACTTGCGGCGAACTCAGTCGGCTTTCCTAGGGTATGGTAGATTTCTAGTGACGAGTTAACTCGTCTTACATGAGGGAGAGTTTTTCAAGTGACGAATTAACTCGTCTTACCTGGGGGAGAAGAATTTTCAAGTGACGAATTAACTCGTTTTACCTGGGGGAGAAAAATTTTTCAGTGACGAGTTAACTCGTCTTACCTGGGGGAGAAAAATTTTTCAGTGACGAGTTAACTCGTCTTACCTGAGAGAGAAGAATTCTTAAGTGACGAATTAACTCGTTTTACCTAAGGGAGAAGGAATTTTCTAGTGACGAGTTAACTCGTCTTACCCTCGGTAAAGAATTTTCCAAATGACGAGTTAACTCGTCTTACACGAAGTAGAGGATTTCCCAAGTGACGAGCTATCTCGTCTTAGCCAGGGTAGAAAAATTTCCATATGAGGAGTAAACTCGTCTTGACCAGAGTAGAGGATTTTCAAGTGGCGAATTAACTCGTCATACTTAAGGGAGAAGAATTTTCCAGTGACGAGTAAACTCGTCTTACCCTGGGTAAAGAATTTTCCAAATAACGAGTTAACTCGTCTTACACGAAGTAGAGGATTTCCCAAGTGTCGAGCTATCTCGTCTTAGCCAGGGTAGAAAAATTTCCATATGAGGAGTAAACTCGTCTTGACCAGAATAGAGGATTTTCAAGTGGCGAATTAACTCGTCTTACCTAAGGGAGAAAAATTTTCCAGTGACGAGTAAACTCGTCTTACCCTGGGTAAAGGATTTTCCAAATGACGAGTTAACTCTTCTTGCTCAGAGTATAGGATTTTCCAAATGACGAGTTAACTCGTCTTAGCCAGGGTAGAAAAATTTCCAGATGACGAGTTAACTCGTCTTAGCCAGGGTAGAAAAATTTCCCGATGACGAGTAAACTCGTCCTGACCAGACTAGAGGATTTTCCCAAGGACGTGTTAATTCGTCCTAATCATTAGAGGAAAATTTTCAAATGACGAGTTAACTCGTCTTACGTACAAGGGGAGAATTTTCCAGTGACGAGTTAACTCGTCTTGACGAGAGTAAAGGATTTGCCAAATGACGAGTTAATACGTCGTCTCCCTTTAAGCATCCATACCCTGATCATGACTCTTATTCTATCAGTGTATTAATTATAATCTATTACTCCTTTCTCCTTTTCACTTTTTAACTCATTACGTCTCGATATACAACTTGCGTGTACACATCCGCCGTCGTTTTCCTTCCCGCCACTCTCTTATTCGTTCATTCAGCGCCGGCGGCTCGTATCCGTACTTTAATCGCGGCAAGTAGACCCGCAGCCTCCGCGTAATTAGTTTACGCTCCACTTTTTTTCTCTTTCGCTTTTAAATGTGCCGCGTGCCCGCGCGCGCTAATTTGGGTCAAGAGTGGCAAGGAGTTCCGCGGACACACGACCGTAATGGAATCGAGTCTCGGGAACCAGCGAGATCCGTCCTGAGATAAATAAATCTGACTTACCGTGGCAATTCCATTTTTTAATTAAAGATTCTATCTAATCGACCTCACTTAATGGGAGTTTTACGAAAAATCGCTCTAGTACTCCAAGTCCTCCAGATAAGGGCAGACTTCAATAGTTGGTAAGAGGATTGTAAGAGCTACATCAAACACTCTTTTCTCTCAAATATTGTTCACATTATAGTTCGAATCACGGAATCGAAGCGGACAAAATTTGAGTGAGCAAATAGTGAGAAGAAAAACACTCAATCTGAACTCCATTTTATAACATTAGTTAATTCCATTTACAGTTTCAGATTCTAGAAGATTAAAAATATGTTAAATAGTCTTTTTATTTTTAATTTCTGAGGATTAAAAATATATTAAATAGTATTTTTTAATTCTGAAGATTTTATCCCATTTACAGTTTCAGATTCTAGATCTAGAAGGTTAAAAATATGTTAAATAGTCTTTTTATTTTTAATTTCTGAGGATTAAAAACATATTAAATAGTATTTTTTAATTCTGAAGATTAAAAATATATTAAATAATATTTGTTTTTAAATTCTTAAGATTAAAAATATATCCAATACTATTTTTATTTTTAATTTCTGAAGATTAAGTATATATTAAATACTATTTTTATTTTTAATTTCTGAAGATGAAAATAGTATTTTCAATAGTATTTTTATTTTTAATTTCCGCAGTTTAAAAATAAAAACATCATTAAATTGTTATACATTCGACCCTTCATTTCGTTAAAATCTAGTGTAAGCACCACTCAGAATATAGTACCTATCTGAAAAATAGCGGGTGACCGAGTCGCCCTATATGTTATTCGGAATGATAGGCGAGGAAACGTTCCTATTCCAGACCGACACCATCGAGGCGACGCTGAAGAAGAAAGTGCAGCCGCAGCTGACCGCCCTGGGGGACGATTTCGACGCCCCGGTCAGCAATAAGACTATGCTGGGCTTGCTGCTGGTCGCTCTAAATAGCATGACGCAGAACACGAGCATCGCCGTGAACCGAAGCTTCGAAATTCGAAAACCGCTGAGCGGGATCAGCCTCGCCGGGGCGATCGGCATGGGGGAGAAGATAGAGCAATTAAGGTGGCCCGTCACCATGGCCGTCCTAAGTGCGCTCCTCGTTCTTTGCGTGGTGCTGGTGGTCGGTGTTGCGCGACATTCCAGATGCGTTCTCATAACGTACGTGTCCCTTTCGCCCAGGCATGCAAAAACCGTGCGAAAAGATCCATCTGGATCCAACCAGCTCCTCTTAGCTTTTCCACCGTTTTTCTTGGTCTTGCTTGGCTAAGGCCGATAACCTCCAGCCGAGTGCATAACTTCCATGGATATTTCAAGAGCTATGATGCAAATTCTGTGGGAAAAGATTGTTGGATATGTGGGAACTAGGGATTAGTGAAATTAAGGCTAATCCTCAACTGGGCCCAGTTATGCAGACAGCTACCAACCCTCAACGATCTGAAACCGAGTAAATTTAGTTCGATGATTTTATTATTATTAAAGAAAAATAGCTTTACTGCTATTGGCTATATTTTACTTCTTTGTAATGGATTATTTAATAGTGAGTAGTATAGTTAATATTATTTTAAATTTTCTGTAGCTTTTGTCTTTGAAGACTAAAATAGAACTTTGGCTTGGTAGTTTTAATAATCGTATAATGCAAGATTTGTTCGTTCCATGGGTTGATAATTTTTTGCAAAATAAAGATCACAAAATTATGGCACCCCTATTGCGTTTAACTAACTGGTAGCTTTCTGTGTAACTAGGCCCAACTGGTATAGTGCCACTCATAGCACACAATGTGATTAATATTACAGCAACGGATTGCTTGAAGCTTTGTATAAATAGGTTCTTTTGAAGTCAACGAAACTAGCAGAAAAGAGGTTGGAAGTCTCAACCCTTTGTACATGTACCAACAATGGCCCAGCTGGCATAACTTCGAAACACTATTAAAAGAGATACAGTGGTTAAAAGAAACTTTGGGTTCGATATTTCTATTTATGGGTGTAAATAAGCTGAAAGTCAGATTGCCATGAATTCCCTTTCTGTGTAAAAGTCTGCCTTCTTATCTGACAATGGTACTCCAAGCTAAGCATCTTCATAATAACGATACGAATGCTACACTGGAGTCAGAGCCTATTGATGACGTCTCATTAGTCCCATCGCAATCACATACACCTAAATTCCCCTATGAGCTGAGGATCCAAATTACGCCAAGCAGGACCAAAACTAAAAATGCCCCCTACCTCCCTTAATTTTAATTCTCAAAGCCCCGAGAACCAGCCACAGTTTCTCACCATCTAAACCCCATTTCAGATTCTCCGTGTTCGGCCTGTTCGCCGTGATCGTCTCCTGGCTGATGGCTTCGCTGTACCTGGCGACGTCTGTGGCCTTGGGGGATCTCTGCGTGTCGCCAGACGGTTACCTAACCAGGGCAGTGCCGTCCACCCTGGCCTCGGAGGTTCTCTCCTACTACACGCACTGCGAGAACACGCGCAGCAATCCGTTCACGCAGAGATTGCGGGACGGGCAGCGGGCGATCAGCGACATGAGGCAGAACCTGAACACCGTCAACAGGTTGGCTCTGGAGCTGTTCAAGGACCAGCAGCTGCAGCCGAAGCTGAGCAGTCTCGCCACGGACGTGAACACCGTGGACAGACTGATGTCGGGCCTGGCCACGCTGCTGGACTGCAAGCCCCTCCACAAGCAGTACGTTCACGCCGCGAAGAGCCTATGCCACTTGGGGCTGTAAGTGTTCCGCGATGGTGTCCTAGTAGAGTATCGGGCGAGGCCGATCGATTTGTCTGATAAACCGGGTGCATAAGGAGTAATCGAATTGCCCAGGTACGGATTGACCTTCATGCTGCTGGCGAGCCTCGCGGCCGGCCTATTCTTCACCGTGCTGGTGTGGGTGGACTCTCACACCTGGATCTACATACGGAAACGGTGAGCGTCGCGTACGGTGCCAGCGCCGGGACCAGTCCCCGCGGAGTATGATTAACGGCGAGTTTGTTCTAGAAGAGATTACCATCAAGTGGACGAGCAGGACCCGTACCTACCACCGTCGGCAGCGTCGCAGGCGATAGCAGCGCGGACCCTTCGAGGCCAAGGGTCGTACCCGCCTACAGCCCCCTCTCTTTATCCGAATGCTCATGGCACTCAAAATACCATTAAGCAGCCTCTATTGCTAACGCCGCCCCCGCCGTCCTACGCTACTGCGACTGCTCGAGCACGTCAGCTGCACGAGAGCATGCTAAAGTTTGTGCATGAGATTTTTTCTTCGTTTTCATTTCTTAGCTATGGGTAACCTTTATCGTGCCAAGCGAGGAATTCGAGTGTTTGTTGATGAAATTGGGGGAGTTGAAACGGATATAGGGTTGAGGGGATCTGGGGTTCTATTGTTGGGTTACTTTTGGGAGTTAGAATTTGGGAGGTTTAGTGGTCGTCAAGGTCAATTGGGTCGTAGGTATTACGTTTGCGTTTATAGTATGGGAGAAAATTTTAGCGCGGGGTTGGGGCAGGAGAATTTTTTAATTGCTCCGCTTTATGCGTCGAGTAAAACTTTGCACGTGGCAACGCGGGCGAATATTTCGCTGTTTTTAGGTATTTGTGTGCTTCTTTGACGCGAGGGACACTAACAAGTGTCTGTTGTCTTTTCTGCGAAATATCGTGAAATATTTTAATTATTAAGAGCCGGGATTTCATAATTAAATCAATAGGGTGACTCACATTTGATTGTGAGTCATTGTTAATCAGCTACATGAAAAAAAGTGAATTGTTTTTAAAGTTGTTTTAAGCCACTGTGCTTGAACATTTTGCAGTCTTTCGCTCAACATTTTTCACCCTCGAATTTTTTCAGCTCCTCAAATTTTCGATTCCCCAAAATTTGTCTTCAAAATTTGTCACTCTCCAAAATTTTCCGCTCCCCAAAATTTATCACTCCCTAAAATTTGCCGCTTCCCAAAATTTGATGCTCCAAAAAATTTATCACTCCCCAAAATTTATCATTCCCCCAAAAATTTATCGCTCCCCAAATTTGATGCTCCAAAAAATTTATCGCTTCCCAAAATTTTCCGCTCCCCAATATTTATCACTCCTTAAAATTTGCCACTTCCTAAAGTTTGAGGCTCCAAAAAATTTATCAGTCCCCAAAATTTGTCACTTCCCAAAATTTATGATTCCCCCAAAATTTGCTGCTCCCCAAAATTTATCGCTCCCCAGATTTGATGCTCCCCAAAATTTGCCGCTCTCCAAAATTTGATGCTCCACAAAATTTATCGCTCCCCAAAATATGCCACTTCCCAAAATCAATCGTTCTCCAAAATTTGATGTTCTTCAAAATTTATCACTCCCAAAAATGTCCCGCTCCCCAAAATTGATCGCTCTTTAAAATTTCCCGCTTCCCAAATCTTGCCGCGCCCCAAAACTTATAGTTCTCGGGTTAAAAAATTCCATTCAGCTGCTTTTATAAAAAAAAATCAAATAAAAAAAGATTCCGGAGCAGTAAAAATTTCCCGTACACCGGCTCCGCCGCTGCTCTGGGTAAAACCCCGATTGCTCCACTGCTCCACGCTCCAGCTCCGCTACAATCTTTTGAACTTATGAAAGTATTAAAACACAGAGATAATAATTAAGAAAGCATATTTACATTTACATTTTTTTTCTAAGAAGAAACCAAAAATAAATTTATACGAAAATTACACATCATGCATTTGCCACGAATTGTCGCGCAGTGTCAGAGATCAGGTCACTTGATAATAACTGTTGGTTGGGGAACATTGACCTTGAAGACACCACTCGATCGACTCCCTACGCTAGCTTTCAAATCACAAGGAACTCGACATTCCAAAGCTATCTTTATTTTCATTAATGGCGCAATTAAATAAGTAACCCCGAGTGCGATAAGGGTTAAACATTAAACAGCTGTGTGAGCTGCGAGAGTTACTCGAACTAATTTCCCAGTGCCATCGAAAAGGGATAGAATTTTATATCTGTGTATTAAATACTCGTTTTGGCTTGCCTCTATTCAATGTGATTGTGGAAAGGCTCTAGGTAACTAAATGGAATAGAAGCATTCTCCCTTTTCACAATTGTCAGCAAGTTGAAGACTTGATGTGAAGACTAAAATTGTCCAACATGCGGATTACAGAATCAGTGATTCTTGAATCGTTACATCAAATCTTTATTTTATTGTCCGCTTAATACGGTGTTATTCTCTTTACAATGCTCTGTATTGGTGTTCGATTTTATACAAGTGTGTTGGACCGGTTCAGTTACAGTTTACAATATGACTTGTCGATGTCGATAGCAACTGTGTTAGGTTTGAATGCCGCTTTAATTGTATTACAACGCCACGGTGGCAACAACACGAGCACACTGCAGTACCGTTATTGATCATTGATCGTTGCTTTCGGACGAATTACACGCGGTTAATAAGCAATTCAGGCCAATAACTGTGCGACCACTGTGTCTTCGTTTCGCTGTTCTCACAGCGTCATCGCGACTCCGAACGTTCATTTGTTACTCACGGGGCCACATCCGTGCGTTGAAGAAATACTCTCTGTGATCGATGTTTAAACAAAACAGTCCGTGTTTTCTACGGAGACATTAGCGATAGTGCGCTTTCTTGCGTGTTTTCGTTTCCTTTTTTTTGATAGCGTTCGTACCTTTCTGTACTTCTAGAGTGTTCCACATAAAAAACGAGAATGACCCAAAGTTTCCTCGATAGGATTTATACGTACATACGCGTAGATGATATCAGCGAACCGTCCGAGAGAGAGATAATGCTGCAACTTTGTTCGTTTTGGTTTGCTATTTACAGAGGTGGGGGTGTTAACGGGAGCGGAGGAGGAGGGGATCACAAATCGGCTCAGCATAATCAGCAATCGACAGGTGGACGAGCTGAACACCGTTCTGGACTCGGAGATCAACCTGGCCAGTACGCGACTCTGAGCAAACAGTGCAAGACCCTAGAATCCAGTGACTTTTACTGAGGGCACGCCCCCGCAGGGCCCGGTAATTACAGCTTTCTACTTTCCTCCTATCAGCTTGGCCCAGAGATGGGTAACAAATTATTTGAAATAAAAATTCCGTACACAAATTTTTATATCAAATAATTTGTCAAAGCCAGAGATGGGCAAAAAATTATTTGAAATAAAAATTCCGTACACAAATTTTAATTTCAAATAATTTTTTGCCCATCTCTGGCTTGGTCATTCAGCAAGGGTTGCGTTTAAACAATGCCGTTTCACTTGCAAGGGACGGAGTAATAATCAACGGTGTCCCGCTTGGATACAGATCCAATCTTAGAGAAATAATTATCTACTTACACTGCAGAACCGTATGAAACTCAAAAAATATTCCCTTGCAATATTCCACACTTCGGTGCTAGTAAATAATTTTTTTAAATTTCTGTTATGGGCAAGGGACATATTTGGTAATATTACTATATATTATACAACTTTGATATAGATACCTGATAAGCGAAGTTGCGCAACCCGAAAATTCAGAAAATTATGCACCTTTGTGTGCAAGTAGAGTTTGTTAGGGAAAATCACCTATTGAAAAAAATGCAGAATTTTCTTTTTCGTGAAAAACCCATACTTCTCAAGTTATCCCCACCTCCAATGGGGTGGAGTGAAATTTTTTTTTGATAATTTCCTGAGGATGATGTAATAACTTATTAATTTTTGGTATGAATATTGCTTTAGTATCAGGTCAAAAATTAAACATACAGTGTTGGCGAAATTGTCCAAAAAAAAAAAATTCACTCCACCCTAACCTCCAATCCTTAATCCGATAATTATTTTTACGCAGTTTTGTAGGTGAAAAAATAGTTGCAACTTTTGTCTAAACTTCTTTTCGCTATCTCTCACGGTTCTCGAGATATTCCACGAAAAAAACTGCATTCCTTTTATGGGTTGATTTCACCCTCTAACTACGCACTAACTGTGGAAATGGTAGCCAGCAATAAATTGTGTAGGGTAAAGGACCCGATTACTGACACCTAACCAATTACTGTCACCTTAAGCTATTTTAGTTAAAATAACGAATAAACAAACTATAGAATATAATCTATAGTATAGATTATAGGTTAAAATGCATCATTCTTTTTATATATCGCTTTACAACGTTTATTTATTCGTTATTTTAAGTAAAATAGCTTAAGGTGACAGTAATTGGTTAGGTGTCAGTAATTGGGTCCTTTACCCTAGTCCATACTTACCTGCTTCGCCCATTACTAGTGTCGCAGATAACCCTAACCTCAAATCCCCTAACCCAGTCCAATTTCAAACCACGTCCATCTAAGGATTTCTGCTTGTTGATTCGCAGGTAGAGAACCACCTTGGACACCGAGCGTGGCGTCCTTCACCGGTACCCTGTCTCACAATTCGCACGGACCCGCCCACCTGGCCACCTTCCAAGACTCTCGCAAGACGCAGACCCTGGATCCGAAGAATCTGGCGAACCTGAAGCGGGGCCCGACGCCGGCGTGGAACCAGAACCGGCCGCTGCCGCCGAACCCCGGCGCGCAGCCCACCTGGGAGTTCGAGTCCCGCTCGCAGACCAACATGAACCAGTTCCGGTCGTTGGTGCGCAACAAGGCGCCGAACATACGCATCCAGGACCAGATGCAGGACCAAGTGCGCACGCTGGACAGGAACTTCACCAGGAACCAGTTCAACGGCGCCGCCCAGGGCAACGCCGTGCCGAACATGTACGGCACGTACAATCGGGCGCAGTCGAGGCAGGAGAACAAGTCGACGGTGGCCACGCTGAGCCAAGTACAGGGCAGCGATCCGAATCTCTACGCGGTCACGGAATTGTAATCGCGAAACCGAACCGTGCAAACTGCCATAACCCTATGAACGACATCCACGATGTTTCTTATTCTATTTATTCAACGCTGAGGACGTTATACGCGTCCACGCGGGTGGGAGGTATGCACTCAGGCGGGTGGAATAACTTATAGCGAGCTCGAGGCACCAAACATGGTTTCCGTCATTCCCTACAGGGCTGTATATTTGTGCGGGGATAGTGAACGCTAGACTCGAGGCGCAGGCTATCTAGTATCGGTGTGTTACTATTGGGTGGCTGGTAGCCAACGACATTCCATGAACTCTTCTCTTCACTTCTTGGTCTAGCTAGAAAGACGCAGGGAATCATTCGACTTTGAATCCACCCGCAAAGTCGCTGCCTAGTAGTGTTCAGAAACTACAGAGAATGTGTCTCCGTGAGCGAAATTAACGCCCTCTGTCGACTGCATTTATGAGCTCGCTATACGCCCCCCACCCACAGCACAACACACTTGCGCGCAAGGAATATCATCACCCTCGGGGAACATTTTTTGAGAACCTTCTACATTTTTAACCACCCACGGTAACCACGTATGCGCGTTTCAATGCGCATCCTTCTTTTTTACGAAGTTCACTCGAAAACGCTCAATTTATTCTCGTTTGGGTAACGTCTTTTGATAGAAGCCCCACGGGGCGGCAAATTTATACGTTTAAACGTAAGATTTTTCGAAAACTGGAATTTTATAGGCGCGACCGGGGAATCGAGGGGGGAAGCGAGAGGCGCAAAGCCGAGGGAGCCGCGTATCCCAAATTTTATAAGCACCAACGTTTGCACGTTCAAAGTTTCTCGTCGAGTCTCCCAACGAAGGAACTGTTGCGCTGCCGTCACAGCGTTTCGGAGGTATCGACGAATATTTACACACGAGGAAGTGGCGACGCGATCGAGGAGGTCGGCGAGCGATGTGAGCGGTTAGAACGGGGGCAGAAGTTGCTTGGAATCCGAAGAGTCTGCTGGGAGAACATGTACCGCGGTGTAAAAATTCGCGCGAGGGCCGAACAGGCGGAAAGATTCATTTACATCGATAAGTAAGGTACACTTAGATGGATAACACAGCGCGCAAAATTTTCCGCAGGAATTTCGAGAGCTGGCGCGACCTTTCTTCTCGTTCGCGCGTTCCGATGAACGTTCATAGAAAATCGGAAGGGTGTGCGAACGATGGTTGGAGGAAGAGGGTCTTGTATATCGATTTTGAAGATTTTGTACTTGTATATCATTGTACAGTGATTGTCATTTTACGTTAGCCTATTCTGTAAATGATCGTTGCTTCTCGGCTAAGAAGCAGGCGAACGGTATACTAAGCCACACGGAGCTTCAGATCGGGAGGTCGTCGTAATTTATTGCTTGTTAATTCTTTGATTTCTCGAAGACTACGAACACGGGGGAGAGCACAATGAAGCGTACACGCAACAAATTAGCGTTTAGATTGCCTAAAGACACTGCGAACACTTGACCGTTATTAGCGATTCACGGAAAATGTTGAAAACTTTTTATTCCAACATTCACCCTCGCTCGATACAGTTGATCCCATTGTACTTAGTTCACTGTTGTTTCTCGTGGCCTACTATATTTTCACACGTTTTGTAAACTAGTTGGTAAGTTCGCTCGTTCGCGCGATACTCATTTCCACGAATTTTGTAAACGTTTACTTTCCATTCGCTCTCACGTATCCCGCGCGACGGTATTGTCGCGCTCCATTGCTTTGCGAACGGGCGAGACTTTTAAAACGAACGCTCACGCGGCGATTCTACTAAACGCGACACAATTTTTATATATACTTTTTACACTTTTACGGAGCAACAAAGCGCGCAGAATTTTGCATTGATTTCTTCGCTGATCTTTTACATGTCCCGTCGAGGAATATACTTTATCTATATATATAAATATATATATAAGAAGTTACCGCGCGGAACAGAGAACGAATGTTTCGCGCAACGTATGTATATTTATCAACGTTAATATTTAAAGTTTGTAGCGGCGTCCAAGGGTTTCTACGAAAGTAACAAATGATATCAATGATCGGACCTAATGAACGATTTTGCCAATACTCAGGCGCGAGCATACGTTTTAAGTACAAAAACCACGGTGGAAGCGCAGCTGTTGTGTATGCCATCTTTCATTTTCTTTTTGTACAGGGCGTTTCGGAGCTGCAACTAAAAATCCATCTAATAGAATTTACAAAAACGAGCAACAAAATCACAATCAACATAGGTTCGCGGATCGATCGATTTCGAGATATTCAACTTTCTATTTTGCACGTCACGTTCATTGTTTAACCCTTTCAGCGTTATGAATTTCACATGCCCGTGCGAGGAACGCCGATGGGCGTTCAAATAGTATGATTACTGGATATGCGTAGAGGATTTCCGCACGCGGCGAATGCGCTTGAATCGGTATTGAAAGAGGTGACGTAGAATCACAGGTATCTCGTGTGGCGAGAGTATCAGTAGCATCGACGTGTATTACTTTCATTTACATTTTTCGTGGTAGAGTGATTCACGACAGTCTGAGCACCTGCTTTAAACATATCCATTACGAGGTCAACTGCGCGTTACTGACACTCTGAACCTGTCGAATGCCAACGATTCTGCGGCATTTGTAGTCGTGCAGAGACCTTGGCTCGCAGAATAAGAAGCTGCGTGTCTCGAAATCAATTAGTCTGCCAAACTGTGTTCATTATTTTTATGTTTCTTTTAGTGAGTTCTTTTAGACGGTTAAGCTGGCCCGCGAGTTCTAGAACGCCCTGTATAACCACAGAAAACGATTCCGTAGTCGTCTGATGTATCGGTATCCTTCGAGAGTTCGCCGATAGTATTTGTTTGTCGCGAAGTCCTCGAAGGATACTGTCGATGAGAATACCAATCCGCGATTCGTCGATTATTATCCCCCCAAAATTGAAATTCACCGTAGACGAAGATTTTTTGTTACGGAATGGGATTTAAAATATAGGCCCTCAATGGTCGACCGTTTGTATAAAAACTCAACTTCAATATTACATTTCCGTTTGAGTGGATTACGTTAAAATTTAAATGCCTTTTTAAATTTTGCAATAACATTTCAAATTCTACCATTTTTCATGGACAAAATTCATGGACCCGTGGTTTTAGATTGCCCTGTGCATCGTTAACATTATTCCCAGCATCAAGATGATTGAAAAACCCGGTTATTCTGATTTAAGAATGCAATTACGATTCTATCGCTGCCCAATGGTATTCTCGTCGACGCGAAGTTCCCTTAGAACGGCGGTGTTGCACCCGATATGTATCGAGATTGAATTATTTGCGGAGCGCAAAGTCTTCCTGTACGACCTTGACCGAAGGTCCCCCCCAAAGGTCGATCGCGATCGACGATGGATATATTTGCAACGAAACAGCGGACGGCTTTATATTCCGCATCCTATTCAGCGAGCAAGTGTAAATAGAAACGGAGTAGCGTCGATATAAATTTGAAGGATGAAGAGGGGATGTGAGGGCGTGTGATATCGAACTTGAATCTAGGTGTTTACAAGTTCTCGCAGAGATACGAGATATGTACATCGTTCTCTACCGTTTCGTTTCACCGTTTCTTTACCGACAGAGGAAGATCCCCGCGAGCGAGAAGGTTTGTAAGTGTACCTAGCAGTAGCGACATCTCTAACGCGCATGTGCGAACGCAGGAGGGGGAAAGAGGGCGGAGCTATCGACCCCCCACCCTATAACGGGAATTCTGTGTTTAAATTCAAATTTTCCCGCTCAATTGTAATTCTCTTTTCCACCGTCTGCTCGAGAATGCGCGTTGGTGACGTCGTTACTGCTCGACACACCTATACGGAAGTTTCGCGGTATTATGAATTGAAGAGTTTAAGAAGGATGAAGCTGAAGATCGTCCTCTTAATTCGCGGCGAGCATGGAAACGGTGTTAGGTAGATGAAGCATGATTTAGGTGTAACGTTTGGTCTACTTGTACATAGTTGTAATATTTATTAAAGAAAACAAAGTAAGCAGAGCGATCATAGCGCGTATATAGAATAGCGACACTTAGTTCTTAGCCGTTAAACGATTAATGTTAAGATCGAAAGGAAACCGGCGCGACGGAGACGGACCAGAGCGTCGTCTCCTTCGCAATTTATCGAAGAGAAGAAACATCCTAGTCAGTAAAATAACAAAGGTTTTTCTTTTCGTAACACGCTCGATCTTATCCAGTTGCGGACGAGGGATCTCTTGCCAAAATTCCCGACGAGGCTCAACGCGCTCGAATGTAGAGGGAGACTCGTCTGTTTTCTTCGGTCTACGCATCGTTGCTCTGTGTCTAACTAGTTGTGAACGGCGAGGGGGCGATTAAAAGGTCGTTAACTGGATTCGATCACCCTGATGTTTCTAGATCTTAAAACTCGCTAATCTCGAGTACGTGGAACAAGATGGCGAAAGAAGGATCAGCTGTGCCCGCGGTGTTTCTTTGGGCCTTCGAATTTATAGGTTAGGTTACTTACGATATCTTAAAGCAACTGTGGGACATTTTTGCAAGAATAAGAAAAAGGACTCGTGTACATGTATGTCCAATAATCTTCTGTTCTTTGGTTATAAGCAGTTTTTGAAATACAAGGGGACACGCCTACAGAACTGTACCCCCGCTTAAATAGAAATCCTATGGAACTGCAACTCGACATACACAGACCAGTTTGCTACAAGCTACACTTAAGTCACTAACATTATTACAGCCTTTAGTGCTACTTTTAAGCTGGAAGCTGTGTACGACGATATTAGGGCAATTAATGCACAGCATTGTGTGGTGGTTGCTGTTCTACAGGCGTCCTTGTTGGGCGTTTTGGTGAATTCAAAATATAATTAGAAAATTAAGTGGATATACGTGTACGCAAGCTGTCTTCATTATTTTGACGTGCAGAATGAATTCTGAAAAAATGTCTCACTTTTTCTTTACCACCCTGTATAGTACTCGTAATATCCACGCCATATTGTTTTCCTGCATACTCAATTTTCGATAGTCGGCTGAAAAACCGATTTAAAACAAAGGAAACTCGAATGCATAGAGGAACACTGTGGGCATGGTCGACGTAAAAACAAAAATCCACGAACTTTCTTCGCTGTCATTGAAGACTGTTACAAAACGCGCAAACGGGATCAATACAATACTCTTCGGATCTTGGGGAAGCCTACGAGCAGAAAATATTACGTTCGTTCGAGACGCGTTAATCATCTCGTGAACGCGGGGACGTTTTTGGAAATTGTCCTGCCGAGGTGAAATTAAATAAAAAAAAAGTAAGATCGAAAGAAACTTGAGAACTGGAGACGGGGATAATATTGTTAAAATTTTCTAAATAACGCGAGTGTGTAGTCTAGATGATTGTTGGCGAACGTTTCATATTCTAATCGTTTGTCAATTTGTACGGTTATTATTGCGAGAGCCACTTCTCCCGACGAGTACAACTGCATTTAATTTCACGCATGATTTTGATACGGTGAGATATATGGCGAATGACAGAGGGAGAATATGTATGCGTAGATGTGCGAGAGAGCAAGAGCGGGAGAGAGTTAATTATTTTCAGGAATGCTAGTAATTCGAGTAGCGTAATCACAGAGGGCGCGGAGAAAGAATTCCGAATCGATGCGTCGTTCTGGCCTATGGGAACTTTTTAATCGAAAATATTGCACCGATGGCGTTAGGCGATAAGAGAGAGATGAATCAAAATTGTCGAGAGAATCGAACGAGTGGTATCGATGAGCGCGGGGAATGGTAAATACTTTGAAGCTAACCTCGAACTAACGCGACACATTCGACACTGACCTTTTATTAAGTCTCAACACACAATTCTCACGTTTCGGATTTATGAAAGAAAGTTCTGTAATGGTTGCATTAAAATTACGAATTAATTTTGGCACGTGGCTTCAGTTAGAATTTTACATTTTTTTTTGTTGAATTATAAAATTATTAGGGAGGTTAGAGAATATTAGGATCTTATGTGTTGGAAAGAAAATATCCAACGATTCCATGTCTTCAGTAATTTTTTTCTTTTTTTTTAAATTCGTCATTGTATTCTCCATTCTCCTATTTATATTTTTATCTAGCTGGAATTTTTGTCGAATTAGATATATTTGATTTAAAATCGTTACAGCGAGCATCTGTAAACATTCGTTCGATTATTCGACAAAACAACGCTCCACCGCGAGATCCTTAGGCCTTCGAACGTTGACCTACGAAAAGATACATAGGTTCGTCTCTGTCCTGTTCTTTTTCCTTGTTATTTTCGTTTCTTCTCTCTCGACGTGCGAAAGAGATTCATTCACAAAGTGTGTAGAGAGGCTATCGAGACTTTACGTAAGTTTAAGGATTTCTATATGGTGTTTTTTGTACGCGCGAAAAGAAAGCACTTTAGAAGCGTGTATTGTAAAGAGGATTCATTGAGGAAAGGCATATAAAAGAGGAGCATAAACGAGACCCGTGAATCGATACCGTTTTTGTGCATCACGTTTACGTCTAATTGCCATATTCCAGACTTAATTCCTCCTATTGTAATGGTAAACACGAATATTACGAGAAGAGAAATAAAAACGTAAGATCCACAATCGTGTACGTTAACGCAATTACGTTCCTGCTGTTTTACGGCGAGGCGAGCAAACTGTTGTAACTTTCTTCTCTGAACTTCTGTCTGCCACTCGGTGCAGGTATCTTGAGAGAATATGGCGGAACGCAACTTGACTTCGAAATTTGAGGTTATAGGTTACCTTATTTCCACGTGTTTTGATATGCATGCCCGCAAATGGAATATATCGACTACTCAAGATCACAGAATGCCTACAGTATTGTCTCGAACTGAGAACAGGGTTTCTGCTTCGAAAGAAGATCATCGCTAACCCCTCTACTTCTTCTGTTCTTACCGCAGCGAATGAGAGCTCTCATTCTACGCGTAAAGCAGTGATTCCCAACCGGTAGATCGCGAAGTGTGTCGCCCCATTTTTTTTTAATTATATTCTCTTTTGAATATATTCTGAAATACTTATTTTCAATGTTTTCTTTACCTTATTAAATTTACTTTACCTTATATGTGTGGGGGGAGGTGGTCGTAGGTTATTTGAATATTATAAAAGGAGATCGCGACTTAAAAAAGGTTGGGAAACACTGGCGTAAAAACAATAAAGAAAAGAAGAAATCCCTCTCGGCGAGCATGGTGACGTCACATAGATCTGTATACACTAATTCGACGCGTGCACATTGTACACCATGCCAAAGAAGAGATATAATAAGAGGCGTCACTCGACAAGGACAGAAATAACCTAGGGAAATCACTAGACAACCAATTTAAATGCCCATTCGGCAATGATCGGTAAACTTCGGCAATAATCAGCCAATTGCGGTAAGGTACATTTAGTCGATTTGAATATCCCGCTCGAATATACAACCAATTTAAATGCCAAGGTCAAGTAAGGACTTCAAAGGTTCCGCCCGGAGTGACGCCTCTTATTATACCTACTCTTTGACCATGCTAGGATTCCCCCTCTACAACTCCCTATTAGTTATTACGTCATTGAGCTCTCGCCGCAGCCATGTTTCCCTCCTGGCAACCCTGCCGAAAAGATTTCCTTCTTTTTTTCGAGACAAATCTGTAGTTTCACCACACAATTGGGAGATGACACTAAAGTATCTGAGCACTGTATCTTCTTTGCTGCTTATGCAAACCAACATGTGATCATTCATTGCAGATCACGTGCGTAATTAAGGTGTGAGCCGATATTTTGAAATTGATCAATAGAACTCTTCTCCCCTTCAGGACCATCCTTAACACTTTAAGTGGCAAGTATTTGAGAAATAAATGATCCAGGTAAAGTTTTGCTTACTTTGCCTCGAGTAAACATTGCGACACTCACTGCTTTTTAAAACATGAAAGCACGCATGAACCCCGTGCAGGACGCAGCCTCCTAGGCGTGAAAACGCGCCGACGCCACTCAAACTGGTAACATCGCCCAACTCCAACACGCGAATACTTCCTACATTTAATCAAAACGACAGCATACACTTGAATTGATATATCCGATCGTAATACTTTATTACAACAATTTGGTACATAAATATACATACAGTTTAATTTCTTTTCGCTCAATGTATCTGTCAACAGTTTACCGAATACCATAGCATTGCGAACGTTTTCCTTATTATTCATGTTCTTAAACTCGAACCCCATCGTAAGTTACATATTACATCAGCAACAGTTCGAGTCTTATTCGAAAGATCTAACGAGGCATGTTGCACGACATTCTAGTTCCCAATTTCGTTCAAAGTTTACACTGAAAGTAGTGTCACTGTGTGCGTAAAAACGTACTGAATGCATAAGGAACACTATTAAAGAAACCGTGAAAAATTGGAAAGAAATTTTTGCATTTTTCTCGATTATCGATTATGAACATCGAACGCGATTTTCTTGAAGAATTCCATGTAGCGCGTCTTACGCAATCAATACGTAATTTATGCGCAAAGTGCATCGCTACGGATGGTCGTCAAAATAATTTGACGCGTGTTAATAAATCAAATTCTAGGCTTTATTCAATATGTTAATATCACTGATCTAATGTGGAGAATCCCCTCGTTTTATGCGACATGAAGATAGTTTCTTCTTGTGAAATTGTAATATATACTGTTATTATCGTTCACCTTCTAAATTCCCTTTTAACACCTGTTTATGCAGTTCGAGCCAAAATGACGACCAATATGTGATTCAGTCCCCTTGCAAGTGTCTCTTTGGTGAGTTGTTACTTTAATGATAGAACGTCGTTCCTATTGCGACGCGTTTCGTTGGATTCTCCGTATCCATAAAAAAGGCTCTTATAAATTATGAACGCGTTTAAAAGTATCTGTCCTTAAAATGCTCGAAGCGATCGCGATATCGTCTCGTTGGATCGCTTCGATCGTTGTGATAAATATTGTTGGAGAGATGGAGGATAGAACAGAATTCTTGTTGCGGGAGAAATTTATTTGGGACGCATGCGCACACAACTTCGTGCAGAATTTCTATCGTTTAGAACTTAGTTACTCTATTATAGTTACGTTAGCTCTTAGCCTGTATTGGAATATTGTTATTCACTTGAACTAACTAAAGCCAACCGAATGACTTTGGAAATTGCATCAAGATAATACGATATATCTCTGACCATTGTGCTGTGAGGAATACTTCGGTAAACAATAGTTAATGCTCGTTAACTCCCACCGCGATAATGAGATTTTTTACACGATACCGGCCTAGTAAGTACGCAAAGCCACATTCAATAGATTCTCAAAGAAAGACGAAATAGACGAGAGAAGATTGCGGTCGACTCAACACGGCAGAAAAGTAAACGTAAAGTATTTTATTTAGAGAGGAAAAGAATGACAAAAAGGGGCCCAGGCGTGTTTACCTCGATTGAGTTACCAAGCTCCTCGACGTACGCGCGCTTTAGGGACTAAATGCTTGGTTGCCGTTACGCTAGGAGCGCGTGATGCAGCTTCCACTGGGAAACGTTTCGAGCATTTCACCTAGAGCGCCGTTCCTTTGCCAAGTCCGCGGACTCAGGCGCAATTTACTGCCGATCAACTGTGTCTTTTGACGTTCACTACGACTTCACCTCGCCGGATTCCTCTTTCACCTGCGGATGGGAAGCGGCGTTCGTGATCACAGAGTTGCTTTTGCCGCTTTGCAGGCTGGAATGGCTTGACGAACGACTGTGACTTTGGCTGCCCGCGCCAACTGGGGTTTGCACCAGAGGCTGCGGCGGGGTCCTCGCGCCGGAGCCATTGATCACCGTCGAATTCGGTTGAAGTTGCATGTGGTACTTGTAAATGTTCTCTGTGCTTTCAACGACTCCTGTATTTGGAAGATATTTCTGTTTAAATCATCGGTCCTAGATGGAAGTATTTATACTGTACACAGCATGATTTCAATACTTACCAGCTTGAAGATTCAAGCTACGTCCGCGGACACCGGTCTCCTTGGAAGGCGGATTCCACCAATTGACGAATGTTCCGACAACAGGCACATGCCTGAGGATGCCTTCCTGCCACAGCCTCTCCGCATTCTCCCTCTCTAAATCCGTTTGGGCTGCTTCGATGCCTCTCTTCACCACCTCGGATATCGTATCCAGTAACTTGGAACTGGCTTCCACCTCCTGGCCGACTTGGAGGACCAAAGATAATAAGTCTGCTACGTCTGCAAGTACAATTAAGTAGACTTGGATTCCAGTAGCGATTCTTCGAGCTACTATACTGTTCGGAATATTCAAAGTCACCTGTGTCTTGCGTAACCATTCCAAACCGTACGCAGGCCAAGCCGTCCGCCCCTTCGCCCAGAGAGAACGCCGCATCCGTGCTGCGTAAAGCTTCCACCAATTGTGTATTCAATCGATTCACTTCCTCCTTCGCTTGGTCCGACATAATGTGAATCCAAGTCGGAGGAACGTAGCGTACTCCACCCAAGCCTGCCCACCCTGGCATCTCAACTAATTGCAACAACTCGTGTTCTGAGACTAACTTTACGAATGTCTCTTTGTGCTCCACTGTCGCCAGTAGTATTTCCTGTAAATCAACAATGGCAACGTGCAGTGTGCTTGAAAGCTATGAGCACCTAGTCAACGCCTCAATCAACTCACTATCTGTTGCTCGAGACAAGCCACCACGTTATCTATGTCCTCGGTGGAAGGTGGTTGTTCCGGGTTCTCCAAAGGGCAAATGCGAATCGCGACGCCGTGGTGCTCGATCTCGCACAGCTCTATTTCCACGTTCTCGATGTCCCTTTGGAGAATCTGCCCCAGCCAGGAATTCAGCTTGTCGTAATACGGGGGAACGCGCTCTGTCGCTTGGGGATCCCTGTCCGCAGGCACGAATTGGAACACTAGGACGCTGGCCACTGCTTCGAAGAGTTGGGGATTGTTGACGGGGTTCGTTAATAGCTCGTTTATCGTATAGGATCCTGTTTCGCCTCCTGGTGGCTGGCTCTGCAAGTACACAAATCAGTGCAATGCTTCTGGAAGTGAAGCATGAAGCTAGAGATATTGTCCCCGAATTACCAATATCCTTATGCAACTGAACTTCTTGATCTTATTGTACAACTCCTCCACACCCAGAAAGCACCTCTTCAATCTGTTATGTACACCTTCCCGGCCCAACGCCTGCAAAGCAGCCCAAAGCGGCAAGGTCGGTAAACGTCTTGACAGCGAGTCTGCCATTAAGCCCGACACCAGCGACAAGGTTGTGTCTCTTGGGGTTGGTCGTCCACCTTTCGTGTCTGCCAGTCTGTACAGTGTCTGCGAGTGTGTGTGTTAAGGAGAAACTTAACCTTTAACGCTGTGTTAAAAACGCTGCTTCCATCGTATGACATTTGCTTAAAAGGATACGACTACCGGTAACGATGGTATACCGAGCCAAATGCCAAGAGGCAGCGTTATGCTGTCTGCGACCTTTGAAGGCTGAAGAACAAGAATGTGTATCACAGTCACGAATCAAAGTAACTCAACAGTGTCGCAACATACCAAATCCTTCGCTGTGTTATTCAGCGCCAAGGCAGCCAGGGAATGTCCTCTGAGATGTAGCCAGACGTTGTACTTGTCGCAAATGGCGCGCAGCCTGGCGATGTTGTCGCAATGTCCCGTTAAGACGGAGCCTGCTTCAGCTAGCACGAGCAGGGGCGTCACGCTGTTGGACTGCGTGTCTTCCGCCAAGCGCCGCTCCAAAGCCGAGACATCCATACTGTACCGTGACCCGAACATCGTGTTATGGGGGATGGGCCTTACGCAGTGAAGCGGCAGAGAGAGCTACGGGATGCAAGATACAGGGTCTTAGGTGGTGCTCGCTGTGACAGACGTTAACCCCTTGCATACTAGCAACCACTTAGCTGCGGCAGATAGCGATATGTTGGCTTTGATGTATCATTGACTTCAAAGACATAGATGGACAGTGAACTCTCGCTATGAGCTCGCGCTCGGGGCTGGCGGCGAGCGCTTAACGAATAGCGTCGACGATTCCGAGCCACCGATGACACACGGCAACGCGACGTCGACTCTTTCATCCCCTCTCACTCTCGATCGAAAGATTCCAAGAGGTGATGGGGATAGCAATGAGCTCTTAACGCATAGTTGAGGCGAGCCTATAGCGAGAGTCTACTGTTCATATCTAGTACGTAGTATAAGGTGAGCATTTTCTCCTTAGGGTTTCCGGGAACACGAGATATTTTTTTAGGGATCATCTCTACTTCTCATGGACTTAGTTACACTGTTGCCAAATTAGTAGAATTTTAATAGCAAACTCGTGGCATCGCTTTCGTATTGATTATTTTGTAACTTCAAAGAAGAAACACAGAATCGAGGATTATTACTGAAAATCGGGGTTCAAATAATGAGCTTAAATTCAGAATTGGGGAGAAAATCGAGGACAAAAATTACCGGGGACACAAATCATGTTCCAGGATGAATGGTCACCTCAACATGGTATCGAATTAATTCGTTATGTAAGGGGTTAATTAGAGATACAGCGAAGTTGAAAGTTGGTACTTGTCTGCACAGATGCTGGACGACACCTAAAGGTGCAGCCACAGAGCTGTAAATTAACGGTGGCGAGACAGCAAGCGCTGTGAAGCCGTCTTCCATGTACCGGGGGTATTTTCGGTGCAGCGCCAACCTCGTCACCCTGACTAAGCCTTCGAGGTGGTCCTCGTGGAACGAGGAGGCACAGTCGACGAAACGGAATATGTGGCTCAGCCATCTTGTAGTGTCAGCGGCCAAACGACCCGCTAGCTTCTGGGCGTGCGACTTTGGGAGCGCGAGCGCGTAAGCGGACACGGTGTGTGTGATTACCGCCAACCTCGCTGGACCTGTCAAGGTTGGCAGGCTTGCCACTTGGCTCGCAGCCGTCTCCGGCGAGCCATCTTCCACTGCTTGCGGAGCGTCTTCGTGAATTACCAAATCCTACGAACAAATTATTCAATTACGTTTAATTCTAGTGGAAACACAAACTTTAATTCTTCTTGTGTTGAGTCTGTGGCACTGACTACCCAGGGAATTTTGATGATCTTGCTGTAACGTAAATCCTTTAGTACATATCGCACACGGTATATCCGGTCGCTGAGATAAGGTGACCCAGTATTTGGTGCAGACGTTTCCGGAAGATATATATAATAATGCATCAAAAAGTTTTTCTCTTAAATGAGACTCGACCAAACATTCTTTTTAGTCTCAAGGACTATATTAAGGGGTTACATACCCCTAAAATGATCGAAACAATCGATTTTTCCAATAAAGAATTAAAAAATAAATAATCTCACTTTTACATGTACCTTAAAGTTTAAACATTTTTCTCGAAACTACGTTTTTCTAATCGATACCAAAAATATTTCGAAAAAGACAAAACCGATTTGAATGAAACTTGGTCCGATTATTTGTCACTTCAATATCGAGTCTTTATCGGACGGATTTTTTTGTAACATCCACAGTTCAGTTTTAATGATTAAAAAACTGATGAAATTTGTCTGAGAAATTGCATTACTAAAAATTGCGTATGATAAAGTCTAGTTTTTTTGCATGGTTTAAAGGACTTTTTTTTTTTTCTTTTGGAATGACACCCAGAGGCGATATTTTTGGCACCGCAAATTCCTTACACGGCAAACAAAACGAATTACCGGCGTTTTTTTTTTGAAAATATTCTTTAAATTATAAACTTTCAAATGCATATTACGATTTTTGTTTAACAAAATTACTTATAAGTAATAAAAATCATAAAATGTCCCCTCTTTTCTCGATCCTAGGTGTCTGTAACCCTTTAATAGCTCTACTGATAACACCGATAGTGCAAGACTACTCTGCCTCTGATTATATTAACAAACACGTGGACAACTATTCCATATTCCTCACATAACTTTTCTAATTGTTTCCCAACTACTACCGATCATTAACAGCTTGCATAAAATATTCCTCATCAATTTCCACGTTCAGTTTGTACACTTAAAGCGCCCAATTACTCTCATCACGCACAAAATACTCAATTCCATCCAAACTTTCCTCGAATGAAACTCGCGATATTCAAAAGACCCGCCACTTGGCAGCCCCCCGCTGGCGCGACCAATCGCTTCGCGACGATCCTACGACCACGTGACGAGCGGTCGCCGATGACCGCACGAGCCCTCCTCCAATCGCAGAGTGGGTCCCACGGAAACGGCCAATGCCGCCGGAGCAATGGCTTCTGCTAGCGTTGTATTTACCTGAATCAAAGTTAATATCTCGTCAGGGGCTTTCGATTGCGAGAGGAAGCCCGAGGGATTGTTCCATGTGGTACCGCCACCGTTGGCCGCCCTCTCCACGGCTTCCTCGAGCCTCGCTGTCACCTGCGAGGCTTGAAACTCCAACGCGGCCACTTGGTTCGATGCGGACCCACCTCCGGCACTGACCTGTCAAAATCACAGAGAAATACCCCGAATAATGCTGCGTCGCTGCTACCCGTCACACTCTCGACACTCCGAAAGGCGCTATTACGTTGTCGAGCACTGTCCTGATCACGGCTGACACGAACCTCGAGTATGTTTTGCGCTATACTTTCCATCGTCGCTTTATCGTTTGTGTCAGTCTCCTCGGCCATCGTGGCAGTAGTCGTCGTGGCGCAGTGCCGTCGCGTCCCCGTCAGGTCCAAGTTCGCGGCACGTCGGGAGAAAGGGAGGAATGAAAAAAAAAATATATTCCTCTCAACCTTCCCCCTGGGACGGTCGAGAATAGATCCTCTGTAATCGGGGGGCGCTTAAAACGGAGCGGCCGTAGCGCTCGATAGCGGTTATTCGATGGTTTGTTATGGCGCAGCCGTGCCGCGCGGGGAATTAGAGGAGGACGACGGACGCCAGTTGGTACGGCCCTTATTTTATCGATACCGCTGTTATCGCAGCGCCAGTTGTTCAATTCCTTGATTAACTCGAAGACCTGATACTTTGCATACGAAACGCTTTGTTAGCGCACCTGCGCTTTTAATTCGCGCGAAGGACTCTCGTTGATCCGAGCAATTAGGACTTAAGGTCGTTGCGGATGAGAGGCACGCGAAATTGCAAGGAGTACAAATATTGCGAGCTAGGGATTTAATTCATTTCGGTCAATGTGTATTATTTTTTGGATGCTTCGCTGCTTTTACACTTACGCGCACTTACGGGCTTGGCAAACTGGGCGTTTGTGGCTGAGAGAGAGAGAGGGAGAGAAAGAGTAGAGCAGGAATGGAATGAGTGTATGACAGAGTAGAGTGATGGGACAGTTGGTAAGACTTGTCAGTCAACATTAAAGTAAGGCAATTGACGATGCTTGTTCGTGGATTTCCTTATCGCATATATGTACTGGTATTCTTAGTTATGGGACTGAGGCGTCCAGATAAACGCGGAGTTTTTGAGTACCGAGTTTTAAATATTAGTTTTCGGTTGAGAATGAATTTTGAATTAAGGGGAACCAGGGTACCGGCCGAAAAAAAAGGCTAATTTTGAGACTTTGTTTTTGGTAAATTAAAAGTTTTCATAAAATATCGTTATTGCTATGAGAAAGTATATATATCTTGAACAAAAATTTTCCGAATGTATCGTGTAAAAATATTGATATTTGTGGCCGCAATAATCGATGGCGTGATGGACCATTAATAGTTTCCTTAAAACGGAAGCACCCCTAGCGTTGCAACAGTACTTCTAAAATAAAAATTTGTAACATTTTCTTCAAATCTGAGGCAATAGCTTCAGCTGTACGTACGAATTTAAAAAAAAAATTTCTTACGAAATAGCGGACTTTCGAACTGAAAGTGACGAAAAACGGCAAGAAAATCCACATTTCTTCCATCGTTACGAAAAAACTAATTACCCAATTAAAAATTCCCTACGTACAACTGAAGATAATCTTATTTGCAGCCGGAATGGACAATTTAAAGTACCTAAATCGGGTGAAAATTAACTGACAAGGGAAGATCCCGAACTCGAAAATTCAAAAAATTCTGAAACTTCGTGAATATGCAGGGGATTTCCACCTGATTACAACGCAATTTATGTTTGCTGCCCAAATTCACTCGAAAGGGGTGAAATTAACCCCTGAAAATTCGGCTATTTTCCGATTTTGTTATAACTCGCGAACTGTAAGAAATAATAAATGGTTTGAAGACAAAAGTTACTTCCTTTAATTAGATCTATCATTTGGTAAAAAAATTATTTTTAGTTCACGAATTATGACACAAAATAGGCAAATACCCGGATTTCCGGGGGTCGATTACACCCCCTTAGAGTGAATTTGGGCAGCAAACAAAAATTGTGTTGTGATCAGGATGAAATTCCCTACAAATTCAGTTTCAGATTTTTTGGAATTTTCGGGTTGCGCCGAGTTTGAAAATCGGCGTTTCGAGAAAAACGCGTGGTAATTTCAGGAGCTCCGATTTCTACCGTTGTGTATAACTCCGTTATTTCTTCGAATTTTACCGTAAAACTTTAAAAAAAAATCGATTTTTTCAAAACGTCACCCTATTAAAATCAAACGGAGTGAACCACTATATAATAATTTAATACAATAAATAAACCGCAAGCGTTAAAGGCCCCCAAGCCATTTATTTACATACTGTCTACACAAATTTCACGTTGTATGTACAAGTTTGCAAGAATCCCAAAATTATCGAATTATTGGGAATTTCTGTTAAAAAACGTGCAATGAGTTACGTAACAAATATTGTCACACGTGCACACATGATTGAATTAGGTATTGGAAATGCAATTAACAATGCGTTTACAGAGTACAGTAGCATATAAAAGAACAATGTTTATATCTGACATGGAAAATGCACATTAAGAAAGAAACTTATGTCAAATTGCATTTATTCTAGATCTAATTGACGTAGGAATTCATATGAAATACTATCAGACCTTACAAATGATTTTCTGGATGTATATTTACAAGCTAATAACGAAGAATTACACAATTTCGACCGTGCCTCCCACTTTAGTGATAGCTTCTTTCAACTTCTCCGCCTCGTCCTTTGGGAGATCAGATTTGACTATCGCTGGTGCGCTTTCCACGAATTTCTTAGCCTGGAAACAAAAAAGTAGATGTGACGAAAGAAACGCGTTAGAGAAAGTCTTACTCAATGAAAGAGGCATTCTACCTGTACAAGATTGCAGTCCGGCAATATAGTCTTCATTTCTTTTATTAGAGCTACTTTTTGTTTGTCGTCGAAGCCTGTTAGTTTAACGGTGAACGCTGTTTGTACTACTTGCGGCTCAACGTCTTCTTCCTGAAACGAAACGATTCTTTGTATATATTCAGATTTCATACTGTTTTAAAAAGGAAATGAATATGCGTACTTCAGCTTTCGGTGCCGCGAAACTGCCCATGGCCATCATCGGGGCATCGGGCAAGTTTAATCGCTTCTTCAGCAAGTCGCTCAATTGTGCTACCTCTATTAGATTCAAAGAGGTGATTTGATTAGCAATTTGGTCTATTTTGGAGCTGACTTCTGGTTCGCTGCTTGTTGAAACGGAGGGAGATGGCGTAGCTTCGGTTACAGCGGCAGCTACTTCTGTTCGTTGAACGACACTGAAAGTATGAAGCAGAGTGAGCAAGATGTGGAAATAATTAATACTACGTGAGGCTTTTGTGTGTAAGCTGTATCCTCTTATAAGGGAATACCGTGAATCTGGACTCATCGATTGGAATGCAACTTTGTGGGTTTTCAGAGTGACTCAAAACAAGAATATCGAATATTCGATTTGGGCCCTATCGCCCTTTAAGGGGTGAAAACTAACCTCAAAATCAAATTGGCACTTCCAATTTTTCGCGTATAACTCTCAAAATACAACAGATAGAAGAAAATGTTTTAAATAAAAGTTTAATGGTGCAATAAGAGCTACAAACTTGCGTTAACAAAATTATGAAAAAAAAGTTTAAAAAAAATACCTGAACGAAAAAAAAACTTTTTTCGAAATTTTGTTAACGCAAATTTGCAGCGCTTATTGTACCATTATACTTTTGTTTGAAACATTTTTTTCTGCCTGTTGTACTTTGAGAGTTATACGCGAAAAAGTGGAAGTGCCAATTTGACTTTGAGGTTAGTTTTCACCCGCTTAAAGGGCGATAGGGCCCAAATGAAATACACAGTTGTTCTTGTTTTTAGTTACTCTAAAAACCCACAAAGTTGCGTTCCAATCGGTGAGTCCGGGTTCGCGGTGTTCCCTTATTAGAAAAGTGTATTTCGTGTTTTTATATATTTCTTGCTATTACCGGATGGCAATTTTCAAAATTCTTTAATTAAGGGACGCTAATATGGATGGTGTTTAATAAATCCTGATATATAAAAAGTGAGTTGAATTGTTCGGGGAATGTGAAGTGCATTGTGTTTGAGGATGTACACAAAAGTGAGGTTATGTAATCACGTTTCGTTTAGAAGCACATTCAGGAGATGTTGTTTCTCACCATTTGTGAAATTGACGAAACTGATGAATGTTTCGTCGAGAGACAAATCGTAGTGTGTTCATTATGCTTATTTTAATTTATGCTTGAATCCGTGAACGAGTGTTCCACCCACGATAATAACGACCGGTGGACGAGAATGGGAAGAAACACAAAAGTGTTTTATCACAGACGAGGTATATAATAGAACTATCACCCAATGTAATTTTGTGTCACACGCCGGGGAACTCGCGCGCCCCTTTACCATTTTCGTGTCACACCCAACGTTATCGACTCAGTTTAAAATAAGATTGCAGTGCTACGAGTGGTGTGAATTAAAATTAAATCACAGACGAAGTATGGATTCCATATCTCGTCTGTGATTGTTATCGGAAACGTTCAAAATCTAAAACGGTTTGAATGTTACGACTAATTTCAAGAAGCACTTTGATAGAAACACAATTTGCACTTACTTCCATAAAAATAATAGAGTAGAGTGAGGTAAAAGTTCGCAACCATGCGAATTTCATTGGTTGAGTTGTGGCAGTTGCAATGGTGATTGACAGTCAATTGTCAATCAAGGTAGAGTCACCAGTGTCGAATTGTGTAGCTGTGCTTCGTTTTGTTATCGTACAATGCGGTAAGTACTGAATTCGTTAGTTCTGATGTAATATTCTCATTTTTATGAATGAATATTATTCCTATAAATTGATCAGTAAATATTTTAATTAATATGTCATCTGAAAGAGCTGAAATTCTTCTATTCGAAAGTACTAATAGAAGTTTCCAGTTCTCCTCACAGATAACAGTATTCATTAAACAATGGAAAAGTAACTGTGAGGGCAAGAATTCGAATGCAATTTCCCCATTTAAAAATCAGCTTGAAGCAAATGCAGCAATGAAAAGAAAATCTGAATGCGAACGTGCAAAGAAATAATTAGAAAAGTAAAAAAAATAATATCTGCTAGTGAAAAATTTTGAAAGGAACGAAACAAATCGGTTTCAAAAAGAGAATAGCCCAACCAGTAACCTCTATGGAAAAAATAATTTGTCCTGCGTGTGAAGAAGAATACACCGATCTACGAAGGTGGGAGTAATGTTAAGTGTTATTAGTGTTACCTTGATTTAAAAAAAATGAATTGTAAACTGTTAGTCGTTTTGGTATATCACCACAACTATTGTATGTAGGAAAATAAAACACCTTTATGAAAATTTTTCCTTGCGTTCTTTGTCTCCATGACATGCAAACTTTTGCCCCAAATATTGGATAAAATTTCGCATTTGACACTTTTGGAAATATTTATTTTATATCAGCTGTGACAGGTAAATTTACACCAAGTCTGCCTACCGAATAATAAGGGAAAGTAGTTATTTCTTATACAATGATATGACTATCACTACAATAAAAAGGATTTTAGGAAGTCTAAACTTTAAGTATACACTCTTGCCTTGCAATACACTACGCATATTTCTTTCTCCATTATGTACCTTATTATTTATTCTACGGGAGATAAACTTTCTACGGCGATCAATTGCCCAAATTTTATTGCATTAAAAGTGGAACATAACACAACGAATCATGCTTAAACAATACCATTACCAACGTCACTGTGTTGGTTTCATTGTTCTTGGGAAGCTGCGCCGTAATCTTTCCTGTGAATATATTGCGACTCACTTTGAGTCACTCACATCTGGCTTAAGTACGGCAAAAGTCTATTGAATATATAAGTTGGCCATAACTACTCCACACTGATGGGTGCTGCAAGCACAGAGTTCCGCCACCCCTCTTACGCTGTGAGTACTAAAAACACACATTTATCCGTTTTGAAACATAAACTGATACATAAAATGCAGAGAAATGTTTAAAAAAGTGCGTATACTTACGGCTCTGTTAATGTCGCCGCTGCAAACCCAATTCAAACTGGCCGGCACATTCGGATTGCCGTTGTCCGACGTAGCCCACTTGGAGTGATCGCGAGAACTCGGGAAATAGGCATTAGCGGGTATGTATGTGCCATTATCAACGTTGTAAATGCTGTGAAAACAACGACCTCGTGAAAGAATCAAACGAAAAGCAAAATAAAAAGCAAAAGCCGAATACCGAAGTGGACGATATTACTTTCTATTAGCGCAGATAGACGGTATTGGGTCTCCAGTCTTCAGCCACGATTGCACGTACAGATCAGTTTGTAATGCTGGCGCGACAAAAGCATCATATAAATCTGAAAATCAGCATCGTGTAATGCGATAGCGAGGACAGGTTGCATGAAACGCAATTCAATTGAAAGAACTTTCAAACGTAATTAGGGTGGACGTACCAGTAAATGGTCACGTACCAGTGAATGGACATTTTTTATTAAAATGAGTAAAATAAGTTATTAAAGTAAGCAACTAATTAATTAGAGACTTCTTTTCATTTCTTGCTTCATAGCCAAACAATTTTTGCAGCAGGTGGAATCAATCGCGCTGCAAACATAATTTTATAATAGTGTCCATTCATTAGCCTCAAGTGTCTATTTACTGGTGCGTTTACCCTACGTACCATTGTTCCAATTCTTGGCCTTGGCGAATGAAACGAACTCGGTGTGACCCAAAGATGTTATAACAGCTTTACTAAAGTACGGCTGATCATACCTTCGTTTGTTCCGAGTCGCAGTTACTAGTGTTGGATACTTCGCACCAAGCGCGATCGGGATATTTACCGCGTAGGTACGTATTTCATTGAATTCTAGCTGTTTGCCAACGGTCCCAAATTGATTGCTGGCAAGGGAGACGCACATAAAGTTCTGTCCGTTTAACTTTCCATTGGACGGATAATTAAATGGTACACCGTTGGAGACGGAAGCTAATTTAGGGACACTATGAATTAACCAAAAGCCCTGATTATTATCAACCATCACTACACCCTTTGCGTGCCCAGTTGCCCATTGGGAGTCGCTCACTGGCGGATCGTCGTTGTACAACGCCCATAAAAACGTTACGTTGTCCTGCAATGAAATCTTACGATAGTTTATCGAAATATAGTGAGTTGTTAGAAAAAACATGTCTACGAGCTCCTTTCATTAAGGGGTAGTTTACAAAACACCACCAAATTAGAGGATTTTTTTTATGATAGTACTATGAGGTTGAAAATTATTTTTATACTTCTTATGTTTAGGGCATGTATTAACGAATGAGGATATTGTATAAATATTGTACAGGAATATTAAAAAATGGCCGAGTTATACGTTTTCTCGCGAAGCATCTCGGAATCACTTTTTTTCCAAATTAGCTAGCAGCATAACTGAAACAATTTTTATTTGATTCACTTCAAATTTTAATAGTATCTTCTACAGAAGTAGATACGGATGTTACGATTCATTAAAAATTGTATTTGCTACAGGTAATTTTAGATAGAATTGATATTCTCTTTAAATGTTCAATATTTTAAAAAAAATCAATATTTTGAAAAATCGTTATGTACTCGTGTAGTAAATGTCATGTGAATAATGAAAATTTTCGGTTTTTTATCCTACGTCGAAGTACCTATACTGGACTTCTACTGCTGTGGAGAGTGTCGTTTGAAAAACTGCAGGAATGGATCGAGCACTGAGAGTGTAGCGCTGAGAAAAGTGTTTTCATCTATTTTCCAATTTCGTAAAAAAAAATTCGAAACATACATATGATTTTATGGCCTCCAAGGTGGCCTAACCCCATAATATCCAACAATTGAATAATTACTATAAATCTTACGTTGTTGTAAAGAGGTGCTAATGTGTTTCCAAGGATTGAATTGGCGGCATCAATGCTCTTAGTGGACAATTGCCAGTTGCCTTGGCCAATGGTTCGATCCGTCATGAACAGGTATGCACTCCCTGTTTGAATCAGGGGATTCGGATTACTAGGGATCTTCGGTAATTTATAAGCCACATACCTAAAATAGCATTGCTGTGAAAACTTTGAAGTACTTTAGATTCCAATACACATACATGATCTGTTATGAAAACTGCTGCAACGAGTTCTGTCATTCTTTCTTTGGATATCAATGAAATGATTCACATCGTGCTAATGTTTTCCAGGTAGCCCAGAAAATGGCCTAAGGCTTAAGGCTTAAGGGGACCAGGCAGTTGAAAAATCGTGTTTTTTTTTGTTGCATTTTCCAAAAGTACTATATTTTTTTAATTAAGTATCGTTTGGTTTACATTAAAATTCACAAAATTGTTGATTTATTGTTGGTAACTTATAGCGTTGCCTTTGCCCAGAAACTCTAAACGCGTTTTTTTTTCTCTTGATTTTTTCCTGATTGCGAACGAATGGGTGTTGAGATCGTCTTGAAAAAAATGCCTGGATGTGTAAATCATGTGCCATTCCACGTGAAACCTCTGATATAGTCTATATAAATTCGAAATCTTGATAAAACAATTAAAAAGTCACCGGTTTTTAGTAGCGCATAAATAAGAACGAATGTTTCTTGGAAAAATTTTGATTTAATTTTTGTTTTTATAGGTTCCACTGGAAACTATGAATCCAACAAACAAGAATCACACCTTTGAAATGAGATTACCTCACATTTTAAGACCGATATTAAGGCAAAACCCCAGAAAAGCGTTAAACTGTTTACCAGTCTGCAGCGTCATTTTTAAAGCACACACACATATATATATACCAATTATTTTTCAATCTGTATGACAGTAACAAACATTGAGTAAAAGAATACATCTGGATTTATTTTCATTTTTTTTACAAATAAATAAAGTTAAATAATAAAACTTTCTCACGAAAAACGACTGCCTAAGTAGTCCCCTTAAGGCAATACAGAAAGCACGATGGATGCATTTGAAGATCGTTGCGGGCGATAACGTTGCAAATACTTACCAATCAACTGGCATATTATTTTCGTCTCTACATTGCGGCGTATTAGCTGCATTACCAATTACGGCGTTATGCGCGATAAATAACGCAACTGCGTAAACCAGAACATGCCTCATGGTACTTATGCTAAAATAAGAAACTGTGTATTTTCCATGAGATTCTATCTTTATCGGATAATGCAGAGGACAGTCATTACTTAAAACTTAAAGGTTTTATGCGAACTACGAACTACATTCTTATGCAGGTATGAAATTCTAATTCAATTTTAAATGTAATTCCAAACCCGCTTAGCTACATGGGAGGTACTTTTAAATGTGCCGATGTTTATGAAAGTCGTGTAAGTAAAAAAACCGACAAAACATTGAAATTTCTCTTATTTCATATTATATTGATTTATATTACAATAGTAGCTGTACCCGGCCACGCAGTGCTGTGGTTAATTGTCAGTCTGGTTAAATGGAAAAGAAAGACAAGAGAAAGCGTTTGGTTTATAAAAAATAAAAATATTAAAAAAAGTATATAAAAACACGCGCGTATTTGAATGCAACGTTGTGTCAAAATTTTAAAGCAATCGATGATGAACATTCGGAGATTTAAGATTTTGAACAAACGAACATTTACATGTTTATTTATATAGATTATGAAAGGATTATTGCAAAATAGCCGTCAAGTAAGCACTAAAATGATAGTGTCACTTTCATAATGAGCCGCAACAGATTCACATTCATTCGGATAGTGGCGCAAGTAATTTGTGAGAAAGGAAATAATCACATATTTTTGTATTATGCATGAGCCTTATTGTTAGATGTAGGGTAAGAAAATAAAGAGAGAAACAAAGAAAACGCGAGATATATGACTTGCTTATGCTGAAATTGCGGAGTTAAAAAATTAAACAATTAACATTTATAATTTAATTGCGTAATGCGTATAGCGTATACAATACGTGCGTGAGCTGGTCAGTCTACTGTGCAGCACCCCTTTGAACGTACTGAGACTTATACGTATATGTATATATGTGTACGGAATAGTATCAAATATTCAATAGTAATACAACACAGAATGCTACAACTGCTTAAATGACGGTTCTCGTGTCATCAGGATCTGCACACTGCGGGGACACTGAAGTGACCGTAGAATAATGTATACCTCTATATGCAGAACTATAAACGGAGTAGGGATATTACTTAGATCTAAGTATCGCTTACGTCGCGCTATTTTATCTACAATCCTATTGCGGATTGTCTATGATCATCAGTGGAGTAATAGACGCCACATATGTGCGTTATTTTATTCCCTTTTATAGTCGAATTAACGAAAGAAAGCACTTTGGGATCGGGGCCGGAATTTGCGACGTTGCCGCTACTCCAGGCCCGCGATTGGTGCTTCCCCTACACGGCTCCCTACGCCTATTGGCCAATGACTTTCGAGTATTTAGCTGTGGGCCTAGAGTAATCGTTGTCCTTGTCGGGTGTATACAGTATCTACTCGTTAGCAGACCGTTTCTACGACGCGTTAGGAGCCCGGCAACTATCCCCACCATTTCTTGGAATTCTTCGGACGAGAGTGGGGGAACCCGGGAGCGAGCGAGAGGCTCTTTCGTTTCCTCTCGCTCGCTCATTGGGTTTTCTCACTCGCGCCAGTGGCCGCGCGGAATAGTGTCCAATCGCGTTAAGAGCCCGCCGCCAGCCCCGTTCGTGGGGCTGCTAACGAGTAGATACAGTGGACGCTCGATAATATGCCGCTGTTTAAAGTGCCGTTAGGAACGCCCCAGCTCACACGCATTACTCGCACGCGTGTGTGCACCTCCCTTTCTCTCACGCTCAGCGAGCCAATGAATGCTAACCCTTAATGGTGCCTCCACACTGGAGTTCGCAAGCAATCGCAAGCAATACATATACGTGAATGTGTTTTTTCTTTTTCTCACATCAGTGTGACGCACCTTAAGAGTATTCTGGTAGGGGGCATCCATCACGGAAAAGAAAACAGGAGAGTTATGGGGAGAGCGCGCGTTACATTGGCTCTCGTTAATATGCCGCTTCTGAGAAAACACCGCCTCTAGAGCCCCGACTGCGGCACATTATCGAGCGTCCACTGTACTGTATTGCTATCCTCTTCCAGAGGACGAACCCAGTGAGGGAGAGAGACACAGTTGCGCTTGAAGATAGAGAGAGAAGTCCGATCTGCTACACAATGTGGCAACGTCGCACGAAGTACGGAGCAGGCATTGGGTCTCTCCCGAGTCACGCGCGGCGGCCTACGGGTCCCCAGGTACCTTCTGTCGTTAATTCGACTATAGATTAAACTGACTACATACTACTATCGGTGAGAGATATCGAAAATAAGTTTAAACAGAAGGTACATCGTTTTCTTATATCTATAAAACCACGTAAAAATAATTTTCGCAAAATCCATTTTTTTGCATGTTACCCCTGTATGGCTGAAAGTCTGTTGGTAGCGCAAACGTAGAAAAGTCATTATACATTTTAATTACTTGAAATGTGGTTATGCTACAAAATTGTACATTGGCAGTAAGGAATTATAATTAATTATATTTGAAAAGAAAAATAGATGAGGGGATGTCCTCAGAGAATGAAGTTTGTTAGGTTAGGTATTACAGTTTTTATTAAACAAAAAGTTATACACTTATTATAAAATAATTAAACGTTCCATGCAGGAAGCAGTTACTGAACAAATATTGTAGTTATATATAATCCTGTTGGTGAAATAGTGACCTTAGATTGCAATTGCTTAATCGACAGTTTTATAATCGATGACAACATCGCAATAGCACTGTCGAGTGCATGGGGAAGATGACGCAAAGCTCGGCGCAGATGGCGCCACTAGCGCATGTACTGTGGATGTGCCTGAGTGCGTATGTGTGAATTGTTTGCGCGCGAAATTTTCATTTGTGTATTGTATAAATGTAACTGCGTGCTGGTGGCGTCACGGGTGGGAAAAAGTTGCAGTCATTTTCCTCATTGGCGCATATGAAAAGCTTTAGAATAAACAATTGCAATCTAAGGTCACTATTGCACCAACACGATTTTGTATATAATGTTTGTTCAATAACTGCTTTCCGTGTGGGATGTTTACGTATTTTAATATAAGTATATAACTTTCATGTTCCGCTTCAGCGTTTTGTCTTTTGTTAAAAAAATGTCTAACCGAACCTAACAAATTTAATTTTTTGGGGATTCCCCACACAATTTTTTATTAGTATTGGTTGGGGCTAGATTAAAGCGGGTGGTGCACGCCCGTCTGCGGGCGCATAAAGCATGGTAGCGAACCGATGCGAGTTCGGTAATTATTTATTTTAAAAGTTCTGACTATTATACATTATAAAACAGTGATGAGCAACCTTTTGTCAGAAGTGGGCCACAAGTGGAAACCTACTTCTCTACGCGGGCCACAATATTAAATACATAAATATAACTAATCCAAAAATTTTAATTTATGGGCTAAATTTGTTATTTCTGACATTGATTTACAATAAAACGTTTTTTTTTAACTTTGATGTACTGTTTATTAGCAATATATACACATTAATACATACCTACATATTATAATCTAAATTCTAAACAGATATATGTACCTATATTTTTCGAATTAAATGAACGTAAATAACCACTGAAATTTAATTAATGAGATACTTGACTCTGTTTTTCATCAACGAGCTTGACAATATTAGGTTTGATATTTATACCTAAATGAGGTATAAATTACAAATATCGCACCTAATATTATCAAGCTCGTTCGTGAAAAATCCGATATGACGATGTTCATGTGGCCCGCGGAACGCGGGTTGCTCATCACTGTTATAAAACATTGCGTCGGTATGGTAGGGAATGACATCAAAATGGTAAAAAAATTCAAGTCGCTAAAAATCCTTCTCTTATTTATTCTCTTATTATTTCTTTGCAAAATGAAACGGTTTCTAAAATTTCAGCCAATTTAGAGCTTGGAGTTTTTTGGAATATTTAGCCCTGGACTTGCTCCCCATTCATTCTGCATGGCTCGTCCATATGATTATCAGTGTTTAAATAGACGTTTTGTGAAAAAAGTGGTTTTAAATTTTTTTTGAACACTAAATTTTTACTTATTCGATTAATAAATACTTATTCTGAATGTTTGGTAAGATCCGGACCTATTTTCAATAGTTTGCCAACTTACCACCACAGCGCTGATATCTAAGTCACGCCTCCACAAGTTTCCCAATAGGCCCACAGGTAAGTAGTCGAAAGTCATTGGCCAAGGCATCGGTTGCCGCGTAGGGGAAGCACCAATCACGAGCCTGAAGTAGCGGCAACATCGCAAGTTGCCTTTTGTTTTTAGTAAATCCGACTATAGGCTGCGTAACTAATTTCTTTATTTTCTATTTTAATACTTAAAATTGTGGACAGTAATATTCGAAAACAAGTTCATTTTACGTTTCTTACGAAATAGAAATATTTATTAATTACGTTTAAATTAATACATATAAGGTCGTAGATATAGTACACAGATCATTATGAATACATAACAGTTATCGCATGAAAATAATATACAACGAAATGTACAGATTCTTTGCCGTATAGTACAGCCCTTTATACAATTTTTAGATTGAATTAATTATCTTATCAATACATGTATTACTATCGTCATTCTATGTGTGCATCGATTCTATGATGTATTAGAATTTCCAACGGGTACTTTATGAAAGTACACGTTTCAACTAATTTTGATCACTTTTTCATTAAATAACAATTTTAATATACTTTACCAATTATTCGAATGCAGTTGAAAATCAAAGGTCGAATATTGTTTCAGTCTATGATTACACAACGTTTAACAGTTTATCAGTCCCTTCTCGACGCGATGCAATAGCGAAGATAATCAATCCATCTTTTCTATATAATCAAGTATAAATTATGTTACATCAACCTCAAACGATTTCTTCAAAGGAAACATGACACGAAGGAGGACGAGTTAACGAGATAACGAAGCAATTCGGCTAAACTAACTTTACACAACTTCTAAAACGACGCGTGACCAGTAGTGTTCTTTTCACATCTATAATAAATTCGCGAAAAACATGGGAACACGCTCCTCCGCGTTTCTGGCAAACATTAATGGGCAAACACAACGACCATCGAAAAACCTCAGGCGTTAGTTATTAATGTATAACCGCAGACCGTAGAAAGAGAAGAGATATTTTGTACAAAGGTAATTGGAGGACGGGTCTCAACAGTCACGAAACAGTTGTCCTATTAACGATCGAATAGAAAGTGCAATATAATCTCAAAACTACGATCGAATACAAATCACCGTTTTGTAGCGCAGCTTGCGTTTCTCTGTTATGAGTAATAGCGTAACGTTAAAAAACTTATGCCCTACGATTCACTCACCTATAATTTAATTCTGCGTTTCGTTATTTAATGTATCGTAATAAGGCGTTTTCGATGTTCGACATTTCCTTGTATATAGCAAAAAGAACGTGAAGTTTTAAATTTCCGTTACCTCGTACGCGCATGACGGATCTGCTGTGTTACGACTAGCTTGAACAAGATCTCAAAGGCACCCGCATCTTTCCCTCATTCCATTTTTTTTTCACTCATTCACGCATTGACACGAAACACGACTGTGGCTCAAGCTCGCTAAGATTCAGATAAGTCTTAAACTGGGAAGATTTACAATAACTTAGATGTTCAAAGGTTCCTAACTTGAACACGGATCTGTATGTTCTCTTAGAATAAATACGGAAAAAATATGGCGAAATGTGGAGACACTATTTGATATTCGGAAGTTAGAAAATTTGAAAATTCAGATCTTTTAAATTTTTAACATTCGAAATTTGGAAATTTCAAAAAGTTCAGTTGTTGAAATTTCAAATAGTTGAAATGGGGAAACTTCGGCAAGTTAAATATTTGAAAATTCAAGAAATTCCAATTCTTGAAATTTCAAATAGTTGAAATGGGGAAACTTCGGCAAGTTAAATATTTGAAAATTCAAATAGTTCAAATTTTGAAATTTCAAAGTCGAATTTTTGAAATTTCCAGAAGTTGACATTTTGAAATTTCAAAAAGTTGAATATTTGGAAATGCAAAAATTTGAATATTTGAAATTTCAATACGTTGAATATTCGAAATTCCAAAAGTTCAAAATTTTAAATTTCAAATATTAGACACTGCAAATCCAAAACTGCTTCTCGAAGGCCGACTTCTCGAAAATTCAAAACTTCGGAATTTTGAGAATTCGAAACCTCATAATTTGGAATACTTGGAAGCTCCAAGATTTTGGTTCATCGTTGACTAACATCCGCGAAGTATTATTCTCGGGAAAAACAGGTTTACGAACATAAGTGCGATTAGCATGAATTAATACACAAAAATATAAAAATGCGATTTCATAAAAAAATTGAATCCAAAAAATTGTTTCAAAAAAGTTCATCGTATTTTCTACCGTTCTTACTCAGGCTTCCCAAGGGACTAAATCGAAGAAAGTAACTGGAAGATGCGCACGTTCGTCAAACATTGTTCACCTGGAATAACACAATCTAATAAATCATTTCGAGTACCCAGCATTCCGAGTAGTCAAAAAGACCTATTAAATCTGCATTCTGCTCGTGTTCCATTTCACAGTGGCGATCAGAAGAAAGTTCAAAACTGATATGTTTCATATAGCTATAGAAATATGTAATTTCAATACTGGACTTCACTTATTATATTGGTGTCACTGGCCTATCCTAGGGAATTCCCCTAACTGTTACGCGATATAGAAATGGACATAGTTCCTTACCGAAAGCGATACTTTTGTCGTCGCTCAACTTCTAAACTTTCTTTTAACCATCACTGTAATCCGCGTGAATGTAAATACTGTCCAGGATGCAGGCACTTACCTGGATCTCATCAAGTTGCTATTTCAACTTTTCTGCCCTATCAATAACTATTATATTGCAATATCTATATATATAATGCGCGAAGCTACACGCTCCGCGCCGCAATATGTATATTTCTCTCTCTATATATATATTTATGTATATATTTATATTTATAATACGTAATATATTTAAAAGAAAGGGAAACCGATATCGCCTAGCCTACAGTCACGTAATTGGCTAACCGCGCCACGCTTGCCAACTGTACGATAATGTACAGTTCAGGCTAACAGTGGCATATCAAAGGAAACATATTATCTAGCCTTATCTATACGCGTTTCTTTCTCGCCTTCAAATAAATACACGACTATCACATATAATACACGCGTCTTACCGATCCCCTCTCGCGTCGAGTCTTTATCCCGCGCTACGTTCCTTCATCTGCCGTCGAAGCACGCGAAAGGATGCAACGTGCGAAGCGGTATCTGTACAAAATAAATATCCCACGCGTTCTCGGGCGGCCCGAAGCGAGGAAGTTCGAACCTCGACGTAATTTCCTAAAGCTGCCAGGAAGTAAGAAAGATTTCACTCTTTCCGATTCGCTCGCTCCTCGAGCGCCGAGAATTACAGCTTCTTCCCGTTGCGGCGAGCTACTCGCGTCATACTTGTCTATGGACTTTCCGCCGAAGCTATACAGGACGACGTTTTTAAATATTTCCTACAAAAAAACAAGATCGTCGTTGTTCCACGCCTGTCGATGCTGTACTCCGCTATTATCTCAGTCGCGGATTACAGGGAGTACAAGGCTCTACCCTCGAGTATGGAATTAACTTGAACGTCAGTGTGCTCATCTTTTTCCAGGGGGAGCACTTTGAAGAGAACTTCTAGGCCCCTAAACCGCGGCTTGTTCTCGTATCTAAACGCGACGCCAGGACTTTATCCTGCCGTCAGTCAATGGCATTGCTTTTCTCCCCTGTCTGAGATGCGTCCTTCGACATTGTCGCCAACGATGCCCACCCCACGTCGACGATGATTATCCATCATCCCCCAGGTAATTGGTTGGATACCTCTTTCCCGCGAGATCGTCGGCGTGCACGTGTCCCTCCGACGGATCTCCGCCCAAATCATGTGTTTTTGATTGTATTCCACGACCCTGAGCCATGGGCGCAGGCTCGTGAATAAACCAGTCTTGTGTCTCGCCAAGCTTCCTCACGGAAGCTATGTCCCCGCGGCAGCGTTTAACTCTTCGAGTGCACGTTGGTCTTCTGCGCCTTCTTCTTCCTGGCCGCCAGCATATCGTAGAAGGGGTTGTGCGATATGCTTTGCCTGGAATCAAACGAAAAATATCTAGTTGTAATTGAGAAGCCGATTATATTTAAAGGAATGAGAAGTAACCGCTAGTGAACAATTTTTATGAAGAAAATCGTGTGAAAAAATAACTTGGTCAGAGGAGATGCGAACTCGTGATCTTCGGAGTCGTAAGCTAACACGCTACGCCTTTAGCCAAATCATGAGATAATGTTTTTTATTTTATTAGTACCTACAGTCAGTTTACCCATGCTTTTACGGCATATATCGTTGTAAATGTTTGTTTGTAATGCGCGCAACGCTTACACACAGTTATTTTTGTGTTAATAGATGCGCGGCAGCGTAAAAACGCGGCCAGCGAAGCGCCCCGATCGCGACCTCAAGGCTTCTCTGTTAATTATTCGCGTACCCGAGCAACGACTTACCGCACGCATTTGATCCATTCTTCCTTCTCCTCATCCGTGGCCGCCGACATTCTGTACACAGTATGTTTACCTGGAATAAACGAGAGAATAACGGTTACCGCGATATCCTGCCGTAATTACCCTGTGCACGGCGAGGCGTGCTGTAAAAAGGGCGCGCTGAATGGTAACGAAACACGCACGGGATTCGATCGCGACGTGAGAAAGACGTTTTGTTCACCACGCACCTCGGATTCCTCCATTCCCCACGTTTCGCTAATCCTCTGTTCTTTCGCCCCGGCTTGCGGGAATTAATTCACTAATTACGTGAGTATTTTGATACGTGGGAAAATATGAAAAACTAACACGGCACCTGGGGATTATAAAATGGAGGAATCTACCGCGCGAGCGAAATTATAAAGGTTCCGCATTATGTAGAATAGTCAAGTGAGTTACTGCGAACTTCCTAATGTGTCCTACAGTTAATTAATAGTTACTAAAGTAGTTGGTATAGTTGACTCCTTTTAGGTGACTAGTGGCGCGTTTATAGTTAGCAAATTATGCAGTGGAGACTATTAAATTATATACTAATTATAACTAGTGCACTATAAGTGACTATAGACGACTATTTCATAGTAGCTATAGCACGATGGCTATAAGTGACTATAAGCAGCCACGCGGAGATGACTATAAGTGACTATAAGCAACCGCGCCGAAGTGACTATAAGTGACTATAAGCAACCACGCGGAGGTGACTACAAGTGGCTGGAAGTGATTATAAGTGACTATAAGTAACCACACGGAGGTGACTACAAGTGACTATAAGTGACTATAAGCAACTACACGGAGGTGACCACAAGTGACTGGAAGTGATTATAAGTGACTATAAGTAACCACACGGAGGTGACTACAAGTGACTATAAGTGACTATAAGCAACTACACGGAGGTGACCACAAGTGACTGGAAGTGATTATAAGTGACTATAAGTAACCACACGGAGGTGACTACAAGTGACTATAAGTGACTATAAGGAACTACGCGGAGGTGACCACAAGTGACTGGAAGTGATTATAAGTGACTATAAGTAACCACACGGAGGTGACTACAAGTGACTATAAGCAACTACGCGGAGGTGACTACAAGTGACTATAAGTGACTATAAGCAACTACGCGGCAGTGACTGCAGCACGGTGACCATAAGCGACTATTCGTGACTATACCAGTGCCCATAAGTAACCATATTATACTGACTATACACTATTTCTATGCAATTATAACTGTGACTGACTATATCACGATGACTAGAAGTGACTATAATCGGCTAAATGGCAGTGACTTTAATCACCCACAGCTCAATTATTGCAGAACCTATACGGAATTGTACTATAGTGACAATGTGTCACTGTTCATAGTAACTATAACCCTCTACACTATATATAGTAACTACATCCAACTGTACTGTACCATAATTACATCACAGTTACAAGGACGACTTGAAAACATCGCAGCCTAACAGACAACGAGTTTATAATACACTTGGTCCATCGCTCTGTCACGATCCCAATCTGGTAAAACTTCTCGCCCATTAATGCCACCGCAAGTTTTCAACCCAGCCTCGCACCATAATATTATGATAGTCGCCGAGTTGCCTGCAGTACGTAACATCGCCGTCAAGAATCTAAACGCCCTGTCAGTCTCAGAAAGCCAGGCATCGGTCGCTAAACGCACGAGCTGCCAGCGCGAGAGCGATACGAAGCGACGTCCCGTCGCAATGCAGATGGCGGCACGGATTAATTTCCGTCCGGCTGACGTACCTTCGACAACTTTCCCCTCGCTGTCGGTCTTGCACGCCTTGATGAACTCGGACCCGGCGGCGTACAGCTCGAAGCAGTGCGGCTTGTGCCGATCCTGCACCTCCCTGACCTGAATGTTCTCCAGCGGGATGATGCCCCGTGGCTCCTTGTCCGTGGTGTACTCGAAGTAGTAGAGACAGTTGTCGTTCAATATGAACCACCGCCTCTTCCAGCTCTTGTACCGTCCGCCTGGAACAGCAAACGCCCGATTTGAAGCGGAGGATCGCCTGGCGACACCGCCGCGCGCTATTTACCTGCTGTCTCCGTCAGGGCAGCAGAGGGACAAAGCGATACGACATAAGAAAAGTAGCTACAGACTTAACGAACATATCGTCGTCGTCGGGGGACTCACTCATCCTGGAGCACCGATCCCCAAACTTCTACACTACCCACTTCGCCCCCTCCGCATCCCAGCCCAGCGCGAACAACACGGAATGCTCACGGTGGCGCGACGCTCTATCTAAGAGCGCCGGGCGTAATCCTCGGAATGTCTCGGCATAACGCTGAAAATATTCCAGCGATCCTAGGCCTTCAGCCTCCGCGGCGGACTGACAGTTTGGGAAACGCCGCTCCAGGATGTTCTCACTCGTTCCTTTAACCCCTCATAGCGCCGGCACATCTGTCCCGTTTCGCGCGTTACCGGTCTCCCGTTCGCCAATCGATTACGCTAGGCGGCTGATGCCCGATCCTCTCCTATGACAGTACATAGGCTTATCTCGAGCGCGCGTCCGCCGACCGCCCGCATCATCACGGAAACGATCCGTATCGCTTTACGCGCGGCGGGTGGTATTCCGCGGATGATGCAGGAGATCTCTTACGGGGATGGAAATCGTGTTCTGATCGATGTTGCGGCAGAAAGAATGGAAATATTGAGGGGGGAGTGAGTTATATTGCGATTCTTGAAGGGGGAGTGACTTGGGTCACCAATTTGGCTCAAATATCGGATTTATATGATTATTTATTATTAACCCTTATACGGAATTTGGGAAGTGACACGGAAAAGTATATTTGGGTCAAATCGATATAATATTATAAATTTACACGAAACGAGCGTACAAAAATAAAACACCCTTTATTTAATTATTACAAACTTATTTATAATAATTTTATTATAAAATTTATTATGAAATTATTATAAATAAGTTTATCAAATTAATTATTATTTATCAAGTTAATCAAATTTATTATTTTTCATAATAATTTTATAATAAATTTCATAATAAAATTATTATAAATTATTATAAATTTTATAATAAAATTATTATAAACTTTATAATAAAATTATTATAAACTTTATAGTAAAATTATTATAAATAATAATAAAATTATTATAAATAATAATAAATTTAATTATAGAATTAAAAAAAATATGAGTAACAAGAATAAAAATTAAAGAAATACAATTAAAAAATAAAATTGATAAAATATCACTTATTATTGACGGTTATTAATTATTTAAAGATCTGAAGAAGTCTGAATAACTTGTGATTTGAGATCAAATTGACCCAATTTCCGTACAAGGGTTAAACAGTTTTCTTGTTACCCACGAAGCCACACGTATGAGATTCTTTGGACTCAATTATCTAAAAAATTATTCAGAATGATGATCCACAATTTTGCAATATTACTGTACACGATATCCACAAGCTCTGTGCAAAATTTCTACCAATTCGGAGACCTACTCCTGCAATGCCCCCGTTATACGCCCGCTATTGTTCAAGGCTGGTTCGCATGTAGTCGTTTCAGGCTCGGAAATTAAGGCTCGCTAGCAATTTTCTCCAATTAATAATGCAAAGCGAGTACACAATGGATCTTTTTCATCATGCACGTCGCTATGAAGGGTTAACGTCATCATCCACTCGGGACTCCTCGAAAAGAAGGGATTCACGCGCGAGGCGAGTGAAACAGCTCGCGACATTCTTCGATCGGCCGCGCCTCGGCCGACATTCTTCTCTCAGCCACGCAAAGAGGTTTTCTCATTTCAGATCATACCAGGTCAAGAGGGAGCCGGGAATACGTCGGAAAGGGAGACAGTCGAACTCTGTAGGTCGGCCGCGTACGAAAGATTACCTTGCTTCCAGAGCCAGCCCTCCTTGTCGGGGTTGAAGAACGTGTGCATCAAGTCGTTGCCGTCGTCCTCCGGTATCTTGAAAGGTTCTGTCTTTATACTTTCGTACAGACTCTGCAAAACAACGAAGAAAAGTTTCATCACGGTCGACGGCTCCGCATTAACCCTCTCACCGCTGAGCGTACGCCACGTGCGGAAACGCTGCAGCCCTATGCCTTATCCGCACTCTTTGAACGCCCATAGGCGTTGCCCGCACAGAACGCATATATACATTAACAGCATTGGAAAGGGTTAACGCGGTAAATGGGTGAACTTGTATAAATTATTCTTCGTAATTTGTGCTATCGTTAGCGCCAATTAAATATTTAATATTTTTATTTTGTTGTAAACTCGCTTTTTGATTTTAGAATAATTTACTTCACGTAGCGCAATTTTGCTTTCAGTTTCCCGATTCCTCCCATCGTAAGTACCTAAAGATATTCCCAACCGTAGGAGATCGAACGGAGGAATCGAAAATATGGAAGGAATATAGAATCCCCAGTGCGTCAGTGGAAATTCCAGTTTCTCCGAGAAGCCCGTCTACGTTTCCTCCCATTACCGCACCATTCCTGCTCGCGAGGTAACGTTTACGAAAAGTAATAAAAGGCGCAGTCGTTACAGCCCGCCGCGAGACGCGTCTCACAAATTTCCACCCCATTCTTATCCCCTCGTAATTTCCGCGATACGTTGGCGGATTAAATTCTCCGCGGTTTTTAAAATGTCTGTAATTACATCCCGACCTCTCATCCCCCGCTCCCCCGGCGCAAAAATCGGCGGGGAAGCTCGGTTAACAATGCACGGAAGTCTCGTTCGGTTTAATTGCGAAAACAGTGACGTTGTCGAAAAAGGCGGAGGAGGGGTTTTAAATCGAGATGGCAAGCATTTCGTCCTCGGTTCTGCCGCTGCGAAGGAAGACCGTCGAAGGCTCGGCGAATCCACGGCTAATGCAATATTAACGTCGCAGTTCCCTTTTATCGGGGATCGATGATTTTATCGCGGGAGGATGATTGCCTTCCTGCCCGTGGAATCGACGTTCCGTATGGTGTATCGGGATCGATCTCCGTGGCCATTTTTCCTCGCGAGCGGCGCGTATCGTCGCGGCGGATCTCCGGCGCACATCGTGGCACTTTGCATAAATCTATCATTAAGGAATCACCGCAACGGACTTCCCCGTTAGTCTCGTCTAATAACCACGATCCGTCGGGCGACTTGTATGAACTGTGAAGCGCGACAATTGCTTTATATCCTGGCCAGGGATCGCGCGAATGGAAGCACGACCTTTCGGCCCGCGTGTAAGTATGCGCGCGATGACGTGCGTCCGTTATTGCGTATGGCTATTGTCCTATCTGCCGCGTTCGTCAGGGCCCACTTGAGTCTTTAAAACTGCTGCGTATTGGTGGCCAAGGGGGGTAGGTATTCGAGGGAATTCGCGGGAGAAGTTGGTGGGTATTTAAGTGTGTTGCGTCAGGAGAGTTGAGAACCCTCGGGGTTGAGAACCCGTGGCACCTCAGCGTGTTACTATATCGTGGATTGAAAGAAATTGCAACTGTGTTGCGTCACAAGAGTTGAGAACCCCTGGGAGTTCATCGGAGTTGAGAACCCCTGGGAGTTCATTGGAGTTGAGAACCCCTGGGAGTTCACCGGAGTTGAGAACCCCTGGGAGCTCACTAGGGATGTTCGGTTACCTGGACCCTCTGGTTTTTTTGAAACTGTGCAGGCTTGTAGAGGATCCCGACAGAAGTACCAGGCTATTTTTCGTTTCTGCTCGTTTTCGTTTCTGCGGGGTGAAAACCCGCCTTAAAGGTTAATGCGTGATTTCCTACTTTCCTCTATATCTTGAAAACTACAGTAGATATAAAAAATTGTTATAATGAAAATTGAATGGATTTTTATGCTGTGTAAAACTATGTAATCGAATTTACACTATTTTATGTAATCGAATTGTTTAAAACTTGTGGTGGGGGAACATTTTACTGTTCAAAATACAAATTTTAAAAATTTGATTATGCAGTTTTGTAGATTATAAAAAATTGTTAAGTTTTCATTGTAACCATTTTTTTATATCCATTATAGTTTTCAAGATATACAGGAAAGTAGGGAATCGCGTATTAACCTTTAAGGCGTGTTTCCACTTGGAAGAATTGAAAATGGACGCAAACGAAAAATTGTCTGATACTTCTATTGAGGTCTTCTACAAACCGACACATTTTAAAAAAATCAGAATATTTGAGTAACCGAACATTCGGAAGACTGTGTTGTAAACTAACCATTCGCCGATTTCCCGATTACAAGTCAAAACGCTCGTCATTTGCCGAATAATACTGTGGCGAACAGTTATTCGAATACCGAGTATGTAGTTCCGCCTTAAATATTGTACATAGAAACTCTTGAGTTGAGAATTCCCCAGCTCCAGTTTTAGTTTAATTTCGGTAGTTGGTAAGCGTATATATGTACGGTAGTATTGCCTGGGAAGTTCTTCTTCGGGATACGAGTAGAGAAGAAGTTACGCCACGCGAAACTAAAGTCAGGAGTCATCATTCTTTATCACCTGAAAACTCAAGCGAGTCCGAAGGTGGAAAAAGAACTCCTCTCTTAAAACGTGCAGCTTCTCCACAAGAAGAGGTCCACACACTCGAGTTCCATATTATAATAAATCGTTATTCCAAGCAATCCTACCGTTTCTTGCGTACCTGCACCAAAGCGAAAATCTCAACGCGACTGAATTCTCTCTTACGACGCTCGATAACGTATATGCATGCTAGTGCCACGGGAGAACGATAAGGGGGACGCGTGTGCATGAACTGGAAACGCGTACGGGGTTTTATTGGGGGAGGTTTTCATGATTCTTGATTGGATTAGTCGTTTTTTGAAGCCGTTCTTGGGGAATTCTTTATAACCCGTGGGAATATGGTGTGGTGGATATTGAGATTGAAGCGGGAGCGGATACGAAGGGATAGCGTAAGAGAGGAAATGAGGTAATTTAATGGATATCGACCTAAGGATGTTTGGTATCTGATGTCTGGTGTGTAATAGCTATTACTATCTCCTATCGAGTGGCTGGTATTTAGTACGCGATATCTAGCTTTTAGTATCTCTAGTATTTTCAGTATGTGGTATCACGATATCTGGTATTCCCAGTACGCAGTATTCCTAATATTTCTGGTACTGTTTATATTTAGTATATCTGGGGTCTGTTGGTATCCTTAGTATCTACATTGCACCTCTAGTACCTATTATCCCCAGTATAGTACAGTAAAGTCTCGTTACGGGCTTGGTTTGGTGTACACGATACGGGCTTTTCGCTATCCCCACCATTTCTGTCTCACTCTTGTCCGGCGAAGGCGAGAGCGAGATGGAACGAGAGTGAGCGAAGGCACTGAAGGGGAGCGAGGACAGTACGAGACAGACGCGTTGATATCTTGTCTCGCTCCGTCTTTCAGACGTCTGACACTCCGTTCTTTGCGTGCGCGATGCTCGCCGTAAGCGCTTGCGACCATCGCGCACGCAAAGCGGTCCATCTCGCTCCCACCTTCGGCCAGAAAGAAGCGAGAAACTTACACTCGGAATTAGGGCTCCGTTCACGATACGGGCTCAACGCCGGTCCCGACCAGCGAGCGGCTAACGAGACTTTACTGCATATGTAGCTCCTTGTGTACGAGATACGGTAAAGGGCCCAATTGCTGTCACCTTAAGCTATTTTACTTAAACGTTGATTTATTCGTTATTTTAACGAATAACTCATAACGGGGAACTACAGTAAAGTCTCGTTAGCCGCTCGCTGGTCGGGACCGCCGTTGAGCCCGTATTGTGAACGGAGCCCTAATTCCGAGTGTGAGTTTCTCGCTTCTTTCTGGTCGAAGGTGGGAGCGACATGGACCGCTTTGCGTGCGCGATGGTCGCAAGCGCTTACGGCGAGCATCGCGCACGTCAGTTGCGCACGCAAAGAACGGAGTGTCAGACGTCTGAAAGACGGAGCGAGACAAGATATCAACGCGTCGTCTGTCTCGTACTGTTCTCGCTCCCCTTCAGTGCCTTCGCTCAGTCTCGTTTCATCTCGCTCTCGCCTTCGCCTGACAAGACTGAGACAGAAGTGGTGGGGATAGCGAAAAGCCCATATCGTGTACACCAAACCGAGCCCGTAACGAGACTTAACTGTATACAGTGTCGAGATAATTCGTCTGTATCAACCTGCCTCTGTATCAACAGGCCCCGGTCTCCCGTATCCTTACTCCAGTATCTAATGTAGCCAGTGCTGCTTCTATCGCTTGTATCTAGCATTTGTATCCTCAGTACCTGCAATATAGTATTCCCTCTAGTATCCTAACCAATATCTCTAAAAGCCTACTACATATCACCACTAGTATTGCTAATGTTCCGTAACAAGTGTTCGTATAGATCTACTACCCCAAGACCCATCCAGTATTTAATCCCCAACTGTATTATCCACAGTTCTCCGCAAATTGGAAAGGCGCATTCCACAGCGCCCTCGGAGAGTTCAATATAAGTATAAAACCTTCCCAGGCACCACAGGCATCGCAACAATCCTTTTCCCATTGCAATAACAAACTTGCCCAAATCGCGTCAGTATGCAATTTCAATCTCGTGAAAGCCGGCCGCACGCGACGCTCGGGCACTGTCCAAACAACAGTGGGTGGAGGTAATCCCGCAGTGGCGCTTCGGAAAAGCGGTAAACTGCAAACTGTACGGTACCGCAGCATTGAATTACGTTCACCGGCCCGCCCGATAAATATTCCCATTAATTTACTGTTACAAACCCGCTTCAAAGCGACCGTTTCCGCTGTCCGAGCCGCACTCAATCATTACAGCCGCGCGCGTTGCCCGCGCAACGAGACTGTTGCACCTGCGGCGCCGCTCTAATTGCAGGAAATCTTTCGCGCATGATACATCTGCGCGACACGGCTGACGCAACAGCGCGAATTACCATTTTTCGCGGAATCCCGATTACGTGCGAGAAATTCCGTCGCTGAACGGATCATGGAGATCCAAACCACGCTTCGACTTTTACAACGTCCCATTCCCGACTGATAATCCTATGTGTATCGCGTCACGAAAGAAAGATAGGAAGAGTAGTAGCCTTAAGCCGCGTCCCCATAGGATCGGTATTTGCCGATCGGCAAATCGATCAGCAAGCGATCGGCTTTTGACACTATGCGGCCTAAGTCGACAGACACGTCTAGACTTGTTTGGCACTTGGCCGATTGGCAAATGCCGACGCAGTGGGGACACGGCTGAAGGCGGCAAGGTAAGGCACTCACCACGAGGAGTTCGCGGGGCAGGTCGCCGCCGTTGTTGATGCCGCGGTTCATGGAAATGAACTGCTCGACGCTTGGCTTGTCCTTGACGCTCGGGTTGTGCAGGGACGTGTTGAGCATGATGATGGCGAAGCTCAGGACGTAACAGGTGTCCGTATTGGTGAATATATTGGGGTTGAGCTGGCAGTACCTCTGCGCGAAGCACTCCATCATCCTGTCGATCTTCTGGGCCTCGCCGGGCAGCCTGAAGGACCAGAGGAACTGCCTCAGCGCCTGCACCAGTATCAGGTCCGTGAAGTCGTGTAGCTCGACGAACGCGCGCAACACCCTCTCGTTGAAGTCGTGCCGCTCCCCCAGGTAGTCCCCGATCGCCGTCTTGTTCAGGCCCTCGCCCTTGTAGAGGAACTGGGCGACGTCCTCCGGGGTCGGGGCCAGTAGGTTGTGCTCGATGAGGTACTCGATGCCCTTCTTCGGGTCCATGTTGAACTTCTTGCGGCCGATCGACGTCTGCTTCGCCTTGTTCGACGGCTTCGTCTCGTCGGCCGCGAGACCTCCGCCCTCCATCGCCTCCATCTCGGCCACCACCTCGCCCAGCTCATCTTTCAGTTGCTGCAAAAGAAGGGTAGGTGTCAGAGAGTCGCGCGACAATGGCTTCTCCTCGCTTCTACGACGCTAGGCCAGGCTCGTGTAATCCTGGGGGGACGGGAGCTATGAGCTTCAGGGATCGTGCAAGGAAGACCGGGGCAGGGAAGGTTCATCGAAGGTTCTGGGGGCGGGGTCAAGGCTTTATCGAGTTCCTTAGCTTTTGGGGGGTTTTAAGGGGTTACAGGTGGATGGAAGGGAAGTGGGGAGGGTGCAAAGGGAGGTGGGGGGTTGAAGGTTAACTTTTAGAGGGCCGGGGGTTATTATAGTGGCCAAAGGTAGACAACTATTTAATGCGAATATATATGTAGGTGTATTTTATGTACAGGGTGTATAAAAAGTGATGGACACCACTTTCCGCAAAATTGTTTATAACATTGAAAATTAATGTTGAAGTTTTTTCTTTGCGAGAAGAAAAAGAGTTTAAAAGAAACCGTGTGCCGCAAATGCACCATTTCGCCGCAAAAATTGTTACTTGTGCACCCCTAAAGTACTGCTGAGTCCACTAGTAGGATAGACGTCCCTATTACTGTCACTTTATTTATTTTGCTCAATAAAAATGAAACGTATAAAGAATAGTGTACCACAATAATATTATTATTAAATTGGGACTGTCCTTATTATTATTAATATTATTGTTGTACACTATTCTTTATTCGTTACGTTTTTATGAAGCAAAATAAATAAAGTGGCAATAATAGGGACACTGACAGTAATAGGGACATTTACCCTAGATCCATAACGAAACGTCACACGCGTTCCCCATTCTACCTTTAATGGGGAACACCACTGCGAAAGTTAAAAAAATTTGTATTCTTTTTTTTCACTTTCTTAATGTTTAAGTCGTCAAAAATACTCTCTGAAAATTTCAAGTCGATATTAGAAGAATTTACGAAGATAGAATGCATTTTTTGAAACGCATCACGCTTACAAACGCATTACAAGTCAAACTTTAAACATGATTTTCTCGAAACGACATTTTTCTAACTGATCGAATCCATAACTCTGTCAATTTTTATCCGATCGACCTAAAATTTTGACAGGATCTTCAAACGAGATTATCTTCAGTTGTATGTACCGATTTTTTGATCGAAAACATTTTTTTAAATACTCTCGAAAAAACTATCCATTTTTTGCGGATTTCCGAAACTTTTTCTTCTAAAGCGCAACATTTTTACAAAAATAACATTTTTAAAAAATCGGTATGTACAACGGAAACTACATTCATATAGATTATATTAAAACAAAAAATTTGATTTTGATTTGTGAGGGGTCTAGAAGATTAACTGTATATGAAAATCTATGCACGTTTTTCTATTCATTTTTATTTTATAGTCTCTTAAGACATCGTACTAAAGATAGGTAATAACAATTTTATATGAAAACTGTAGGCTATTCCTAAAAAAAAATATTAAAAATGGGCTCATTTTTCCAACCGTCACAGCGGTATTCCCCCTTAACTCAAGCCACTTTCGTTACTTATCTTCTCATATTTCGTCAACTCATTTGTGTCGATGCTCGAAACATGATCAGCAGGGCTCAACCGAGCACACTATAGCTTCGCAGAAAATGGCAAAAGTGCATTTGGTAGTCGTGCCCTCGAGGGTATTTGCTTTAGACACCGCTGGAATGTGCCCCAAATACATCGCCGTACCTTCCCCACCCACTATAAGTATATTGTCCAGGGTACCAATCGCTCGGAGCTCGAGATTGCAGATACGTGGGCTCAGCAGTCTGGGTAACTCGATTGTTTCAAGGGGGCTATCGGGAAACGAAGGTTCCGAGTTGGAATATCGATCCAGCGAACCTCGTAAGAGCGAAAGCTATGAGGAAGTTAATAATAACCTGTTGGCTGGCTTATTTTTGCGAGCGACTTTGGGTGTTTAAAAATGATTAAAGGGGAATTAGCTCCTTCTATTCACGGCAGCTGCTAAATGTATTTACTTCCTTTGCGGGCCAGTATAATTATTAAATTTTCACGAGGTAAATCGGCCTAACAAACGTAAAAGCAGCTCCTAAATGGCGGGGCAAACAGACTTACCCGATTCTCGTGATAAATACGCGGGACCATATTTAGTATTCACTCGTGGTTGCCTTTATTTACCGAGACTCTTGAATTTCGACTGTCGTTAATTTAGTGGAGAGGATTCAGTAACAGCTTACTCAAACGTTCAATTTACTCTAGCATTGGTGGTGTGATGAAGTCAGAGTTGGATATTACCCGAATAAATTTATAAAAATAAAATTTATATAATATAATAATTTATAATAATTATAAATATAATAATTATTTATATAATATAATAATTTATAATAATTATAAATATAATAATAATTTATAAATTTTTAAAATAAAATTTATTCGAATAAACAATTATTTATTATTCTCGAATAACTACATTTTATCTAAAATTTTTATTCGAATAATGCCCAACCCTGAATAAGTTGCTTCCAGTAATATTCGAATGAGAAATCCCTCGTTGTAAATCAAACACAAGCTCGCAGGATTAGAGGCTCCTCCCAAATCGAAGAATTATTCCTTTTCATACTTCCCCTCAATCTCGCGTCCGCCCACTACCTCCATTTTTCTTCACCCCCCTCCCTTCCTGTTATAAAAATCTCCACCCCTGACCCTATATTTAAAGGAAGTCCTTCACCCCAGGCGCTCTCATCTTCCCGATCTAGATAAGGGAAGAACCTTTCGGGGGTGAATGCCGAGAGGGAAGCATTTCTAGTGCGACACGAGTGCCCCTCCCACGTAGCGCTCATCGAACACTTAATTGGTTCAAGGTGCACTAATCACATTAATAAAGGCCTTGTTAAATTCTCCTTCCTTTTCGCGTGCATTTGCAGATTTGGAAAACACGTGGGGGTGGTACACTTGTAACAATTATTTTCAGTGAATGCTACTTCGCGTTCAACTGATTTTTAAAATTGATAGGTTTGGAGATAGAGCACAAATCAATTTTAAGGCACCCTCTGTAGTTCAACGTTAAGGGTACATTCTCATGTAATCTCTCACACATTTAGGATTTTTTTTTTGGAAAAAAAAACTAACACATAGGGTACAAAGTCTTTTCAGTATAAATTTATACATGTTTGAAGATAACAATTTTTGTATTGTTTCTTTCTCTATAGCTATAACAAGCTATAACTCTGACGGTGATAAAAAGACGGTACATAAAAACAAAATAATTAATTGGCGGATTTCACAAATTCATTCGGCATTCTTTTCGTAAATGATCTCGCTATCGTATCACCGATTTGCATAAGATGTGGTCCTCTCAATTTGATTTTATTCAGTATTTTTTAATAAAAAATTATCAGTTTCGGGGCACCGGAGTTTGAATTATTTTTTCGTAACGACTCATAATGCGATAACCATACTTATATATTTTAAGAAATTAAGATTTTTCATTTCACATGAGCCTATCTTGAACTATCCTTTAGACCGTGTTTTTATCACCGTCAGAGCTATAGCTATTTATTCAAGATTACATCGGAGAAGAAAGTAAAAAAATATATAAATGAATACAAAAACCATCTCACCCTATGTGTTAGTGTTTTAAAAAATAATCCTAAAATTTTGAAGGCATTACACGAGAATGTACACTTACGGGATAACACTAATGTTCTTAGCAGAGAATGATTTAACCCTTACAATTTTGTTTAAAAAAATTGACGTCAATTGTTTTCAGGTCATATAAATCCCTTGAGAAAATACATGCATAGTTTTGGAAGCACAGAAAAAAAACATACATAAAAATAAATTAAACAAATCTTATCCCAATAAGATTTTATATGAAAAAGTTATATAAACTTAAATATTCCTCTTTCAGAATTCGAGTTAACAAACACAGAAAAAGAATCTCAAAATCCCAGCCAATCGGATGCCGCAGAGTTGCTTCTGTGGGCGGAGCGTTGCCCCACTCCATCTCCCATAACGGTGGGCGTAGAGGGGGCAAGGCCACGCAGCGAATACTCCCACTAGCACCGTAGCATAATATGTAATAGTGGCCCGCGTTAAAAGGCAAACTGCAGTTCGAAGAAGCAACTCTGACCGCTCGAATTAGCTCAAACTTTAACAATCTTTCACGAGATAACGGTTCATTTCCCTTCACGAGTAAACGCTTAATTTCCCGCTTCTCCAACAGAATAAATGCAAATACAAAAACCTTCGCCTTCACGATCAAGATTATAATTTTGCAGGTTTCCCGAACCGATCAACCTCGAAGTGTACACATTCATCTCCAAAAGCAGACATTCCCCTTTTCGGACTTCCTGCAACGCGATCGGTTCGCAGTTTCCTTGAACGCGGAATTTCCGGTTGTATGCGCGGGGCGTGCCGCGGATTCCTCTGTCCTTTTTCGATATTCCTTTCGCTGTACAACGAAGCGGCCTAGGCAGCAACGGGATTCCGTCGCAATTATCGAAAGTCATCGATCGACCGATTCGGGGTGCGCTCGTTACGGGGAAAGCCCGTGGAGGAGTTGGCGGAAACGCTTGCTGAGTTGGGAATGGAAAAACCGTTCGATTATCGACCCGCGACTGGTCCCCATTTAATCGAGTATCGGGCCAGTAAGCGCGGTAACGTGCAAAAGCCGCGAGATGTTTGCGCTCGATTTAATACGGCCAGTCAAGTACAGAGGCTCAATAATTCCGTGCGCCCGTTGAGGGAGATTATTATCGACGAGATTGCTGCTCGTGTAATGGCATTCCGCGAGTGGATTCTTTTTAAGGAATAATTGAATTTTGATTGGCTCTCGGCGCGGAATATGGGGAGCCTGTTCTTCGTACACTTATTCGGTTTAATTAGCTGGAATTTGTGATAATTATAGGGGTTGGCTGGTTAATGGGGGGTGATTGAAGGGCTGAGGTGTTAATAGGGACGGTGAAGTTTAGCAAAGGTATAGAAACTGTGCTGCTTGGTTCCACTAGGGATGAGTAGTAGGGTAATGGGAAGGTGGGTAGAGTTGGGAGGGTTTAGATCTGCTAGCAATATTTTCCTGTGTAGCTGTGGCACTGAGATGTCTAGAAATGACGATGGACATATCAATTCTTGAGTCATATATACATATCTCAGATATTCCACATTTTTCGATATTTAATAAATTATGTTTTTCATGAATCCTACATATCACTTGTCACAAACTATCCATGCACTTCACACTCTATTTTCGCACTATTCTTACTGCACTCGCACGCCACGCCCATATTAGTTCACGCCACGCCCACATTAATTCACGCCACGCCCGTATTAATTCACGCCACGCCCATATTAATTCACGCCACGCCCATATTAATTCACGCCACGCCCATATTAATTCACGCCACGCCCATATTAATACATGCCACGCCCATATTAATTCACGCCCCGCCCATATTAATTCACGCCACGCCCACAGTAGAACCAAGCCACGCCCACTAGATTGCTACACCACTCCCACCCTAGTTCCACGGCACGCCCACATCACCTCTACACTATTTTGACCAATTTCACACAATACACATCAGTCCACTCTTCTCACACCCTTGTTCTCTTCCCTTTTAACTCTTAGCTCCCCCAACTGTTCAAAAACATAGCACACCACCATCAGAGATCGAAAATGAAACGCTGAACACATCCTCTTAATGGAGAACCGCATTGAGGGTTGTCGGATAGAATCCTCGACGAAATTTGTCGATCGAACCGGCTCTCCTCATTCGCGGCATTCGACCAGCAGGGATTGAGAACCAGTCGAACCGCATTTAAGCAGACTCCGATCGAGCCACGAGCGTGCGTCAAATAGAAAGTGAAAAGCGATCCTTTGGAAACAAAAGCGATACTGAGGCATTCCAGCATTCCGATCCTCCTTTAACCAACGATTCCTCATTTCCACGGTAGCGGAAAATTGAAGTGCCGAACGCAGAGGCAAGCAACGACCACTCCTAAAGCCAGGAACAGGTGCCTCTGCTTTCAGCAATCAATTTCCCTTTTCTAAGGTCAACGGGGAGGGGGGACAGGTTGGAACGAGAAATACTGGAATAATTTTTCCCTTCTACCCGACAACTTTCCACGGCGTGTACGACGCCCTGTGCTCCACGCAGCACATTGTCTCACGGTTACGTTTCGACCCGGAACACGCCACCTACGACCTTAATCCGGGATCAGACGTTTCCGGAAAAACGTTCTTAATTGCGACGCGAGGCCGAGGAAACTTCGAGTGCGCTTCGGCATAGTTGTTAACGAGTGTGTCGCGGTGAAATCGTGCGAACTTTGCTCCCGTTCCGGCGCGCTCGAGCGCATCGCTTTTCTGTATCTGCCTTTATAAATAAGGGAAATATCGGGGGCACGCGTAACATATTTCTGCTGCATCATTTGTATCCATGGCAGCATGTGCTTAGCATTCTTCGCGCATCGTGCGGATCTTCTAGAACGCGGAACGCGAACAGGTGATTTGTTGTGGTATCTTTAATTAGTTTGGTCGCGATATTTAATATGGACCTTATGTAATTTTATTTCTCAGAGTAATTTTGTTTGAAGATTTTAGTTGTTAAAGACAAGTAACTTTATTTCTGTTGGGTATATTTTACTTCCTGCTATTTTTACAATGTTTTTTAATGGATTATGTAATTAATATTATTTTAAATTTTCTGTGTTTTTTGTTTTTTAAGTCTAAAATGGAACTATGGCTTGGTAGTTTTAATAATTGCATAATGTAAGAGCTGTTCTATGGGTTGGTAATTTTTTGCAATGGGTTTAAATAATTTTTTATTAGTATCAGTTCTAAGCTTTGCTGAGTCTCATGTAGAATAGTTGAATTGAATGAGCTATTGAGATTCTCCTAAGATTAATATTTAGCAATAATAAGGTCCTTCCATGGGGATAGCAATCACCTGAGAAATAAATTCGTTGTGCACTATTAAACAGCTGAGAATCAAATACTAATTAATTCTAAATCGTCCTACAAGTCTCCTATTGCTGAATACAATCTATAACACATTAAACTATTGTACTTTGCTTCTGCGTTTCACAACAGAGATCACAGATTGCTTATCCCCGAGATCCCCGTTGCTTATCTCTTAAGCACAGCAGGAGGGCGGGGCAAAGAGGCGGGAGATAAAGCAGTGGGCGTGGCTAAGCGCTGTGGTGGGGATGCCCACTTGGCTGGCCATCTGTCAATACTTTCCGCTCTGAGTATAATTCCAGCAGATTAATTTCAATGATAAATGAAGCGTGTTGATCCAGTTTTAACCACCCTAATGTACTTGTACTCGAATGAATATATATCATTTTTGTAGTTAGAGTGTTCTCAGTGTTTTACATTGCAACTCTTTCAATATTTGGTTCAACTATGTATGGATGTCCCTTTCGAAAGCTAAATCCATCCTGAAAATGACTTTCATAGGGGAGAAGTGGTATGAAAGAGACACGTGTCGAAAGGGACATTGCCATTGTCTCAAAGACAAAGGATCTGCCCACGCCGAAAGTGTCTTGTTTTGTTTTGTCACTTTTTAAAAAGCGAAAAATAAGACAGACAAATGTGGTGTGGTACGCTGTTATAGTCAGAGATAACTGACCTTTCTAATCTTACCAATTAGAAGTAGAATGGAACTTTAGTTCTTTCTTTTCTTTGCTATCTTGATTTAAACAAAAATGGCCCTTTCATCCCACCCTTCCTCTATATTCTATCACGCCTCGTACGAAACGAGAGGTATCTTTTGTTAGACACAGAGCTCCAAAGATTCACAACATCGAAGGGTTCTTTAAAATTTGAAGTTTGAAATTCCAAAACTCCAAAACGGCTCTTTCGCGGTTTCAATTTTTCCGTTTCGTTTCGGGTTCCACTCCGCTCGAACAATGCTCTCATCCGTGATTCACCGAAAACGAGCTCTCCCCCCCAGCTTTTTCCTCGATTCGCCAGAGTCGAAAGAACCTCGAAACTTTCTGAAAACCGCGACTCGGCCGCTCGAAAAAAAAAGCGGTGGAACGGAACCGCGAAAGGAAAAAAGTTGCAGTTTGCGCAGGGGCCGGGCTAAAAATTCTGGTTAATTACCGACGAAAGGATATCCGCCCTAATTAATGTCCGACAAGCATTTCTTCTTGTGTCCACCAACGAGAAACGAATCTTCCAAGTGTTCGTGCATTTTACTAAAAAATACTCCTCCTTTATAACACTCGCATAATTATTAATATTAGCCTTTTAGCTGCAAGGTGCTTCAAATAAAAATTTACCACTTTATTCTTGTTTATAATTTCGTGGTGATTGTTGGGGTAAGAATAATAAAAGGAAAGAAATGTGAAAAATATTTGATATTCAGCACAATATGAGTACAGTTTCTAGTACTAATTGCAATATTTATTGCACCACTTGTAAAGAAAAATAAGGTAACAGAAAAATGCAAAGAAAATTGAGGAATTGAATAAAGATGGTGGGGTAGACTAAAATTCAGCGAAAATAGATTTCGATGCTACTTACTTGATATCCTTTTAATAATCCTGAAATACTTATGCATGTACTTCACAAATGACTACTTTTAATAATTAATAATAAATAAAATATTAATAAATTACCATTAATAATAAATAAGTTCGTAATAAATTACCTCCAATAACAAATAAATTTTTAATAAACCACCTTGAGTTTTGCGGCTAAAGGTAATATTAATAAAAATACCACCGACAGTCGAAGTGATTGTTTTCACACTCAATTTGCGCAACGACGTTTTCCGCAGCGACCACTTTCGATTTGAAATCGCGAGGTCTTCCCCGCGAATGACAGAGTTTTTGCAATACTTTCATTTATTGCAGCTAATTAGAGGGAAGTAGCGGTGTGTGAAGTCTGGCGAGTGCAACTGCACATTTGTATAAAATACTGTATACCAACAGCAAAATTGCGTAAAACTGGGTAGCAACTTCTCGCGTCACTCGCCAATCAAAATGTTGCCCTATCGCGATACAATTATACGGAGGGAAAGTAGCCAGTTTCTCGTTCATTAAAATAAAATTTCACGAAATGGTAGGGAGTTGCCACGCGACTCGCTCAGGTATCTATTTATCGAATTCGTGTAACATAATTAATTACAGAAAGTAGATGTTAAATTACACTTTTGCTTTCTTTACAAACACTTTCACTGTTACATCTACTTTACATGATTATTCAACAAATTCAATTTGCACAGCAAAGTTGATAAAAAATTTTTTTTATTGAAAACAAATTTATTGAACCTATTTATTGAATAGTTATTGGACAATATTATTGAATTTATTTCGTGGTCATACGGGGTATATCGCCAAGGTATGTCTTTGCCAATATTTCTGTAAATGTTCAGACCTAAATAATAAAATTTTAAAATGTGAATTTTAACCAAAAACCGGTTTTATGCAGAATTATTTTTTTTTTCAAATACAAATTTCAACATATTAAAATTTGCATTTCTAGAAAAACTCTAGCAGAGAATTGTGAATGTACAATTCTCACTCAAAAGTGAAAAGATTACAAAATAAGAAAATGGTAAAAATGGTAAAAAATGACTCTGGGGTGCATGAACTCCATGTAACCAATTTTCGATTATAAGAAGCAACGATTATAACAAGTTAATATTAAATAAATTCTATTTCAAAATTTTACTCCAAAAATTTCTCATGTTTCAGGGTTGCGGATACTGCAATCGTGTCGAGCTTGTATTTTAAGTGTTTATCATTCGGCTTCAAGTGAAACACGACAAACGAGTTAACGAGGGACCGTGGGGGAGACAGGGCGCTATCTCCTCGAAATAATAGAAACGAAGGGGAAAAGAAGAGCTGATCGGGGCTCCCTAAATATTCCACTTCCTTTAGGGCCGTGCTCGTCCCAAAACTGTTGATACCGTGTTTATCGCTGTCCTCCGTTAAGGAAGTACGGTTTATTTTTAACCGGATACATTCACGACGCGTTCCAGTCGTCGACGTCCGTTTGGGTCGTGGAACACTTGTCGATGGTAAGGAACGCGACATGGGGCCCCAGGGCTGCTTCGAAGGCTCGTCACGATCGAAATTGGGGAATGTGGGAGAAGTATTGTGCCTTGCAGAGATATGATGATTACCTTGCAACCCATTCGAGTGTGAAAGGACACTCCTGAAGGCAAAGAACACCGAATGTGTTCGTCGTTAACTATAAAGATGCAAATTATTGGGTCACATTCCTTTTTTTGTAAAACCCTGGGCCGTATGAGGGGACCACCCGAGGTTTTGGGTCCCGATTTTTATGAAACTTCGAGGAAAGATGGAGAATTTAAAAATATTTAATCCCTGTTTAGCTGTAAGTGCATTTGGACACCTAATAATTTACGAAATATTTAAGAATAAATATTGCGTTTGCCCGTTGGCGTTAAGTATATGAAAAAATTAAGGGTGTAACAAGAATAGTGTAAAAAGTATTGTGTAATCGTCTTCTTAGTATTATCTGTTTCATATTTTGAGTATTTTATAATTTTTGTTTCAATATTTCCAATAGATATTTAATATTTTTGTTTACATATCTTGAATCTTTTATATCTCTTATTTCAATATGTTGAATATTTTATACTTTTTGTTTCAGATTTCGAGAATTTTATAATTCTTGTTTCAATATTTTGAATATTTAATATTTTTGTTTCAATATTTTAAATATTTATATTTTTTATTTCAATATTTTGAATATTTTATGGTTTTTGTTTCAATATTTTATATTTTGTGCTTCAATATTTGTAATATTTTGTAGTTTTTGTTTCAATATTTGGAGTATTTTACATTATTTGTTTCAGATTTGGAACATTTTATCATTTTTGTTTCAATATTTTGAATATTAAATATCTTTTATTTCAATAATTTGAATATCTTATAACATTTATTTCAATATTTCGAATATTTTATCATTTTTGTTTCAATATTTGTCAATATTATATATTTTTGCTTGAACATATTGAATATTTTATATTTTTTGTTTCAATATTTCGAATATTTTATATTTCTTGTTTCAACATATTACATCTCTGTTCCGCAGTTCATTCCAATTTAGGTTTATATTAAGTACCCAATCCCCGCTGTAGATCACCGTAAAGACCCGTGCCTCCAATCAAAATCGTGGGACAATCGGAAAAAAGAATAAAGAGTCGAAGGAAGGCTCCGTTTGAAAGGAACGAGAGCACCGTTCCCCGTTCCATACAGTGGACCCTGTTCCTCTGTGTCTCGCTGCTGATTGAACCTGCAGTCGGTGGCAAAACGGCCTGGGAGTTCATCGAAGGCTCTCCGCGGCGATGACACCGTGGAAACAGGGGAAAAATCGATGCCAGCGTGCAAACGGCGCGCCCATTTGCGCGATACCCAGGCGATTTTCGTGGTCGCGGCGGAAAATGACGCGAACACGCGACTGTGAAATATTTATCGACGCGGGAACGTGTTTCCTGGAAGGGAAAACGTTGGGGCAGGGGGCATTTCTCTTTGAATTAAAACCTTAGGCCGGGTACAGGCGGCTGCAATCCAACATGCAAACTACTAGCCAAGCCTCGCACTTGAATAAAACAAACTTCCTCCACTCTAGCACTGTTGCTATATAATTATATGAATACTAATTGGTGCATGCAGCAAGGGACTAGCGAGGGAAAATATCGAAGTGACGATATCCAATTTGGATGCAACTTGGTAGAAACTAGTTTTGTGTATTTTATAACAAAGAATGCAGCTGTGTATACAGGTTCCACAAAAATCCCTTTTTTAAAATTATTATTTAAAAAAAAACATTTTTTGGGGAATCTGTGTGCACAGCTGCATTCCTCATTAGAAAATACACAATCTTGCAATTTACACCGTTCTCCTAGCTCTAGTAGTTTCCAAGATATCCGACCAAACATGTTTCCCACCCCCAACTTTGAGGGTCATTCACCCCTTTAAAAGAAATATCATCCGATAAAAAAAATTCGCGTCAAATATTTCTGTAAGAACTACTTTCTCCCAAAGCCACGTCAAAATTCCTTTGAAAGTGAGTAACAGGCTCGGTCCAATATACAGGTGTGCCCAAGGATGGTGGCCCGTGTAGGCGGAGTCAAGAAGAGAGTGGGGGTAAGAAGTGACTTCGTGGGAGATCCTCGACTGACAGTACTATTGAAACTGAATGAGTTACTCGGGATACTAAGCTAACACCATTTACAATAATTATACAGTCTCCTTCAAAAAAGGGGGCCCACGCAGTCAGTAGCCACCAAAAAATGCCACAAGGAAGAATAAAAAATGCACGTGACGGCGAATAATTCTCAAGAGATTCGATATGCAATTTGTAGCTTCAGCGTCGAGTACCAGAAGCATGTAGACGCCAGTCCAGTTCGACCAATCCGGAGCCGGGGAATATTCCTCGAGCATGAAAGGATAACGAGCGCAAAGGTGAACGACAAGGGCGGTTGTGTACGCGATACACCCTTATCGAGAGAAGGGGGAGTCGCAGACGTTGTCCTGGGCTACCAGCGGGCGTATTAAGCGCGTTTTACGCCGCTCCATTTGTTATTCAGGTTCCCCCGATCGGCGGTCGGTCGTCAGCGAGGAAAAAGGAATTCCTCCTTTCCTTTTATTTCCGCCCCGACGGAGCCGGCGACTAAAAATACTGAAAATTATCCGACCGCCTATAGAAAGCCGCAGAAGCATCCAGCTGTGCTTGCACATCCGCGAGGACTTCAATGTAACGAATTATTAATGGGGGAGATGGAGAGGGCAATGGACCGAGAGCTCGCGAATCCTCGGTATTTTGGTCTTGGCTGGTGCGTGATAATAAGTTTCTCTGTTTAAAGGAGAGGCTGTGTTTACGAAACGGGGACTGTTTAAATTTACCTCGGGGGCTCGTATCAGCCACCCCTTCAATGTTTACCGGTAGAAAAGGAAGCACGGCCACCCTCGCTTCGTGTTTGGCTTCGACTTACACCCTGGCAGGGGTTAACGAGGGTGCACACGTATATACGTTTTGTAATCGTTACTCTTATCTTATAAGCAGCAACGCACACATCTTGGGTCTGCGAGGGAGGGTTTCAAGGTGGGGGGAAAGGGACTATGGCGAGATAGATTCTTGATCGTTAGTCAGTGCTGGTAAACCGTGGACTAGAGGTGTAAAAATATTCATGACAGTTTTGTCAGTAACTGTGCATGATCAATTTTGAGAGAGTTAAGGAAGTTCCTGAATAATCTACTAGATTATAGAATTCTTTCAAATTTCGAAGAAAATTAGTTTGGAATACAAGAAATCCTTCTACGAAGTTTAAAATCGATTTACCGCATAGTTGTCGAGAAATTGTTAATTAAAGTTGATGCATTTTAACACAGTGGCATATGGCGAAATCAAACAAAGAGGGTTATAGGGTAAAGGACCCAATTACTGGCAGTCAACCCAATTACTGTCACCTGAAGCTATTTTACTTAAAATAACGAATAAATAAACGTTTAAGTAAAATAGCTTAAGGTGACAGTAATTGGGTTGGCTGCCAGTAATTGGGTCCTTTACCCTAGTTTCAGTTTTTCTTCTGAAACAGGAAAACCATATTTAAGAAATGTACCAAAATTGGCACAAAAGTACATCGAAATGTCAGGAAATGAATTTATTAATTTCTGCTAAACTGACCACATAGTTTTTTCGTAAATGCCCATAAAAAATAGGTTTACGCGCAAATTTTTAAGAAACTACGTAGATCAGTGAACGTGGCAACGTCGCACAATCGATATGTTTAGACATTTAAATAGCGAACGAAGATTCAGATTCATATGAACATTTTTTCTGACATTTTGTTATAAAAGACGCTTCGAATGAATGCGACGTTGTCAGATCTGCTGCTCCAATTCACTACGGTAACCAATTTAATATTCCATTTTCGTATTACAATTTATATTAACAATGCACTTTTTAAAATATAGGGTAAAGGACCCAATTACTGGCAGCCAACCCAATTACTGTCACCTTAAGCTATTTTACTTAAAATAACGAATAAATAAACGTTTAAGTAAAATAGCTGAAAGTGACAGTAATTGGGTCCTATATATACATGATGTTAAAAATTATTATTATTATTTCCATACTATCATACTGCTTTATATTTATCGTTTATTATCCAACTCTGATTTGATTAGCATAGTTGGTTAGGAACTACCTTAAATGTTTTTGTTTTTAATTTTTTCATACAATTAGTTGTCGTCATGAAGGCTCAATTTCTGATCAGTGGCCCTCCTGAAGACCCAATTTCTTTTTAGTAACCTTCAAGAAGGCTCAAATTCTTTTTAGTGGTCTTCAAGAAAGCCCAATTTCTGTTTAGTGGTCCTCACGATGGGTTAAACTATATTTTTCCATGACCGTTAACAAAGCTCAAGCTCTCAATGCTCAAAGTATTCAATTAGCCGTCTAACCGAGTTCTATCTCCACAAAATAACCTGAGCAAGAACAAAGCCACACAATTCTCTCCCCACGACACATCCTCGCAATGTTACTAATACAGATACTCCCATGGGAACGACAACGAGGGATTTTTAACCACCTGCGCTAAAAATGAACGGAGCTCTAAAAAAGACGATTCAATCTACTAAGACCGCCTAAGGATTACGAGGACAAAAGAGCGCCGAGTATCGACGCGTGTGCTCAGGGGGTGAAATGCGAAAACTTCCAGCGGTGCAAAAGAGACGGAGTCCCTGGTCGTTAAGCCGCAACGCATTCGCGTCTGCGGAAGGTGTGGCTCTACCCTCTGATAGGGTGATCCGAGTAGCGATAACGTAACAGAGGGAAAGTGTGGAACCTCCACCCTCACCAACCAAATCCTGTTTACTAAAAATATAAGAATAATCCTTCAAAATTACAAAAACAAAAAATGGAAATTCTTCCTGTCCTCAAAACCTTCTTATTTTGGTAAAATTGCAACTAGCGCAATATCGCTGTTTGAATAATAATTGTGTATATTGCTCGAGTGTTGCTGAGTACATATGCTTGAGTAATAATAATATATATACTTGGCGCGAGACACTGCCGTGTCTCTTGATAATTATTATTAATAAAACTTTTACTTCCTACTTGGTCTACGTCCATATATACTTGTTATTTAATTTTAAGGTCTACGCACGGATTAGTGCCGTTAGTTTCAATTGTCCCTTTGTTTCAGTACTCATCAATAATTGTCACGCACAAGTGTGAACTGCTCCATTCCAAAATAGGAAAGCACTATTTTCCACCACTCACACTTACGACACTGAAATCTCACAGAACTGATATAAGTACCGGTGATTATGAAAGTGACGTCAGTAAAAATCTAAAAATAAAAAAAATTAATTCATCACTTACTTTGTGTTACGTCGGCTTACACTACAAAATAAGTGATAAATTCAATTTTTTTTAAATTTTGATTTATACCACTTTTATAATTACAGACACATATGAGGGATTGAGAGCAAAAACGGACAAATCCGTATTGAAAAAAAATAATTTTTCCTATTTTGTATGATTAGTAGAGCCTTTTGGAATATATTATTGCTACTAACTCAATTTCGCAAAAAATGAGGGTTAGTCCATTTTTGTTCTCAACGCCTTCATATGTAAATCCGCCTTAATCCCCTAAAACCCACTTCCCTACTATTCAGTTCCTCACCACCAGCCTCAAAAACAGTGTTTCACCCTAGTTCATAAACATTTATATAGTAAACTAGAAACATAAAAAGTAATTGTAACTTTGTACCATTTTTCTCAAATTTAGAGAGTGCCATTCACAAAAGGTGAATAGAATATGGGTTTAAATATTTATATAATAAAATAGAAACCTGAAAAAAGGTTGCAATTTTATACCGTTTTTTCTAAAATTTAGCGTGTCTTTACGGGGTCAAACGGTGAACAGAATATGGGTTTAAACATTTCTATAGTAAAATATGTAGAAACATAAAAATAGGTTGTAATTTTTTACCATTTATCTAAAATTTAATGTGTCATTAAGAGGACAAAAAAGCTGAACAGAATATGGGTTTAAACATGTGTACAGTAAAATAGAAACATAAAAAGAGGTAGTAATTTTTTACCATTTATCTAAAATTTAGTGTGTCGTTAAGGGGTCAAAAGCTGAACAGAACATGAGTTCGTGTCTAACAGACCAAATTCCTTTCACCGACAGACGGGGGGCAGGGCGCGGAGGCCGGAAGTGGTCCTCTGGTTGTCTTCGATGGGCCTCGTTAACGGGCCCGCCGACCACTGTACCCAGAGGCCCAGGGGACAATAAGTCGCGTTCGTCTGCGGAGGTATTGTGTCTGTTATGCAGCCGCGTTCCTTTTGTCCGTTCCTCGGCCTGCATCCGGCCGGCGTCCCGCATTTTGTTGGCGATGCGTGAGAAAACGGCGTGACTCTCTCGCGTCTGGACGACGTTCGAGCGACTTAGCTTCGGCCCCTTGTTTCCCGGCGCGAAAACGCGAGAGTACGTCTGCGGGGGCGGGATCGATCGTCCCTCCGCGGTTCGACCTTGTGCATAGTCGACCCCCAAGGGCGAGATAACTTCCTGAATGGGGAGGGCACTGATCGGTGGTTGCGAAGTGAAATCAAGACCCTCAGCTTCACTTAACACAGTTTATTATGACAAGTAGGAATTTAAAAATAGAAGGCGCTATTCATGTCAGTCGGTTAAGAGAATACTCCAGTGCTCTGCTAGTTGGTGATTAAGTACTAACGATGGAAATAGCTGTATGGCTTTTAAGAAATGTTAGACATTTTTGAAGATTTAATATCTGATTTTTGATTTTGATTTTGGGGTGTTTAGAGTGAGTGATGTTTTGACCAGTAGTGTTTCGAATAAAATACGGAGATTCTGGCTGGAAATTAGGTGAGTGATAGCATGATGAACTATATGACAGGGATCGAAAAAGTTCTCGAACCCTCGTTTTTAAAAAATTCTGTTAGATATTATTTGTTTCGATTAAGAAAATATCTGTTCCTGTGGAATTTTTATTGAAACAAATGCTACCTTCAGGAACTTTTTTAAAAAGTGTTCTCATGGAACAGATATTTTAGAACCTATATAATAAAAGTTCCATGGAAACAAGATTCATTAGAACATTTATTAAAAAAGTTTTCAAAAGATAAGGAAAAGTACTCAACTATTAGGTACTAGTTTTATTTAACAATATACTGTCATATTATTCATGTGTTTATTTAATAAAGGGTATGAAAATCATAACATAAGTAATTAATGGTTTCATAAGAAGTATTGAACGGAAAAGAGACTTGTTAAGAATAATACATCATCGTATTTAAACTAGGGCTCTCACTATCCGGATATCCGGATAGTGAGAGCCCTAATTTAAACCATTCATTATATTATGATTTTCATACATTTTATTAAATAAACATTTCATGAACATGATATTATATTGTTAAATAAAAGTCGTACCTAATAGTTTAGTACTTTTCTTTATCTTATGAAACCTTTTTTAATAAACGTTCTAATATAACTTGTTTTCATGGAACTTTTATTATAACGATTCTAAAACATCTACGTAGGTAGGTATTACATATAAATAACACATTCAGGATATCAATTTAACTGTAAGAATGATTTAATATTCTTGTAGTACTATCCATTGAATAGTATCTAGTATTTGTTACAACGATTGAGAACTTTTTTAATATCGGTGAACAAAATATATGTTCCTGTTATAGAGAAATTTTTATTCTTATATTTTATAAATTCCATTCCAACTGGAACTTTTATTTTATCGATTCTTCTGAGAACTTATAATGTGAGAACATTTTTAAAAAAGTTCCGCGGTCATTGTTTTAAATGGGGCCTATTGGAAAGTTCCAGAACTTTTTCGATCCCTGCTATATGAATGCCGAAAATATTTAATTATTGTTCCCAACGCAATTATTGGAACCAGGACCACCGAGTACCGTATTTTTCAGTGAGAAATATGTAATCAGGTTCAGTGTAACTTGCAGTGTGAGTTCGGTGAGCTTGATTACTTGCGGTGTAAGTAATCGAATTGGAATGGGTTGAGCACACAAATTACATGCACCCCGTTTGCGTCGCTTAAAATGGCACACCACTCGCTATATTTATTCCCAGCAACGCGAGAGCGACTTTTATTTTTACACGACGACCCCAGCAGAGACTTTTATTAATCGCTCCATACGCTGACCTCTCGTCAACCAAGGAATTACTCCCTCCGAGCGAATCGGGAACGACACTTCGCCTCGTTACTTCTTCGTGCATATATTAACAGTTAATTTAATACCTTATACCTCATTTTATAATGTAAAATATAATTTCTACTTATGTTTTGAATCAAGCAGTATTTAACCATGTATATAGCTACAGGGTGTCCCAAAATTAAATGACATCCCGGAGCATGCAATATCCTGATGCAAAAAAGACATCAAAAAGATTTCGTTCTCGAGATATTAACAGTTGAATATTAGCGGTCCAAGTTCCGGGGCGTGCGGTTTAAAGCTGAGTCAGCTGAGCGCGCGGCAGCTACGTACAGTGGTGGTCAAACGAAAGTTTAAGACACGTGCGGTTAGTAAAAATAAAATATTTCCATTGGGAAGAATTAGGGTAAAGGACCCAATTACTGTCACTTTAAGCTATTTTACTAAAATGATTATTTATTCGTTATTTTAAGTAAAATACCTTAAGGTGACAGTAATTAGGTTGGCTGCCAGTAATTGTCTCCTTTACCCCATACCACAAAAATTATATTCTATTATTTTGGTGATTGGCAGGTTAAACTAATATTAAATTATTTATTTATGCTATTCTGTTTATTTAACTGGTAATAAACTCTTTGGACTACACAAAGTTATGCAGACTTATAAAAATATAAGTCTCAAACTTTCTTTTGACACCACTATCCAGTTTTTCCCTCCCAAATAACAAATACATTAAATAAATATTAGAGTAAATAGCAAAATGGGATTTAAATAAATAAGTGTATAGGAGACTTTAGACAATAAGCAGCGTTTACTTGTGCAGCGATTAGAGGGACGTGTTCCAAATCAATCGACAGGCTTGATGGATTTACTAATGTGGAGCATCTTATCAGACATTTCGATGATTGGCTCAGAGGAGCAGAAGTTTCGTTCGAATGTGGAGCGACAGATTTCTCCATCCGCCTGCACAAATATTCTTGGATGAAGCTAGTTATCGCGCAATTAGATATCGAATTCCTTGCTACTGGCTTTGTTCGCAGCCACCGTCGATTCATTTTCGACTCCCTGGCGTTCCTGTTGCGATCGATGGGGAAACACGCGGGCAATTTGCATTTCAAGTCTGCAGCAGATAGAGGAGCATCGCGGAACGATGATTCATCCGCGGCTGACAAGCTCCCATGTATGATCAGGCGTATTATCATCGCGTCGCGATAAGGACTTACGTAACATCCAAGGGAAAACACGAGGCGAACAATCTCGCTGATAAGACGGCAGAATTTAATTGGCGCTCGTGTGGCAGATATTATTCTAATGACTCTGCGTTCATCCCCCGAGATACTGAGATGTAATTAACTCTGGGTGCTATGGACTTTCTTCGGTGCGTGCGGGTAACGCCTATAGGCGTTCAGCGACTATGGTTAAGAGATGAGAGCAAAGGAGTCCCGCACGTGGCGTACGTTGAAGGTTCAAATTGTTAACAGATACTAATACTGACAGTAGGTGTACGAAATGAAGAATAAAAGTGTAGATTAATCAGAGTAACAAAAGATAATCAATAAAGTTGTAAGGTAGATAAGTAAAATAATAAGTAATATAATAATTAAAAATATCGTTAATATAATAATTAAAAATATCGTTTAATTTATTGAAGTATTTCTAGTAGATATTAAAATTTTAATTGGTTTTTGATAAATTTCTAATTTTACAGGATCACGCGTAAACATAGTTCTTGTTATTATAAATCATCATTGAAGCGATTCGCATGGACATTAACGAGATTTTATAATCTCAAAGGAAACGCGCCTTTCTTATCGCATCCTGTATGCATCACGATGCGCACCGCTCCTTGTTGCACCAGGATGTACTTCAGAACGTACGTACGCCCCGTTATTTATCTCCCTCTCCTGTCCCTTTATCGCCGGGCTCGTCCTGGCGTACCGTATCTCTCGTTTTCGCAGAAAACGAAACTCGGCCGACCCAGATCAACGGAAAATGCTCCTTGCGCTTAAATGCACCGCGCTAATTGCATTCCTCTTTGCCATCTCAGCTATAGCTCCCTATCCTCGAGAAGGAAGAAGGAAGAAGGAAGAAGGGCGAGGACGAAAATTGAGGCCGCTTTAAATTCTCTTGTCGAGATATTTCCACGATCGTGATTAGTGAGTTCGTGATTTGTCTAATTAATCTCTCGATGTCTGAGGACCAGGCTCAGTGTACCGTTCAAAGGGAGAATTAGTGCACCGTTAATTGGGGAGAATTCGTAAATTGGGAATATTAATTGTAAAATTATGTGATAGATAATAGATATTTTAAGAATTTGTTGTTTTAACTCACTAACATTTGGTTAGGTCACGAGTGTGTCATTAAGATGGCACTTATTTCTTTCGTAGTACCCACTAGAGTAGCTCCAATTAATAAAAAAAAAGTGTGAGCCAGATTGGCTAAGGGGAAAATAGGAAATAAATTTGTTTAGGCTTTATAAATGTTCGAGATGCATTTGAATCTTCGAAAGTAAAAAAAATTGTTCATTTTTTCAGGTTTATGGATTTCTTTCGAAAACCGTTTGTCGCACGAAAAAAAGTAATAGAAAATGGAAGATGCTCCTTGTCTAGAGTTACAACTTTTGTTTGGCATGTTTTTTTATCTAATCAGTAACTTAGAGGATAAATAAATAAAATCACGAATTAAATGAACCTCGGTTCAAAGTCACCCCCAGTTAAATGAACCTCGGTTCAAAGGAATTAGAAATTAAATAAACCTCGGTTCAACGACATCTTGAATTAATTGAACCTCGGTTCAAAGAAATCTGAAATTAAGTGAACCGAGGTTCAAAGAAATCTGAAATTAAGTGAACCTCGGTTCAAAGAAATCTGAAATTAAGTGAACCTCGATTCAAAGAAATCTGAAATTAAGTGAACCTCGATTCAAAGAAATCTGAAATTAAGTGAACCTCGGTTCAAAGAAATCTGAAATTAAGTGAACCTCGGTTCAAAGAAATCTGAAATTAAGTGAACCTCGGTTCAAAGAAATCTGAAATTAAGTGAACCTCGGTTCAAAGAAATCTGAAATTAAGTGAACCTCGATTCAAAGAAATCTGAAATTAAGTGAACCTCGATTCAAAGAAATCTGAAATTAAGTGAACCTCGATTCAAAGAAATCTGAAATTAAGTGAACCTCGGTTCAAAGAAATCTGAAATTAAGTGAACCTCGGTTCAAAGAAATCTGAAATTAAGTGAACCTCGATTCAAAGAAATCTGAAATTAAGTGAACCTCGGTTCAAAGAAATCTGAAATTAAGTGAACCTCGGTTCAAAGAAATCTGAAATTAAGTGAACCTCGGTTCAAAGAAATCTGAAATTAAGTGAACCTCGGTTCAAAGACATCACAAATTAAATGAACCTCGGTACAAGTTCGCCTCGACTTAAGAACCTCTATTATGATTACAAAATTGAAAAGCACATTTCTGTTCACAAGACCAATAATATGGATCCCTAAAACGAGTAGCATTAGCCTCCCTAATAAAATGACAATTCCACTTGACGAAATTCGCCAAACATTTCCCCACTGATCTTCTGCAAATTGCCTGCGGGTTTATATAATGTTCCCAAAGTGCTTTCTCAAACTTCCAACTCGGACTGCCTCTTCCCCAAAGTTATGACACTCCGCAAAGTTGCTCAGCCAACGCAAACTTTCCAGCTCTCGATCCCCTGAATTCTATGTTCTGGAAATGCTAGCGTGCTCGTACAACGTCCGGTAAGAGATTTTTTCCTTCCTTATTATTTCAACGCGAGCGAGTGACCCAGAAAGGTGAGAGTTTACATCCAGTTGCTCGAACGGACTTCTGCAGTCCAGCTCTAACTTTGCAGGGCAGTGACTTGAAATTGTACGATTCACTGGTCCGTGTTCCGGGGAAACTTTTTCAACCTCGCAGAGAGTAAAAGTAGCTCTCCTTTAATAAGGTACTTTTTAATGCAGCAGACAGTAAATAAAAAATTATCTACTAGTTTAGAAAAATCTAAAATGGCCTCTAGTAAACATCTTATGTACGCTTTTCTAATTTATTTAGTAACTTTGCGATTGCAATGTTTATCATTTTTCCAAATTTGAAAATTTTCTAGCTTAGTTTACTACAAATTTTCGTTAACAGTAGCCCCAATTTTCTTTCATTAATCATGACTAAAGTTCAAAATATGAGCAGAAAAGTGTAGATAATTTTTCTTGAAAGAACACAGTACAGTTTGCTGTAGTAGACTAAGATTAATTATTTTCCATCGACCTCACTGTATATGGAAAAAACATTTCCATGTCCACTCAGTGTAGATATATTAAATAAATATCAATAAATATCAGGCAATTTATTTCGCGAATTTCCAATCCACAAATTCGAACTTTTTATTTTTAATTTTTTCAACGTCCAACGAACTCGATACTCGATAAACGAGAAGGAGGCTTCCAATCGGGGAATCCTAGGACTTTCCAGGGACACGAATTCGATCTGTATACCCGATCACTTGACCCACATGGGGTGAGGAGGCTTTTAATCAGAAGCTCGGTTTGATCGTCCGCAAATAAAAAACCTCCCCTTCTGCCTCGCATCATTGCTCCCAGTGAATCCCTAAAACATGCATATGCAGATGTAACACGACTCGAAATATTGAAATGGAGCAAAAATAGTGCAACTCCGTTTTGCACAATTTTGAATATGGACGCGCATGTCCCGGCCACACTCGATGCTCGTGCACGATTTCTCGAGATTACTGAAAGGCTTGTTTGTGAAATTTGTAACAACAGCGAAATTTTCAGTAATATTCAAAGTTTGGGAAAGGAAAAACGGTGAAATTGTTGAATTTTTATTTCTTTGATTTTGTAACTTCAATTATTGAGGCAGGAATTTTGAATTCATTGCAGTAATTGAATTCATGATTTTTAGTAGTTTCGGAAAAGGGAAAAGGGATTTTTGTAATTTGTGAGCTTTAAAATTGGTAGTCAGTACTCCAGGGAAAAGGGAAAGGGGGAAATGAAACAGGAAACGGAGGGAAGGGGAAACAAGTAACGTCTCTGCACCTTAATTTTTGTTATTTTTCAGCGTTGCAATTGGTAGTCAGTTTTTCAGCTAACGACAGCAATGTTATACGCAGATAACATATATATGTGTAAATAGCAGTCTAGGTAACTGTAGGTATTTACGATTTTGAGTAGTTCAAAAGAGCCATAAGTTTCTCCATAAAATCGCTAAATCAACATTAGCAATTAATGGCATTGGGAAGAAAAGAAACACTACGTAAGTAAGCATAATTTATTTTCACTCATAAAGTATAGGCACTAGGGTGGAGCGAAACTATATAGACGAAAATTTAAATTTGAATTTTCAGTTGGCCTGGATGCGGGATAGTTGTCTTTTGATTGACCAAACTCAACTGTAAAAAATTTTTGGAAATATATTCATGCCTGTAGGTTCCTTTTTTTCTTAAAAATGTAAAAAATAAGATTTATAATGTCAGTTTTTACATTTTTAAGGGAAAAAGGAACCTACAGACATGAATATTTTTCCAAAATTTTTTTTTCAGCTGTGTTTGGTTAATCAAAAAACAAGTATCGCGCACCCAGGCCAACTGAAAATTCAAATTTAAATTTTCGCCTATATAGTTTCGCTCCGCCCTAATAGGCACCCTATAAATTTAACTTACACACCAAGTGTTCCCTGCAAACAAAGTAAACAAACAAATCCTTTACTTCTCAAAATCCACGCCCATCCCTGCGTCCCTAACCAATCCACTGTCTCCGATTTGCTACTACAAAATACCCTATCCCCTTCCCCATCAGTGCTGAAAGAGGAATTCTAGTATCAGTAAATAGCAGACATTTCTTTCAGTGCTTCCGCAGAGTACTGCCACGCTTCTAATCCCCCCGTTGCACGTGAAAGCGCGCCACGAAGGTCTCGAAACATCCGAGTCGTCGCGGGCACAATAAGACAAGAGAGATACCATTCGGAGATCCTCGGGGGAGGGGGGATCGTGGCTAGCCCCGCGTCGAAGTGGATTTCGCTCGCGCGGAGACGAAAAAGGAAGCGGCTTGGCTGCTCCTTTTCTGCGTTTCCCTCGATGCTCCTAGTCTATGGGGGGGGGGGGGGGGGGGGGGGGAGACACAACGGGGTTGGCTCCCTCACAATAGGCCGCAATCGCAGGAACAACCAGCTCCGGGGAATCTACATCGCGGGCGATCCCGTTCGACGTCTTTCTCCACGCTCGTGCCGCTGCCCAGTCGGACAGACACAATGCCAGTTATTTTCTGCACGGGACAGCGAGCGGGATTCGTCTTTGGCGAGCGAGCAAGATGCCGCATCGATTTTGCCCGACTCGAGGACGAATCGAAGCCGCTATGTATTGCATCGCTGAATTGCTTTACGAGAAAGTCTGATTGTATCGCAATGGAGACGATCGGGGATTGAAGCGGAAGTAAAGCGAGGCTGTTTAGTCGACCGGTGAGTGCTTTCTGGAACCAGAATACTTTGACACCGGATAAACAAGTGACGACTGTGTTTAATATAATGTGTATCGTCAGTTTGCTGCAGAAAAATATGCTTTGTGTCTGTAGTGCGTGGATCTTGAAATTAAATACACTTCAATATTTCCAAGCGGTTACTCGTTCAAGTACTAACTGCGCCTAGCGTCACTTAACTGCGCATGTGCGGTAGGAAAGAGGGGGAAGTGGGCGGAGTCAGTTAGACTCCGCCCAGAGAGGGTTATAGACTTCCCTAAGTCGTCATTCTTCGTGAGTTTCTGTCTACGATACAAATTTTTCTTGGAAGAAGGTAACCGCGTGGGAATAAACGTCACCGTTTTCAGAGACAGGGAGTCTTTTCGGCTTTGTATTTATTCTCTCTGGCTCATACAAAATGTCGAGAAAAAGAGAAGTAGGGGGGATAGCGTTCACCGTAGTTAGAGACTATACTGTATCCTTTCCACTAGAACGAGCAGGAATACAGAGTGGGGACGCTTGAATGGAGATTCAAATGGGGGAGGGGATAGTAGCCAAGTAGCGAAGGGTGGCTGGTAGCCAAAGACATTCCATGAATTCTTTCGTTTCATATCCCTATTCTTCATTTCTCTTACAAGCCTTACTACTGCTCGACATAGGTATACCTGTTTCTCTTCGACCTACGTTTTCATAGGGATAGTAATATGACGTAAATCGAGGTGGGAATTTCTAGTACCTCGTCCTGCACATAAAATATTTAGGTGTCTTTCAAAACTGCAACCTGGTTCAGAATTTTTTGCTTTAATAATCGATAGTAATACTCTAAGAGAATATTTTCGTAAAGCTTCAGAGTAAAATTCGAAATTTACTTCGGCAAGATGTAACTTTTTCTTTAAAGTTCCATGTTGTCAATTTTAAAATTTTACTCATTTTTTTTAGTTCAGGCGAAAAATAGAGGGTCCATATTCCCCAGCATTTCACAATTCCAGTGGCAAGGTGCCTCAATTTAGGCGCAGAGAATTTGAAAATTTTCAATTAAATTTTCATTTTGCATCGTATAAATGTATATTAAAATACCCCTAAATTTTTAGGAATATCGACTTTGTTTTTCTCCGGTAAAAAAGAATTCCCAAAAATCAGCAATAGTGACTTCCACAATGAGAATTAAAGAAGCCTTCCTGCGCACGGCATGCGCACTGGTGACGTCACTACTGCCCGACCCGCCCAACAACCAAAATCAACAAACACTTTAATCTTTATTTCTCCAAGTCACGCAACTACTAATTCCCAGAATTGTGGGTCAAGAATTTCTACAAAATATTTATACACATATTTTCCTTGTTCCTGTTGAGTCTGGCCCAGAATACACGTTCTGAGGCTTGAGGGAAAATTGCAGAGTTGAATTAAGCCGACGGTTATCGCTTATTTAGACCGCGTTACGTAAGGTCCGTTAAAGATACGAGCCCGACGATGACACTAAATTCACCATGAAACCGGTCCGAGACACGCGGGGCAGCCGTCGGAGAAAGTTCGATTTATTGGCGAGGGAATGCGCGATGAGAATTAGGCTCTCGCTCGCGCTAAATACGCGTCTGGTCTCCGAGCGTCGGTCGCGAACTATTTTCCTCGTCGGGGGAGCCCCTCCTTCGACCTCGTGACATTCTACTAGAATACCCGTCCAATTGGCACGACCCGTCGCGGTTATGTTGACGTTTGGCACCGTATAACTCACTCGCGCGCCGAGGTGCGCGCTTCCTGGGTACTGTTACTATGCTGCTCGTCTCGTTTATGTACTTTGTTCATTCAACACGTTCCTTTCACTCTCGGTGTAATATAAAATTTTATTTGAGGTAGGGTAAAGGACCTAATTACTGGCAGCCAACCCAATTACTGTCACCTTCAGCTATTTTACTTAAACGTTTATTTATTCGTTATTTTAAGTAAAATAGCTTAAGGTGACAGTAATTGGGTTCTTTACTCTAGCTATTTTTTGTTTCCGCGATCAAGGATCAGGGAATTGATTTAGTGTTGCTGTTAAACCTTCACTGGCGGCTGCTGGGTCAATTTCGACCCGTACTGGGGATGAGTAAAGCCGTTTGTGTTATTTATTTCTTCTTCTTCTTATTATTATAATTAATTTATTATTAGTGGTAAATCTTTAAGGGAATAGGAATTAAGATTTAGCCCATATTCAGAGTTCAGATTTCTGAAGAGAAAAATATTTCGAATATGGTCACAACAATTTTTTTCTCTTTCTTCCATGACTTCATAGCAGAGATGGGCAAATTTTTTATTTAAATAAAAATGACGTATAACGAATTAACGAATTAGTTAAAAAAAATTATTCGTCACGCGTCGGATTTTCGAACCTAGAATAACGAATAAAGTTAAACTGACTGTTATTTAAATAATATATTATTAATTAATGCCCAACTCTACTTCCTAGATATTCAAGGTGCCATTCTTATTAGTCCACCCTGTGCATTAAATTTCCCGACATAATCACCACTTTTCAAGCCCGACCGCCACTTTTAAAACACCCTATACCTTATTCGCGATACGCGAAACGGTTTCCCTTCCCCCGCGAAATTTTAAGCCAGACTCATTATGGCCCCGTAGGAAATTCGCTCCGGCTCGTCGTTCGATATCACTCGCCGAAATCAACGCCCCTAATCGCCGTTGTAATCGTATAGTCCGCCGCGCCGCGAACCGAGGGAACAGGATGCACCGCGATAATCAAAGGAATCTCATCGCGCGTGAGACCCTCCGAGGGGACGCGCTCGGAGGTAGGAGGAAGCTCTTTGAGGGCTTTCGTGGTCTTCGGTGGCAGTGTCATGGGACCAAAGCTAACGGCTCGCTTGCCGATGGAAAAGAGGGTTACCGGTCGTTAAAAAGTTCCTGGAATGCGGCGGCTCAGCATTTCTCCGCTTCCCTCGACTCCTGCTCCTACTGCGCGCGAGTATATATCCGCGAACGCGCGCGCGCAACAGGCCGTTAAGCTCGGGACACGCTATTCTGACGCGCTCACGCTGCTCGATGAATTTCTCCAATTAAATCGACGCTCGGTGCCAATATTTTTAGAATTTTTAAGAGAGTCGTTGATTATTGAAAATATTTAGGTTGGGAATAAAGTGGGGAGCTTTTAGTAGGATAGTTTTGGTGGTGGTGAATATGGGAGGAGTTTACGGTTACCAGATTCAAAAAGAAAAAAGGAGGATGTTCTTCTTTTCAAACGCTTTCAGACTAGATTGTCCTTCGTTTTGGTTTTTGAATCTGGTAAATAGTGATGGAATTTTTTCGCGTGACCCCGACGCGAGTGGATCGCTTGAGTTGTGGACAAAACAAAAAAGGGTGATATTTTTAGGTGATAGGACACTGCATTTCAGTCAAAAAAAGGAGGTCATGTCCTTTTTTTGGATAGCATATGGGGTAAAGGACCCAGTTACTGACACCTGGCCAATTACTGTCACCTTAAGCTATTTTAGTTAAAATAACGGATAAACAAACTATAGAATATAATCTATAGTATAGATTATAGGTTGAAATATATAATTCTTTTTGTGTATCATTTTACAACGTTTATTTATTCGTTATTTTAAGTAAAGTAGCTTAAGGTGACAGTAATTGATCAGGTGTCAGTAACTGGGTCTTTTACCCTAGTAACTTTAGAGAAGTTTGAATTCTTTGAATTGGCAATTGTCACGTCTCACAGTCAGCCACGCTATGGGATCGCGACTGTTAGTGCGCGCCACCGCCACCAGAGGTATAATCTTCCAAACTCTTTCTCGCAAGTGGCAGGTACCACTCTTGTTCGTATATATACAAGTTCCAAGTTTAATACCCTCTGTCTCTATGCATCTAGGACGGACTAGGTCCATTATTCTAAATATTATCCCTAACTCCCACCTACCACATAAGACAGCCCCGTTAGTCAAACAAGTAACTTAGTACAGTAAAAGTTGGATGACTGCACAGAATGATCTACAGCGTAAGTGCGCGGTAGTCATCCCCACCACCGGGGGAGGGGACTCCTCTGGCGCACCATGAAGCTGGACCGTCGCGAGCGTCGAGTAGTGTTACTTGATCCGAGCTCGAATATCCGTGAGCCAATACTAATGCAAGAAGAAAACTTTTTTATTATTGATCTTTTTGTAACGAAACTTTTACTAACGTATTTCTGAGGTTTTTCTGATTAAAATAAGACAAAACACGACATAATTTGGATAATATTTACTTCATTTCTCACCCGGCATCCAACATTATTATCACTCATTAAATATGCAAAAATGATCCGAATTATATCATTTTTGGTCTTTTTTTAAATGAGGGAACCTCACAAATACATTGGCAAAAGTTGCGTTAACCAGAAATCAAAAATAGGAAAATTTTCTTGTTGCATTAGTAAATGTGTCATCGACGCGTTTGTTTTGTTCAGCTCGAGTGTCTTCGCTCTTGCTCTTTCTCTCGCTGTCCTTCTCTACGCTCGACAAAACACGTAAACAAACTCCGAGCACGGCTCGAAATTTTGGAGGTCGAGAATATTTACCTCTGCTGGATAACTGCATGCCTCCGGTCCCGAATTTCGTGCAGTTATCCAACTTTTACTGTATAACTTAAATTTAATCCAGACTTAAATACTTAAATCTTACAGTAACAAAACATAGAGTTCAACGCAATGAGAAATTATCCTTATGCTTTACTTGTTAACACCAAACAAACCCAGAGAAGAAGTGCTCTGTTCTCCCCCTAACCTTTAAGCCTACTTAAATTAATTCCAACGTATAAATTAAACAGAAATAATAAATAACATAAGAATTTATGTAAAAATTGCAATCAAGCAAAGTAAATTGCAAAGACCACTCGATAAAGATCACCAAAAAAGAGCAGTCACGGCATTAGATTTACATAAATAATTACGAAATGTATGCTTTTCCCTGTTTTTATAACATTCTATCAATAATTGTGGCTATAATAAAAACAATTTTGGGGGAGAAAAGGCCAAGGTCCATCAGCCTTTTACTGGCTGTGACTGTCCAAAGACGAAACACACCTCTTCCTTTCCTCCTTGATACTTAAAAATACCACAATCCACACCTGCCCTCCACAGTTACACTCCATTGCGCGTGAACGACTTTTTAGAGATTAAGGTTGCGACGGGGAGAGAATCCTCGCCCCTTCTCCTTCAGGAAGGGCGGTTCCGGACGTTACATGATCAAAATTGTAAAGTAGTAGTTATACAAGTGTGTTGATGAGTCGTGTATTTCAAATAAAAAAAAGTTCTGATAGCTTGTACGGTATACAGTGGTATATTATTATTTCGAAAGATTGTGGGGGGGGGGGTATTTTTGCCTCGAACTAAGATAGGTAACGCTATATATCCCCTCCACTTCTCATCAGAGAAAGAATCCAATTCTCTTCTCAAGAGAGAGCTTATAAACGTCACTCAATTTTTCTGTCTCATTCTCCGCGATAAGGCAGTAGAAGGAAGCCGAAGAGAACTGGAACCGTCACCTTATTTCGAGACAAAGTATATGATTGCAGTTGGATTGCAGCGCAGTTGGAGCAAAATGAAAAGCAGTAGATTGCCCTCGAGTCAAATGAAATGGAAAAGTCCTCCTTTACTTCGTTCCCTAGATACTTTAAACTAGGAACTAGGTACAGACTCCGACTTCCCGCGCGCGGGCTATTCAAATACAGGGCGCCGTTCGACTCGTTAACGAACGCCCACCACCGAATTCCGCGGACCAGCGATATCCATTTCTCTTATTTTTTAATTAAATTCGAGCCTCAGAAATTCGGAAAATGCGAACCACTTGGTCAGCAGGCTAAAAATGGTACAAAGCCCCGGGGGCTGAAAAAGCGCATCCACGGAGCCGAGAGGTCGGCGATAAAACACCCAGGGGGAGAAATATTCGGGGTATGGATTCTTTCAACCGTGCGCCAAATGGAAATTTGAGAACTCGCCCTGAGTACTTTTTTCATTTACTAGTAATGAAAGTATATAGCGGTAATAATACTTCGTAGCGCTAAAAATGTACAGAAAGCGAGGTGCAGCTGAAAGCCATTACACAATTGAGGAGTTAAAATGGTAACTAATTATAATAATTAGTGTAAGTGCCAAAAGTGAAAATTTTCTTTTCAACCACTGCTTATCGTCTCAGCTCTATCACTCAGTTTTAGAAACTAAAACAAATTATTCTATCACTTACACTGTTCACTATAAAAATATTTTTTATTTTTTAGCATTTATCGCTTTTATCATAGTTTACAATTTTAATTCCACAATTTTATTAACTCAATACAGATATATAGAAAGGAAAAAGGGAAAAGGAGAGCAGTAGAGTAGAAGTATAAAATCAACAAATAAAGCAATAACACTAAATCACATAAAATAAAAAAATGAAAATTTGTGAACAGAATAGAAAAAGGAAGAAGCCAATTTGAAGGAATTATTGCGAATGTGGATTAATCGTGTGCGCGAAATTGGCTTCTTCCTTTTTCTATTCTGTTCACAAATTTTCATTTTTTTATTTTATGTGATTTAGTGTTATTGCTTTATTTGTTGATTTTATACTTGTACTCTACTGCTCTCCTTTTCCTTTTTCCTTTCTGTATATCTGTACTGAGTTAATAAAATTGTGGAGTTAAAATGGTAAACGATGGTAAAAGCGATAAATGCCAAAGAAATAAAAAGTAATTTTTTTAGGGACAGTGTAAGTGATAGAATAATTTATTTTAGTTTCTAGAGCTGAGTGATAGAGCTGAATTTGCGAACAGAATAGAAAAAGGAAGAAGCCAATTTAAAGGAATTATTGCGAATGTGGACTAATCGTGTGCGCGAAATTCGGAAGCAAATGAAGAGAAATCAGAAAATGCACAAAAGGAGACGAATGTGGGTCAGGGGTCAGGCCTGTTCAAGCGCGTATGTGCCACGGGCGTGTTAAGAGGGGCTTTATTAAAGTTTCAGGGCTTTTGATGAAATCCGTCGGGGCCACTTCGATTCACGGCGTAAACGTTCCATCGCTAGTTCTCGCGCATTGTGCCGCACTTATGCAAATTTGCCCCTCGTAAATTCGCGGCATTGCCAGGCGCAGCGAGCGGAGAGATTAGAGGGACTCGCGACGAAGCGAATTCGCCGAACAAGCGTGCGAGATGTAAGACGATGGAGATTCGAATTTCAAGTGCTTTCAACGTATTGCAGAAGTCCCAATTCCGGCGAACGAGCTCCGCCTATCTTTCATTTATGAATGCCTCGCATTTATCTTCGATTTATTTGCATACCTATCTGCGACTGGTTTTGAGAAGCGCTGTAAATATGAATTGAAGAGTCGACGCTTTAACCCTTTTAACCATTTAGATCGCGGTGATGGAAAAATATTCTGTTATTTTTTTTATCGTTAAAAATGACCATAATAATATAATGGGCCCGTCCCGTAAATAAATAAATAATAGGACATATTAGTTTCTTATCATATTGCAATAAAAATAGTATTTATAATATGTGTTTTCAACTGAAGGAAATTACTACTAATTATTAATAATAATATCAATTATTATTGCATTGCGCTATTAAAAAAATTATCGACACAGTGTACATACACTATTGGTTCCCAACGCTACCAAGAATAAAATTTCCAGCCCCTTCCCTTTTCGACACATTTAAATTCCCTCTGCTCTTCCATACAGCCACTATCGCATATTCATCGCTGGTGTCAAGCAGCGAGTTCCAACTGAACAAACTCCGCAAAGCGCAGTGTGTTTAAATAACCACCGTTATTTTATACCAGCTAGCTTGAATATTCATGGCAGGGGTCAGCCAACTGAACAGACTCTGAAAAGTATCCTCAGGATTACGTCATCGCGATGAATAAAATCCTCTTAATATATGAACTCTATTCAGAACTAAATAACAAAACGTCTCTAGAGTGCACCTGGACTTGAATAGAGGCAAGCTGGAGATATCTGCCACCAGATATTTCGTGAAATATTAAACATCTGCTCCGAAACCATGTATTACTTAATTCTGTATCAGAAGCTATATCGTTACCCAAAACTTGAGGAAAAGGTCAGAGTTGGACATTCAAGACAAGATTAAAGGGATGATAAATTACGTCAGAGTCAAAAGCTTGATACCTTCGCGTTCTGGCAGAAAATTTCTACTGAGCATAATTAATAATAATATAAACGTAATTTAGAATGGAAGTAACGGAAGTTTTTAACTTTTTTTGGGACTTTTTTTTATGGGCTTTAGAAAGATTTTTATGCTGAACTTTTTTTTGTTTATTTATTATATCTTAAATTATGAATATAATTTTTGGGGAAGAGAAAATATGAAATAAAGATGGCGCCACAGCCCATGAAAGCAGACCACCGCGAAAAAGATTTCTTATTCAAGATATTTCAAGAATTCTTAAAGTGGCTGCAATTTGTACATTAAGTGTCGACTTTCGCGATTTTTCTATATATAAAAAAAAATGGAAAACAAAGAATAGAATAAGAAAAAAAATAGAAAAGAAAGATATTTGGGCCTAATTCTGCAATTTATTTTGTTTTTTATTTTATATTCATTATTATTGTTATTATTATTCTTTCCTTCGTGAAAAGATATGCTTTTTTACCATTAAGAAATTATTTGGGGCCCCAAAATATTTCTTGCATCCGGGCCCCTTTACAGAGAAGGCCGGCCCTGGTCCCAGAAATGGAGGGGAAAGCGACGAGCTTATAACGTAGAAGGCAAGATAAGCTTATAACTAGTGAGTGCTGCAAACCTAAAAAAACGAATACTCTATTTTTGATCCGACAGTAGTAACGATAGTTATTATGATGCTAATTCCCATCATTTGTAGTCGACATGGCGTGTTCGTTTCGAGGGGTCAATATTAATATTTACATAACGCATCTCATGTTTCTGTCCCGTGAAACACGTGTCCCAAGCACAATCGTCAACCATTTTTCCTACTTCTCCCCTGCCCTCCTTTAATCCGATAATAGCGTGCGCGTTTATTTTAGGCACCACGAGACGAGTCTGCTGTTTCTGTCACAAGCTGGGGAGCCTACCTAACTCGACACACTTTACATGAGTCAGAATAGCACTGATAGCTCCTCGCATAGAACACTCCGTTACTGCACTCCAGATAGAATATTTCTTATAATATATTAGCCCCCTTAGCGCTAAAATTAAAACGGTGAACGTTCGCCGCGTGCGGACATCCTTGAGTCGCGTTTGATTAGCATGCTCTATGAACGCCTATGGGCGTTCACCGCACAGATGCATGGACATATATGGACCCAAAAGTTTAAAATTTTAGCGTGACGAAGAACTCAACGTGGTCTCTGAGAATACTCTGTTTTTCATACCGTGGGAGATTAAAAGGTAGAAATAAGGTGGCTTAAAGTATTCAAACAGAAAATCCCTCTCTTTTGAAAGAATTCATTTGGGAAAGCCTTGAATGAAATTCTAATTTCTATAAATCATATTAATTATGTTAGTTATTACCTATTAATACCACCTCACTAAGAAAATAATCAAAATAAAAAAAACTCAAAATTTGATACAAAAATTTTATTAAATTATTAATTTATTAATATATTAGTCCCTTAAGTAGTTTTAAGTGAAAATGTGACAAACTATCCCTCACACAAGGCTGATCTATCGAATCCATCACCCAGTTCAGTTTCCCATTCAATTTCCAATTTCATTTTCCCCCCACCCTCAATTATTCAAAATTCAATTTTCGAACACTCCCGCACGACAGAATTGTTTAACATCACCGCCAGTCCGTCCGCGAGTCACGAGCAGCCAATTACGCGCACTGTCATTTTGCTTAACCCCCCCTCCCCGGGAAAGAGGATCGTTTAAAGCGGTCCCTGTCCCGCCGGAAGCGTGTTTGCGTCAACCCCCGGGTTTCGTCCCATTTTTTCCCGCCGCGCGACCTACATCACGTCGTCGTCTACGCGCCGCGACTCCCAAGCGAGAAAGAAAAAAAAGGAGGTCTGAGCTGTATTTTTTCTGACCACGGAGAGCAGCCTTGCCGGCGTCCTTGGGGCCGCGCCGCGGCTCGCTATGCAAAAGAGATGACTGCTCGGCGCTCGTCAGCCACACAATTTGCATCTCGCTCGCGACAAACGGGCCGAAGCGTGTAAAACGACGCTGCGGAGAGCGTTTTGTCTTTCTGTTTGCCCCCTCCGACCCTTACACGGCCCCAACGCGGCCTTCAGAGGTTAATTTTCCAATTTGCCCGCCCTGCACTCTTCCCCCTTGTTGCATCCTCCGTCGCTGCACTTTTGCCTCTGAAAATTACAGTGGCTGACTGATAGTCCGCAGCTCGGCGAGGGTAAATCGAGCTCGGAGTAATCGTTTCGGGCATTCTTTGGAGGGAAGTTGTTAGAGGGAGTTCTTTAGATGTACAGCTTGCTTCGGGGTTTTATATGTTTCGGGGCTTCACATGCTTCAGGGTTTCACATGTTTGGAAGTTGTTGGAAGAGGTTCTTTAGTTGTCTTTGTTTCGGGATTTAACGTATTTGGAAGTTGTTAGGAAAGGTTCTTTAGTTGTCCTTGTTTCGGAGTTTCACATGTTTCGGGCTTTCACATGTTTTGGGATTTCACAAGTTTCGGTGTACGGTGATTGCCAGTGGCGGATTTAAGAAAAAAGTCCCAGATGGCAAACATTCTGAGGGGCCCATTTTTCCGGGAAAATTAACAGGTAGTTTAATAAAAGGGTAATGTGTACAGAAAAGTATAGAAAAAATATAGTGCTCGGATAAAATCATAAGATTCTTTTTAAGACAGGCCCATAGGTGGGCCTTCTGAGCAGGGGCCTATTTTTAGGGAAAATAAAGCGGTAGCTTACTAAAAACAAAATTAGTCTAATAATACAGAAAAAAAAATATACTTTGGATATAATCATAATTTTTTTTTTAAATATTGGGCCCTGGGGGGCCTTCAATGTAGGGGCCCAGGTGGCAACTGCTCATTGGCCACCCTGTTAAATCCGCCACTGGTGATTGCATACCATCGGAGTAAAAACACATCCTTCGAAGAATTAATTCCAAGTTCAAGTTTCTAATAACCTAATTCTGTGGTGTGACCTTCTAATCAGTTTTTGGAATCTTATGAATTATAAAGGGTAGGGTAGATGTCCCAATTACTGCCACCTTAAGATTATAACTGAACTTCATTTAATCATTTCACGTGTTGTTAACCTAAAAATCGTCTCAGTTTGAAACATAATATTATTTAATATCTCTTTCATTAAAAAATATAGTTTTGTGAATTAAATATGAAGAATTTATTAATAATTAATTAAAATTCGCGAGCGATCCTAGTGTACCTATAACTGTCACCTCAAAAATCGTTTTGTCCGTATGATTTTTTTGTTTTATTTTTATGTAAATCAGAATTTCCGTTTAATAATATCATATTTTTGTACATTTTTTTATACTTTACGTTTAAAAAAGTGACCGAATCAGTGCGCCGATACCACCTTATTTAATATTTCCGGTCGATAATTTTAATTTGATAATTAACTTTACGTTTTTATTACATAATATAAATAAAGTGGCAGTAATTGGGACACTGGCAGTAATTGGGACATCTACCCTAGGCATTAAAATGGTAAGTCAGATGATAAGTCCACCCACCCAGCGCACAACAATTTAAAATATCGATATCAAAACCCTGTCGTAATAAGAATTATGTATCATACAGTGATCGAAATTGCGATGATGTGACTGCGGCGTCGTAAAAATTGTGCGGATGAAGGAAGTATAAAAGCGATTGAAAAATAATTGGGAGACGCCCGGTTCTCCAGGAACGAAAAACTTGATCAGGTTTAGATTTGCGTCTAACCAACGGTTTTTACGACGCGACAGATACACCAGACGGTGGCCATGTGCTAGCCTCCACTCAACCATCGGATCCCCTGGAAACTATGCGTAAAACGAGGCTACACTTTCACCTTCTTCAAATCCCTGTTGTACATTTAGCTCCTGATACGCTACTGCATCGCGCGGCTACCCTTCGTGCAGAAGACTATAATCAGAATCTACCGAGGCTCGGCTTCACGAAAAATAAGAAAATGAAATGAATGTAGATTACTGGGCAATTCAAATACAGTCAACTCGAAAACTAAGTTCCAGACACCGTGGACGAGGATCGGGTCACCGATTTCGCACAAATTTTGCATGTAGTTTGTATACAGCGTGTATAATTTCAATTCAAAAATTCGTTTTTTAAACTTATTTAAGGTTCAGGCACAATGTAATTATAATTTTTACTCATTTTTAATAATCCAATATGGATTTGTAGGGATGTAAGATCCATATATGTATTAAATATTGAAGATGAGATTTCGAAATTGAGTTTCTCAAAAAATTCCAATCAATACGCTCCGAGCATTGAATATATTATTACACATAGGATTACACAGCTATACGCACAATTTTAGCGAAATTGGTGACCCAAAGCTTGCGCTGCCTTTGTAAGAAAAAAATAAAGGTGGGGTCAAAGCTAATTTTTTAATTCTGGAAACTCGAATCTAAAAATTTGTAAGGCTTCCAAACCCGAAATTCTCGAAACATGAAGTGCTGATTCTGCTTTGTAAGTGGAATGCCTTGCTTTAAGAACTTAGGTGAAAATTTTTTTTGCATAAATCTCTGTAATAAATTGACCACCGTTAAAGAAAATACAAATAAAAATTTAAGTTTACAATTTACCTATACGTTTTTTGTCTGGGTTTCGAGAATTCTCGAATCACGAAAGAGTGCAAAGTTTCGAATTCTCGAATCACGAATTGCGTGCGATTCTTCAAATCCCGAAAAAAGTGTAAAACTTCGAATTCTCGAATCACGAAAAAGTTCAAATCTTTAAATTCTCAAATTCCGAAAAAAGTGCAAATCATCAAATTCTCAAATCCCGAAAAAAGTGCAAAACTTCGAATTCTCAAATCCCGAAAAAAGTACAGATTTTTAAAATTCTCAAATCCCAAAAAAGCGCATATTTCGATTTCTCGAAACTTCTTTGAGTTTTGAGGGGTTTCGCAGTTTCGACGCTTTGAAAAAACCACCCCTAAGAAAAATTGTAGCGCAACCAGTTTTACGCACTCCCAAAGAGCTCCTACATCGCTATAAGAAATTTACATGTCCCCCCCCCCCCCCCCCCCCATCTCTTAACAACAGGAAACGGTAGAAAAAGGACGAAAGAGACAAATTTCGAAAAAGGATAGCTACCAAGGCGATACGCGATCTTGCGAGAAAATGACTAGCTTCGCCGAGTGGACGCTATTATAATGGAGGGAGCAAAGAGCGGAACACACACGCCAGCCCCCCTACCGTAACGTTCCAGTTCCTTTCTTCGCCAGGTATTCAACGGACAGTCCCTGTAAAGCGACCTCTCAAGGCCGTCGGGCGAGCAAGAAGAGAACAGAGGACGAGGGAATTCCTCCTTTCGCTCGGTCATGAGCCGCGCCGTTTCTTCTAGCCCGTAGCCAAGCACGAGGAAGAAACTCCGCGCGGTTAGCACTTTATCGTTGGGTCACGAGTCACGAAGCATTCAGTGTCTTCAACTCTGACAATTATCCGCTGATAGCGGATTAGGTAGGTACTTTCTTTTTAGGCCGGATAAATGTTGATATGTATTAGGACACCCAGTTTGTGTGGAATAATTGTGAAAAACGTTTGAAATTTATTGAAAAGCTCTTAAAAATTTTACCTCATTTGGTATTTTAAATTAAACACTTGCCTTACAATTTAATTCAGCGATTGCTAACCAAAATATACTAAAACAAATACTATTAAAAGCGAAAAGAAATTTGTGTACGAAAAAAATTGATGAATAGATTAAAAAATTGCACAATGTCTCCTTTGGCACCCAAAATTATGATTTGTCGGTTTTTAAAAACTTTTTTTGATGAGTTTGTAAAATTTGAAAACTGGTGTTTAAATTTAAAATATAATTCTTTTTAAATTTAAAAAACCGGTTTTAGAAACCAGGATTCATATGTAAAAATGAATTACTTATATAATTAAAAACGTTGACATTTTGACTTGAAATTAGTCGTTGACTGTAAAGTTGACTGTAAAACTAATCTTCAAGAGTTTATATTTCCTGGAAAAAGTACTAAATAAAATTTAAATTTATAACTCATATTTTGTACGGATTTTAGTTATTTCAATTTTTTATTTACTTGGTTTTGTATAGATAAAGTATATTTTATTTTGTTACATTTTTGTAATTGCAAATGTAATTGTAAGTATTAAATAAACAGAAAAATGTTAAATATTTTAAATATTTCTTACTTAATTAAAACTATTTTTTTGTAAAAATTAAAAATCGATTTTTTTTTAATACTTACTGAAATTCAAACACCGTTTTTTTTTCGAAAATCGGTTATTATATAAACCCTACCCGAAATCTATGACATTTCAAAAACGTAATTTTAAGGCTTGGGAATAAAATCATTGAAAACTACTCAATCTGTACCAAATATCACAGTAGCTAAATTATATATCATAACGAGATGAATTCATTCTGAAAATTGTATAACAGTATCCCATTACGGGTCAGATTTGACCCGGCGTCAGCGCTCAGTCGTCACGCCATCCGTCGCCCAAGTGTTAAATAATAGTTCGCAGCACGCCAAGTGGATCGCACGCTGCGCAGAACCGCGGTCAAAGTTCGAGCGCGTCGCGATAATCCCGATCCATGGAGATTCAAATTTAATGCAGCCGACAAGCCAGAGTTTTAAAGCCCCAATCATTCCATTGGAATTCAGACCCCCGTTTAATGGCGCGTAGAAACGTCCCAATCCCTGCGAAATCGCGCCGCCTTCAATTTACCGTGGCAATCCTGCATTCGGAGCGATTAAGAACGACAATGGTTTAATGGCTCGTGGCAGACTTTCTGCCGGGCTAGATTTTTTCGAACCCTCGTTAACCCATTAAGTTTTTCATCGAAACGGACAAACTGCCCGACGACGTTGCCAGTCGTTGCGCTAATTGGAAACCAGCTAATGAAATTACCAGCTGTTCACGCGTCGTCGTCTACTGACAGGGGATTAAGGACGACTTAATTTCCAATTTAACCCTTGCACGCTGTTCGCGACCGGCCAGAATGCACCGGTAGTAAGTGATAATGGTAATTCGAAAAAATAGCGAATAGGTGGCTAGTCGTTGCCGATTGTGATTATCGTGCGCGGTGTCTGCTGTTATGAGGCCCGCACCTGCGTTACTAAAATGTTATCAGCCGTGGTAATTACGATTTTATCCTTGCGTCGATTACCTCTCACTTCGGGCCATTATGTATTGGGAATTTCTCAACGTTTCTTTGGGCTAATGTGAGAAACTGAAATAGGGTAAAGGACCCAATTACTGGCAGCCAACCCAATTACTGTCACCTTAAGTTATTTTATTTAAACGTTTATTTATTCGTTATTTTAAGTAAAATAACTTAAGGTGACAGTAATTGGGTTGGCTGCCAGTAATTGGGTCCGTTACCCTAGGTACTGTTTTGCAATGAAGTAGTAGGAGCTCGTAAGTATTCTTTCAGCATTTAATTATGAATTGTTATTTTAAAATATAATTTTTTATAGACAGTGATATTTTTTGTAAATATTTGTTGAATAACAAGGACCTTCTGTTTTATAAAAAAATCAAGTTCAAACGCTTTCTTTATTTTTACCAGCGGCACCTGCATCTAGGAAACCTTCCTTACTTTTATCGACTACCTTTTTTTGTTTATTCATTTTTAGGAATTGAGGAATGGAACGAAATGAATATAATAAAAGGGAAAAATTCTAAGATCTTTAATATAGGCACGCACATTTCCCTAGTAGGTATGTGTAATAATAATGATATAGGTGATTTAAAAACAATTTATAAGTTTGATAATAAATTAAAAGATGTATCAAATATTTTTTTACACCACAAAATCAGACGTTTAATTAACGCGTTATAATTAAAGTTTACTAAATAGAGTGCAAAGTCAAAGCAGGAAGTGGAGCTCGACGAAAGAAGCGAGGAATTTATCGTCACTCGCGGAAACATTTGTTCATTCATGCCAACGGTTGTGTTAACCTTGCCCGTATCGATAAAAGCAATCACATGTCGTCACTTCCGTTTCCCTCTAAAAGTTCTCCCTGAACAAATCACGAAAAAAGGAAACAGCAACGGAAATAAGAATTTCTTTCACCCATGCAATCACTTCCGCCGGTGACCGACTATTCGCGTCATTCTACGCCCTTCTTTGACCTTCACCTTCTTTACCCTCCTCCCTAAACCTCCTCCTTGAATTCTACTATTTTTAAAATGAAGAATTTTTAATTTCCGTAGTAGAAAAAATAGTATTCCCCCTCAAAAAAAAAACACTGATACGCTTCCACTCATCGTAAATAGAAACGTGGAATGTAAAAAGTGAAGTAAAACTTAACCAGTTTCGAGGGATATTCTTGCGCGCAATTGAGTTCGCTCTCAATTATTCCATAACAGTACTTTGTCAGTATTAACGCGAAGAGTTTGAAGGTTGGAAAGCAATAGCTGTCGTACTAAAGATATTGCCTGCAAATACAGCTTTGCCTCGACCTAAGAACGGACTTCCTGCCTCCGACTAAGGTTAGCGCTATCCCCTCCACTTCTCCCGTTCTCGCCGCGGCGAATGAGTCAGCGTATTCAGGTAGTAAAGGCAAAAGACAGAAAGACTACCTGTTCCATACTAAACTGTCACCTTCATTGCAGAAAAATTTGTACTGTTATTATTGTTACTATTATTTATAAAAGAAAAACGAAAAAATTTGCAATGAAAATGAGAATGAAAATAAAAATCAAGAATATTTTTTTCACATATATTATATTAACGTCATAACTCAAAAACTGTCAAAGCTGGAGCTAACACTCTTGCTGCAAGGTCCATAAATAATTTAAAACCAGGAACGCCAGTGAAGACTAAAACTGGCAACATTCAAAAGTCCGCCAGGGTCACTCGAATCGCGGAGGCTCGTTCGCAAAAGGGAGACGAAAGAAACCGATTCGTGCGACGACTTGGAAAACAGCGAGCTCCATCGGAGGAGCCTACTAATCGTAAGAGGAAGGCCCGTGAGTAATCGAATTTCAATGATGGATATAAGCGAAAGGTGCGTCATACGCGGTCCGCATATCAGGCACACCGGTGGAATTCGCGCGGGCTATTTAAACGGGTGATTCATCGACGGGCGTAATTTCGACGGCTCTTTCCATTCCGTAGCACCGCAACGTATCAATGAAATGCCCGCACGTGCGTTTTATATTTAACTCCTCGGCCTCGTGTTTCGCACGAACCCTCGCGTTCTTCCACGCGATCCGCACTTTTCCGCGTATTCTCCTTCATGGTTTCGTGTACGTATACCGCGCGGCGTTGCGCAACGGTTTCGATAAAGCCGGCGAGACGGAGCCGAGCGTTCAACGGTCGTCGATAGAGCACATGCGACGCCTTTGCTCCCGGAATCCTGTGCGCGCTTTTGTTCGCGGAAAGACACGTGCGTGCACTTGAAAACGGCCAGAATTCGATCGTGGCACGTGTTCATTTTCAGGATGATTACGTAAGTGGGTGCTGATTTTGGAAAGTTAAATTGGATAATGGCAGTAACGGCTTACTGACATCTAACACCGAGCTATTTATTTCAGATGAAACACTTTTTATGTCTTAAGGGGTAATGGCACGAAGAGGGGCAAAAAATGGTAAAGAAACTTTGGGGTGATTTTAAAGAAATTTATGAACTTTATTAAAAATGTAACATAAGGTTCTTATGATATGTATAAAGAACCAAAAAAAATTCTTCTTCAGATTTTGTGGACGAAGATTTCGAAAAAATATTGATTTTTGATGGAATGGGGAACATTTGAAAACAAACCTTTTTTTATAGAAAAATCAGGTGTTCGTCATTTTTTCAAAAGTTAATATTTTTTCGAAGTCTTGGGGACTTCTCTACTATTTAGTGTGTAGATTACAACACTTTTTGTCTTTTTGATCTAGGTCCAACGCTGTGGACGTGAAAAACTCCACCCCGGAATGACTCAAATGGAAAATACGTATCAGGTATGCGGCTACTACGCCCCTATTTTTTATTCAAAATTCTAATTCTAATAAAAAATTGTGCTCTATTTTATTCATATCATAAGAACCTTATCTTACATTTTTAATACAGTTATATAAATTTATTACCATTATTACCAAAAATGATAATTTGACCTTGAAGTGGACTTGAAGGGAGCAGCAACAATATGCAACAACGACAACTATATAAAACCTACATGTGTTCCAATAACAAAAATTTAATCTTGAAATGACCTTGAAGTATGAAGTTTAAAGGCATATCACAACTTTCAGAAAAACATGCAACAAAAGCAACACAGTGACCTTAAATGTACTACTGCATTTGTGTGGCCCTGCAGTAGCCTCGAAGTTGCGATTTTTATTTTCAATATTACGCTCGTAAGAGCGTGCAATAAAATTAGTCGTGTAGACTCCTGCATGCAAAGTTCACTCATGCAACTATAACATGTGCTGGCTGAAATAATTGAGAAAAATCGAAATAATTGAAGTTATTTGCTTATTTAGACCAATACAATCTGAAATAAGCAATAAATTCAATTTCTTTGATTTTTGACTCACAGGGAAACTTTTCCAACCGGAAAACTCAGATTTTAATGAAACTTTATTTGAATGTAGAGTGGAGCTGTAATTATTCGAATAATTCAAATAATTTCGAGTACCCGTAATTCTTCGAATTTTGGAATATTCGAGTACTTGCATTATTCAAATATTCGTTACAGCCAATATAGAACTCATTGGAGTGTGCAAGCAGCAATTTTCTTTACTGCGGAAATTCACTCTGAAGAAATCAGCCCCCTTTTTTAATAACTTTGTAATAAAACTTTACATTTAAGAATCATTAGAATTAAAAAAATATAAGAATTTAACGAATTTAACAAATTTAAGAATTGTCCAGTTTTTGATGCTCTATCACGCTGTCAAAAGAAAAATAAAGTTATATTTATAAAAAAAAAATCTGAAAGAGCTAATTTCTCCCCTCCAGAGTGAATTTTCGCAAAAGAAAAAGAAAATTGCTTCTTGCCTACTCTAAGCTGCTCTAAATTCACACCAAGTGCCATTAAAATCAGAATTTTCCATTGGAAAATATTTCTTTACCCAACCACTTTCGTAATCGCCAATTAAAATGACCTTGAAGCCGAGGAATTCACGCAGAGCAGCACAAATTGCATTTCTTTACAGCCTCGAAATAAGGCTCACGCGTGTGTGCACTGTGCACATGCTTGCCAAGCGTTGCTTAAATAATCGGCGAATCAATTTCAACGTTCCGGAAAGACCCGGCTGTGTACGTCTGCGAGGGGTGCGCGCGTGCCCCCCGAGAAAACAAAAGCACCGTTCGTGAAAGGATGCCTGTGTATACAATGGCCAAGAAAGCTTGCACGAGCCCTGTGACGCCGCAAGCCTCTGTGCCCAAGCGACTTCGCACGTCCAAGCCCTTTGCATTTAACGTCAACTGCGGACGGGTTAACAGTCGTGAAGCCACTGGCAGGGAACGGTGGAAGGGGGAGCTGAGGGAACAGTGGCAACGTTAAGTCCACCCTCCGAGTGTAATTAAAATGCTCAGGAGTGTACGGGGATGAAGCTCCTCGGCATGGTTTTTAGAAATGAGCTGGAGTTCTAAATTATAGTATATTATACTTATTATAAAACACACCTATTTGTCTAATAACAAGGGTGTGCGGGTATCCGAATTTACGGAGCCCGATTTGCGATTCGGGAGCCGAATTTGTTGCTTAAAAATCCTTACGTCTGATCACATTGCAAAATCAAAACTTAAGAGTTATACGGTACCCGAGATTGGATATGTAAATTTATAAATAAATATATTAGTAAATATATAAGTTTGTATATTATTATAAAATTATAAAATATTAAATAAATTGTGCGCCGAGAAACATACATCTGACTGCAGAATTTGAAACAGCGAGACATTGTCACGGCACTATATATATATATAAAAAAAAAATGTGGAGTTTGGGGGTTCCACCAAATTTTACTAACTTCAGGGAATTTGTAAGGGTTTATGGGAAAACTTCATTGGGAAACACTGCTATAGATGACTACAAGTTTACGAGATATTTAACAATAACTACAAGGACTGACAGCCATAATCGTACACTCTTTAAAATCGCATACCTTTTTGAGAATTGGTCCAAACGACTTGAGTTTTTTTTTAAAAGCTAGAAGGTTTAGTTTGCCAACTGATGTGTTTCGTTGTTTAAAAAAAAAATGCAATTCGTGGGAATAGCGAAAAAAATAGTAGGTAAACGCCGTTTTTTTTTAAATGTTTTGTGAGCCTGTAATGAAAATTAAAAAAATCCGTTTGTAGATTGAAGTAAATTGTATACATACTGAAAATTTCATCCAAATCGGTTAACGTTGCTCTGAGCTACAAATGTTTAAAGATCGCAGAATAAGGTCGAGAATATCGGAAATTCCCGAAATCAGCGATTCTCGACCTTATTCTGCGATCTTTAAACGTTTGTAGCTCAGAGCAACGTTAACCGATTTTGATGAAATTTTCAGCATTTATACAACTTACTTCAATCTATAAACGGGCTTTTTGAATTTTCATTACAGGCTCACAAAAATTAAAAAAAAAAAACTACCTTTACTATTTTTTTGCTATTCCCACTAATTGCATTTTTCTAAAACGACGAAACACATCAGATGGCAAACTAATCCTTCTAGCTTTAAAAAAATATTCAAGTCATTTTGACCAATTCTAAAATAATTATGCGATTTTAAAGAGTGTACGATTATGGCTGTGAGTCACTATAGCACGGTATCAGCTTCGAGTCTCTTTTGCCCACATTTTATTAATAAATAGCTCGTGAACTATCTAACGTTAATGAAATCTTCTTTCAGTAAAGCAAATATTCCACGAAAATCGGTACGTAACACCTCAAGCGGTGCCCTTGCAAGTCGTTCTCTATCAAAAAAAGTATGTCACCGTTTAAATTTACAATCGCTTATAACCGCCGCAGTCGTTCAAGCCCGGACTACAATCGACGCCTGATACTCCGGCGCAGCTGTGTGTGCCCGGTCGGCGAACGGTTGCTTTCTAGAACGCGATATTTCGCACGCGGTTACGCGGTAAATGTCCGCGACCCATGCGTGATAGCGACGGTACAATAAGCATCGTTCAACGACGGCCCATCTTCCGCAGAATAGCTAACAGAGTGCCTCCTTCTTGGCAGAATACTCCGCGACAGCTGCGACGAAAGTTCCGGAGTTTCCGTTTACCTGCAATATTGGCACCACTTGCGAGACACTTGCGAACTATTGAGTCGCGGACTGTGCGCTCCCGCGGGGAAAGTATGCAGGTAGAAAGGTTGCCTTTTCTCGGGGGCGAGCAGAAATTTACGAGGCTTGCTTGCTGCGAGGTTATTTTATCATTAGGTGATCCGAAGAAATTGTAACTGTTGTTGGGGGACTTATTTTACTGCTAATGGCCAGACTTCTTCAAAGTTCTCCTTTCATTAGTAATAAGAAGTATTTACGGCTGTTGTACATTATCCGTACTTTGTTGGATTCTTTAGAGAACTACGGCTGCAATGCGGGTGGAGCTGTGGAATGGTTGTCGAGTAGGCTTACGTGCGGAAGCGTTGAACAATGGCCCGCACAGGTTAGAGCAACTAGGGTCATTAGCACTTGGATGATGTTAAGGAGATGCGTTGTTGTGGCAGTGTGGTGGAATAGGAGACGTTGAGAAGTAGAATTGAATGCAATAGGGTTGGGTAGACTGCGGGAGATTGGAGCATAAAGAGATATAGGGAAATTATTATTATTATTGTTTAACGTGTTTGTTGCACAACGCAAGCAGAAAATAAACAAAGAAAAAAGCAAAGGCGAAGTTCAGTCAGATACTTAACATAGGCTTAAATTAATAAAAGAAAAGAAGACAGGACATACAGACCAGCCCGCAAAGTGGAATTTATAGCATTACACCGGATGAACCAGCAGAAAAAATTAACAAGAACATCTGAAAGAGGAGAGAGTACGAAATGCGCGGATTTCAGAAGGAAGAGAATTATAATAATGGATGATGTAGAATAGGCGTGAGTAGAACGAAGCAGAATACAGTACAGTACAAGACTAGATTGGAGTAGAATAGTACAGTAGAGTAGTGGAATAGAATGGAAAAAATGACGGAGTAGATTAGAGTAGAATAGAATAATCTAGTAGACCGGAACAAAGTAAAATAGAGACTGAATAGCGGAGTGAAAACAGAGTAAAGAAAGTAAAGCAGTAGAATACAACAGAGTGGAACACTGTAAATAGAATGATCACAATGAAATCCTCCCCCGCACCCGTTCTACAAAGACTCTCCTTCAATGTTTTGCCTCGCAGCCGCGTGTTACGCGCGCCAAAATAGCCCACACTCTCGCGATCCTTCATCTGAAACCACCCCAGTCACGATACCAACACATCGGCGATGTTCCAATTAACGCGTGTCGCGCATAATCCTCGAAATGAAAATCGGCCGCTGGGCGTGGGAGATGCTAATGTTCCCGTGCGTCCAGCAAGGCCGAGGACGCGCGGCGTAATTGGATGGCGGCCAACTGCCTTAATGCTACCGAACATTCTTTTATTAAAGAGAAAACCGTGCGCGCCCGCCTGGCCGCGCTCCAGCAAACTATGAATCGTTAAGGGAAAGGGTAGCCGAGCGCATAAATGATGCACCAAAGTACACCCGTTGTCTCCCGAAGCTTTTTCTCGGTCGCAGCACAACGGGCGATGACTCCCGACTTTTAAGGTTTCCTTTTAGTAGGACGAAAACCTTTGTATCGGTTCTTCCACCCGCCAGCTAACAATCTGCTTTTCTTCGAGCAAGAAAATCGACACTGATTTCTTGTTCCCAGCTCGGAAGCTGGAAACGCGCTCGTGAGTAATGTGTTAATGACTCACGCTCACCTCTGGGCTCGTAAATGCGAGCTGTAATGAGCTAGAGTCGAAACAGAATCAGATGAACCTCCAGGACACCTTGGAACTTCTTTTAGAATTTTCTCTTTGAGAAGTAAATTCAGCGTAAAGAATAAGAAATATAGCAATGACCCTTTGGTGACCTCGATCAACAGATGAGAAACATAATTACTATCGCAACTATCTGAAAAATGATCCCTTAATTCTTAAAAATAAATCTATGCTACACGTTTGATTAAAAATTCTTCAGTAAAAAAAGTTACAGTATAATTTCAATTATACACAATGGAATCGCGAACTTTAGATGCCAAACCCAGTTGCGGAGCTGTTCAACGACACAGTCTGATCCCCAAACACAGAAATGTCCCCGTTACACGCTTTCAGTTACACAGAAAGTTTCCCCGATTATTCCATCAAGAGAGCCTCCGCTAACCGATATCCCTCTTTGGCCCACTCGAGCCAACGAATCAATCATCGTCAAGTGCAACTTCCGAGAGATCTAATTACATGTAGAAGAGCGACTCGAAGCAGATCGGCCTCCCCGCTACAAGCCTTCCTTCAAAGGGAGGGACAAAGGGGTATCGACAAAAAGCTACCAGGTATTACAATCGCACGAAAGACGCCTTTGCAAATAAACGGGGAAAAGCCAGTCAGCTGCGAACCGCCGCGGCACCGTACTCGAGTTACCGATTAGTCATTATCATTAATTCAACAGCGGCCGTCGAGGTTTGTTGGCTTTCGAATCGCTGGACTGATCACCAGCGCGTCACGCACGGACGGATTCGCGTGGACGAGAGACTTCCCCCACTTTCGTGCCGCGCGACGCGCCAATCCGAGGAGCCCCATGCTCGCAAGCGCTGACCAAGTTACCTCGTCTTTCGGGAAATTCATTTCCGCGCAATCTTCTTATTACGCCCGGAATCTCGACGAGCAAACACGGAAGATGAATGTCCCTCGAGAAGATTACCCTGATTTCTTCCGTAGCGCTTCAACGATTCCGCGCTTTCCTTGGCGCAGTGGGCGGCACAATTTGAGGGGTAATGATTCGCCGCGAAAGAAACAGTCGAATGTGCGGAACGGTAGTTCCGAGACCGAGGCCTCGTTTACGAGAGGAGAGCGTCGGACGTGCGTGCGTTGGGTAGATGGCGCTGCGGGCGCTTGGCGAGCGGCTCGGTAAGAGCGAAGAGCTTGCAAACTTCTTATAACTAATTTGCGAGTAAATAAAGAGTAATATTAAGATGCTTGTTAGACATTTTCTGTGTGGTTTTGTCAGAAGATTCATTTCAGTGTAGATTTTACTATTTATTTGACTATTTAGTCTAAAGTATCGACAAACAAACAACTCTGAAACTATGCAACCCCGCGGAAGAAGTGGTGCTTGGAGCTTGCAAACTTTTCAGAACAAGTTTTCTCGGAAATGAAGGCTCGTAGAGGAAAATTTGATTGAACATTTTTTATTCAGTTTTAATAAAGGCATCTTTTTAGTATATATTTGATTATTTATGATGAAGTAACATCGTATACGGGGCGATAAAGTGGAAAGGAAGTCTAATGAATCGCGAAATACTTTTACATTGCGACGTATGCCTCGCTGTCGGAGCTCGTACGAATCCCTCGGCTGCACCCTTCCATTCCATTCTGTATTTATTCGCAGACAAATGGCCGTCGATACGCGGTATGCATACGAGGCGAGAATAGATCGATACGTCTCCAGTGTAAACACAATGCCGCGTTTAAAGCCGGCCAGTGACACGTGTTCCGCCAGGATAAACACACCTACGCGCCGCGTCGCCGAGATAAATAGAATTTTCCCTTACGGCTCGGTTGGCCTCGCTATCGCATTATTCAGGTAAAATTATCCTACCCCCTTTTCACCGTGTGCTGAATGGGTTCACGAGTTAGATTTCCACGGAAATTATGCAATTCAAGGATTCCAGTGGGACGTGGATCAACGTGATCCTATCTTGCTATTCATTCGTAGATTAAACATAATCTTCATTTTTGGGTCTCAGAATACTAATGCTGTTATATGGGGGTGAGGATTTTGTGTTTGGATAAGATGAAGGTTTTCTTTGAATTTAAAAGGGGAGGATGATGATGGTCGAGAGGAATTAAAAGGAATTACAGAGTCGAGAGAATTAGGAGTTAAATTGGTAAATAAATTGATCGATTTTTTTGAGTGGCAAAGTTGGGAGTGACAAACTTGGAAAACCCAAAGTTGAGAGCAGCAAATTCTTGGTATTAGTCAAGGTGAGAGTAGCAAAGTTGAGAGTAGGAAACTTGTGAGTAGCAAGCTTGAGAGTAGCAAGCTTGAGAGTAGCAAGCTTGACAGTAGCAAACTTGAGAGTAGCAAGCTTGACAGTAGCAAGCTTGAGAGTAACAAAATTTGGAGTAGTAAGCTTGAGTGTAACAAAGTTCGGAGTAACAAAATTGAGAGTAGAAAACTTGGGAATAGCAAGCTTGAGAGTAGCAAGCTTGACAGTAGCAAACTTGAGAGTAGCAAGCTTGACAGTAGCAAGCTTGAGAGTAGCAAGCTTGACAGTAGCAAACTTGAGAGTAGCAAGCTTGACAGTAGCAAGCTTGAGAGTAACAAAATTTGGAGTAGTAAGCTTGAGTGTAACAAAGTTCGGAGTAACAAAATTGAGAGTAGAAAACTTGGGAATAGCAAGCTTGAGAGTAGCAAGCTTGAGAGTAACAAGCTTGACAGTAGCAAAATTGAGAGTAGCAAACTTTGGAGTAGCAAACTTTGAAGTGGCAAACTTTGAAGTAGCAAACTTGGGAGAATCAAACTGGAGATCAACAATCTTTCGAGCAGCAAACTTTACAGTGTGCAAAATTTGTTACCTTGGAATATAGAGAAAGAACATCCTTGGTCTATATGCTCCAAGGATCAGTTTCAGCTTGCACGTAAGCAGGAAGAATGATTTATACACAGATATTATATTTGATAAACAGTTTGAGGAGCATTATTGTTTCTCATAACTTTAGCACCCTCGTCACCGTACGGCGTACGCTACCGCGACTGGTGCCAATGTTATTGGGTGTTCGCAATTGTTGCACTGTATGTGCTCCCTAGCCTTGAAGAACTTGGCCCGAGTTTACTAAATTCGCCTGTGCTAGGGTTTATATATTTATTCAGACGCCATCTTATTTCACTGTCTATTTGTCCATGCATCTATGATCGCCTTTCATTGACTTTACAAAAACCTCTTTCATCCCTGCACCATTCATTTCAAAATCTACATTCCGGGCACACAATGTGCCGCAATCATCAATTTCAATTATCGCTATCTAATTCGTTTATCTCCCCATTCATGTAACCCACATGGTCCATCTTCGCGTTTACACAAAGCCTTCCTCACCTTTACCCTATGCTTTCTACGTAGAATGTTCCGAGAAGAAATGTTCACACTGTGCCAGCAGAATCTACAACTAATTCTGAGCCAAATATGTATATGTATATCAATGTAGAAACCAGGTACAAGTGCCTTTCGATCATTATTGGGAAAGGAATCTACCACCGCGGGAACGGTGGCGCTAGTGTGACATAACAAATATGGACGACGCAAGTATACCTTTTACTATACATTTATACGGATCAAGTGATATAAAAGTTTATTTTAAAGTTATTTCTTACAGTAAAAATGTTGACGATACATTTAGACACAATTTTGGAATATGTACAAGTATGTAACGCGGGAAATTTTAGTTACTCCACTTTTTGACACTTTTATGAAAATTTAAGTTGAGACAATTGTTCGTTGTAGCGTTACAATTTGTTGCAGAACATTTTTTTCTGCAAACGATTCGTCGATACCGCGAAAATTGGTAGATCGTGATAAATGGTATACTTGTGTCGGCCATTACTACTAGTTTGCGTACCGACCGCTAGTGTCGCATGCTAATATTCTACTCCCAATTCACTCAGTCGTAATTCGTGGCACTAATTTTTAGGATAACAACAGTATCATTCAAACATTTCCAAAAACTGCAACAAATATCCCTTTGTTCACAAATCACCTCATAAATAGGATAGAAACGAGCTCATATGAGGTCTCCACTTATCAACCACCCAATGCCAATACCTCGATATTAGTTCACCCATCAAACCCCCAAACTAGTTCATCCTTATCCCCACAGAGCTCCGCCCACTTTTCAATTTCCTCCTTGAACACGTGCATCTTAGACCTCTCCCTAACCCAGTACACCTGTAACATCTCTGTTTTGATATCCTCCTCGCCTTTTCCTCGTCCAGAAATTTATATAAGTACTTGTATCCCTCCCGTAGGTCCCTGTCGCGACGCACGCTCTGTTGGCGCGCAGCCAACGATATTCTTTTTTCCGCTCTGCCCGAAAAGGGAACCGTGTAACCCAGATACACGAGTGGCGGACGCAAAAGACGGGAAACAAGCAAAGCGGATGCGGAAAGATGTATACGCGCCTGTTTTAAAACCCCCGCCCCTCTCCCTTTGTCCACAGCAACTCCTTCCTTTCCCCCTTTGTTCGGCCATCCACTGCGGACGAATGGGCGCGTGTATACACTTTCTCGGCAGATCTATATACGCGCGGAGCTTCGAGCGTCCAATTAATTATCTTCGACGTTTAACTGGACGACCGAAGCGACAGCGGACCCCGCCGCGCGTGTCTGCTTTATGTAATCGTCGTCGACGGCGACGACGGCACCCTCGGTACCGAGCAACGCGTTGACGTCAAACCGGCGATTAAAGTTCGGCCGATAAATAACTGTACAGCCACGGGATAGAACGTCAGGTGGTGATGGGCTTCAAGGCGCTTCGAATCATTTCCTGACGTCGGCTTCGAAGAGCTAAGAACGTTATTCGCAGCGAGGGCATGTTGGTCTTGATGGTGCTTTTATTGTATTTCCGGTTTGCGCACGGCAAGTTGGCAATGGGAAGTGTTCTTAACCTTTGCGTTACGATGTTTGTAAAGGTTGCGAGCGGTAAAGTTAGCTTGAATGGGAGGAAAAAATAGACAGGTTAATGATTAGTTTGTGATTCGTTGAAAACTGAATTAGGCATTAACGACTGCTTAAGAATTTTATTCTTTAACTGATACTTTCTTTATTCAATTCAAATACGTGACGACGAGCGTCACTAATTGACACGAGGCATGTGCACATGAACTCTTCAGATTCTAATTCTAACCTTACTTATTTGTGTTTATGACGTTTAAAAGTGTTTAAATTTGAGTTAGACTCGAAGTGGAAAATTAGTACAGGTCGGTGCCACCGAGTAGTGTTATGACAGTGCAGAGGCATCGCTGTGGGATGATCGAGGGACTATTCAGAAGAAGAAAAAGACGCGAAGTGACACGAAGCGTTTCAAAGCCAATCACGACTTATTGCCATTTCCAGGTACTTCGTCTGCCAATGAGAATGAAGCTGAGTGCTCGGGGCCATGAAACCTGCGTTACGAGGAGCAATGGATCTGACATCTTTATAACGATGACTGACGAGGCGAGGTGATGTCATATCGAAATAATGTATTTGTGAAGTGACGGGCATCTGATGGTTACGGGGTTCCAGAAGCTACCACGTCGAGTAGATTCCACAGTTTTATTTTGACCATGAGGCAGAGGGGGAGGGGAAACTTCGCTAGGATGTAAAAAACAAATTTCAAGTTTCAAATGTCAAAATTTAAAATTTAAAATTATGTAATTTTAAATTTTAAATTTTCAGATTTCAAATTTTTAGATTTTTAAATTTTAAATTTTCAGATTTCAAATTTTTAGATTTTTAAATTTTAAATTTTCAGATTTCAAATTTTAGATTTCAGATTTCAAATTTCAGGTTTCAAGTTTCAGGTTTCAAGTTTCAATTTCAGATTTCAGATTTCAAATTTCATATTTATAAAACACGAAATTTTGTGTAAACATGCTACTTTGCGTTTGAAACTTGACTTTCCACAACACCTATATACAATCCTTTGGTCTATACCACGCATTGTCCTCTACTGCACACAAACACACCGCAGAAGTACAACTTTCGCTACCAAAATATTTGTATTCAGCGACGATAGACTCTCAGCCCGAAGCGAAACATAATTCATGTAAACGCAGTGGAGGTTCATGCAGGCCAACAGCGAAACTCGAAACGCACGATCGACACACTTTTCCCTGTCGGACGATTTACAAGCGCTGGGTGCCCCGAGCATCACACGCGACGGATTCTATCGATTCCGGAGAGTCGCCGCGGGGAAAAAATGGCAGTATTCCTTTGAAACGATCCTCGCTCGCGTTTTTATTCCCCGTGGATCGCTTTATTCCATCCCAACCCGTGCCCGTCGTCGACGATCCATTAACCTAAAAATACCGGCAGCCACCGAGCCGAATAACTAATATCATTAAAGCTTACTTTGCGCACGTAACGCGTTACGTAATGCCCACAAATATTCATGAACCCACCGTCGATAAATCCATCAATTCCCTACAGGCATAACAGACAACGAGAGATTCTTGGTTCACCGCCTTTCACCTCTGAAAAGGAGAAAAATTTGTTTCCACTTATTCTACATGCTGAAAGGAAGAAAAATTCGAAAGAAACCATGTGCCGCAAATGAACCGTTCTCCCGCAAAAGAGTGCCAAAGTTCTGACCAATTAGAGCGCGCAGGGAAGCTCCTGGGGGCGGAGCTCTTCCCCCACTCTGCCGCCTGCTAGGAGCGCGGAGGTGGACGACGCGTAACGCCACTCCACTACTGCATGACATGAGTTATTGGACAGAAGTCTGGCAACTCTTTTTATGACAAAACGACTCGTTTGCGATACATGGTTCCTCTTCAAATTCGCCATTCCCTCTCCTGTACGATACGTAGAAATAAAGAAACTCGAATTACAAGATAAAAGTAAAATCATTCGCTCAGTAAAACGAGAAATTCGGAATATATTAAATAATTTAATTTTCACCAATCTTAATGCAAGAAATTCATTTACGAAAACCATGAACATACTTTTGGCACACCCTGTAGATCCTCCACTTCGATCCACCGGAGCATTATGCAACTGCGGGTTCTTCCCGCGAAACGATTGCTCGAACAACGTGTTTTCTGATCATACTCGAAGGAAGAATGCATTTACAACAGCCGCATCATCGCTTCATTGGAATTCCAGGAGACCTGATTCGATTACTCGGCGAGTATCGAAGTTTGCCACTTGCTTCGTTAAATGACCAAGCAAGTTTGCCCACTCTAGATCCTCGTGCTCCCTAATTACGTGGAAATGGCACGTGTGCTACATTGGCGGCTAAAAAATTACCCGGATGACGATTTAAATATTAACGATAATATAATCGATCGGGGAAAGCAAACAGTCACAGTAAACAGTATCGAACGGTGGGAATGGTCGCCTGTTTGCGCGCGCTCTGTTTGTATCCTGATTCCCTCTATAAATAAGTCACCCTGACTCCGTTCGTCCATACGATCTTCGATTCGTGACGTCCGCAACGTCACGGGATGATATTCTCACGTCGGAATGCGACAGAAGCCTGACGCCATTGTCAACGATTAGCCTGCACAGTCACACGCCGTCGATATATTCAAATGCAATAGCTTCGTTTAAGCCATTCATAAATACCGCCTTTCAAGGTGAACACGAAAGAATTTTTTAGCGAACTCTGATACACTGTTCTTTCAACGCGGTCGTAAAATCGTGAAAGTTATTGCTAGGCATTCGGGAAGACTTGGGTAAAAACACTTACGGGTGCCATTCTTTGAATTCAAACGCTCGACGAATTTCAAGGCCACTTACGGTATTCGGGTCAGTGGTTTACGTAAAACTCTGCACCATGAGATTTGGAATCGAATTAATTTGGGACTCACGTTTGTTGATATTCATTTTTAAAATGAGTTTATTTTTTTTATATCAGATCTCGATTATTTATACAAGGGGCGGATTTGTATTGAAGCCTATTTGCTTAATATGTGAATAACATATGAAACGTAATTTAGTAAAAAGGGCCATTTTTTATTTTGGCCATTTTTTTATTTTGGCCATTTTTTATTTTGACCGGGTGGTTTGAGACCATTTTAAGAACAATTCCCTTTTTTCTTGTAGCAAATTAACAATAACTAAATATTTAATTAATTTTAAAATGGCCCCATCTCTTCTAAATTAAAATATTTTTATGTTTCGCCCAAAGGGTGGCAGACGGTTGTTACCTTAGTGGCGCAAAATCTCCAAATCCGTCCCTAATTTATACCCAACTGGTGAACCCTACTCAGAATGGCATTTAAATACCCATATAATTAAACTTAAAATCGTTTCAATATTCCCACCAGGTATTCTGATTCACATCACGTAAAAGCAACCGTAACGAACAGGCGATAGAAAGTAAAAGTGCTCGAAGCGCAAAGAGTTAAATGTCCGCCAAAATGGTCCCATTCCCTCTCATCTCCCACGTTCTACGGTCACGTACTGTTCCTAGAAGCGTGGCAGCGACGTCGTAGCGAAAATTAGCAGTCTGCCGTGTCAGCTTGCTAATTTGCAAGGTACACCAAAGGTCCGCTTTTTTGCAATGCGAATGATGGTTGTTTATGCGACGCGACGCTTGGTCATCGAACGGTATCGCGGAGGGGCAGAGACAGACACGCAAGAAAGATTCAAATCTTTCTACGGTCGATCGATGCGATACGCCTTTTACGACCGATGTTTTTCTCTTTTATCTGCGCTCTCAGCTTTCCTACCGTTCAACGAGGGTATAAAGGAGAATTTTCACGGTCCACTTTGGATAAACGATGCGGCTGATTTATCGAAATTGAAAGCAAAGTCAACAGTGCACATTACCATGTAAAGTATTCAAACAAATTGAAGATTGAAAGAAATCCACAGTTTCTACTTTTGTTCTGGATTATTCGTCTAAATTAAACACATGTAAACACGCATCTTAAAGACTGAAAGGTTTTATTTCAGTCGCCTGGATGTTAATGTGATATAAAATTAAAAATAAAGAGCACTCGCACTCGTTATATGGCGGAATTAAACAAGGTCATCAAATCTAAAAAAATGGCACTGTAAAGAGGGCGTTTATGTTGCTAAATTATTTTGGTACGCAGGAGAGGATTCATTCAAGCCTTCTCTGTCGTTTAATGTTCAGGTTTATTTTAATCACTGCCATTAAATGTCCACAAATTATTTCCACACCGGCACCTGCAATTTACTTCGACGCCATTTTTAATTGAACCAGTTTAGTCAATTTCATTGAAGCATTGAAATTTCAATCTCATTGTTTCAATTCACCGAAAGTGACCCGTGTAAATTCGCCTTAAGCTGAATGCAAAACTGTATTGGCTTTCCATTACTCGCACGCAAAAACCTTTCTTTCTAAAAAAAGTCACGGACACTACAGTAGTGATTCAGAACGCGATAAGTTCGACTTCACGATGCCACCTGGCGAGGAAGTTTCGACCTCGATTAACGATGCGAATTAACATCGTGGCCAGAAATGTCGCCTTTAGTTTTCAGAATTTATGTACACCAAAATGGTAACAGTACGCTTTAGTAATAAAACACAAACACTGACAGTAGCCACAGAACTATACATATCATATTTCACGAATCCCTTCGACATGGTAAACAATAAAATACAGTAACTCGTAAATTTCAAATGGAACAAAATACTCCATCAACTCCCCTCCAAGTTTCTACCAAAGCAAAACAAAATTTTATAACCACTGCACGCATCGATCCGGAAAACAGTACTTGCACGGTTGCCAACCATCCTCGCAATTGAATAAATCTTCGATTTGAAATTTTCGTGCCAAATGCAACTATAGTCCCTCTGATCCCTGTTTTATATATAATTTTTCCATCGTGCTCTAAAAGCCCGGTGCCCCGTTAATCGAAAGTTAAATTACGGGACGAAAACAACTTTCGTAGCAGAGCTAGTTCGCCGATCGGTCCAGCTCCACCGCTGCTAACTACCTAGAAATAAATTTGGTCAGCCAGCCAACTTCAGAGCGCCACCGTGCTCTCTTATTTTACACCGTTCCTCCGCTCCTTAATACGGCCGACCATTTATTTGCGAAGCGCCTTTTGGCTCCTTTTCAATTACCGATCGCTGGGATCGCGCGCCCCATCGATTGCTCACCGTTGGCGCTACGAGGTCTGGACATCCCCGCGGATTACTAACCTCAAAATCGAACCGGGCTTTCCATTGTCAGACGCTTGTTCAAACCGATTTCATATCTCGACTACTAGTCTTCCCTTCATTGCTAAATTTATTGAGAACTATTTTCATTCTTGATCTTCCTTTACGTCATTAGATTAAAAAATTGAGGGAAATTGAGAAGTTGTTAGTATATAGAAAGGAACAAGTAAATTAGAAAAAGATGGCGTCGGTATCTCCGATCATATGGGTGTTTTTGTTTAAGTTTATAATTTAGAAAGGAAGAAACTGAAGGCGGCTTATAAATCTTCATAGAGTTAAATTCTGAATTTAAAATTAGTAATTCTTCGTAAAGGGAGATTCTCAACGAAACGCGTTTCGGTTAACACGAGCATATGTCACAATTACGACGCAACTGGGCTCCCTATACACGTATCGTGTTTCACAATATTAGTGTCGCGGTATGCGTAGCATGTAGACGAGCATTTACACTTCGAAAATACGCACGGCGATGTTTTTAAACGGTCTACTAGCGGGGACACGGGCGGCACGAGGAAACGCGAGTTGTGGCAATATTTTAGTTAAACATCAGGTTCGCATGATCGTTTGAGTTGCGAACGTCCATGTTTACTTTCGTATCCACAAGAAGAACGTAGTAAAAATAATTAGTTTTAATACTCTCCTATGAAAATCGATTTTCAAAGAATTCCTCCTTCCACTTGACTCACCAAAAAATACAAACACCACCATGTGTAACGCTGACAAGTAGATATCATCAAATTGACGTCTTACTTTCTCATAAAACACTCTACATATGTCCTAGTTTTTAAGAAAAGCAGGGGAAAAATCCCCAGGAGCTAATTATCAACACTCCACTCTGTAGGTACTACGAACGTTTAAGTAAATGCGGTGGACGCTCATAGGCGTCCAGCGACAATGGTCAACAAATGCGACTAAAGGAGTCCCGCACGCGGCGAGCGTTCGAATTATCAACACCCAAAGGATTAAACGTTTCATATACCGAAATTGTAGTCGCATAGCTGGTAGAAGTACAGTCTCATCAAAGCGTGACACATCAATTTGACATCTGCTTGTGAGTCAATCCAAAGGAAAGGCGCCAAATTAAAGATCCCTAGATAAGACATACCGCTACCTACTATTAACAACTCGGAATAGATTACAACATATTCGATGAGATTAGACAGATGTCAAACTCAAATACCGCCAAGAGACTAATTGTACCTAGCACCAATCCCGCAAACATCGAAAGAAAAGCATGATTTACAATATAGCGCGTAAACGGTGTAAATTAAAAAGATCGATATCGAAGGCCGTGGATCGAGCTCCCTGAAGCGACTAGACACGAACGGCGGAGAGAAGTGGGCGCAGACAAAACGTTCAACTAACCGTGGATAACGTGCTAAGGTCCCAAGCGCTCTTGGCCTGCTTTTGGTAGCCCTTCTTGTTCCTTTTGCCGGGTCTGCGCAGGCTGGAGAACCATCCTGCGGCTATGGCGACCGCGCTAACTTCCCGACGGGTGTCCGTGTGAACGTTTCCGCCGCGGACCTCGTCGAGCGCGTCCACCGACCTGCCGGTGAAAATCATTCTCCTGGCGGCGTCCCCGTCGCCGAACTGCGGGTGAACCCGGCGGGGAATTCGTTGCACTCGGCACGCCCCTTCACTTCGTCCACCGCGGTAGGTAGGTGTTTACTTTCAGGAGCAACTCAGCCACACTATCTGACACCGCGCGCTGCACGCGTCGCAGGAGCTATCAACTAGTCCCGAGGGTGACATTGACGCCCGATTCCTTCGCGACCGCCGCCGAGGCGAAACGAGACGCTCGCAACGCGGCAGTCACTAACCGCAACGCTCCGAGACCAAAGATCCCATCGGTTCAATGACCCTTGGCGATTTCTTCCGATCGCTCGATAATTCAATGAAGCGCCACGTGAATTGGCGTACAAACACACGGAGCGAAGATGAATCGGGGATCGTCCACAAAGGACTTAGATCGTATGCTCGAGGCAAGCACTGTCAGCGGGAACAATTGTTATTGTATTTGAATGGAATCCCTTAGGTAACTTCCTCACTCGACACTAATGAACTCTCACTGGATGATAGTCATACGGGAACGAGTGACTTTTAAGTTTGAAACTTTTCTGTTTAGTAATACACGATCGTTTCGATCTGATATGCTGTGGTAGACAGAGAGTGCACCGAAACAGAGATCGTGTCACTTCGCCGAATCAGCCGTGGAGGAACGAATAACGAACCGCTCCGCGCAGCGGCCGACGTGCGACTGACGAGCGTACGAGTACAACGGTCGCACCAGGGACGCGCTGGCGCCTCACGGTGGACGTGTAGCGAACTCAGGCACGCGTATGCGAATAAGGCTGCTCCTTGCAACTGGGACGCCCTACTGGTTTCTTCTAAAGAAAAGCTTGTGCAGGGAACATCCTTGTTTCCTGATCAAGAAGGTTGAAGCTCCCTCTGAAGAACGAGAAGAGAAATGCAAAGCTTAATTTCTACCGCAGTGGTACAGTACTGTCTCGAAGGGACGGGGTTTCTGGGTTGAAATAAGGTGATCGCGATTCTCTCCGCTTCTTCTGTTGTTGGCGCAGTGAATGAGATGGACTGCGAGTGAGCGAGAGCGACTGAGTGCCATTTTTGCTCTCTCGTTCTGCGCGAGTGTTTTCGAAGATATTAGAAATTCAGTAAATCAAGATTACAGTTGCAAATATTCAAATAATTCATCATTATTTAATTGAATAATTTGGTCGAATGACGATTGTAAAATAAGTAGAACAATAATATTAATACCTGGTGGTTGTTTTCGTTTCAAAATTGATCAATTTACCAAAGATTAATGAAGGTGCAAATTTATCGTTTGAAAAACAAATAATTGTAAAGGGCAATATGAAAAGAATTTCACGATAAAGTGTGAAATAATGTTTCCTTGTTTAGATTCCTGTTCCGTACAATCCGAAATTCGATCACCCGAATATTCGAATATCCGAGTATTCCTACTAATTTAAATATCCGAATGCTCCTAATTATTTGAATATTCAAATACTCTACACGCAGTTCCGAGACCAACTCTGGAGTAAAACCCACGACGCAGCGTGAACCATGCGTGGGTACATATTATTCTCCAAATATAAGAAAGGCGTGGGACGCACCCTCGCAGCTTCTCCACGTGGGGAGCTTAATAAACAACGCTCATTGTGAATCGAACAACACATTACGCGACACTCGCAGATTGCGACTGACCTTTGATGCGGTGAAAGAACGATAGCTGACCCCTAAGACTTTATCTCGTAATTGCATTTAAAATTCACAAACATATTTCCCAGTGTCCACCCCCTCCCCCATCCCCCCACAATTATATCGGCCGCAGTCCAATAAGTTCGCCGTTGTATTCCAAGTTCTTTGTCCCTCCCGCCGGGTCATTCACAGCTACTATTAGTTAATTACTTCCAATTGCACCCCGACGAGCCGCTGTTTTTTCAAACGCGCTCGTCACAAGACTCTTCGAAATGGCCCCGATTTCCCGTTTGCACGGCGACGCGCGTCACATACTCAATAAACGCAGATCGATGCGGCGCGGTGGCGGGCAATTACTCTAAATAGAATGGCTCTTTAATCAGGGGACCGTGCTGGAAGAATAATGCAGAAGCTGGACGAAGGAACGATTTCTCGAAGAGATAGAGCGGCCAGCCACGTTCAGCCGCGGCCCGTCGACGCCCTCGGCGACACTCGAGAGCGCCGGCAATTGATAAGCAGTCGGCGAAATTTCAGCGCCCCCCTACCCTACCTCCCCGTTCTCGGAAGCATTCTCCCCACGATCCTCGCAAGTATGCGCCGCGATGCGCCCACTTGCTGCTAACAGTGTGCTCCAATCGAATCTGAAAGCCTCCGTGCTGACTTCTAATTTTAGTCGATCGCAATATTTTCGTGAGAAAAACACGCTGTCTGGGTGGAAACAGGCATTCGTCCCGAGCGATATGCCCACGTTCTTGCCGAGGGAAAAATAAGTCGTGGTAAATATTCAACTTGCGAGGAACACTGGTTATACGGGGCATTAGGAGCAAAAACGGACAGACCCAATTTTTTGCAAGATGGAGTTAGCAATAATGTACTTCGATAAGCTGTACTAATCATATGAAATAGGAATTTCTTTTTAAATTTCGGTTTGTCCATTTTTACTCTCAATGGCTTATATGTACACTGGGTGGGCTGAGTTTTCACGAGAATATTAATATGGGGAGGTATTTTGAAGATATATAAATGTCTGTGAGCCTGTGGCTAGCAGTTTGGAGATTTTCAACACACATGCGCGGAGGGAATATGGAAGGGGATAATGGCCCCCTCCAAGATAGGGAAGGAATTCTGTGGGGAAAGTGATGACTACATCGGGGGTTTGACAAGCGATATGAGTAGTTTTCCATCGTCTTTCTTTAGCCCCTATAAACTTCAATATTGCTTTGTGGGATCAGGAAGCCCCTTAAGACGGAGCTTAGAATATAGAGACTTCGGAGGCGGTGGTGGCGCAGTTGGTTAGGCGGCTGACCAGTACGCTGAGGATCGCGGGTTCGAATCCCATCACCCGTGATCCGTTTTTTTCGTGGCTTCTGAACATATAGGAATCACAAAACATATTCCACACACAAACAGGTAATTAATATCTATATCCAGGACCACCTGAAGCTAATGTTGACTTCCACCCATTGCCAAACTATGCAACATCCGTGACCAAGGAATTAAAAATAAAATTATAAGCTATGGAAATCTAAAAAAATACAACCCTCTAAAGAAGATTTTAGATTAATGGGGGGGGGGGGGGGCATTCAACCCTTGGAAAGAAAAGAGACGAACGAAATGGAACACGCTCTCTGTCTATGTTAATGGATTGCTAATCGGGAGTGCTTGACATTCCCCCGCGCATTAATTAAATATACGACCCGGGATGTAACGGGGTTCGAGATGAAATAACTCGTATTACTTTCCTTTCGGGTTCGGAGGAAAATTGCACGGTGCAATTTATGATTTTCCGTGCGCGCGTCGGTACTTCGTAAAAGAGTCACGAGCAGGATCGAGGCTTGACCCCGCGCGAGAGCTAACGCAAACATAAAGCAATATACAGGGTGATCCTCGCAACTGGGGCGAGTCGTATTTCCGTGCTACGGCCACTCTTGTCCAACTTTATACGTGGTACCGTAAACAGGGCGTAAAAAGAAGTAATGGCCAGAGCCTTTCACAGACGAATCTACGTATCAGGATCGATGGGGATCCGCTCCTCCATTCTCCACTTCCGTATCAAATACTCTGTTCTGTTTCTACACGCTGTACTCGATAACAGGATAAAAGGTTCAAGAGGAATCGTGCGCAACAACCAAAGCATTTTGTCATAAAAGATGGATCAAGTTTCTATCAATCAAATCGTGCAGAGTAGTTTCTAGAGTCGAGGAATTTCCCCCACTCTTCCTCCTGTTACAGACACGCCCACTTTGTAACTGCCACTCCCATTGTGACCACTACTTTTCTCGCACCCTCCATTTCCTTAACCAATATACGGAATTTGTGAAGTTACACGAATAAGTAACTTTGGGTCACATTGACCCAATATCATATATTTACAAGAAAGGAGCATAAAAATAAAAAAAAATTAGACTCAGTTCATTTAATTCTTACGATTTAATATTTTAAGAAGTTATTAAATTTCTACAATAAAGGAAATTTAAACATCTAATAACCGTCGGTAATAATTTTTTAATTTTTTTATTGTATAAATTTTATAAGTTCATCAAATATTAAACCCTAATCATTTAATGAAGAAGTTTCACACCAAATAATAGATTAGTAAAGGAGAAATAAGGATTTGTGACTAGATTTTGAGTAAAAATGACTCAATTTCCGTGCAAGGGTTGAACCAACCACCCCTTCTCCAAACGAATACTTTTATCCTCTAAAAAAAAATAATCACGCAAGATTAAAAATGCTATTTTCCAAAAAAATTCTATTATCCTCACAATTTGCTCCACCAAGCTCCCTAAATCCGATCATTCGCGTTCATGACACCTTGTATATACCCAAATCGCTGCACACACGACCCGAAACCGTCCTGACCCGTGCACAGGTCAGGTGACCGCGGGCAATGTGCGTTAAGCAGCACTGCAGCCGATCAGGATGGCGTTCGTAAAAACTAGCGCAGGAAATTGGACGCCCCGGATCGCATAGAATCGACGTGGACGCGGCTGCCAGCGGAATTACAATTGTACATACAAACGTCGGGGACGCCCTGCATTTTATCGTCTCCCAGAGCTGATTCCGTTCGTAAATAACGACTCCGCGCTGCTCTAATTCGGTCTCTGCTTTTGAACGGCCGATAAATATCGGCGAAATGGAAAGGGGGACGGGGGCGGGGGGATATAGTTGTTGGACTCGCCGACTGCGAAATCCGCTCGCCGCGGAAAAGTATCGAATTCCTCCGATGTGAATTACAATGAGAAGATCGTGAGTAGAAAGCGCTCGCCTTTGTCTGCCGCTCCTTTTATCTTCGGAAGTCGACGAATCTCCCCAACCGCTGCCATCGATAATCGAACGAGGAACGCTGTAGTAGAGCAAGGAGGGGGGGGGAATCGTGTATTCCAAGCGCCGGAGAGGCGAGCACGCGCGTCGATTCGCATTTCCGACGACACTCCCGAAATTATTCGCGGCGAACTCGCCTCGGGGGTTGAGGCTGTGCACCTGCTACGGCTGCACCGGTCCGTCGAGCGATCCAGCGCGCATGCGCCTGGGAACTCGTCCCGCGCGACAGTTGGTTGCGCGCGCCGAGTTGCGCCGGGTCGTTTTGCCCTTTTCACGGCGGACGCGCCACGGTAGATCCTATTACCGATATTCTTCAATACCGTGCGCTTGAGTTTCTGGCGCGTTAAGCCGCGTTTACACTGAGAGAGCGGGTGCAAGTTCTTCACAGATTTCGGCATAATTCAAGTGTAAAGCATGCTCGGTTACGCTTGAAGTTTGCGGGGGGAGAACGAGCATTCGCTGGCTTCGTGCAAACGCGGCTTAACGAGATGAGGAATGCACGAAGCGGTTCGGAGAAGTGGACAGGTGTGTGGCTCCCTTCCAGGGGAGGTGGGCATGATGGGGAAGCTGACGCAAAACTCAGCGCACCACCGGAGGGCGCCACCGGCGCACGTGCCAAACTGAAGTGTTGTAATATTAGAAGTTGTGATTGTTTACATTTTCTTTTTCGTTATTTGCTGATTTTAAAATTAAAATGACCACAATAGGTGGAAATTATGGACATTTAAGTGTTGTCGAAGTTAAAGATTTAGTGATTTAGAAATTTTTTTCTTGGTACTTTTCATGCTCTGTTTCAATTTCAGATTCAATTTTTTAACCGAAGCAACTTCTTCCTTAGTTATTATTAATGACGACGTGGCGACCATCAGGCACTTCCTTCTAAAAATACTTTCATTTGCCATCTCTCCCGTATGACCATCTCCCCCGAACTTACCCAACATCTATTTTAAATATCATAAACAGAATAACAATTTCAAATCGTAGGGGTCTGAAATTTTAACACACAAGCCTATTCTAAAGTTTTGTATATGAATGATATTACACTATGAATGAAAATTAATGGTGCAACCGACTCCTGGCCAATTGTCAACCTACCCAAGGGCTAAGATGTGGTTATCTTGTATATCAGAAATGAATATCCCATGTTTTATTTTGTAGCAGTGCATTGTGTGGAGATTTATCACGGAACACATCGGAAAATTGTGACGAAGGGATGGGGCTCGGTTGGCGCACGATGACTCACGTTATCCATTGACATTACCACGAAGCAGATGCTACCGGTTATTGCATTGATACATCCACTTCCTCCGTGGCTGCTCGTCACTGTCATTCAGCAATTTAGTTCTCAAGCTACTGCGTTAATCGCCCCGCGGGGAGGGGGGTTACATGCGTCGATGCATGCAGAAATTTAGCAGCAAAATGTAATAAAATTTCTGCCTCTTTTTACTGAAGCACAATGGCGGATGAAAGGCATGAAAGTTGGACCAAAAAGTGTGGTCACGAGTTACGAGTTACAGAAATGGAGATTGGAGTGTGGACTGCAGCAAGATTAGCACTATAACTACATGGTACTTTTTAGATTGACGAGATTATAATTTTTATTGTAGAGAGGCAACGATATGAAGATTAAAAATGCACGATTAGAAGACGTTGAAATACAGAGTTAAATAAAGCATACTGAACATACTCTTTGCAGTTTTCCTGAAGACTTATCACCGAACCACAATGTCATAAAATTGCAATAAAAGGATAATTGAGGAGTCCTTGTAAAAAATACTGAAAGTTTTAAAAATCACATTTTATACTATAGCATTACCATTGGCACGTAGAATATTTTCCGATGAAAATGATTTCTTTTTAATTTTGGCCATTACAGTGTTTTTGACAAAGACTCTTCAATGTCATAAATTATTGTGCAAAAGAATAGGATAACAAAATTTTGAACAATTTGTAACAAGTCCTAATAATTTTTAGTGACATTTATGCATATATTGTGATCTACACCCTAAATAAATCTAATAATAATAATAATAATTTCAGTGTCAATTGTATTTGTATTATTGAATTTATCTCCTAATCCTAACCTCCTAATTGAATTTAATCTCCTTGAATTTATCTCCTAATCCAGAGAATAGTGATTAAACGAAGAGTAGCAAATACTGAATGTCCAACTAGATCACAAGATCACCACCCACTCCAGCAAAGATGCTCGATATATATATACTGAATAGTCAGCAGGGGTTACACAATAACAAAGCGACAAACAAATTTCACGATAATTACGCCCCCCGCGAGTGTTTCGTAATTTCGAAGTCGTATCGGGCTGAGCTGTCACAAAGAGCAACGCCCGAGCAGATTAATTTTCCCACCCATATAAATTACGAACTTCCCAAATTACGGGTTACCGAATTGCTCTTGTATACACTATTCCGTAAATGAATGTCTCAGCATTCTACAAAAAAAACTTTCTTTACCCTCAACTGCCGAGGAGGAGACTTTATTATCTAACTTGTCAGGTTTGGTGTGACATACCCCAAATTTTATTTCTATTTTGAGTAATAAAATGAGAACATCTTCTCCTTGGAACAAAAAGTTCAAGTCGTTTTTATAAGTATATTAAAGGGATTTTATTAAAAAGAATAAAAGAGAATATCTACTTGTTACATATTATAACATTGATCTACAATAATTCTTGTATTAAATTATTTATGACTTTTTTAGGTTCTTTAGACTATTTAGAGCCATTTTTTATATTTTTTTAAATAATATTTTTATGCACAATTACAGTTTTACATGACAAAAATTCATTTAACGTTAAAGTGCCCCAACTTGTTCTTTTTTTAAGTTAAATATTATTTTGCAGGAATATCATTTTACTTTTCAGATCCATCGATGAGGTGATAGGAAATCGTGCTGGCCAGTTTTTCTGCAGTGGTCTAAAGCACCTAAAAAATCATAGATAAACTAATACAAAAATTAATGCAAATAAATTTTCTCGTGCACTTTATGGATTCTGGAATAAATCATGTGTTATAAGTAATACTTTATTTTTGTAATAAAACCCCTAAAAAAGATCCTAAAATCGTTATTTTTCGCCGCGGTTAAATAAAATCTTATTTGTAAATATTTTAGAGAAAAAATGATTTGTTTCATATTCTCAAGTGAAAAATGTTTAAATAAACAGGCATCTCAAGGATAACGGGATCCATCAGACTCCACCCCATTATTTGAGGGTTAAGAGAATAGTTTGAAAAATTCGAGGTGAACGCAGGACGTTGTGTAACTCTAGATCGAACTTCCCCGTAACGACCTGTGAATCAAGCTTTAATGGGAACGATCTAATTGCTTGCAATTAGTGGTTTTCTAAGTAACACACCTTGAGACCGCGCATCATCAAACGATAAGGATTGCGAAACGCTCCAAAAGATTCGTGTACGACACTCCGGGGCCCTGAAGAAGATCGTATCAATTCTATTTGTTCCAGCTCGTTCGGGCAAAACAAGATTGCTAAATCGCTTTTTCTTCGCGCTGGTAATCCAATTTGCACGCGGTAATCTTGAGAATAGGAAATCTGGGAAGAGGTTTGAAGGACTTTGAGATTAGCACTTTGCTGCTCTTATAGCGCATCTTTGGGAAAACAAAAAGGGGAAAAAGATAAATAATAATAATAATAAGAAGAAGAAGAACAATAATAATAATAATAATAATAATAATGATAATAAACGAATTTGACGGCAGTTTTATACTAAAATTACTTCAGCCTAGGTTGATAGCAACAGAAAGCTGTATTTCTGCACAAAAATTTGTATTTCTCTTACATCTTCATTCCTCTTTTGTTTTCTTTTTTCTACTAATTTTCTACCGATTTTCTACTAATTTTCTAACGATTTTCTATTAATTTTCTACTAATTTTCTAATCATTCCAAATTTTAATAATTTCCTCATAATTATCTAATAATTCCCAATAATTTCTAATAACATTCTAATGATTTACTATGTATGAAATAAAGACCTCGCTATTCCGTTAAAAAAAGGACACAGTGTTATTCCAAATATTACCTACCAGATTTAAATTTTTAGGAATATATAGTATCTGCGATGTGGATGTCTACCATTTTCAAAAAAAAGAAACACATCGTAGGAAGCCGCCAAGAGGGTAGAAATTTAATAGACGTTGATTTCCTTGGCAAAAAAGGCCAAGGGGGTGGAACGAGGCTGATTAAGGAAACGTTCGTACCGGCAAGGAAACTTTTTACGAAAGTAGAAAAAAATCGAGAGTCACTGGTTTCCAGGGGAGGATAAAATCGAGGGAAAGCTTTCGAAACTCTTCCGTTGCGCGTATAGGTGAAAACGGGAAGAACTCGGCGAGGCGAGCGAGAGATATCGCGGGTGAAATAGCATTTTTTACATCACAGAGGGATTCGTCGCGACCAATAAAACCGCGGGAATCGCTTCAAGGCCCACTGACCCGATTCTCATGATAGTTTTCATATTTTCTATAACCATCTCACGTGCCATTGAACTCTTCTGCGGTCCCTGAGTTTGCCCCACAGAGCGAACAGTGCAATTCAAATACCAACTAACCCGATTAAAATATTTGCAAATTGTAAAAACTGCAAATCGATGATATTTAATTTTCAACATGCATTGGACCATTATTATTCTTCAAAGTTCGCGCGTTGCAAACATTCCTTCTCCAATTTATGAACAAAAGTACAAAAAGTTATGTTATATTAAATTATTGTTTAATAATAAAAGATCAAAAACACGATAAATCTAAAAAATCAATTGCTCCTCGGATACTCAATTATTTATTAATTTGTGTATTTCTTTATTTGTTTAATGCTTGACATTCACACCGCGAGTTTCGTAAAAATCAGAATTTTCGATTTCGCAACATTTCCTTATTTACCGATAACTCGGATAAATCAAATATTCTCTCTGCAACCCAGTCAAAACACCATTTTTTAAGAGAAGCCACTCAAAGGCCCCTAATCGCAATAAGATACACGTTCCCTTAGCAACAAACAGCTTCCACGCGAAATCGTAAACAGCCTTATCAAAAACAGCGATTCACCTTTTGAGTTCGTCGCCGCTTGCCTCGGAGCCACAAGATAACGGGGCAGCAGCAGTCGATCCATCCTCGTCTGCTGGTGCGACAGGAGCTTGACGTCATGGATGTCGAGGGTCAGGACCCACGTGGATCTGACGACGGGCCGTTAAATCGATTAAATCCATTTAAGAAGTCCGACGAGAACACGAGAACCTCCGGGGAAATTCACTGAGCGACAGTTTAACGACCGCGCGAGCCTCTTCCCTTGATTCTGCTAATCACATTCGCTTTCCCCTTCGCGAGGGGCCATACACTATTCGAAATGCACCAGCGATAGCGTGGAAATCGGTAAACGAAAAATCGGTTGACGAAAAATCGGTAAGGTAAAACTAACTCCGAACGATGTACACGTGTGTATCTATGACTTCCAGAAACGAAACTGCGATGGAACTTGACACGACACGCGAGACCCTGCGTGAAAGTCTGTTTGTTGATAGCTGCAGCCTTGCTGTGGTTAGAGCCCGTACGAGTGTTATCGAGAGTCAACAGCACGCTGATTTACATTTAATAACGTTACATAGAAGGTGAAACCCGCGAACCGTCGACAGTCGAGCGTGCTGTACGATTAACAGTATCAGCCGTACTCGCCACGCTCCTTTCTTCCGTTACCGACTAATAAAAGCTCCGGTGATTATAGAGTTCGCGTAGAAACCGGCGGGGAACAGGCGGAGGGTGTTCCCCTCGATAATATACGTCGAAAATGTTAAAGAAGTTTTCTCGTAGGACGCGTTGTTTTCGAGAAAATCGATCTCGAAGAGGAGGTCCGAGAGGTGCGCGACGCCGGACCCGGCGCGCGCTCGGGCGCGCATGTCCCGCACACGTATTCGAAACCGGTTTCCTCGAAAACAGAAGCTCGATAAAGAAATCGTGCTGTACGTTTTTTGTCCGTTTTTTTTTCGCGACGCATCAGGTCCGATCGGATTTCACGTCGGATATAATAGTTCTTAAAATAGTCGCGTGTGACATTTTAGAAACGAGTTCTGTACAACTGGCAGAAGCTTAACGGTGCACGTCGATATCTTTATTACCCCTTGACGTAGTCGATATTTAAGAAATTCGTCCGTCAAAACTTTTTAATTAGGTCAGGTGGAATCAATTACTTGTTGCGAGGAGGTTTAATCTTTTAACGTCCGAGGTCAGAAAGTTTAAAATGTTAAGTCCTCCCGAGCAAGGGGTACTGAAGGAAATTCTTTACAGAAACTAGGACCAGCAACCACGAGATAACTTGATTCGACGGGGATGAAGTTTCGTACGTGCGACATAAAATTGCGTCACGACCGCGCTATAGTCACGAGTTTTTGTTTACTGAGCTTTAACAGCTCGTATGCTCACCGTTTTAGAAGAATTACGACGCACGAAGCGTATGAGTAAGCACGGCTCTATCAACTACCGCGGAAGCGTCTTATCAGGAAGATGACATCCCCGAATTTTTGTGAAGCAGATACGCGCGCGTGTCGGGCGCCGAAGATAAATTAAAATCGCAGAAATTCTGAAGTTATCAGGCGTCCAAATTTACAACACCTAAATTTACGATTTTTGTAGAAAAAGAAAGTAATCAATTTTGGATTTTGAGTGTTTAAATCTGCGGATTTAGTTATTAAGCATTGGAAATTCGGATCATGGAAATTCAAGACACAGAGGAGAGATAAATTTAATTATACTGAACAAGTTGATGTAAGTTTGTAGTGCCCGTATTGAAATGACTGTTCAATTTCAATTCCTTGAACTGGTTAATTCAGAAAAACATTAATTTCAGATAGTGAAAGCACTCGAGCTATCTGCTAAAAAATTGTTCTCGAAACTAACAAGAAATCTTATCTAAGGGGATCGACTTTATTTGCTAAATGAGCATGCGTGAAATGTTAAATATTTATTTTCGGTATTTTTAACGTAGTGTCACTTGATAATGCGATGACATCAGAAAAATTCAGAGGGAAATACTCTTGTTGTGAACTGCTATGGAATTAAATCGCTTTGATTGGCAATTCCACTGAAATTGAAGAATTTACTTATATTACAGTTACATCCAATAAATGTTCATGGAAATTTTTGTCAAAGTGATACGTGTTCAAAAAAACTTCCCGTAATCAAATAAAAGATTTTGTACATCTCTCAAGTGACATTCATCTTTGGTGATTCCTAAATACTCTTTCCACATCAAACAGTAATATTCCATACGCAATTCGTAATAAATAAGAACGCAAATAGCAAGTAATCAATTGCGGTGTTAAATGATAAGAAGTTTCGGCGAACTGGGTGGTCGGAGGACCATTATCTGCGTGCGAAGTTATTATACGTGGCTGCTAATCGAGGCTTATTTTTTATGATAAATTAGAAAAAACAGCTTCGTATCCATTTTTACAGTGACCTGCAGAATATGAAGAATTGTGCATGTTGCACACTCTCGCGTCAATTTTACCAACTGAAAACGGTCGGTACGGCGAAGAGCCTCTACCTTACCGACAGAGTAAACATTTTGCCACATCGGTACATACGATTCCATGCAATAGTGAGGATTAATAAATTGTGAGGATTAATTAAGCATTACAAAGGTGACTCAGATTAATAAAGTATTGAAATCATGAAGAAAATTGTAATTTAATTACATACCTAAAAAGGAACCTAAGAAAAATAAAAATTTAAATTTGGTACTCCCATTTCACTCATAATAAACAACTTTTTTATTGCTTCTTAACCATAGTGTAGATCGTATAGCAGTTTCATAAGGTAAAATATAAACTTACCACTTAATTACCGTTATGATCGGTATTTTAGACCCAAGGAAATGTTTTCTAGTGCCCTCTAGCGCAACTACGAAGTAGTAGTTTCGAACAAAGTTATAATTAGGAAGTAAACGCAGGTAATTGGTTAGCGCGGCTCTTTAAACGCTTCGAAGTTACTTCGAAGCTGGACGGTGTACGTTTCTGGTTCTACCTGAGGTTGATTGAGCGGGCTTCGCTTCGTAATGAGTTTCCCCGACAAAGCACTGGCGTCTGCTCAATTTCCTCGTTGTTACATACCTTCCGCCCTTAAGAAATAACGGTTTCCTGCGCGGCAAGTGCAAGGGAACGTGTACAAAGTCTATTGTTACCGACGGAAGAGGTCAAGGACTGATTTCTGAATGTGGTGTACGAAAGAGGAAAGGAGCGAGAAGGAACACATACTAGGGACACGTTAACGCGTAACATTAAGTAACCAACACAAACACGGGGATACTTCTCAGGCTTTTTACTACTTAAGAATTTCCGGCTTTTAATGAAAACGTGACATTACCATTTTCGGCTGATCGTCTCACGGTGATATTTAACGGTACTAAGTTTCGAACGATGTTTGCTAAGTACTAATTAGTTCTCTGGCATAGAAGCAGCATTGTCTTGCCAGAATGAGGCTAATATGTATGAAATTAAATTTTGATATCTGGTTTCGATAAACCGAAATGTCAAAATTGATATATCAAGACCACAGTTTCAAATGTGTCAAAATTGCAATTTTGTTAGCTCTCGTGTAAAAAATCGACAGACCGAAATGGCAGTTTCGATATTTCGGACTTCAATTTCTAATACACCAAAATCTCAATTCTGCTATCTCCAAATTCAAAATTCGGTATATTGAAATTCCGAGCTTGATATCACGAATTTCAATTTTCAATACCTCAAAATCTCAATCTTGCTTTGTCTTAGTTCAAAAATCAATAAATCGGAATCCCAACATCGATATATCGAATTTCAATTTCCAAAACCTGAAAATCTCAATTTTGCAATCCCCCACTTCAAAATTCGATATATTGAAATCTCAATTTCGAATCACTCAAAATCTCAATTTCGCTACCTACCACTTCAAAATTCGATAAAACGAAATCTCAACTTCGATATTTTGAAATTCAATATCGAATGACTTAAATTTTCAATTTTGTAATCTCCCACTTCAAACTTCGATAAATCAAAATCCCAAATTCGATATCTCGTACTTCAATTTTCGATATATCGAACTTGCATATGCCACATATCGAACTTGAATATTCGACATTCCGAAACTCGGTCTTTAATAACAGAACATGGATTCAACATTGACGTCACACATCATCCAACTGTTTTTCCCCTCTAAATTTTTTATAAGCCTAAAAATTCCTCTAATTAATATTCACGCCACATACACCCTTCATACGTTAACTCCGACTTTCCTCAACATTTTTATTTGCCCCCACGGTGCGCGCAAGCGGCATAACAAAAGAAATAGTCCAACTTTCGGTGTCCTTTTTAACTGCAAGCGGAAATAGATCCGACCACTGGTATCTTATACAGATTTCAACCGTTCCAGGAAGCCTTTCTCGTTTATCATACGCTCGAGTTTTTACGGGCGCAACGACGCGGGAGATAAAGCCAGTCGTTATTCCAGAGACCCGCTAGGTAGACGCTCTTAAATCAAAACTTTAATAAAACATATGCATCCGTCACTGAACTCTCACGAATATCTAAATCTCATAACATAAAACATTTACAAAAATCAATCAACCATCTTCTAGCTCAGAGAAGAACACAAAGATTCAATAATAATGCTATTATTATCATTATTATTTATTCCACGGATAAAGACTCTTTAGTTTACAATAAACAAGTCATAGCGTTACCAAAGAAACAGTATGAAAGAAAAGAAAAAGGAAGAAAAGCCAGTACAAAACTGAACAAACGATAATCAAAATAAACTAAATTAAAATTAACGAACGTGTACAGAGACGTTATAGAGGCGAATGTACCATTACAAAAATCCCCACCCCAACACCTTTATATTAGAAAACACAATACGATCACCAAACATTCACGTCTCACTATTCTGTCTCCCACATTGAAAGCAAAACTTTTCCAATACCCCACATTGTACAAGAGACCTTGAAGTAGGTACTGTGAACTTCCAACAAGACAGCGCCTGATCTGCATTTTCGAGATCCACGCGGCGAGCCGTAGCGAGCCAAGCCGCGGGATTCGACGAAAGTGGTTAAAAAGCGAAACGTTTACACGAGTATAGATACGAGCAGGATTGTCCCGCTGGAACGGGCCGAAGCCACGGAGCAGTCTACGCGATTCCGAGATCCTCTTTCCATAGATGGTTCTGGGGGATAAAAAAAAAGCACCTGACCAGTCTTTACCGAGGACTCGCCCGCCTCCCGTCGCCCTCGGAACCCCTATCTGACCAGGCGGATCACAATGAAAACACGCTGTGCGTGACAACGGCGGCAGGTTGCGCGTGGATTTAGAAGGAGAAACGCACAATGGTGCCCGGGGGCGAAACAAAGCGAACGGCAGAATGGGCGCAGAAACGCGGCGAGCATTCCGAAACGATGCCCGATGCGTCCTGTGATTACTACGACACCAATCGACTTTGTCATTAGCCCTTTGTGATCTGGAATGTTTTTTCGACCCTTCTGTCTACCTGCGGGGCGTGCATTTAGTGTGGGTGCTTTCAATGGGATCGTATAGTTTGCCTGTACACGGTGATAGGGCAGAGTGAATTGTAAGTGGTATGGTACAGTTGTGAATATGAAATATGTTCGAATCATATACTGGGCGGGACAGAATTAAGTGAGCAAATTTTGTAGTCTTATCCTACTCTTTCTAAGGATGAAAAAAGCCATGTATACATTGGTTAGGAAACTTTCATTTTTGGAGATATAAACACTGTTTGTTTATACTGAAATTTTACGTGAGTTGCTGCACACGGATAATTATAAGCACTGTCATAGGTAATGATGCAGAGCAAGTCAGTGGCCGCCCGGAGAGGGGGGGGCAAAGGGGGCAAAATTGCCCCCCCCCCCTGGCTTTTGAGAAAAATTGTTTATATTTCAAAACTGATCTTTATTAAGTTTATACTGAAAAAGGGAATATTTTTAAATTTCGATTTTAAATTTTCAATTAATTTGGCACTATAAAATGGGTTAAAAAAGCAAAAGGGGGATATTTTTCTTTACCATCATCCCAAAGTTGCCCTCCCCCCTCTCTGGAAAAAAGTCTGCGGACGCCCATGAGCAAGTCACTATTAAATCTTTAGTTTATGATAATATATTGGAATAGTAGTCTGGAATAGGGATGTGACGAATAGGTACAAGAGAATTTGAATTTGAGATTCGAATATTCGAAATTATTAGAATTATTACATCTGTAGTCAGGAAACGCTCAAAAATTGGATTTTTGACACAATTTGGAATGGATAAGAAACTTTTGACCGTCTTTCATATTCAAAAGGAAATCATTTCCAGCAATTCCTCTAAATAAATTTGTAAGCATTGTTACAATATTTCCTCATAAACGAAAAGTGTTAATATCTCGGAAAGGATGAGTTTCCGGACCCACGTTTACATGACTTTTTTCCGTCCTTAGGAAGATTACAATACGATTATCAAAGTTGCATAAATTATTTTTGTCACACCCGTTATATCGGTCACCTATTTCTGTTACACCGTTTATATCACCCACCAATTCTGTCACTAAACTACCTCAATACCTGCCTCAAATTCCCATTCCTCGTCTATTCAACGGTCATCCTGCACGAAACCGTTTCCCAAAAGAGGGGGACGTTCTTTTCACGCACCTACGCGCGCTGCTTTCCCAGGGGAAATTCCCAGGGGTGTCAGAAAACAGCTGTGCACAGGGAAGGTAAGGGTGAGGGGTCTGGAGGCACCTGCTCAGGTATGAAAAACTATAAAAGCTGATGACCGCTATTGCTGCGAACTTTTGCAGCAAATTTTTTAAACTAATTTCCTAGAACTCAGCTTATGCGTAATTAGTTTATGTACATAATTGACAAGGTTTGAATAATTCATCGCGTTAATTGTGAGTAATGGGACATCTTTACGGAAAAAGGAAATGCTCAATGGTTATCGTCGATGATTGCTTTCTTATCGCACGTCGTCCCCTTATCGCAATTCGGAAAATAAATCTCTAGACACCGAGTGCGGTGCTTAACGAATCACGTGGCTTGCTTTGTTAGACGAAACTAATGAGCGAGAGTGTTCGGTGGTCGTGGCGATAAGAGGGGTGGCAGAGAAACTGGATCGTTGTTGTAGCTCTGATACGTTTTCGTTATTAGCGATAACCGTATCGAGAAGTTTCGTGGTAGTAATTATGCCCTTTAGTTTACAATGATAAGCACTAAAGAAAAAGGATTACATGTAAATACAATTCTGATGAATGAAAGAGTAAGTGTGGATTTTTTAAAATTTACCAATTTGGGTTTGTTGATTGACGTTTTTTAATGCAAATGCATTTTTATGGGGGAGTCAGCTAACGTCTTATGTAATATTTATATAAATACAGATTCTATTACTAAATTTCCAGAAAAGTAATTTTAGTTGAAATTTCCCGAAACCGAGTTAAATGAATTATGTAAGCTTTTAAAAGAATTTTAATAGCTGAAAATATTAACTAGGGAAGGGGAGGTGGAGTGTTGGAATATAAATTTTTTCGAATTATTATATTGGGGGAGGGAGGGAGTAAAAATCACCAAAATTGCACTTATGTAATTTAAGAACGGCCATTGTAGAATATACAGGACGTTCGCAGACTACATATTTTCCGCGGATGTGTATGTGTGCGTGTAGGGGGGGGGGGGCAATTTTGAGGTGACGATAAAGAAAAATATAGCAATGAAAAAACAACCCTGGCGACAGGGTGAGGAGCGATTATGCTGCGTGAATGGAGGGTGAAACACTTACAGTAGGGGTGGTAATGTGTGCGTGACTGACGCAGCGCAGTTCATGCACACATAACCTCCGCTCCTGTAGGTGTATTCCCCTCCATTCACGCCGCATAATCATCGTTTCTCACCCTGCCTGGCGATGACGTCGACGAATCGGATTATGAAACACGCGGTGCGATTGGAGTGGCCCTTTTGCTTTTTTAACCCATTTTGGAGTACCAATTTAATTAAAAACTAAAAACCGAAATTTCAATAATTACACTAATTTACAGAAAATATTAACTTTTTTAGTATAAACTTAATAAAGATCAGTTTGTACAAATAAGCGATTTTTCTCAACTGACCTTTTTGACCCCCCCCCCCCCCCCCGACGCCCATTCACCAGTATCTAAGTATTTCGAGAGGATTAATCTAAGATGAAATAACATCGACGAAACGCGTACGAATTTGTGTAGAATTCCTCTGAATTGCCTATTTAATAGTGTAATGAATGGAATAGAGAGTAGCTTCCATTGGACCAAGGCAAATTTATGTACAGTCAATTATAAACTTTTCACTGGCCGCGATGCATGTGGAATTGCATGGGGAATACATTATCGAAGTCCCGTCGATGAAATCACGGGAAATGCTTTCCCACGGTGGCCTCGTATTTCGCTATTTCGCGAGGAACGGGGTCGCGAGCGTAACGACGAGAGAAATAGAACAATTGACTCACTTGTATTTCGAGCAGCAGCTCCGTCTTCTTTCGCCTTATGTCGATCAGAATCTTCTGCTGCTCGGGCGTCAATTCTGCAAAATCCAAGAGAAACACTTCAACGTCACTCCGCTGCGTCCTTATGTGTGGGTATTGCTGGTGGTGCCATTTATGAAATGGCAACAATGGGCACGGTAGATAGTCACATTTTAAATACCGAACTACTCATTCACGATCAGAGATTTTTGCTTGTTTCTGATATATAAACACACCTTCACAAAATTATCCAAAATATCCTAATCGATAAAGTTTGAGTCACGCGAATTTTAACACAAATAAATGATACAAGAACCTGTAAAAATAACAAGTTACAGTTTTCACGAAGCACCCGACACTCCAGGGGCTTAACGCAATAACGAAAAGTGAATTATGGAAGCGAGTTAATAGAATTTTAGTTGCCGAGTTGATGCAGTAGTGGAGAGTTAACTATGTTGTTTATATGTTAATAGAAAACGTTATTATAATTTATAGTAGATAACTCGCTTGTCAAAGTGTACTTTGATGCTCATAATGTGCTAAGTAACGGTAAAATTGTATACACTGGCTATAAGTAACTTACGAGGGTGCCATGTTTCGATTCAGCAACGTATCAATGGGCAAACACAGACTCAATCGCGGTATAGATGAACGGATATCGACTAACGATTAATAATTGATCGTGAACTTGATTGAACGGCAACCAGTATCGGTCTAAAGAGCGTTCGGACACTATAGTGCATCCCCGATGGCAGTCGGGCCGAGGAAGGGGACTCATTAAGAGCAATTTAGCGAAACATCTAAAAATAGGTCTTTCGAATTAAGGCTGGGGTCGCGGTTGACGAACTGAATAAACGCGAATGGGATTAGACTTCGAAGGGGAGCAAATGGCAAACAGGCGTGCTTTATTATAAACACCTTGAGCCGATTTCTTTAGATTAGTGAAAAATATAACAGTCAAAAATAAAAGATTCCATTTTTTTTTTTAGATCCGTGCTTATTCCACTCGAAAAGAGGATAAAAAGTGCATAAGGGACCATATTTCATACGGAAATAGTTTCTTCGCAAAAGCTATATAAAGCTTTGACAATTAGCTCGTGTATAATCACTTCTGGCAAAGAAGCGCTACCCCCACTTTGTCCTACGCGCCGGGAGGAGGAGGAATGGTGGGGGAAGCGTCCCGCCACCACGAGCAACTCTGTGCCATTTAAGGGGAGATGTTCTTGTCAACGACTCATTTTTTTATCAATTTTTAATCCTTTCGGAACTTTAAGAGTACTTTATTTAACATTATAACAAGTAAAAAACATTGTATGACAGTAAAATTATGATGATAAATACAAATGGAGTAGAATTTTCTTTGAGGTGCAAATGGGCGCCGGTTGTAGCGTCTCTGATTTTTGTGTGAAACAGACCAATACAATTTTTCTTCAATTTCTTTGACGATTGTAACAATATGAACCTAAAATGATGTAAAAATTTAATATTTTAAAAGTGGCGGCACTTCAAACAATTAACTGTGCTTTTCGCAAAAATGTGTGCTTTATTTGTTTAAAAAAGTTGTTGAAATGAAGAATTTGGTTAAACATAATTAGGTTCATATTCTGAAGAACGTTATGAACTAACAGTGTCCAAAATGTAAAGTTGATCGGTCAAATAGTTTTTGAGTTATCCCCGAGGCCAATTTTGAAAACGTCTTTAATCTTCCTGAATTGCGTGTTGGTCTCACAGACCGGCAAATACGAAATAGGTACGCTCATTTTTCAGAAGTCATTAATAGCCGGTCCCCCGCGCCTTGTACTTTCCTAAATAGTTCTTAGGATGACAACAGTGGCTTTCCGCAAATTATTGAAGACTGTTTCGGGAAACTACTAAAGAAAGAAATATGCAATGAAAAATCACGCGAGTTCAGGATGGTTAAAGTGCATTTTATGACTCATCAGGCTGTAGTATCGATACGAAATTGGAGAATATATTATTGAAATGTTTTAAAAGCGACTTATGGACATTTTTTTTTAGATTTTTCGACCAATTTATAGAGCCTTCTCCCCTTAAGTGACAAAAACTTTAAGAGTAGTTTATGCTTATGAGAATACGGTTTGTTTGTGATACGGAATTCTCCTTAAATTTTTAACACGCAGTATATACATAATATATACTCCCAAAACCTCTAAAGACTGCAGTTCAAAGAATATAACATATTCCAAGGCAACAATCTCCAGTGCCTTACCCAAAAACCACCCGCAATTTTCTCGCCCAATAACATAGAAACCAACCCTACAGTTCAAGCATTCTTCCGACCATTACTGTATACCATATTCCTCTATCAATGTTTTCTGCTTGAACTTAAAAAAAGAGCTACCCTCCATTCCTCTTCCCACATCCGCGCCATAAATCCCTCACACTGCAGTGATACACCTTCCCCCTCCGCCGTCATCCGCTTATTTATATTGTGGCCACACGCGACTCGGAACTAACGAAAGCAATCCAGGCGTGCACCTCGGTGCCAAGAAAGAAAGGCGACAGAAAAAGGCTCGCAAAGGCGTAAACCCTCTTAAAAACAGCTTGAAAAGGTTTACGCCCGACCGTGGCGCCAGGCGGCTGGCGCGTGAAGCTCGATTTTGAAGGAACTCTGAAGGGCAAGAACACAATACCGTTGATTGAGGCGGACGCGATAACGCTCGGAACGCAGCGCCGTCGAATACCTAGAACGCGGCCGCTCGTGCCGTATAATTTGCTGTGTTCTCGAGCGAGGGTAAACACGGAACAGAAGGGGGAAGGGAGGGGTGCGAGAGCGAGAGCGAGCGAGAAAGAGAGAGAGAGAGGAAATGGTGCGTAGAACGCGCTTCATACGCCATTCATAACGCGTTCTGCCACCTGCGCTACGTCGCGAACGGTACCGTATGATCATCCCCAACGCTCGACCTCCACGCCGTGAGGTTATGTAATTCGAACGGGTGCGCTAACCTCTTCCTCTCTCGCGCGACGAACGGAAAGTCGGCTCCCAGATTAGGCTAGGTTACGTGCCCGAGCGGAACAATTAGAAACTGTTGCTTCGCTGCTATACGGGCGATCATCGTAACGGGGTCGATATCCGTGCCGTACCGATCGGCAGGGTACAGAGGCTGGAAACGATACCTGGAGGTTCTAAATTCCACTGATCGTGGCTTGTGATCGTTTTCGTCACAAATTTCTGTCAATTCCTTTCTGCCGATTTGTGCCGATAGCGGAAACATGATTACCGCTCCGTCAACTTTACGATCTCCCTGCACATACCTCCTCTAGCTACAATACCCTAACGATTTTTAAGTCCCGCCTGTGCGGCCGCTCGTCACCAAAACACAGCGGCTCGTAATCTCGTAACACAAGCCGACCCGTAAGAATAACAGTAATATCGTGTTTCCGCGATCGAAACCGATTGTGGCACACATCGGACGCGGCGTTTTGCGCAATCGCGTGATTCACGGGGTGTTCGGTTTCAAGATGCGTGATTGTAAACAGACAAGATAATTCCCGCTCCCTTAATCTATCTTGCGGAATTCTTTTCGGTACGCTGTATCGCGCGATATCGATTATCAAATGCTACGATGGCGTGGAATCGGTAATAACGGAGTCCTCGGATTCCTGTGAATCTCGCCGACCTGACCGTTCGATCATCTTTCAGGTACTGCGGGAGGCTGCGCTTTTTTGTTGACAGATGGGGGAGCGAGGATGTTTCGAGGAGTTTGGTGGATGCGATTGTACGGACGGGAGGGTGAGGGAGGAGAGTCGGGCGATGCTCGATAGATCGTACGGATTCTGGTCGAGAGAAAGGAGATTTCGTTTTGTTTACGGCGTGTGTACGATAGAAGAGGAGAAAGAGCGCGTGCGCTCTGACAGGGAAAACCCAGGCATCAGCCAGGTTGCCGTACGTGTCGGGCCAGATATATCGCGATTGTACGGGAATTTTCTTACCCGTTGTGCCGAACTGGTCGACCTGATGACCACCAGAATTCACTCCCGCACCCCCCAGACCGTCCAGATCCTGCCACATCTCCGAAAACTCGCACTTTCCGGGCACACGCACGCACAGAATCACCCACCTTCACTGGAGCGGCGCCATTTTCACTGTGTACTGACCACTCTTCGGCGTAAACGACCTGAACGCCCCCCTCGACGTCGTATAACAATCGTGAACTAGCTGGCGCCATTTTCTGCCGCGGCGTGGTTTCGTTCTTCCTTATCGAGACTAAACTTTCAAAAATGTCCATGCTCCGTTTCCGCTAAAATTTTACGAATAATTTCGTTTTGCATAGAAATAATGTTTGCGAGAAGGATTTTTGGATGATTCAAAAAATAATTTTTTACAATTTTAAAGGCATTCCCTATCTTATCGATACAATTAATCACAGACCAGGTATAGAATCTTTAAAACAAGATTATCTTCAGTTGTACGTACCGATTTTTTGATCGAAAACATATTTTTTGAAATACGCTCGGAAAACTGTACTTTTTTTGCGGATTTTCGAAACTTTTTCTTCTAAAGCGCAGCATTTTTACAAAAATAATTTTTTTAAAAAATCGGTAGGTACAACGGAACCTATATACACTCAGATAGATTATATTAAAACAAAAAAATTTGATTTCAGAGTTGCCGTACGTGTCGGCAATAAACACTAATTTACCGCGAAACCTATTGTTCGACGCAACGTTACCGGCGGAGTCTCGAAGCAGATTGTAACGCTACACGTGGTTGGAGTTAGAATTCAACACGGGTAACACTAGATTATTCGAAACCCGCGATTTACAAATGATTCTGTTAGAGTTACAATTTAAAGATTGTTTTATAAATGTATTCCGTTCAACGAAAGAGAAAGAAGGATCATAACAGAACGAGAACACATACACTTTTTTAACTTTACTATCCTATTCGGGTTTATGTAATGCAAAACAAATTTATTCAACATAAAAATTTATATAAACAACAACATTATTTGTGGAGGACATGCAAACCGTGCAAACCCATCGTTGAGATACACAAAGGATACGGGGGAATGGAAACATATCGATAAGATGCATGACAGTGGCCTCAATGGGCGTCTCATACTTTCAATTTTAATTAAAAAATAACTATACACGTACAGAATTTCCCGGCGACCCTGCTCGGGCGCCTATTATAGTTGTCCTACTCGCTTCTCTTTCCTCTCACTGACACTCATATCGAAACCCAAGTTGGGCTGCCCAACTAGTGTTTCTGCGGATCGATATATTGATCATAATTCCGCCTTTGTTTTTTTCTTTTAAAGCGTAAAGACATGGACGTGAGTCAACTGATTGTTGAGTATGATTTTAATTATATTTATTTCTGTTTATGTATAAATAGTTATACTAAATAGTTAATAGAATACTAACATCGTACGCGAACCAGTTGCAACGACTTTCGGTACCGCGAATTCCATCATTAACAATAAAATCAAACTTTGAAAATGTTTCAGAAATAAATGATTTTTTACATTTTATTCTACTGAGAAGTTGGAAAGTGAAATTAGTGAATATATATAAAAAAAAAAATCGCTGCACCGGGATTTGAACACCTGGCATCCTGATTGCGACCCATGCGCAGGGCTGAAATTTCGACTTTCGACAGCGTGAATTGTTGGGGAAAGAGCCAAATAGTATGCTCCCACGGACAGGAATAGGGATATTCTTGTGTGCAGCGCGATGGGCGATGGTGAATCGTCGCAAAGATTCCAGAACGCGAGAGTTTCGCTTTCTTCTCGCTTCGAGCCTCGAACGGAGTAGACGTTGCGCTACCGCGGCACTCCTTTTCACATCGTTCAGTTTACGTTGCCAGATCACTGGCGCAATCGGCATATTACTTAATTCCCGAGTATTTCTATCTTTAAACTCATGAGAATTACGTTCAACCTGAGTGTGCGTGTATTAAAGCTTTGTAAATAATGGTAAATAGTTCAGAGTTTTTACTAAAACACTACATATTTTGTGTCTTAAACGTACTGGCGATTATTTGCATAGGGAGTTCCCTGTAACTTAATTCACAACAAAATACGTAAATGCTTGTAACATTATCCTTGAAAAGAATATTGTTACAAGCATTATTCACTTAGATACCGGCAGGTTAGTGCGCTTAAAGGGTTTCAAACACGATTTACGCATGCAGTTATTTTTGACAGGATAGAGGTGTAGACCGACGCGATCTTTTCATTAAATCCACCCAGTAATCGACCATGCATCTTAAATTCCTTCCTACCCAAATCGATTTGTCGTCCTTCCTGGCCAGAGGTTAACCAGACTCCACCCATGATGGGCTCACGGTGAGGTGTAGGATTCCTGCAAACACGAGAGACACATATGATCATAAATGCTCGAACTTGTTAATTCCAGGGACCATAACTGTTATAACCTAAATCTGAAAAATTATGGCATAAGAATTAATATTTTTGTTTAAATGATTTTGGTTATGAATAACCATTATTGTCATCGGAAATATTTTTTGGTCACTAATAACCATTTTTGTCAAACGAAATATTTTTTGGTCCCGAATAACCATTATCGATGACCAGAATTTTTTTTGGTTACAAATAACCATTATCGTTGACGAGAAATTATTTTGGTTACGGCGTAACCAATATATATTTCGGGAATTTTTTTTGGTTACGGTATAACCAATATATATTGCGGGAATTTTTTTTCGGTTACGGTATAACTATTGAACTATAGAATATCTGGAATACGAACTGTGGGTATTAGGAGCCGCGGCGCGCTATTGAAAAGAGATAGTGCACAGCGTGGGATGCTGTTTCACTCTTACACACACGTCTATACTTGCCTATATTCAAATTTTCTTTTACGCCGCGACTCCACTTAATTTTTCGAAAAATGTATACAGTATTTAATGAAGACTGGCTTCCATTTAAATAAAAATAAACTTTTTCTCAATGATTTTTTTCGAAAAAATTTAAAAAATAACTGTTATTTCGGGTCCCTGGTTAATTCACAAGCATTCGGATATCATTAATTGCCAGTCAGGATGAACAACAGTAGCTTCCCTATAGGAAGCATAGGAGCTACTATTTCAACACAATAGCCAGCAATTTGTTCCTACATCATTCATGGTTCAAGTTTGAGTAAAGACGAATTCCTTCTTCAATTACAAATTACATACAGAATGCCATTTGAATTATCGTTCATTAAATAGCATTCCGATTACTTACCCGTACGTGGCAAAGTTTGTCCACAGAGAGACCAACTGTTTCCGGTACACGTTATACTCTGTGTTTGGATCAAGTTGAGGAGCCGAGTCATTACAAAATAGCAAAAAAATATCGGCAGCGTGAACTGTACCTAAAACATTCGACACAGGAATGTTGATGAGTCAGATGTAAAAGAAGTATTGGTATGTGGAGCTTGCGTTTACTAGAAGGGACAGCACGTGTGAAAGCATCGAGATAAATTACCCATTCTCTGGAAATCCAACTGTTCGATCGCACGTGGGGTGTTAAAATACGACAGTTGATAATAGTAAACGGGTATATTGCCATTGTATTTAGCCAACATCTTTTGCGTGGAATCGATAGGTCCGGTGAAATGAAAGGCTGTCGCTATCTGAAGAGCACACCAGAAATCAGTAGGTCCATCTGAACACGCATAAGCTCAGCGCAAGCCTGGCAATATTTACCTTTCCCACTTCGGAAAGCGGACCTCTCACAACTATGTTTAATAATTGGCGTCTGAAATGTTTGCTTAGACCCGTCGTGTCGGATGCAAATAATTCGTTTAGGCTGTTTAGCGTTTTGTTCCTTAATAAAGCCGGGTCTGGAAGTATTCACATGGAAAGAGTAGATTAAGGGGAGGTTCTGGTCTAGAGCCCAAAAAAATAGGTGATATTTAGGAATTAATTAAAGGAAAACTACTATATATAATTTAATGGAACTTTTTGCATTGTATTAAGGATGTCTTAAATTATAGAAATATATTTTTTGTTTTATAATTAATCACTGCAGACAGCCCTGGGGAGTCGTTAAAGTCAAGGTGTCAAAAAATTGATCCAAATCGGTGGGACCTGTATCTCCAAAAGTTATTATCCGATTCTACTGAAACCTTTTTAATTTTGAAGATTATTCTTTTGGCTAGGAGGGGAACTAAAAAAATACAAAAATGACATTTTTCTTAGAAAATAACGACACTTCAAGTTTAAAATCACTTTTCCCTGTATTTTTCGTCCTTTCATCGCCTTTGAAAATTATAAATTCTCAACTTTTTGTATTTTTTTAGTCCCCCCCCCCCTCTAGCCAGAAGTATATTCTTCAAAATAAAAAAAGTTTCAGTCGAATCGGATAATAACTTTTGGAGATACAGGTCCCACCGATTTGAGAACGCTGTTTCGAGGAAAACGCGTTTGAAGTTTTACGTAAGTGCCGAATCGCCGGGTGTCATCCATGCATTTGCCGCTACTCAAACGCCTATAACTTCGGAAATTTTACGAATTTCAACGAATCCTTTTAAGCACGTTTTCCTAAAAGGTTGAACATTCGAAAAATGAAATAAAAAAAAAATCGACTTTTAGACCAGAACCTCCCCTTAAGGGAGATGAGCAACACTTGGAGAGAACAGGTCGAACTTGCTATATCTGTGGCACGGAAGTATGCCCGCTGTTGCGTACCTATAGTGCCGCTACTGAATATATTCAATTCGTCCTTATTGTAGCCTATCATGGTAGGTACATGGGTGAAGTCCCCGGACTTCAATTTCGATATGGGACAATTGTCCAAGAAGGCTTTTCCTGGCGAAGGGTCGGAAGAAATGACGTCTATTGTTGGATTAAATGGCAAGGTGAGTGGAAACTGTTGCGAGATAAATCACAGTTTAGAAAGCAACCCGTGAAGCGTCGGTTCTCTTGAATTATTTATATATACATATATATATGTCATACCTTTATTAACTCCATGATTATTGCGTGCACAGCTTTTCTTATGACCCTAATATTAGCTTTCTTCAAAGCGTTCAGTAATTCTTCATTTGTCTCAGCTGCAATACCCATATGTGCGCCAAGGTCATAAGCTGCTTTGGTAGCCTGCTTTGGTGTGTGGAAACCCCACGGACATATGGGACTACCACTTTGAGATATGGCTCGTTGAAACAGGCCTGTGGAAAAACATCAATCACATTCTATTCTACATGTGTGAGCAGATTTGACACTTTACGAGCTAATAAAACTCCAAAACGTGGCATTTATATATTGATGATCTATGAAATTATAATAAAATAATGTAATCTATTAAGAAAAAATACGGGAAGAAATCATTTTTTAAACTTGTTTTTCCATGTATATACTTGAAGGACCTTAATTATAAACAAAAAATTATAATTAATGTCCAAATTTGCAACTTTTTCTGTATTTTACTCGTTTAGAGTAAAGTATTTATCGCATTAAATAGTATCCATACGATAATACTTAAATACTTCAAGAATTAAAAACAAAATCAACAGAAACTGGAAAGAAACATTTTTTTAAAATATCATATAACGCAGTTGTTTTTAATGGCATTTTTCTTTTTATAACTTATATTATAATCTACGATCGATGTATTTTAATATTGCTACGTCAATTTTTTAAAATACCATTTCCACGAACATCGAGTTTTTGCCACGTTTTGGGGATTTTGCACCACCGTGCGACGCGTTGCGCCTGGCGTGCGCGCATGCAATGCTGTCCATCTCGCTCCCACCTTCGGCCAGAAAGAAGCGAGAAACTCACACTCGGAATTAGGGCTCAGTTCACGATACGGGCTCAACGCCGGTCCCGACCAGCGAGCGGCTAACGAGACTTAACTGTAATACTCTTGAATTCTTACCTTTCGATTGTGGGGATAATAAGTGGTACATTACGGAAACGGAACCAGCACTTTCTCCAAATATAGTCACTTGATTCGGATCACCCCCGAAATTGGCGATGTTCTTCTGCACCCACCGCATGGCCATGTTCTGATCCTTTAGACCCTGATTACCCCGGCTTTCGTCCATATTCAGTGACAAAAATCCTAGAAAAATATAAAACCGTCGTAGGTGCCCGCTCAACATTTTCATCGAATTGGGGAAATCGATTGGTTACCAAGAGGTCCAACACGGTAGTTCATGTCGACGAAAATCACATTGTTTTCTAGAAATAAATCAGGCCCGTATATATTGCGCGATGTGGACCCCGTCGCAAATGCGCCACCGTAGATCCAAATCATCACCGGTAGTAGCTTTTCCATCTTCGTGAAGTTCAACTAACAAATATTAGGCGGGTTAAGAGCTATTCTTTACGCATTGAGTAATTCTCGAGAATAATTAAAAATTAAAAATGGTGTATATTTTAAGATCAAGAAACCTCATATGAGGGAGCCTGGAATAAGAAACCTCGGAGGGTCGGCCTAGGTGGAGTTGGTTACATGGCTGCACAATACGCGGAGGACCCGCATGATCGTGGCCAGGCCCGTTCCTGGCGGGGGTGCAAAAGGTGCCCCCGCACTTGAGCGGCCAAATTGAGCGTAAAATTTTTTACTAAAAATAATATTCGAAGCTTTTTTGCATAATAAACGTTCAAAACTATGCATAAATACATATAAAAGTAAACTGGCATATAAAAGACACTGCATATTAAATTCTTATTTAAAGAATATTAAATTAATAAGGACAGCAAAATTGTTTTTGCACATGGGCGACACAAAACCCAGGAACGGCGCTGATCCTGGGTTCGCGAGTCCCATCACCCGAGGCCTTTTTCCGTGGCTCCACACACATAAGAATTAGGAAATCTATTCGTACAATCTTATAACGGAGGCGACGCGTACCACTGGGGTGAACACGTTCAAATACAGGCAATCCTCGTTTCCTTGAAAAGTAAGGAACTGTACACACTTGTTACTGTCTTCAGTTGCATTCACTACTCCTGTCCATCGAGCTGCTTCGATAGGGTCCTGCATTTTTCAGGTAGAAAGCCGTGTTAATTGTACATTAAGCAATTTAATTCTTCAAATGTCCTTCTTTAAACTGACGAAATTAGAATTAAGTTCTATGGTTACATTCGACGAGATAAAATAAAATAAGACTTACTCGAAATCGAAGGGGGCCAACAGGTGGCTGTGCGAACGGTATACCTGTGAAGAGTGAATAGGACATGTTGTTCATAACAGTCTCCAATATTCTGCCTTGAACTGCACCCTTATCAGTGTTTACGATTTCTGTCAACCGATGGCAATGCACCTCCGTTAGGAGGGCAGCAACGACCCAGCAGAATATGTACTTCATATTTCCTCCTTCTGCAAACACCTTCCGTATGGACGGATGGTGTGTTGGAATTTTCAAAACTTTATATACACCACCTGGAAATATTAATCATTGATGGAATGTGTAAAAATTTCTATCGCCGTTATCATATTTTCAGCGTTGTCCCAATGTATGCTTTTTAAACGTGTATTCTTTTTAACTGACTTCAAAAAGGAGGAGGTTGTAGATTCGACCCGTATGAATTTTTTTTATTTTTTTATTTTTTATGTTTGTCACCGCATAACTCCTCAGCATGTTGTGGCAATATATATAAAACTTAAAAGCCGAAAATAAAACAATTTTAAAAAAAAATTAAAACCCTCTCCAAAAAATAAAAACGCTCTATAAACTGAAAAATAATTTTTACCCTCATTTAATCTACTACTCTCATCTGTTTTAAGTCGGCGCCACATCATTTCCAATGTGTAAATCTGGCGACGATTTAAATAGGATGAGAGTAGTAGATTAAATAAGGGAAAAAATTATTTTTCACGTTTTAGTGCGCTTTTATTTTTCGAAGTCGGTTTTAATTTTTGTTTTAATTTTTTTAGTGGCGTTAGTATTATTACAAACAACTGTCCGCAAAGCCTCAAGTGTACATTGTGAGTATACTAATGCGTGTGTTATCACTGTCGCATCAAATTTTTACGCTCATTATCATGCACAGAGAATATCATGACGTCCGGCTGTGATTGTGGTCAGATAAAATTCGAATCAACACGGACGAAGTTTATATATTACGTTCTAGGGAAACACCACTGTGTCGTCCGGAGAGGTAAGTCATTTTTAAGAATCTTTAGTATCTACATTTAGTACAATGTCGTACCAGACTATAAAAAAAATTAACAGGAAAACGTGTATAAATTTTAATATGTTAATTAATCTTCTAGGCCCCTTACGCGCACTGGTAGGATGTGTAACTATGGAACAACAGGTCCAAAATCAAATTTCATTTTTTGTTTTAAACTAGGGTAAAGGACCCAATTACTGTCACCATAAGCGAATAAATCTTATAAAATGATGCATAACAAATTTAGCATACAATTCAAAATGTTATTTATACGATATACAGTAAAAGTTGGATAACTGCACGAAATTCGGGACCGGAGGCAGGCAGTTATCCAGCAGAGGTAAATATTCTCGACCTCCAAACTATTCGAACCGAGCTCGGAGTTTGTTTACGTTTTTTGTCGAGCGTAGAGAAGGACAGCGAGAGAAAGAGAAAGAGGGTCGACACTCGAGCTGAACGAAACAAACGCGTCGATGACACATTTACTAATGCAACAAGAAAATTTTCTTATTTTTTATTTCTGGTAAACGCAACTTTTGCCAATGTACTTGTGAGGTTCCCCCATTTAAAAAAAGACCAAAAATAATATAATTCGGATCATATTTGCATATTTAATGAGTGATAATAATGTTGGATTCCGAGTGAGAAATGAAGTAAATATTATCCAAATTATGTCGTGTTTTGTCTTATTTTAATCAGAAAAACCTCAGAAATACGTTAGTAAAAGTTTCGTTACAAAAAGATCAATAATAAAAAAGTTTTCTTCTTGCATTAGTATTGGCTCGCGGATATTCGAGCTCGGATCAGGTTACATTACTCGACGCTCGCGACAGTCCAGCTTCGTGGTGCGCCAGAGGAGTCCCCTCTCCCGGTGGTGGGGATGACTACCGCGCACTTACGCTGTAGATCGTTCCGTGCAGTCATCCAACTTTTACTGTAAACAACAGTACTTAATTTTTTCTTACTTAATTCGAATAAAACCATAAAAAAAATTTGAAGCGGATATTAGGAGAATGAAAACGATGACTTCCATACTAGCGAAAGAGAAAACAAGGCGTTAAAGAAAATACTGTAATTGTAATATCTAGGCTATTAACATAACAAAATATAATATTTTAAATAATATAAGCATCATAGAAAGTAATAAAGATCCGAATTCAACGATCCATTAAGTCTTTTTACTTATTAATTGGGTGAAAGTGATTGATACAAGCGTTTCAAGCATTTTGGTATTGCTGTCATAGCAGTAATTGCTCATGTACATGACACGACGTAACCTTAAAATGCCAGATAAACAGTATTACGTTTGCTGGCAGTAGTTGGGGTGTCAGTAATTCAGTCAAATACATTTGAAGGGTGTCAGTAATATATCCCGTAATATATTTTTGAAATTGAGTTTATACATAAAAATCGAAGTTTTAAGATCCACCAAATTTTTTTCATGAAGAAAACTTATTAAACAATAGTAAATAACAAATACAACACACATTTTTAGTCTATAAGTACAAAACTATAAAATAATGTCAGCGTCAACGCTTAATGTGTCAGTAATTGGGTCATTTATCCTATATAAGTGTAGTTTCCGTTGCACCGAGGCTTTTGCTTATCGAGGAAAATAAAACGTTATTTCTAATCGGATATAACGTAGCAATGAAATGCTGGTATTATTTAAAAATTAATTCTTTGAATCGCGGAACTGGTTTTATACTCAAAACTTTGCAATTATTTCGTACAATACATGTAGGTAAGTTGCTTAGATTCTCACCTTGATAAGTTTCAAGTGTTTTTGTTGTAATACTCGAGGACACTTAATGCACGACCATTCTTTGACGCGCTTTATATATTGTACGAACCCACTCAATTTAATGCGATAAGATTATTTATACTATGCTGGTGCATCAGATCTTGTATCAGCTGCGGTAATCTGCAAGAATTTGAGTAGCGCAATCTGAGTTGCGGAATTCTCCCACACGTCACAAGGTATATAGGGGAAGTAGGGGAAGCATGATGGGGAAGCTGAGGGAAAATGCAAATAATGTGATGATTGTACATATTAATTAACTCTTTATTACTCCAAATACAACTATAAGTTAATGATTTAACATTTGTTACACACTTTGGACTATCTGAGGTCAGGCGTCTAAGTTATTAAACTTTACAAGACATAAAAAAAATGTCTTGCCCTTACCACGGGATAAAATGGGGTAAAATGGGGTACCTACCGAAATGATTTGCCTAAGTATTTTCACACTCGATACGAATGTGAATTTTGTCGCAATTGTTTTCGTCAACCCCTGCGCAAGAATTGTGGGGCCACCGTCCACAGAGTTGACGTGCAACCCAACCCTCTGTGGATTGCAAGTATGAATCCTGACAATACCTAAAAACATTCGCAGTCTCCCCATCTGTTTTTTTTTCGTATATGTTCTGACCATTTTGTAAATTCAAACTAAAAATAACGAGATTTATTTTAATTAAATTATAATAGAGGACGTTATGTCGGGGTACCCCATCATTTACCGTATCAAGGATCCAATCTTTCCCCAAAGCATCGTTTTCCAAATATTAATATATTTCACTAAGATGATAGCGGCGCACTAGTTCGGTCAGTTAAACAAAATTAAACTTAACGAAACACTCTTTTGAATTTGATCATAGATTTGATTTTGACAATGTTAAAATAATTGATAAAGAGACTAATTGGAGTCGCAGAATTCTGTTAGAGACTTTGCATATGATTAAACAACCTAGCGTAAATCTTAGGTACGAAACACCTAAAATACAAAATTATTACGCAACCTTATTGAAACAATAAGGTTTATGATGCAAATTCTCCTGATAGAGTTATCTATTTCTTTTTATATGATTTAAACATTAATACATAATAAAGTAACATTATGTAATTATTTTTCATATACCTAAGAGTGTGGGCTTTTACCACATGAATTCAATCATTGGTATTTTGACTGTGTGTTTGTTGGGGTTTAAAATGTCATTTCCGTTGAGTTTTAAAATCTGTCCGTAATATTCAACCGTTCTTACTTTTGGCTCCTGTTTTAGCTACAGTTTGTTTTCACCTTTAAATGTTCCTAAGATTCATACTGTTTACTTCAGTCACGCTCCAACCGACTCGCGTGTTACACGTACTTTGATAACGTGTGACTTATAATAAGCGAAAGCAGTATTTGTTTGTATCTTCCTTGAAAATGGTCTAAACACAGACCGAAACGTCGGAAGTTATATATTAATAATTGCAAATTAGCTATTAAAAAAAAAAAAATAACTTGTTTAACTGACCGAACTAGTGCGCCGCTATCATCTTAGTGTTATTTCTACAATTACGGTCGATATCTTAATTACATTATATTAATATATTTCTACAACAAATAAAGAAATATTGAAATTTCGAATATGTCGACGGCAAATTCGTGTCTAACTCTTTCGTTTCCTCTCGCTCGTTGTTCGGTTCTCTCCCTCTCGTCCGCGGGCTTCCAAGAAATGGTGGGGATAGTCGCCGTACTGTCAACGGGAGGAAGAAACAGACTTATTACGGGGAACTACTGTAAACAGCCCGGATGGCCCAGGACGGCCCAAGACACGCAAGCGATACGTTCGGGTACTTACATAGTAGACTTTTTTTACCACTTTTAAATCCAATCAATATTTAATAAGGAAACAACCAATCAGTTTGTATCGAAACGTAGTGTTTTAACTATACTAATCTACCGTTCCCAAGTAATAAACAAACTATTGCAAAATGTCCTCGACAATTATAAAATATAAATTTTATAAAAACGTTGCGATTCATTGTTTTATATGCCTCTAGACTTTTCTATGATCTAGAGTCTAGACTCTAGACATGCGCGAAGTGTAGACCCTAGTAGCATTTGTTGTTGGCATACAGTTGGGCCACGCACATAATTTTGGTTGGCCAACAGTTAGATTTGGCACTTTTTTTCAGGTTGGGCCAACAACAGATGGCCAAGGTAGGCTTTCCTACTCTTGCCCAACTATTTATAGGGCTTACCGTAAAAGCCCCAATGAAAGTTTCTTTCCAGAAGGCGTCTTAAACAACTTCAAAAGACGTTGTAAAGACGTCTTCTTCAGGTCTGGATTAGGAAAAAAAAATTTCGCGTTGAGGAGGGGAATTGAACTCAGACTTTCTGCTTAGAAAGCAACCGCTGTTTGCAACTATCCAATACACTTAGTTGTAAACAGTTCTAATTTTTAGGTACATAACAAGTATTAAGTGTTTCTAAAAACTATGCAGTAACGCGAAATATTCTACAAAATATCATTCGACCTTTAGACTCGTTCCTTAAGATTTCGCATTCGTCTTAAGACAGACGTCCTCTTTACATATTCCCTGATAACCATCTGACGCCAATCTGACATCAGATTGGTAGCAGAGTCTGGCATGAGAGCGCAGAATCTGACGTCAGATCCGTAGTCGTCTGTGTCCGCATTTGGCTGCGTTCTGAGGTACAAAATCTGATGTCAGATTCTGATGTCAGATCGGTAGCAGATGGACAGCAGATTCTGCCGTCTGCTTGGCACAGCTAACAGCGCCATCTGAGGGTCAGGATTAGCAAACTAACGTGTGGTAAGAAAAAAAAAATACCAACAAATACGAAAGTTCTAATTCCCAAGCGGTCACCCATCCAAGTACTAACCGCGCCCAATACCGCTTTTACTTCAGTGATCGGACGAGAACTTGTGTTTTTTTCTGACACGAAATGATCGTTGGAAAAAATTTGGCTCTTATTAATACTTATTTTTAAAAAATCTTCATACTACAGTGGACGCTGGATAATATGCCGCTGTTTAAAGTGCCGTTAGGAACGCCCCAGCTCACACGCATTACTCGCACGCGTGTGTGCACCTCCCTTTCTCTCACGCTCAGCGAGCCAATGAATGCTAACCCTTAATGGTGCCTCCACACTGGAGTTCGCAAGCAATTCGCAAGCAATACATATACGTGATTGTGTTTTTTCTTTTTCTCACATCAGTGTGACGCACCTTAAGAGTATTCTGGTAGGGGGCAGCCATCACGGAAAAGAAAACAGGAGAGTTATGGGGAGAGCGCGCGTTACATTGGCTCTCGTTAATATGCCGCTTCTGAGAAAACCCCGCCTCTAGAGCCCCGACTGCGGCTCATTATCGAGCGTCCACTGTATTATATTTTAAGAACTTATTATATAGCGTTTAAGTCGAAAAGAGTCGTTGTTCTGTGGTATAAGTACCTGTTTAAATTACAAATGATATCAATATTAAATAACTTACCTAACGCAATTCTTTTTACCTGTTGTATTTCATTTTTATACATTTTCTGTGTACTTTACTGACATGGTAGTAGAATTGGACAGAGTTTAAATGTATTAAAATATGTTTTCGGCGCACAGTTTCGGTCAGTGAAAAGAATGAAAGCTAATTTGCAATTACGAAAGTAACATCTTCCAACGTTTCGGTCAATGTTTAGACCATTATCAAGGAAATTAGAAACTATGTACTGCTTTTGCTATTATGTGGCATGCTATAACAAAGCGTGCGGCAAACGTGTCGGTTGAACGGTGACTGAGAAAAACACGCGATACATTAGGCAAGATCATCTCGAGGGCGAAGCCCATCGACAGTTATAACACAAGTCAGATTCTGCTGCCAGATCTGGTTATCAGGGTTTATAAATAAGGAAAGAAAAACCACAACTTGGAATATAATAACAGGTTTTTGGACGTAGCAAATTTTCTGACGTTTGTAAGACGACATTTAATCATCGTTGTAAATTGTTTGTTAATTAACCAACCATGGTTGGCATTACTACGCATAGTAATTATAGGCCCAACATTGAATATTCGTAGGCAAACTGTCGTAACTCTTTGTTAATTAATCAACCATAATAATTGTAGGCCCAACATTGAATATTCGTTGGCAAACTGTCGTAAGTTTTTTGCCGTAGGCCCTATGTTGGGAATTTGTAGGCAAAACTCTAACTATATCCCAACAAATTCCCAACTGTTGGCTACCATTGGCCAACCGGAAATGCTACTAGGGGAGATTTGCGGGAAAATCAGTAACACCATCAATTTTTAATATTTTTTGGCGTATGATAGGTGAAAGGGTTCTACTGCACGCAAAGTAATAATAAACAATTTCATCTTGCAATTTATAGCTTGTATGAGCTTTGGAGCAATATCATTTTTGAGGGCCATTGTGTCTTGATCCTCGGAATAAATTTTCGGAGAGACATCCGCGTAATTGACAAACCGAGCCAAAGCGCAGCGGAGCGAAAGTCTGCTCTTTATGTCAAATTCTCATTCTAAATAAGTTACACGTAACCAGCGGCCGTAGCCGTGATGGAAAACACCGGTTCTTGTTAGATCACCGAAGTTAAGCATCACGGGGCGGGTACTGGAGAAAGATGGGAGACCACCACCTTTCTTCTGGTGCGCCGCTGCTGCTGGGCAGAGATGGGCATTATTTAAATACAAAATTATTTAAATGACGTATCAAATAAAAAATACTTCAGTCTTATTCGTCATGAATAAGATTTACCCCGAGTCAATATTTAATCGTAGCGCTCATAATTGAAATCATGGGTACTCAATCGTCGGCCACGATTGAATTACTTCAGCCAGAGAATTAAAATCGTCGGCCATGATTGAACCACATCAGCCAGGGAGTTCAATCGTGGCTCGGGATTGAATTGCCTTCTGCCATGGGTAGTGAAATCAAGAATGAATGAACAGTAGTGGTCTCGTATTCAATCGTATTTATTCGAATGAAGCTCGATAACCTCGAGACTTGCGAGAGCCTTTGATCGATGCCGCGCGATGCCCGAGCCGAGCGACATTGTATCGTTCACCCGTCTAAACTGACGCCTGGAGTTGCTTGGCGATGTGTCATCGATTATACGAAAAGTGAATTTCTTTATTTTTCATCGTATCAATATGACAGTGATACCGATGGATTCCTGGCGTTCTCACGATTAATCGGTCACAAAATAATTTAAATTAGACTACATTTAATGGAGTTAGGTGTAAATTGTGTAAATTAATTGTATGCATATGTAATTTCGTTAATTATGGCCCAAATTATGTTGTTTGTTATAATTTTTGCCAGGGAAACAGAAGGAGACAATTGATGACAAATTTGAAAGCAGTGCTTTAAAATACGATTCTAGTTGAGAAATTTCCTAACATTTGTATGTATATGTAAGTAGTGCTCGTTAACCTGATCCAAATTCCAAAATCATGATCCCTATCATTCTTCCTTCATCGAAGAGTCGAAGACATATTATGTAAGGACCCTTCAGTAGCGAACGCTCGACACGGATCGCCGAGAACCATGGGGTCATAAAAGACAAGGATACCACTAGCCATTAAGAACGGAAAAATGTGAATTTCTTTATCGGATATCCACGAAAGTGACATCAATTGTCTCCTTCTGTTTCCCTGGCAAAAATTATAACAAACTTGACATAATTTGGGCCATAATTAACGAAATTACATATGCATACAATTAATTTACACAATTTACACCTAACTCCATTAAATGTAGTCTAATTTAAATTATTTTGTGACCGATTAATCGTGAGAACGCCAGGAATCCATCGGTATCACTGTCATATTGATACGATGAAAAATAAAGAAATTCACTTTTCGTATAACACTAGTTTACACTGAAAATGTACATTTGATGAGAGGTGACTTTTCTTATGGATTTTCTCCCGCTGAATTCGAAAATCAAGGTTAAAATTTTTTTTATGGAACAGTTTTTAAGTTATTGTGATTTTTCAATTTTTATACATTTTTTCACTTTAAAAACCATATCTAGAGCTAGATGTGCCCGATTTGGTCGTTCTTCGTACCAAATGAAAGACATTGAAATGACGAACAAATATGTGTAATGGGATCTTTAATTGGTTAAGCGGTTCAAAAGATATTGATGAAAATAGTCCACATTTTTTAAAAAAATAGATTTTTCAGCTTATTCTGTGGCCACGGAAAAATAGAAACCGATAAAAAACGTCCGGTTTCTCTTCATATGCGTAAACCTGATACTCTTACGCAAAAAATAACACCAACCAGAAGTAAATCGACCGAAAAATGACAAAGTTATTAGCGATTGAGTGAATAAATCCAAATCCCACATTTTGACAAGTGGCCATGCCGGCAACGGTTTTTTTTCGTTCTCACGTTGACGCCTCTGCTACAGCGAAAACTGATATTTCGTTTTGAATAAAACAACACAATTTTGATTGTAAAAAAACATACGAAAGAACCCAACTTTATTCTTTAGAATATTTTAGAAATAGTTTTGGCTCTTGCTCTGTCTTCGGTTGGTTTTGGGATCCGTTTCTCTTACGAGGAACCATATGTAGTCTGCCAACATTGCTTCATCCCAAAACCCTTGATAACGTCGCTCGATGACACATCGCCAAGCAACTCCAGGCGTCAGTTTAGACGGGTGAACGATACAATGTCGCTCGGCTCAGGCATCGCGCGGCATCGATCAAAGGCTCTCGCAAGTCTCGAGGTTATCGAGCTTCATTCGAATAAATACGATTGAATACGAGACCACTGTTCATTCATTCTTGATTTCACTACCCATGGCAGAAGGCAATTCAATCCCGAGCCACGATTGAACTCCCTGGCTGAAGTAGTTCAATCATGGCCGACGATTTTAATTCTCTGGCTGAATTAATTCAATCGTGGCCGACGATTGAATACCCATGATTTCAATTATGAGCGCTACGATTAAATATTGACTCGGGGTAAATCTTATTCATGAGTCTCGAATAAAATTTTCGTCTTTTAGACGAATTTAATTTTTTATTTGAAATAATTTTTTGCCCATCTCTGCTGCTGGGAACCGAAGGAGAGAGAGAGGAGAGAAAAAGATGACTATAGTTCGTTGGGCAATATAAGCAGATAAGCTTGAAACGCCATCCTGTTTAACAGGAAAAACAATATACAATACAAAAAAGTGACAGGTATGCAAGCGCGCGCGCACACACACACACATTTCAGAGTAGTTGCTGAGTTGGACGCTGTGCGTCAGCAGAGGTGACACGAATTTCCATAAGGTGGAACGTCTATCCTATACCTCGTCTGTGCCTAAACCTCGTCTGTGGTATTTGCAAATTAATTTATCGACAGAAGAAAATCACGCGAGCTAATTTACCAACAGCTGCACACTGTTGTATTTTAAATATCCCGCTGCAACTTTGATTACGCCAACACAGATAAGATTACATTGAGTTATTGATTAATACGCGTAAGGCCAAGTGATAAGAACATGATTCCAAATAAAGCTTTCCCGATAAATTATATCACAAGAAAACGTTCCCAACCAGAAAATTCTGATTTTAATGAAACTTCGTGTGAATGTAGCACATTGGAGTATGCAAAGAGGAATTCTCTTTCTTTGCGGAAATTCAATCTCAAGGGGTGAATTCAGCTAATTGTAAGTAGTTATCACTGTTTCTCGTTTTTTAAATATAACTTCGTAACGGTGTAGGTAATACAACAAAACTTTAAATATAAAAATTGTTAAGTTTCTTATACTTTATCACGCAACCAAAAGAAAAATCGAGAGTGAATTCCCACAGGATAAAAAATCCTCCCTGCATACTCCAATATATTCCACATTCAGAAAAAATCTCATTAAAATCGGAATTTTCCGGTTGGGAATGTTGCCTTGTGTATTAATCGAGGTGAACCTTAACAATTAAATCGACTGAGCATGGAGTTGACGCGATAATTAAACCATCCATCGTAGAGTCCATGAAAGAATCGCTGCCAAGTAATCACTGATTCACATACGATGCAAGTTGCGCTATTTATGTAAGGAACGTCGCATAACGCGCAACATCGCGTCACGTATTCATTGCACGAGACCTGCTAATTGTCGTACACGTAATAATACGCTCCTCGAGGTTGTAAGCGACAGTCATCGGCGTTCCTTCTGTACAATAATGCAATTATGCTGATCGTCGGTTCAACACAGGGCGCGACTGCCACTTGAACAGATTGCATGTCAGAACTAAACGATCCACCTGCCTAGATGTTAGAAGAAAATAATTACAGTCACGTGACGTGGAGACGTCCTTCTGCACAGTGTTATGGGACGACTTACAATCAGAATTTTGTAACTCTCTTACGTTTATTTATTAGGGTGGGCCTTATTTTTCAACTTTAAAATATATATTGTCTGACCCTCTTAAAATCTTCTATTTGACAAAAAAAATATCTGCGTGTTTTTTATTTGTATATTTTGATATATAAAGGTCGCTCAAGGACTTTATATTTCGCATGTAGAGGAGACCGGGGCAAAATCGGGACGTTAAGAATAAAATCTTATAACTTTGACATTATTAAGTAAAAAACAAATTGGGATTCATTGGATTAAACTCTGTTTTAAATAATAGTATATATCCAATTTGTTTAATAGAAGGAAAAATACAAGAAAATAATGATTTAAAATATGATTCGTTTTTGCGATTTTACACCGTGGCCTGGGTAAAACCAGGAGCACCTATAACAACGAAACTCGTCCAATTCTTCAGTCCCCCAACCAGTTAGAACAAGCTGTAAAAGATAAAAAAAAAATTTTAAATTTATACCAAAATAGTAATTTTCATTGCTATTGAGCAACCTTTAATCTTCAATATATTTTAATAAAATTTTAGACGAAATTCTTTTAAACTATTTGGAAGCTCCTGACAGGGTCAGAAGTATTTTTTAAAAAATTTAATTTTATACCATACATATAAGGACCACTCTATTATTTATACATATTGTACCCGAAAATAGATTTTTCTCTATTAGAGACACGTGTGTATATATAACATCCTTCTTAGAATGTGTTGCACTTGCTGAGCAGGTTAAAACAAACTGCACCGTTTGCAATATTTTCCTTTTATACTAAGCTTGGATAGAAAAGGGGAAAGAAGAGAAGTGTACAAGTACCTGGACCTGCTAGTGAACTCGTCGATAAGGCTTACAGCACACATTTTTTTTAAAGATGTTTATTAACATGAATTATTTATAGTACCCTCTGCATTGTTTGTGTGGAATTGCCAAGTCAACTTGTTCATATATAACTAATTGTTCCAAGTTCTGGAAACTCTTACAAGGAGAGTATTTTAGGTGTCCGCCTCCGATCATTTTGATTTTTGGATATGTTATAGAGGACCGAAAAATAAGAAATACGTGTTTTTTTATTTTTCCCCGTTTTCATATTTGGTGAAAACTGCTTTCAAAGTTAGGATTGAAAAATCATTTTTGTGGAATATCTCGAGATTTTGAAAATCTGGTGAGTCAATCATATTTCGCATCCAAAGACACAAAATTCGTCCATTGACACTATTCCCCTATCTCTAATAGTTCTCGAGATATTCCGTAAAAATGATTTTTCAACCCTAACTTTGAACGCAGTTTTCACCCCCCAAATATGAAAACAGGGAAAAATAAAAAAACACGTATTTCTTATTTTTCGGTCCTCTACAACATATCCAAAAATCAAAATGATCGGAGGCGGACATCTAAATAATAATAATAATAATAGTTTATTTGACGGACATAAAATCCACTTGTACAAAGAAAATGGCAATAAAGCCTTAACTACAAATGGTAGTCATCAAGGCTGATAACCACAACACGCTAATCAAAGTATCTCGAAACTAGTCTAATTAGACTCACGTAACGCGGCCAAAATTCTTGCTTTGAAAGTGTGTAAAGAGTCAGCAAAAATATCAGCATTACACGTCAGCCGGTTAGCTATATTACAGGCTCTGTATAACGGGTCAGTTTCACCCAGGTTCGATCTAAAGAAACCTGTATGAAAAAGACGCTTGAAACGGAGTGGCCTACCCAAAGCATTGAGCCCCACCAGGCCCAAAATATCAGGGCAATCAATCTCACCAAGCAACAAATTCCTCAAAAAGGTGAGGTCAGAAGCCGACCTGCGTATTTCCAAAGTATCCATTTTTAAGCAGGATAATATTGGACCGTAATCATGATCCGTGAAGGTCATAGCTCTACCCAGCACGAAGCTGACGTGACGTAAAAATTTGTGCTGAACCCTCTCCAACAATACCCTGTATTTAGCCTGATGGGGTGACCAGACTACGCTAGCATATTCTAGCTGTGGCCTGACCAATGCACAATACAATAGACGTAGCGAGGATACTCCCCTGAAATCGACCGAACATCTTTTAATTAAGCCAAGCGTCCTAATGGCTGCTCCCGATACGTTTTGTGCATGCTGGGCAAAGGACATTCTCGAATTGTATGTTACACCTAGATCACGAATACACTCAACCCTGCCCAGCAAGGTAAAATATTCTCCTTGTTAGTTAAACACTAATGATGAATGTTTCTTTGATTTGTACATGTTGATGTTAACAAGAATATAACATTGCACGCTCTGCATCACAGTTGCTTGTGGTTTCTTATCCGAGGGAGAAAAATACTTAAGCCAAAAGGAAGGTAAAAAACCCTTGACCCGAACTTAATGGACTACATTAACCTACATATAGGTAGGAACTAGACTAAGGTCGGGGCCAGATATATTGGCCGGTGAGTTTCGTGAGGGGTATTCTCCCACCACACAGTTTGCCTGCCACGATGCTCCTTTTCTCAACGTTTTCTGACTCGCTCTCACCTTCGCAGAACAAGAGTGAGCCAGAAGTGGTGGGGATAGTGGCAAGCTTCTGGTGTGTAGGCTAAACCGAGCTGTCAGCGTAGAAATACACACATCAGAATAGGTGTGCGTTAGCAATGAAAAAAATCAGGAGCTTTATTCGTCAGAATATTGACTCTTTCTCGATAGCTTCATCTCGTATTGGTCTACGCATAGCTTCTTAACGCACACGACTATTATTCTAAGAATAAATAACAGCCACACGGCTAGGTTCAGGCGGAGCCGTGCAACGTTCCCGTTATCTCACCATACCCCTGGGATACCCCTGAAGAATGAACCTGTGATATATGTACTAATTAATTCTAAAATAAAAAATAATACAATTTTTTATTAATTTAACAGTTTTCCTATCTCTTTTTTTATTATATATTTTTGTATTGTTACTCCCAATTTTGTTACAACTCCCTATTTTGTTAAATTTATGCTTTCTCGGTCATACTAATACAAATTAGACACTTCAAACTATCAATTAAGGGGGTATAACCGGTTGAAAGTGTCAAAAATCGGATTTTTTCGTTTTACATATTTTCATAGATTGATGTTTGAGGAATATTATAAATCGAGTCCGATGTAAAAATTCGGAAGGCTGACAAAGTTACAGGCATTTGAGTGGAAGCACCCAGGTAGCACCGGACAGCGATACTACAGGGTGATTGTGCCGAAACGCCTGATTTGCCTCGCAACCGTGACGAGTTAACCCAAACCCCCGTGGTGTCTCTCCGAAGGCTTTCGACCCTCGGACGGGGTTGGAGTACCTATTAGGAAGTGAGAAATCTTCGAATTCCTCATTTCTCATCAGATCTGTGCGAAAGTGACGCCAATGAATTCCTGGCGTTCCGCCGATTAAAATCATACCAAACATCATGCAAATCGGACTACTTTGACACAAGCTATTTGTGTTCCTTATGTAAAATAGCTTGTGTCAAAGTAGTCCGATTTGCATGATGTTTGGTATGATTTTAATCGGCGGAACGCCAGGAATTCATTGGCGTCACTTTCGCACAGATCTGATGAGAAATGAGGAATTCGAAGATTTCTCACTTCCTAATAGGTACTCCAACCCCGTCCGAGGGTCGAAAGCCTTCGGAGAGACACCACGGGGGTTTGGGTTAACTCGTCACGGTTGCGAGGCAAATCAGGCGTTTCGGCACAATCACCCTGTATATTCGACCGATCGCAGCGAAACTATATTTTTCATTACGGTGGCCCTAAAAACTCGCGCTACGTTCAACCAATTCACTTCCAATTTTGCATGCAGAATCATAATAAGATTCCACATCGTCCAACGAAGGCTTTTTTTATTCCGATTCCCCGTTTATTATTTATAAAGAAAAAAGGTGGATTTTTCTCTTAGATAAATCTAACTTTACCTTTGATCTCTCACCATTTCTTTATTTTTCAAAATTTTCCAAATCGGCTTCGTTGGACGATAGCTATTGACATACTTTATTAAAATTTTAATGTTTTTGATTTCAGACACGACATACAGTTGTTTTCCGGGCCACCGTTTAGCCGTCTAAAATCGAAAGACTTTCGGATGTGTATGCATAACTTCCCAAAAACAATATATTTTTAACTGAAACTTTTTTTTTGAGTAGTTCATAATACTATGTAAAGATAGTAAAAAAAACGGGAAATCTGCATCAAACCGTTGACTTGTAAAAAAATCCACAAAAAGTACACATTTTCCAAGGGTTCAAACGGGTATACAGTACTGTCTCTCAAATGTCACGCGTTTTCGGATTCTCTATAAGCGCGAAGCTATCCCCACTACTTCGGTTGTAGTCGCCGCGTCGGGGCATCGGGTATCGGATGTCAAAGAAAAAGCCGAAGAAAGGTTCATAAACATTCTCGATAGTGACACACCTTACACTCTGACCGCGTGAAATCAAAGGAAGCCGAATAGACTACTCGTCTCTCAAATAGCGTGTGCCCGGTCCCGACACACGCGACTCTAGAGAGACAGAACTGTACTCCTTTAATATAAAAAAACTAACAAATGTGTAACTTGTTCTAATTTTATATTGTTTACTGCTTATGTAGCCGGAATTACCCCGCTTTCCCCTACTAACCCAGACCCTGCCCTAGATGCGGGGATGTTAGAAGGTCCTAGCCGACTTAAACTCACAGGTTGGCAATAGCTAACTCGTTGGTGCGGCCTTGCTCGACTTGGAGAAGGCCTTCGATTCTGTCTGGCTCCATAGGTTACTGTTTAAGCTTCGGCAGATGGAATTCCCTAAGTGGCTCGCATTCATGATCTGGGATATGATTAAGGATCAAACGTTTGTTACGTGGGATGGTATAAATACCTCTTCCAAGGAGTTCGTGATCTCGGAGGGTCTGCAGCAGGGAACGGTCAACTCGCCTTAACAATCCTTTTAACATTTTTATCAGCGACCTCACAAAGCTATTTTAGTTAAACGCAGGCGTTACCTCAGTAATCGCGTTTGCCGACGACGTTATTATATACACAGCGCGTAATACATAGTGGAACTGGTCCGCAGTAAATTAGAAGCTCTTGTTGATAAGATTAACACGCACCACGCTAACTGGAATTTAAGACGTAACACAGTGTAGAAACTATCCTCTTTAGAAAACCTCTTCACTATCTCTCCTCTAATGCTAAGGCTAATTTTCAAATTCGCAACAACATTCCGGGCACTATGGACAAAGTAGCCATTCCTTACAAAAAACAGATAAGGGGTTGTACCTAGTCAGGCGGTCGAAAAGAGGTGAATGTTTGTGAATTTTTTTTTAAAAATCGGAAGCATATGTTTTTACGGAACTTTTTTTACATAAAAGAGCAACATTTAAAGAACATTTGGTAATTTTTTCGTAGAAAAATATGTACGTTTATAATAAAGTAACAACCGACATCCAAGAAGCCTTTTTAAAAATTTGGTTTGCTGGTTTTAAAAGAAGGCTTCTTGGATGTCGGTTGTACTTTATTATAAACTTAAATATTTTTCTACGAAAAATTACCAAATGTTCTTTAAATGTTGCTCTTTTAAGTGCAAGAAGTTCTCCAAAAATATATGCTTCCGCTTTTTCAAAAAAATTCACAAACATTCGCTTCTTTTCGGTCACCTGACTAGGTATAACCCCTTAAGGGGAGGTTCTGGTCTAAATGTCGATTTTTTTATTTCATTTTTTGAATGTTCAACCTTTTAGGAAAACGTGTTTAAAAGGATTTGTTGAAATTCGTAAAATTCCCGAAGTTATAGGCATTTGAGTAGCGGCAAATGCATGGATAACACCCGGCGACTCGGCACTTACGTAAAAGTTCAAACGCGTTTTCCTCGAAACAGCGTTCTCAAATGGGTGGGACCTGTATCTCCAAAAGTTATTATCCGATTCGACTGAAACTTTTTTTATTTTGAAGAATATACTTCAGGCTGGAGGGGGGCTAAAAAAAATACAAAAAGTTGAAAATTTATAATTTTTAAAGGCGTTGAAAGGACGAAAAATACAGGGAAAAGTGATTTCAAACTTGAAGTGTCGTTATTTTCTAAGAAAAATGTCATTTTTGTATTTTTTTAGTTCCCCTCCTAGCCAAAAGAATAATCTTCAAAATTAAAAAGGTTTCAGTAGAATCGGATAATAACTTTTGGAGATACAGGTCCCACCGATTTGGAACAATGTTTTGACGCCTTGACTTTAACGACTTTCCAGGGCTGTCTGCAATGATTAATTATAAAACAAAAAATATATTTCTATAATTTAAGACATCCTTAATACAATGCAAAAAGTTCCATTAAATTATATATAGTAGTTTTCCTTTAATTAATTCCTAAATATTACCTATTTTTTGGGGCTCTAGACCAGAACCTCCCCTTAAGTACCTAGGGGTACATACCGACTATCCTTTGCAGGGTAACAGGTATTTTGATGCACAGATTGAGAAAGCACGTATAGCGTTTATAACCAATTACAGACTTTTTCACAACAACCCACACAGCACACCTCGTTGCAGCAGTATTGCAGGAACGTTGCTGCAATATTGTGTTATTGCAGGTTGCATTGCAATATTGCAGGAACGATGCTGCAACATTGTTGTGCATTATTGGAGTGGCAACGATGACAATAATGTTACCGCAATTTTACAAAAATACACTCTTGCAATATTGCATAGGCGGACATAGGAGTGAACCTACAACTTTTCTGCAATGATGTGATGCAACATTACAATCTCGCACCGCAATATTGCCGAAGAATTGCAGGATCATTACCAGAATTTTGCCGTTTCGTTGCAGAATCATTGCCGGAACGTTGCAGGACTACATATTTGTAATGTTGCCGCAACTTTGCAAAAATACACACCTGCAATATTGCGAAGGCGGACATAGGACTGAACCTGCAACGTCTCTGCAATGTTATGGGGTAACATTGCAATCTTGCAGCGCAACATTGCAGAAATGTTGCTGCAATGTTATGGTACTGTGTGGGAAAGTTGTAACTAACAGATCTAAAGTTATTATCTATATGCTACTAATGCCGCTCAAATTTTGTGGAACTGTAATCACATCGTAATGGAGGAACACAGGTGCCTTGAACGCAAATGTCTCCGAACCTGCCTTAGTTTGTATACATCTCAGTGCTCGAATTGGCGACACTATGTTAAAAACCATTACGATAAAGCCGAAATCTCCAGAATCGATTCATTCATTATTAAAATCTCACGAGGCTAGTATAGTAAGTTCCAGGATATTAACAACGCTGTGATCCACTACCTCGCTAAGCAGAGCGATGCACTATCTAAGAGACAGCTTCCGACTGGTTATGTCACTTCACAATCTTTCATCTACTGTGACCAACGCGGCCTCGTGCAAAATGAGTTTAACATTCCAATATTATATCACTGGAAGTGTAACGAAGCGAATAAAAAAATTGCGTTCGATTCCGTCGATTACTACGCTAATAGCGATAACTTTAAGTTCTCTGTAACCTTAGCAAAGAGAGATTATACTGTTTCCCAAAGGCTTAATTTTAAAAAGTACTGGTCTCTATCAACCAGTAGTGCACATATACCTGATCTACTCCAACGTAGGCTAAGTTGCGCTTAGCAATAATATGTCTGTGATTGCTGAGTTTGCCTTGCATTTCTTGCACGCATCTGTGATACATTAGTACAAGGCCGCTTCCTCTGCCCACTGTATATAGTTAGTTCATATGTCCTCTTAGTTTATAAGCTATAGTTTTTTTTAAGTTCCTTTACAGAAAGCCTCAGGGGTTTTTCGTTGTCGTTAAACTTTTCCCCACGTTACCACTTTGCCATGCGCAAATAACTGTGAAATATTTTGTTATTTCTTCTTCTAATCTCCTAGCAAATATTTATTCATAGTAATTAAAGGTATATATATATACAGTTTTATATATATAGCGAACGTTATATCGAAAGTTTTGATACCACTCGAACATTTGGATTCTCCTATATGTATATTATGCTACGTTGTTTGATTTTTTTTATATGTTCCTTGTACTAACATATCCCATTACATATGTTATAAGACCTCACAATAAACATTTTGAAAAAAGGGTGATAGAATGTAGGACGAAACTGGTTTATATAGAAAGCGGTAGTTTAGGGAGCACTTGCGAGAGAGCAGGATCGGCATAAATGCCATCTGGTGGCGAGTAACGGAGGTATCGTTACAATACGTATTCCATAATTACGTATTAGAAGAGTGTTCTCAATTTTTTCAGGCCACTTAATTCTAGTAAATTATCCAACCACCCCGTGCCATATACATTTTTTAATTCTACCGTCGTAACGGTATGTACGACTATTCCGAGCGTTCTAAAGTCGCAATCTGTCGAGTATTATTGATATAATTGACATAAAAAATATTCCATTGATATAAGGTCTGACGCTCAGATACATGGGCGTATAACCCCGCGTCTTCTCCGCCCTTACAGGCTCTGACAAGCTCGCGAAACAGTCAGACCCAGTGATGCCAGATCGAGGACGGGTTCCCTCGAGAATTTCCCCCACCTCGTGCACACTACGCCGGAGCGGTGTGTCCGTGAGCTCGGCGCTTCGGAGTCCAACTCACGGACACGCTGCTCCGGCGTAGTGTGCACGAGGTGGGGGAAATTCTCGAGGGAACCCGTCCTCGATCTGGCATCAGTGGTCAGACCCTCTCGCACCCACAGCCGACTCACGGCTCACCCAGAGCAGCCGCGCGGAGGCAAAGTTATAATGCGCCTAGATAATTAAAACGCACCCAAGGTGGTGCTAGCGACTAGTTTGAGAAACACTGTATTATGGGAATGTGGAATAAATTCAATATTTCATTTCCTGAAATTATTTCTATCATAGTACACTGTTCAAAAGTATAATCTACAAAGCTATGTAATCTAATCAATTTCTAATACTCGGATAAGAAAGATACCGAGCATACAGTGCGTCGACCGTCACATAATTCTACCAGAAAGATTTTTATTAATGTATTATGCCGTATAAAAAGATGCACATTTCCCTGGTTCTTCAGAAATCCCCCTTAGATTGCATTTTAGATGCATCAGGTTACAGCAACAAGACGCTTCACTGAAATCATTACTCTTCAGGAAAACGTATCCAATTTCACATACAAAAGCTCCTATCTACAGATAGCAACTGTGGGGAGTCTGCAACGGTAAATAAAAGCCACGTTCCTGACGGAAACATGCGTCCACCTTTAAGGGCGCATGCGCCCGGCAGCTGTTCGACCGCGCATCAGCCGTGCACCAACGGCAGCGAGGAAGCAGGCGAAACGTATCGCAGTCCTCGAACACCGGGTTCGTCGGGGCGACGGAAGACGCGACGCGGTGTCCCTCTGCCATTAAACACATATCTATTAAACGGTGATTGATCACAACATATCAACGGGTATCGATTATCCTCGACGCTTCGGTGCCTCGCGTCAACGAGTGCCTGACGTACACCGATCGTTACTTGCCCACGAGATCACGAGAGACGAACGAGAGAAACGCGTACCGAATCCGGTCGATAATCCGCCAGCGACTAACGTGGGGCACTCGGAACCGCCAGCGGCGACGATCGAACCTCGTTACTTATTTATCGACCGCGAACCGCACCGCTGACAAGAACGTGCCACCAGTTCCTCCCGAGGTAAGCGTCGAAAAAGCTTCGCAACGCGCTAACGAAACGTTGCTGCGACGCACGGTCGGCGGACGCGAATGCGCGCGATGCGCACCGACGGGAAGTGTATCGCGAGGGGTCACGCAAATTCGATACAGTAGTGCCTTTGGAGGGTGGGAACGGTTGGCAGGTTGCCAGGAAAATCCCTACAGTGCTGGAGGGGGAATACGTACAGTAGTGCGGTGTTTGTGAATGTGATGACGCCGTGACGTGAAACCAATCGACGCCAAGGTAGGTGTTTCCCCTCCACCACGGTAGGGACATCCCTGGCAATCTGGCTGGTGCAAGTAAAACGCTACGCGTGGACTAGCTACTTAGTTGAGAACAAGTACGGAATCGTTACTAGCCCCCTCGGTTTATCGATCACGGGTCATGGACTGTTGCTAAACAGAAAATAGCACAACAAACGAATAGGCTTATATGTCACTGCGTAGATCGTTGATATACTATTCAGTGAACGGCGGTCACCGTGGGATACGGTTATCAGAAGTGCACTCGTATCTATTCGGGCAGAAGTAAGGTATATTCCATTGTTTTCGCGCCAGCGCGAGTCTCCTTTGTGTTCTATGAGTTACGCGAGCGAGGGAACAGGTGGTTGAATCACGAAATCGTTCAGATTTTAAGGTGGATTCATTTTCGAATGTGATTGGGGTTTTTGAGTTAAGGAATTTTGAGCTCGGGAAGCTTGTCGAAGAGCTATTGATTTTAATGGGGTTAAAATATGTTGTAGAAGTTAACATTGAAAGCCTTTTTCCTTACACATAATCGGCGGTCGGTTTTAATTTTTGTGATATTCATAAAAATATATTGGTATTTATTCGGAATCGGGTACATCTGTGTTGATCCTTTCCGAGATATCGGTATAGGCATGGGGCTAGATTTTGAGCCTGTAGCTACGCGTGCACAATTAAAAAAAATGGTAAAAAATGAATTCCTAAAAATATTATATTTGCATTTCACATTACTTATATATATATTAGCTTAGTTTTACAACATATTCAAATCTCATGGAAATCGGTGAACAGATAATTCGTGGACAAGATTACCATTATTCAGCCTCGAACTTCTGACTCTTAGAATTAAGGAGTCATGCTTAGTTGGCAGGCAAAAAAACGTGATTTTTGGGAATTTTTCGTGGAAAATCTAATGTATATTTTTTACAACTATTCGCTTATTTTATAAGTATATATATTCAGCAACTCCCAGTGATTTTGTTATAGGAAAATATAAAAAAATGAACGAATAACAGCCGGATCATTTGAATACGAAGAGTGAAGAAGATTCTGTTAGTATATGAGTTTATCTAGTTCGTGAACGAAGGAATTTTGTTTTTGATGAAAACTCTATTTTTAATTCACGAAAAACGAACAACCCAGACATCGAAAAATCATGATTTTGTTTTAACCGTCCGCCATTTTGTCTGAAATCATTTTTTTGAAAAATACTTTAAGCGAGTTTTTATTAAGGGGTTATACCTAGTCAGGAGGCCCGAAAGAGACAAATCCTTGTATTTTTTTTTTGAAAAAGCAGAAGCACATATTTGTACAGAACTTATTGCTCTTTGGTAATTTTTTGTAGAAACATATTTATGTTTATAATAAAATTACAAGCGACATCCAAGAAGCCTTTTTAAAACGTTGTTTTTTTTATGAGCACTGCCATTCGAACCTAGATTATCTAAAATCAAAAAACAAAGATATCTTTAGTATATTAATGTATCCTCTGATTCACAAGCGGAATTTCCGATATATTAATTTAAAATAAAATGCCGGCTATTTAAATTTGAAATCCTGAGTAGCTGCGCGATTAATATTAAAATCACGCCTCCCGACTAGGTATAACTGTTGTATACCAACGTTATTCACTCTCTATACATATTATAAGTCATCGCGTTACTTTTCCAGGTAGCAATAGCAAACGTCCCAAATTCTTTCTTCTATGACCTCATCTATCCTTTATTACTCATCCTTGAACCTTAACTTCTATGTCTCATCCCTTACCGACCTTTACACTCAGGACAACTCCCACTTTCCAGTTTACTGAAAAACGTACCTATATATTACACGCATTTCTTCTCTCAAGCAGCACTCTAGTCCGAACAGTCTTGACACGATAATCTAGTTCTGAGTCTACTTTAAGTAAATCTGTAATTCGTCTAGATTCCGTTATTTGTATTAAGTTGTTATTAAATAAAATAATAGAAACACAAAGATACGGAATACAACATAACCCGTTCAATACAATAAAAATAACCAGTCTACGGAATATTTATAAAGTCTTTCAAATAAACAAACGCCACCTTATTTCGAGACGGAGACGCTTTTTGTTTTGATACCCGAGTGAGTGGCACCCGTCGGCCTCTCTCGCTCATTCGCCGCGGCGAGAACGGAAGAAGTGGAGGGGATAGCGACCACGATATATTTCGAGCCAGAAATCCAGTCCTTCTTTCGAGACACTACAGTAGTTGACAAGATATTTCGAGCCCCGTGGACGTGCAATACTAAACTGAAAGGCGTTCTTCGGGGTACACAAACTGCTTCCGCGTATCGAATATCTGTACTTTTCCGAGCTTGAGATATTTTCGTGCTCGACTGTGCGCGTTTTAACTTACTGTAAATAAGGAAAGAATGTCACCTCTATCAGGAAGAAACGGTGTCATATGTATAGGTATACTCCCGTACACCTCCTCAGCCCGTTTACGTTCCTCGCCCATTACCACAAACGCGTTACTACGTTGCAGAGCCAGACAGAAACGCTGATAGCTGGTTCAGCCGAGTGTCTGCCGCCAACGCAACCCTTCGCGTGCCCGTTCGCTATACATGCTAGCAGCGCGACCGCGCTGAAGATGTTTCAAGAAGATGAAGAAAAGATTGCTGTTGTGCTTCGGCTGTGCTATAGTGCTCTTCCTGATCATGATCTCCACCGACAGTGACTTTGTTCAACATGTGGCACCGTTCATGGACCCCGGCGATTCCTATGACATCGCTTGTTACGAGGTGCCGAGCAGCCGGGAGGGCCTCCCTGACTTTGATCCAAATTCAAGTAGGTTTCATTAGAAGTGTATTCAGTGGGGCACTCGGGATTTAATCTTGGGGGGAGCCGAGTAGAGCGGATAAAAATATTTTTAATGCAAGTTTAATAAAAATTAGGTGATTATCAAAATTTATTTAAAGAATAAAATTCAGGCTTTTTTCTTAGAAAGCCCCTTCTTTGGACGGCATTATTGTGTGTGTTATACCTATACAGTTTCAATATAATCGAACGAAACATTATGCCTCCAACGTTTAGTCACCTAGTTATCTCGGTTTATGCTTATGTGCCTTGTCGCGTGGGGACAGGAGTGTGTACATATGCAACCGGAAATTAATTTTTTTAAAGTATTCGCATGTTATCATATTTGTAATGGGGACTTCACACGAGAACCTACAATACGCCTATATAATGTTTTTTACGAAAGTTACTTTTCTTATATTCCATTTTCCATGGTATCAATCCCCAATCGCGACATACGTCACTGATAGGTGTATTAAGATAGGCATTATCACTGATAAGATTATTCGATTGGTTTCCGAATGGCCCCAGTGGCCGATCGAGATGAGGTTTAGAGGGAGGAGTGGGGAGGGGGTGTGGACCCTAAATTTAAAATTGTAGCTGCGGGTATTTATTAGTTTCCAAAATATTAATAAAAAAATTATTGTTAATTTTTTTTTGGAAATTTTTTTGGACGTAGGTGCAGGCACTCCTATCCGGCGACCCTCCCGTCCCCCCAAACTGTTTTACGATGTTTTTCTATATTTTCGTCTTATTTTTGCCTGTACAATCACCCCCTAGAATATTCACTATCAGTAGAGTAACGCCCTATATAGTAGAATGGGTCGCATTTGCAAGTTGCTTGTTCAAATCTCCAAATTCACATCGGTTGGCTACCATGCTTTACGCGTCCGTAACCGAGCGCGCACCCCCCGCATTAATCTAGCGCAAACCAATACTAATACCCGGGACAAAGTGGAAAGTGGAATGCGTTATGTCGGAATACATCAACAGACATACTAAAAGTTTTTTTATTAATATCTCGGAAACTAATAAATTCCCGAAGCAACAATTTTAGATTTAGGGTCCACACCCCCTCCCCACCCATCCCCCCAAGCCTCGTGTCGATCGGCCACTGGAACCATTCGGAAGTACAGCCGAATATAGGGGAGGTTTCCACAATCAATCCAATTCGTCCCTTGATTCTCGTTCTCACGGGAGTGGACGAACCTTGCACGGACAAACGTATAGTGCATACTATAGGGTGTACACCTAAATGATTAATAACTTGTATCTTGTGTCACTCTGGTCCGAAGTTGCCAATTTTTTTTATTAATAATTAATTATAGCCACTATTGAGGCTACCAAAAACAGGGATACGAAAAAGTTTTGGAACTTTTATTTTTAAAACAAAATTCTGATCGAACTTATATATTACGTTTAAGAAAATATGTGTTCCTGTGGAATTTTTATTGAAAGAAGTCATTCTCTTAAGAACTTCTTTGGAAAGTTTCTCATGGAACACATATTTTAGAACTTATATAATAAAAGTTCCATGGAAACAGTTATATTAGAACATTTATTGAAAACAGTTATATAAGATAAAGAAAAGTACTAAACTATTATAGGTACTAGTTTTATTTAAGAATATAATATATTCATCATGTTTATTGAATAAACATTATGAAAATCATAACATAAGTAATTAATAGTTTCATAAAAAGTATTGACCAGAAAAGAGAACTGGTCAAGAATAATACCTAAGTAAATAACATATTTTTATAACTTATAATTTTGCATGAATCAAAATACATAAAAATTCTATAATATTTCCGTAGAAATGATCTACGTAGGTAAATATTACAAATAAATAACACATTCATAATATCAATTTAACTGTAATAATTATTTATTATTGTTATAGAACTATTCATTGAATAATATTCAGTATTTGTTACAATAATTGAAAACTTTTTTAATATTGATGAACAAAATACAATAAAGTCTCGTTAGCTGCTCGCTGGTCGGGACCGGCATTGAGCCCGTATCGTGAACTGAGCCCTAATTCCGAGTATGAGTTTCTCGCTTCTTTCTGGCCGAAGGTGGGAGCGAGATGGACCGCTTTGCGATCATTGCGTCGTCTGTCTCGTACTGTCCTCGCTCCCTTTCATTGCCTTCGCTCACTCTCGTTCCATCTCGCTCTCGCCTTCACCGGACAAGAGTGAGAAAGAAATGGTGGGGATAGCGAAAAGTTCGTATCGTATACACCAAACCGAGCCCGTAACGAGACTTTACTATATCTGTTCCTGTTATAGAGAGATTTTTATTTTTATATTTCATAAGTTCCATTCCATCTAGAACTTTTATTTTCAAGAACTTTTACTTCATCAGTTCTCACAGGAACTTATAATGTGAGAACATTTTTAAAAAAAATCCACGGTACATGTTTCAAATAGAACCTATTAAAAAGTTCCAGAACTTTTTCGATCCCTGACCAAAAACACCTAACATTGACGCGTTTATTTCTGTGTCAGAATCGGACAAGCCTGTAAGGGATAGAAACATTTTCTTCCACGAGACATCCTGCTTCGACGATGGCGGGTTGGTGTTGAATGCTCGTCAGGCGTGCGCCGTCGAGTCGGCGGCCAAGATGAATCCAAACATGACCGTGTACCTTCTCTTCGTCTCTTCTTCGAAGATCTCCAACCAATCGAGGGAGTTTTTTAATCAGCTGCAGAGCTACCCGAACGTTAGAATCAGGCACGTTTATCCAGAGAAGTATGTGCAGAACACGTCGTTGGAACTGTGGTACAAGAGCGGCGTTCTGAAGAAAAGCCAGTGGCCGCGGAGCCACATGTCGGACATACTCAGATACTTAACGCTCTGGAAGTACGGGGGAATATACCTGGACCTGGACGTCGTCGTCACCAGGTAAGCGCGTATTCTGTCTGCACTTTGCATACAGGGCGGGGCAATAACGTTGTCCACCTGGAATATCTCGTTTATCTTTACGGATGTGAAGAAACTTTATTTACAAAAGCTGTACTGTATCGAGGGGGAATACTGTAACGCAGTATTCTTTTATAACTTTCCTTGAAAATGGTCAAAACCACGGACCGAAACGTCGGAATTTATAATTTTTAAAATTGCAAATTAGCTTTTACTGATTTAAACTGACCGAACTAGTGCGCTGAAACCACTTCTTGTTTATTTATTGTATCGAGGGGGCTGTAACGAGTGGGTTACCACTTCTTTATGAGTAGAAGAGATTCGGGGATTTCCAGTCGCGCTATCTTTTTACGAGGCAGGCTATACTTTTTAACCGACTTCAAAAAAGGAGGAGGTTATGTATTCGACCCGTGTGTATTTTTTTTTATGTTTGCCCCCTCATAACTCCTCAGCATATGGACCGATTTTGATGATCTTTTTTTTATTCGAAAGAGGATGGTGCCCCGTTGGTCCCATCCAACGCGGAATCAATATTGGCCCAATATTTTACCAGTTATAGTTAATAATAGTAATTTATGTTTGTCTCCGCATAACATCTCAGCATATGGACCGATTTTGATGATCTTTTTGTTTTATTATTTATATTTATACCAGTTATAGTTAAAAACTAAAAAGTTGAAAATAAAAAAATTTTAAAAAAAATAAAATTGGGCTGACAAGTAAAAAATAATTTTTTCCCTTATTTAATCTACTACTCTCGTATTTTTTAAGTCGGTGCCAGATTTACACAGTGCAAATGATGGGACACCGACTTAAAATTTTTTACTTTTTAGCGCTATTTTATTTTTTTGAAGTCGGTTTTAATTTTTTTAAATTTTTTTTTCTATTCTTAGTAGGATAATGGAGATCTAGGCCGGCATTCATAGTCACTGCTTATTCTTAAGCAAATGCTTAAGCATTCGGCATTGTTTACTAGCTACTAGGTTAGTAGAGGATGCCGCATGCTTGAGCATTTCCGTAAGAATAAGTAGCGATTGTGAATACCGGCCTTAGACCTTTTTGATAACCTGTAGTTCAAGGCGATTCTGTCACGAACGGCCCTTGTGCCATAGGGTGCGCTCAAAGTGACGTGCAACTGGCGAGTTACCGAAGTCGATACACTTATCACTTCCAAATTAATTACAACTTACTAGCAAAATACCCCTGCGCTTCACTTCGGAGCTGAGAGATATTAAGCACTCTGAGAAAGCACGTTTTACAGCACGTAAAACAACATGCATTCCAAATTTCACGGCCGTAAGTTAAATGGTTTGATCTGGACGTTGATGAGTCAGTCAGGACTTCTTCTTTTATATACATAGATATAGATATATGGATAGCACATGCTGCAATGATTCACTGCGTCGTATCTCCTGGCGCTTTAAGGTGGTCGCCCACTAGGCCGAACGGAAGCGAACCGAAGCGCGACAGCCACGCATCGCTCATATGATAGAACAGCAGCGACCATGCATCGCCCATATGATAGAAGAACGCCGACGAACTTCGGTTCGGTTCCGTTCGGCCTAGTGGGCGATAGCCTTTAGGCTTTTCCTGATACTGCTTTTAAATGTTATTTATGAATATAATTCCGAACGGAATTATTAATATAATGTTTTCAGCGCACTGGTTCGGTCACTTTTAAACACTCCCTATCAAAAAGCCATCAGTCATCTTCTAACCGACTCGGGTGTCGCACGTTTATTTTCAAGCGTTGCGACTCATTATGTTTCAATAGCTCTCGCAATATTCACATCTTTATATTAAAAAATTTTTCCTTGATAATGATCTAAATTGGGATCGAAACGTTGAAAACAGTTTATATAAATAATAGAATTTTATTGCAAAATGGCTTTTTGATAGGGAGTGTTTAAAAGTGACTTAAAACTGAAGAAAGATTCTTTAAAACTGTGAAAGTAACGGAGATATTTCAACTGCACAAAGTTACTGCCCAACCCTGTATAATTTGTAGTTTAGTGTAGATTTAAATGTGCATTGTTGTCTGTAGATTTCTCCAAAATACACATTTGTGTCCATCCGTTGTTATTCAGTATTGATATTGTTTACTTGATCGCCCTGGTGCTTTCTAGTATTTTTTGTGGAATGGAGATTTATTTCTTTTTGTAGCTATGTGAAATATTAGTGGTGCATTCGTAACTCCTTTTGAAGGCAGACAAAAATGTGCCCTTAGGTCCCTGGAACGTTTGACGAATTTCGCTGGTGCTGAAGACTGGGACGACGTTGCTGCAGGCGTGATGGGATTCGACATGACGCCGCTGGGTCGTCGTGTTATCGACATGTGTGTTCGTGATTTAAAGAAGAATTTCCGCGGCGATATTTGGGGGAATAACGGGCCTGGGGTGATCACTAGGACCTTGCAGAGAATCTGTTCTACGAAATACGTGAGTGCATTGCTGAAGTAACTACTGTTTTCGATTCTTCTACGCACATGTGGGGTCACCAGAGCCTGCATCATTGCTAACGACTCGTCTTTCAACTTACAGAAAATAATATTACCTTCCATTAATCATTTCCGTAAAATTGTAGTTCAAACAAAAATACTCGCGATACACTCAAACCCATCACTACCAAAATCATATTCAATGCATATTCACGCGTATCAAACAATTCGATACCCAAAGTATCAGTGTTAAAGTCGAATAGTACTTGTTCAAACAAAAATACTCGCGACTCGTTCGAACCCATCACTACTGTCACCAAATAACGCCCAACTCTGCGCGTATGAGCTACTAGTCAGTTTCCTTGATCAGGGCGTGTGGGAGGTCTCCCAAGGCAATTCTATTTACACCGTTAGAATAATTGTGTTACGAGTAAAATGACTATTATTTCAGAATGCGTTGAGTATACATAAGGTTTTCACGTTGTTCCCAGGCTCGGGACATGTCTACCACTCGCTGCCAAGGCTTTAAGGTGTTCCCACCATCGGCTTTCTACCCGGTTCACTACAAGAAATGGAAGATGTACTTCGAGACCAGAGACAAGAATACAACGATGAAGATGCTGGAGAAAGCCATGGTCATACATGTCTGGAACAAGCTCAGCAAATCCCAAGAGGTTCGCGTGAACAGTGACGTTCCTTACGCCGTTATCGCGCGGAAACATTGCCCGAAGGTTTTCAGTAACTGTGGAACAGTATTTTGAGCTGCCTTAATAAGAAGTAGCTCGCACAATTATTATCGTCTCGCAACAGCAGATTTTGCGCTTTCATAGTCACCATTTCACAGTCAGTATTCCTGCACAAAGTTAGCGAATGAAACCCACCGTTGTCATTGGAACTGACATCAAATCGTAACTGGTATGTGTCTTGTTACGCGTGTGACAATATCCGAGGCCGAGTTCAATAACATGAAACGAAAGTGATAAAAACGCACGTGTTCTTGTGGATATATATGTAATACATATATGTATTATCCATACACAAGAGATGATAGTTGGGATTGTTGGGAAGCGTAGAACCTTCCTTGTAATATCTACAGGGTGTCTCAGATGCATCGCGAAATTGAAGAATTCGTTTTTCCAAAAAATAGGATGTCTCGAGAATATTTACAAATTTCTCTTCATTAACGAACTGTTTGTGTAACTTTCATTGCCCAATGAAATTTTCATCTAGCATTCTGATACACCCTGTATTATCGAATAATAATAATTCCCTACGAAGGAATTAAAGCTTAGAATTTTAATCCTGTGATGTCTCAAGATGCCAAGTGTTTAAAGGAGAATAAGCGTATCATGGAAAGAGGAGTTTCGTGGAGCGTTACAAAAATAATTACTTGCAATAAGAAACGTGAATGTAAATTATAGAGGTTATGTTGCGGGGCGTATTTCTGAAATTGTTAAATTTTTCAACGCGTACGATTAGCGTTGTAGGTAGAACAATGAATGTGTTATCGAAATGCAAAGTGATCTATAGACGATGGTCGGTGTCGTTTCACACGGTAGGTAGACGTAGGGAAAGTGTTCGTCTTCGTTGCTGTTACCATCGAATACAAGCCAAAGCAAAGTTATTGTTAATTGGTAGACGCGCGTGACACTGTTTAGTCAAATTGCGGGAATCCATCGGACGTCTACTGTGCAATTTGGCGAGTGTGTAAGCTGAAGTTCGGCGCTGACACACTATATGCATAAATAATCAACGCGAACGCAGCTATGCCCAAAATAGAGCACTAAATATGGTTGATGCGCACACTCACCTCTTTAGTGCTCCACCCAAAGTAGAGCAAAGAAGAAACTTTGTTCGTATGAATCTATGCTCAAGCCGCGGCGATCGTAACACGCAATACAATTTTATCCTTACCGATTGACAGAATTGGCAAGGCTCATTAACATTCCACCCTCACATATCGCATAAACGGTTTTGTTAAAAACACGCGTTCGTGTTAGATTTCGTCATGCTTTGCTCAAAATGTGGTTTGGTATGAAAGACAGTATTCGACCTTAGACGTAGAGTATCCATGTCATAGAGAATGTTCGGCAGAATATGGGAGTAAATGCATAGAGTGATTTTACGTGACAAAATAATAGAAAGAGAAAAGGAAGAGGTATCGTTTTTTAATTATGAACGTTTAAAAATTCGGTACAAAGACATCTGAAACACGGCAATTCAGCGTTCAGTAGCTCGCGTTGCGTAGGTCAGTATAGCTGGGTCAGCATTGACCCTTAAGGCAGGTTTTTCTATACGCGACTGGACGCAACGTCAAGAATTTCGAAGTCGATTTTCTCGAAAATGAAGCGCGATATCAAAAAGAGTTACTGATTCTTTTCGACTTATTACAAGTAAATAAGTTGACAAAATGTAAGAAAATTTTTTGATATTGCGCTTCATTTTCGAGAAAATCGAGTTTGAAATTCTTGACGTTGAGTCCAGTCGCGTATAGGTTAACCTTTAGGCATTGTCACACTAAAACGTGTGAAATGGAGGAACTAACTTGAATTATAGGGACACTGGGCTATGGTGTAAGAGACAGGTGTTCCGACTCTGTACCTTTTAACCCAGCGATTTTGTGTGCCGATTCCTGTTTAGTTCCCATGGCCGTCGCGAGAGGCGTCGTGACTTAGAAGGCATATACATATCTATTAATGAGACTGTAGTAGTAGATATTTTAGTGGTATCAATGGGTTTGGCAGATGGTCCAGTATCTCTCACGAAGTTCTCTACTTTTTGACGGTGACTGTACAAGGGGCTTTTGACTCAAATTTTTAAACATTAATAACTGAAAAACGAAAATTTCGTCACGTAGAATCACCCTGTAAATTTACTAACATAGGGCCGAGCACCCTGTAAGATAAATTCATTTTTGAACACTCGTTGGAATATTGACCAATCATTTTTTGTTACACTATTAAGTAAATTAATAGATTTTGCTCTACTAACCCTATTTAAACTAGTTAAATGTACCTATAGCTCCGAAACACCCTGTAGACAAGTGCTTAGATTGAGTGAGAATATTAGATTAGTATTATTAGTACAGAATGCATATCATCGCAAGTAGAGCGCAAATTGACATATTTAAAAATGTACTTCTCATTGTAACCGTTTCCATTTTCAAAATCTTTCTCGCGTTTTGCCAGCACTATAGTTGGGCGCATCAGCAATCTATGAACTCACAAGTGTACTAATACTCTGCAAGTACCGCATTTGCCGACGCGCAGTAAGGACACTTTTACTGCCACTACATTAGTTTGAGTTCTCAGACGTCTGGCGGCGCCACCAATAATGTTGATAAAACTATAGAAACTTGTAAGACCACTGTAAAAGCCTTAAAGATCTCATTCCATAGATTTATGAACAAAGAATCTGTGGATGAATCAAACGATTCTCTGAATCTCGATCGACGAATCCTTTTCCTCTGTGTACTAAAAGTGGGAAAGAAACCTTTTAAAATGAAAGTATCGCTCACGGCGGATTAATCATTGTCATATCGAAAATGCAATTAGCTCGTAGGATTTTTGGCGGGAAACGAAAGTTTATTTAAGTGTCGAACGTAAAACGAAGAAACAAATACGCGTTGGTTGGCAACGATTATATTGCCGAACGATGCGTTGTGTACTTATAATTGTAAAGTGTCGTTAGAAGGGAATATCGAGTTGAGTAAATCGCGTTGGTAATTATGTTTAAAAAGAAATCTGATTTAACTGCCAGTGCAATAACAAACGATCATACCGTAATAATAAATGATTTAATATTCGCCGTTCGAATGAGAGCGTTTGTTTAAACATATTATAAGCAAACGCGTTTGGTGTCTACGTAAAGGATTATGCTTAATTTCTAAATAAAAGTTTATAACTAGAGAAACTTGAAAAAAAAACAGGATATTTTTTATATTGTTTTCAGAGGAACACGCTAGAAAAGAAATCTTTTTGGTGCGAGTAGCATAACGGGAGTGGGTGAGATTTAAATACAGCCTATTCCCACACAGCACAGACGTTTTAAAAACGTCAATTGTACGTCTGTTTTTGGTCTGGACGGCTTTACGATGTCTTTTGGGCGTCTTGTCTCGGATGTGTGTGTGCTATCTGGGATTCGTACGTTAAACGATAATACGCTCATGTTCCTAGTTTATGAGACACATTTGTACAGCTGCAAGGGTCTTACATACTGTTTTTTGATGTTTTGTGTTGTTTTGTATATAAAGAAATTTCTCTAAAATTTCATGCTTTTAGTTACCCACCCCTTTTTACTTCATTCATAGCAATTTCATTTTCATTTCCATTAAAAAGAAAATTAAACTGAACGATCTGGAGAACAGTGTAAGATAGACCAATATTAGTTTCCCAACCTTTTTTGGCTCACCGCCCCCTTTTTAAAGTATTTTTTGTTCAGCGCCCTCTTGGGGAAACTATCCTTATTATCACAATTTCGAAGTGTAGCTGTGTATGTAATTTTTTTGTATGATTCTTGTAAAGATGCATGACTAATATTTATATAATCAAGTGAATATGTAGGTGTTTCTTTACAAAATGTTGAGGCGACCAAATTTTTTAAGCGCATTCTTATCGCCTGTTCCTCGACGGCCTCCTACTGCCCAGAGATGTAGCAGCGCCCCCCAGATCGCCAACTGGTCGGCAGTATGCAGGGTGTTCCTTTACACATGAGAATAAATTTAAGTGGTGATTTTAGACACCACACTAAGACGAATAACGATATTACGGTTCAATCTTCCTATGTTAGTTATAAGCGTTTAAAGATTTGCCTAAACGTAGGCAATCAGGCGAGGGATTGAACAGGTGCCATCAAAGCCACTATCGCACGGGGTCACTCACCTTAGAGTAGCTAGGCGAAATTTACCGACGTACGGCATTGCCACACGATTCTGCGACACTTAATCCAAAGATAAAGGGCACTTATGTACAACCTACTCGCTAAAATCCACTGTTTCCATTATATTCACTGTCGTAGTCCATTGTATTATCGAGATACACGCGCGCAGAAATCACAATACAGAATCACACCAATCCCGAAAAATAAAAAAAATATCAGATCTTTTGTTTTTAACCGTGTAAAAAAATTTAAAAAGGACACAAATTTTCCGACACTGAAACACGCTCAAAAATTAAATTGGAATATATGTTGATTATTAGTGGGATGATATGGCTATTGGCGGACCACCCATCATAATAAAAAAAGGTAATGTACCATGGTAAATACGCCTAGGGTGGTGAGGAAATTCTCCACAATTATAATGCTGTCCTCCAACACAATTTTATAATTAACTGCATAATTGTTTCTTTCAATAGGTAATTATGCTAACCTCTTTTCCACATGTTCACTTAACCTCTTTGGCTTCGTACAAATAATTTTGTCTATTTCAGGTCTCTATTATCTTATACATACCTTTATTTTTTCAATCTCTGTAAATATTTCAAATATAATGCATCATAACACCAAACTATTGCGAGAATCCACAAAATATATACTACATTTATAAATATTCGTATACATCTATATTACTTCTACTTACTATAGTTATGCTATTTATGTACTTCTGATACATAATTAAAGAAAATACTGTATATTAGTATAATTTGATATTACTAAATAACGTTAATTATAATGCTGAGTACAAAACACAAAACACTATTGAGAATAGGACTCCTGATTGTGACTACGGCTAGTAGTAGAGTTGGCTGTGCATACCGTCATCCCCCACTTTCTTCTTGGAAGCTCGGCACTCTCAGCAGCCCAACAGACCACACACACGGGTAGGAGTAGGGATATGCTTGTGTGCAGTGTGATGGGAAGAAAGTGGAGGATGACGGTAGGTCATAGTGGGGGTTAGCATTTGTTTGACGATTCTAGCATCTAGCATTCTGCGCCGAATCCACTCAGAAGACAGGCACGTTTGCGCTACGTAGATTTTTCACCTTGTTTATACGGTATTTATTGTTATTCTCCATATATATCGCACGTATCTGTTGACCGCGGTATGTTTCTTATGATTTCTGTGTGCTTGCCCCTCGAGAAGCGAAAAGGGCCCGCGGAGAGATCACTAATCACTGATAACTTATCGCTTATACCGTCGGACTACGTCTAACATCGGAGATAGTACTTACGCAGCGACTTACGGCCGACCGCCTGGGACGAAAATAAGTCCCAATTGAAATCGTTTATCGTTAAAAATACTTACGTTTCAGATAGGGCAATATTTTTGGGTGTATACTACCCAATGGGTATTATACACCCAAAAATATTACCTCATCTGAAACATAAGTAGTTTTAATGATAAACGATTTCAATTGGGACTTATTTTTGTCCCAGGCGGTCGCCCGTAAGTCGCTGCGTAAGTACTATCTGCGATGTTAGACGTAGTCCTACGTCAAAAGAAACCACTGCAAAAAATGAAAGCTTCAGTAAATCTAGAGAACCAAAAATAAAAGGAAAACGCTCAAGTGATGAAGAAATGATTAAAGAATGAAAGGGGCAAGCTTAAGAGAACCATGTAGCACAATGTAGCACTAATACAGAGTGGCATCTGTGGAATCAGTAGTAATTCAGGGCAACAAAATATGAAAGCAATTTCTAAAGGAGTTCCTACACCTGTAATATTCATATTCAATAAATTAGTAAGGTTAGGCAAGAAGTAAGCTATTTAATGAGAGACATATCTTTTTGTAGTGTTTGATCTCTAATAAATTCCCTGGTGGGAAATGAACAAGCGCATCAACAGAGTAAAATAGCAGATAATTCAGAGGAAACAAAGCAACTAAAGAGCTCTTTAACAGAGGTAAGTCAGTTGTACAAACGGCAAATAGCAAAATCAAAGTTAAATGAAACTTCTAACGAAAAGCGTCCTTACAATATATATAAAACGGTATATTGCTTTAGGTGCCGTAATGGGTTATGAACTTCATTAACAAAAGGAGGGATAAGTGCTCTGATGAAAATAGAAAACAGAGCAGCAAATTCAATGTATTCAACTCTTAAAAATTGTTAATTACTGTACCCGAATATAACACTAATTTCGTTAGTGTTGAAAATCTAAAAAAAAATGTATAGCGATCCAAAACGGCACATAAGAGGCATTATTAGAGGACGAATTGAAGAGCACAAAAGCAATTTAGATCAAGTAAAAGATTGTATAGAACAAGAGTTTCAGAGATCGCTTAGCCCTAGCGACAATGCTTATATTGAGAGGAAATATAAAAAATATTGCTCAAATTTTTGGCTAACAGAGGTAACAGATATATTAAAAGAACTTATTGATAATAGAAGAAGGGATATTATTAGAGAAGTTTGCAATTCGCTAGACAATATCGAAAGCTTAAACGATGTTCCTGATCTCTTTAAACGACGAGAGTATTATGAGCTCTTAATACAACATTATCAATTGGTGAGTGATGAAGAAAAAACTCAACTCATAAATCGATTTAAGGAAGAGTGCGTGAGACAAACAGTTGCCTATATAGATACTGCCGAAAAGGAATTCGCACTTCTAAGAGCCATTGTTGATTTTTTAAATGCTTCTCAAAATCTTCGATCCATTACCTTTGAACTGAAATTGGAAGATTTTTGTCGCGGTGAATTACCGTTGGCTGAATTTCTACAAAGGATTATAGATCTTGAGGAAAGTACTTACCATGAAAGTCTAACAGTTTTACAAGATGCAGCAAGATCTTTACAACAGGAAACAGATCTATTTTTTATAGATAATTTTAAGACAGTGATAAGTGCTTATATAAGGCCTATAGAGATACAACAAAGAAATATAGATAATCGGTGGGTTATTGAAATAATAGGAAAGAAAGTTGTTATTAGTGAGATTTTGGAGCAGATAGAAAATCAATTTTCGGAGAATTCCGAAATTGAAGAAGTGCGTTTTGTTGGTGCAGATATTCTATATATTGACGCAAACTTTACGAAAGAAATTTGGCACGGGAAAAATATAGCCATTTTAACAAAAGCAATAATAATCCATAACGAAGTAACTTGGGATGTGTCTGGAAAAGATAACGATCATTGTTATTCCGATAATGCTGGTACTGGAGAAGATGGCCATGGTAAACAAGGGGCAGACGGTTATGCTGGAGAAAGTGGTGGCAATGTTTTGGTTATAACACAAAGAATAGAAAGTCCAGGAAACTTTACTATTCTTTCAAACGGTGGGAAGGGTAGTAAAGGCCAAGATGGCGGGAATGGCAAAAAAGGTAAAGATGGAAAGGGCATTAAAAAAAAAGAATTTGATGAAAAATTTTTTCCTCCTGGTGGTATAACATCAAAAATTAGTGTATTAGAAACGATTATTAATAGTATAATAAAAGATTCATCGGAAATAGAAAGGTTTTGGTATACTGGTAGTGGTAGAACAATCAATGATGTTGCCAAAGATATTCGTCAAACAATCCAGCTTGCCACAATGGCGGCAGGGGCACCCACTCTCGGTAGTACGTTTCCCACAGGGAATACAACCTTTAGGCAAAGTGTTTTTATAGAAGCAATGACAAGTGAAGGAAACGAGATCACACTTTCTTTTGAATGCGGGGGCTGGTTTAAATGTTGCCAAGCTTTTCTTCTCCATAAAGGGGCAGTGGGAAAGCCTGGAGGACAGGGTGGAAGACATGGATTGGGTGGCCAAGGAGGATATGCTGGAGAGATAATAGTAAGAAATCGGGAAAATAGCAGACAGGAATTTGGTATTGTGGAAAGTGCCATGCATGGAACAAACGGAATGGACGGACAAGGTGGCAAACATGGTAGCCATGGAAAAAATGGTTTGGATATGGGTTATTTGGATCACTCGTTTTGGTGGAACCCTGAGTTTCGTGATGGAGGTAAATATAGAATAGCATATTATGATGATGCTAATAGCCCATGCGATCGCGTATGGTGTCCACGTAACAGCAAATATGCTGGAATTATATCTGATAAGGTGAATCAACCGCAAACAGAGTATGAAGAAAGGAGAAGTACTAGGCTGAATGATAACCGCCAACACAGTGTACAAGCTACAAGAAAAAAAAACATTTCGCAAGACAGCATTTTAGCCAACTACTCTGATAATTTTAGTTCTATAGAAACAGATACACTGCAGAATATGGGGTCTGATTTAGAAAACACTAGACAAGCCTCACAAGCATCCAGTACAAATCAACAACAGCAGAGGAATCCAACCATAGCGTCAAACGTTAGACGCTGCGTTAATTCTACTTTCCAAACAACCAACCGAAGTTAATTTTACTTACCAAATTGAAATTAAGAGTCGTAAGGATAATATACCTATAGAGTATAGTATATACCTATACGGTTTCGGATTTTTATTACCTTGGTTTGAAATGTTGGGAATCTTACTCACCCGGACGCAGCTTACACCCGAAAGACTTAAAACTATATATTTTTTATGATACATAATATACACAATACGTTATAATATATAATTCTAATGTAGAATATTCAATAATACAACTACCAAATGCAATAAAATTATTAAAAATAAGTTTGTGAGTTTTTTTATAAATGAAATAACCGCTTCGGACCAAATTTGTTTTTCGTTCCAATGGAAACGAAATTTTTCAGCAGGAACGATATTAAGCGAAACGAAACAAAAAAAAACATTTCGTTCCAAGTCCCTGTTTGTAACTATATCACAGACGAGGTACAGGATAAACTTATTACCTTGAGACGTGATGATGGAGCCCTCCGCTGGATCTATGGACAATTTAATACCACCTGCGCTGTTGGAGATTGAGTATATTGAAGTCGAGGAGGATGGCAGCGCAATTAGTATCCGCGAGGAGGAAGCGAGGACCCCGGTTGCGAGAGAAGATGGTATTATTTCCATCAGCTCTGCCACGGGCCAGGAGGATTCGAGGACAACCGAACCTGGTATGTCGAAGTAGAAGGAGTGAGATGCGGGAGTGGCCGCATCTCTGGATGGTACCGGGACGGTGGAGGATTGAGCCGATTTTACTCACAAGGACATGTACACTGTCGACTCGGCTGAGGTCTGGGTGGAGTGTACTGGGCCGAAGATGACGTGTGAGGTTTTTTAGCGCCGCATCATTGACTACTGGGGGAGGGTTGGCGGAAACGCGTAATCTTTGTCGAATGATGACTGCGATTCTTGCAACCTTCAGGTGTCCCTCGCCGGGCGGTGTGCGCCGCGCCGATGAGGAGAGGAGCCAGGAAGCTCAGAAGAGATGGGCGCGTGAGATGGCGAAGGCGCGTAAAGAAGCTGCGAGGAATAAGAAGCAGCAGCAGGCGGTTTTGAATGCCAGCTAGATTTAAGGGGGCAGACACGGGTAATGCAGCGCGCTGTATACCGACACATTCTGGCCCGAAACATGGGTTTGGGATTTTTCGTTTGTCGTCCTTATACGAGCGAATTTTGAGCTAGGCGAGGTCTCATTCGAAAGAGGAAGCTTCAATGCGGAGCGCTAGAACCATGATTCAACGAGATTGTGTTGATATGTAATAATATGAGTATCTAAAGTAGAGCAAAAGTCGACAAAATACACCCGCAAGAATCCAAGTATTTTTAGGCCACTAAAAGAGTTTTGTGACTCAAACGATGACCATAGCGCGCTGCATTGAACCTTCCTCTTTCGAATGAGACCTTGCCCAGCCTCGAATCTGCTCATATAAGGACGAAAAACGAAAAATCCCAAACCCATGTTTCGGGCCAGATTGTGTCGGTATACAGCGTGCTGCATTACTCGTGTCACGTGGGGTATTTACCTCTTTAAGTATTTTTAGGTCACTAAAAGAGTTTAGTCACTCAAACGGTGATCCCAGCGCTCCGCATTGAATCTTCCTCTTTCAAATGAGACTTTTCTTAAATCACAAATAACCTAAATACACGCCAGCGCATCGCAACTAATCACCCTCGCAATATTCTCTGTACAGCAATAACGAATTTAGTCACCATCTTCGACCCTTGCGCTTTCCTTAGTTCCTTCCACGTCGTCCTTATCCCTTCTTTCATAACTCCTGTATACATAACCGAGTCCCAAAATCCTAAGGCTAGACCATTCTAGCATCTAAGAGCGGAACCTCTGTCAAACAAATCACATAGAACTTTAAAAATAAAAACCTCTTGTGAGACTTAGAAGTAATTAACGTGTTGTACTCGACTCCCTGCTACGGAATCCAACAATGGAAGCGAAAAAGAAGAAGCAGTAGGCGGTAGCGAAGCAGTATGAAGCAGCAATATGAAACTGTAATTACAACTTCCCAGCACGCTTCCTTAATATTTGTTTCCCAATTAAAGTGTGCCACAGAACCCTTCCAAACTCACTAAACTTTGGCGGAATCACTGGTGAGTCGGCACAAGCAATGAGTTGACGAAGCCGCGCCGTTTCCAATATTGCAGTCAGATACCCATATCTCTTTAATAGTCAAATTTGATTATAAGACAGCTTATCGCAGACTACCAACTGGGAATGGCTAGTCTAGGAAATGAACTTAAGGAACTACCTGAACGAGCCGTCAAATACAGCATTGAAAACTATCACGTAATACAATTTGATTTATCGGCCATCTGCTATTCTTCGGACACGTGCCGTTGCATTTTGTAAGGCAAGGTCGATGGACAATATATCTTTTGGTGTCGAGCACAGCCCAATGGAAGATGTTTGCAAAATTACTCAGGTAAATGATAGATACATATGTGTATACAGTTGCAGCGACCTGGTCACGTTGCACATTCAAGTATATATACTGGCTAGTCGACTGTGTTCAGCATGTTCCTGAAGATCTTCTTCAATACACAATCATCTTCAAAATGAAGTTCGTTCTCTCCTTGGTCCTCGTCGCTTGCGTGGCAACCGCAGTAGAATGCAGTTACCCACCGGTAAGTCTATCTTTGCTAAACATCGAAACGAATAAGTATGCAACCCTCTGTGCAAAATCAATTGTACTGATCTTTAAGTCACATTGTACAGTCGTTATTACGATCTGGATGAAGGGACTTCGGCGGAAGAGCCCAAGAACTCCAGGGCAGTTTCAATTCACAGACTTTTTTGGGCTTTCTTGGGGTTAGATATACGGGTTTTTCACGCTTACATGATTGCGGTAGATAAAATGTTAAAGCCCGGGATCCACCTGGAAGCTAAACTAACTTATGCTATGCTATGTCTGGTTGTGGTATAAAACATAAAAAGTATAGCACAGCTTAGTGTAGCTTTCAAGCGGATTCCCGGCTTAAGAGATACCAACACACCGCGGAAACATGTTTCATGGGAAGTTGGTCGTTATGTTTCTCGCTGTGCTTGCAGGTGTATAGTCCACCTTCATACCCGACTCCAGCTCCATACAAACCACCAGTTACATACGGAACTCCAGCTCCATACAAAGCTCCAGCTCCATATGCTGCTCCAGCTCCATATGCTGCTCCAGCTCCATACAGTGCTCCAGCTTCATACGGCTCGGGATCCGGCTCGCACGAACATGGATATGTAAAACACATTTTATTTTCTTACATGCATCGTGTTTAAGCGAAACTGTAATTTAATTTTGCTTGTTACATTTGCAGAAGCACAAGAAGCATAACAACGGTTACGCAAGGGTAAGACACATTTTCTTTTAATTCCAATATCACGGTTACAGAGAATCAGAGAATAAGAAATGTACGTTGTTTGTTGCGTCTGCAGGGACCCAACTCCCGCTCCAGTGAATCCAACTCTCGCGAGTCATATGAATATTCCCCATACTAAGAACAGAAGTGATGTAAGACACATTTTATATTAGCGCAAGCGTGGTGTGCAATAAAACAGCCATTTCACATTGCTTTTTACATTTGCAGGCCGTGTACCGATGTGCCGCACAGTGATCGGAATAGGAGTAGCAGGGGACATTCACCCGAAAAATTAACTGTTTCTCCTATCGAAATCTACTGAATTTATACTACTTCGTAAATGTTCATCAGTCTCGAAACTGAAAATATTAATAAAATGGAATAAATATTATAATTGCAAACACTGCTTCCTTCTTTGAGATGCCCTGACGACCCTGTTTAATATTTTCTCAGTTTTTTTTTTCTAGAATGAAGAGCATTCTTTTGCGTCAAGAATTAATACCGGTAACTAAAAATTGCTGTTCATAATGTATACAAAAAAGTAATGCTCAATGAAATAAAGGAAATTGTTAAAGTACTTTGCAATTGACAAGGAATATTTTTCAAGTCCCACCTAGTCCCATGGTCTATCCCATTGGAATATTTTCACCACATCTTCCTCTACACACAAAGCAATCATGCAAAAATCATTTCCCCCTTCAGTATTATTATTGTATTACAAAGGGTGTTTGTAAATATTTATGTATATATTGGGCTCTAGTCCGTTGAATAAGTTAATAATAAATGAATAATTTGACTTTTCCTTATAACTCGGAAACGATTAGTTTTCCCAACATGCGACTTAAATCACTTAAATAGCATTAAATAAACTACTAAATAAATAGTTTTCAATTCTTTTTATAACAATTACGTTGAAAAAATGGAAAAAAGGGTAATTAGCGAACTGGTAGCGAACCAATGTGAGTTTAGAAATTTGAACCAGAAACTTGCGAATGCCCGTCAACACCCCGACTCACATCGGTTCGGTACCATGCTTTACACACCCCCGGCACTAATCTAGCCCCAACTAATACTAATACCCGGAACAAGTTGGAAAGTGAAATTCGGTGCGTCGGAATAAGTTAAAAGAAGTTTTTCACAAATCTCTGGGAAACAAAGGTCAGCTTCGTCATTTGCTTTGTTCCATGCAGTCGCATACGCTGCCACGAACGCGTGTACTGTAGGTAGGTAGTACACGGCAGAATACATTGTAGTAGTAGCAACTGTTTTTCGCGAATATCTCCGAAACGAAGGTCGAGCGGCGGTAACATGTATAGGACAAAGTTGCTCAGAATCGAGTCCCCGACACATATCCAAAAATTATTGAAATCGGTGAGGATGGAAAACTTCTAAATAATTACCATAATTTTTTGTTACATTACTTCTTGAACATTAAACTTACTACGATATTAAACAAAGAATTTAATATAATTTCTTGCACATAATATTACTGATGACCTTATAAACTAATATTTTAACATACGTAAATTACACGTTACTTTATGTACAACACTTACGTTTCTTGTAAAATATTCACAAACCCTATATATGAAACTATTTTATTAATGACTGCGCTTGTTCCCTAAGTGAAAGTGACTTACAAGGGATGTTCGGTTACCCAAACACTCCGACTTTTTTGAAACTGCAGGTTTGTGGAGGACCTCAATAGAAGTATCAGAAACTATTCAACTTTTGTCTAAAATATTATTCAATATTATCAACAACGAAAGCAAGATACTCCAAATACTGATAAAAGTTATAGAAAAAATGCTTCTGATACCAAAGCCGTAGTTTTCCGCTTTCCGCAGATAGAACCTGATTGATTATCAGGACCGGCGGAACCCATTATGCAAGTCATGCGCCGCATAAGGGCGCCAGCCGAAGGGGACGCTAAAAACTATATCGCAGACTTAATAATAAAGGAACCCAACGCCCGTATGAAGAAAATGTAAATGTAATTCTTTTTTTAATTTTACCTCGTAAAGGCAAAACGTATTAAATAGAAAACAGGTGCAAAAATTTGGGGGCGCCAAATATTTTTTGTATAAGAGCGCCAAAAGTATTTGCATAAGGGTGCCAAAAATTATTGCATAAGGGCGCCAATCATCCTCGCGCCAGCCCTGTTGATTATGTACCCAAAGGTGTAATGCACCATTATTATTAATTCTTACCTTGACGCTAGCTGTCGCAAAAAAGTTATATCTAAGTAAACTTCGATTCTATTATTAAAAATAACTCTTTGTAAAACTTATGTCCTACTGAAATCAATAAGAGTGTCATTGACTTAATTCATGTAATATATTTGTTCATTATGAACAAAATCAATTTACAAAATTGCGTTTTTTTTAATCTGCAGATACTTTCAATTGTACTTGCAAGATGTTGCGTTTGTAACTCAAAATTACAGGTGTTCTGTTCCTTAACTTACATATTATAATTTCCTTACAAATTAATGGTATTTTTAGAAAATAAATCTTCATCTAATTGGTTCTAGTGGTTTAACTATTCTAATATGGATTTGTATTGAAAAAATTCTGTATACTTAATATTCAAGAAACGTCTTTTGTCCTGTGTTTGAACCAGTAGTGGATCCGTATTATACCTAACATAGAAAAGTGAATTCTTTACGTGTAGAATAACACGTAGTAAATCGAATAATTTTGTTAGGTTCTTGTATTTTACTGTATAAAATCATATTGTTTGAAAAATCTGTTCCGAACTGAGGAACGTTATAACCTATATGTGCATGGACCATTGAGATTTCACACTGATGATCGGTTTTTGTAATCTTGAAATTTTGTATTAAGTAACTTATATATAGAAATATATTACCATATTCCTCTGCCCATGATAAGAGCACTTCTCTTTCTTGAGCTATCATTACAGAAGCTCTAAAAGAGAAATTCAGACCAATTCAAACGAGTCGATTACGCACAGAACGTCTGTGAGCGTGGTCCACGCCATAGAACAGAACTCCGTGTCATAAATGGGAATGCCGTTTTTCGTAGCGTGTCTCGGGAAGTAGGAGTGGAGTTGACAAGTTATTGTGTTCAATAGTTACTCACGAATAAATGTCTGCACCGGTGTTAAAAAAGTAGCCGCCATCGCTGACGGTGCTCAGCAGTTAGCAGCGGTGGGTTTACTACGTGACACGCGTAAAAAATGTAAATAATTGTATAAAATGTAGAAAATGTATTCCGATGTCAAAAATTCAAATACAATCTATTAACCTCTACCTATTGCATTGAATTTTCCTGCACAATATTTTAAACTCCTTTAAAAAGAAAGATTGGAATGTAATTGTAAAAATTATAAATAATTTGAAATTTTTTAGTGAATTTAATATCTTTGGTGTGCAACAAACTTTCAAGATTACAAAAATCAATAATCAGTGTGGAATCCAAAGATGCAGTTCTACTTTTAGATAGTTGGAAAAATTCATCATCGAACGATAAGTGTGTGTTGCAATTCTGTATTTATTAATGATGTACGATGTGGCCATGCAGGTTAACCATAATTATGGCGTTCCGCAGATGTTTTTTTTTTCAAACAATATAATTTTATACATAAAATACATGACGTAGGAAAGTTAAGCTATTTAGTACGTCTTATTCTACGCGTAGAAAATTCACTTTTCTACGTTAGGTAAAACACGGACCCATCACAGGTTAGCAGTCAGATTTCTTCACTTTCAGTAATCTTCCAGTTCGACTTATGTTCCACATAATTGCCAAATGATAGGATCCTATTGGCTTAGACCATTCAAATGCTCTAAGCCAATTGGTCGTCCACTGAACGGAAGATTACTGAAGGTGAAGAAATCGGCCAATAGTCGCTACTTTTTCTTAAGCAAATGCTTAAGTATTCGGCATCCTTTACTAACTACTAGGTTACTAGACGGTGCCTACTTTTTAAGCACCTAAAAAGTTCCTAACGGTGCAGACCTTTTTCCGTGTAGTGTTGTCCCGATATAATTCCGAGTCTGTCCAAGTGCCCCGTGTCCTTAGAAGCACATTTCTATCCTCAATACTTCTTCTATATCCGCCGCGGCGAGTTCAAGAGACTGAGAATGAGCGAGAAGACCCGTGACAAAGACAAGCCATAAATTTCGTTCGAACAAAGAACAAACTTTGCTCAACGACAAAGACCACAGAACAAACTCCCCAAAGCGTCCGACTTACAACGCGACAAAACTATACATACCACATTGAACGATGCACTTACGAGAAAGTATAAGAATTGGAGCCCACTAGCGGCGCCGCGACGAACTACGCCGCAAACTCATGGACGGCGTACGGGAACGTAACAGAGGGAATAACAGAAAATCGTAGAAAGAATGGCGGTCGGATCGACGAAAGTGGTGCAGGTAACAAATATCGCACCCCAAGCGACTAAAGATCAAATGCAAACGTTGTTCGGGTACCTGGGTAAAATAGAAGATATCAGATTGTATCCCACTATACGGGACGTCGCAGTACCCGTTCAATCTCGTATTTGCTACATAAAGTTCCACGACCAAGGATGCGTCGCTGTTGCTCAGCACATGACAAACACTGTCTTCATAGATCGTGCACTGATCGTGATCCCCTATCAGAACGGAGACATTCCAGACGAGCAGAGAGCACTCGAGCTGACAAACAATGGCACTGTTGTCCCAGGTATGTTTGTTTTTATTAATATTCTCATCCCGACCAGCACTTTCTTTTTAACCATATACAGCATTATCTATACATCGCGACGACGAAGGAATGCAATGTAGGTTCGCAAAGATTCCCTGCTTAAACTGTAACTTCTCTCAGCGAGGAAGCTAACCTAGTATAGTTCGGTGAAACATTTTAGAAACACGCTGCGTGTCGAACACCAATTAATCTTTGTTTTACTTTCTTCTAGGTCTCTATCCATCTGAACCCAAGCTGCCACCAAATGTTGTTAACGCGATCGAAGGAATCCCTCCAAATCATGTTATCACCACTATGGACCCTAAACTGGAGGCGAACAGCCTGCCGCCTTACCCGCACTTACCTGGCCACTTGGACAGCAGAAGGATCGAGGAAATTAGGAGGACACTGATCGTCGCCAACTTAGATCCTTCCGTAACGACGGACCAGCTACTAGACTTCTTCAGTACGAACAATGTCGAAGTGAAATACTTGCGCATATGTACTAGAGATTCAGACACCGAGCACTACGCGCTGGTGGAGCTATCGGAGCAGGCAGTCGTGGTGGCTGCGCTGCTTTTAAACGGCAAGATGCTTCTGGACAGACCAATTAAAATTTACCATTCGACGCAGGCGATAGCGAAGCCGGAAGCGAAGAGCAATGAAGCGGCGCAGAAGGAAATAGAGGAGGCTATGTCGCGCGTGAAGGAGGCCCATAATTTAATTTCGGCGGCGATAGATCCGATGATCGGTATGCTGTCGAAGGACAAACGGAGTCGGAGCGGCTCTCGCAGTCGGAAGTCCCGCTCGAGGTCCCGCGGACGCAGCAGACGATCCAGATCGCGCAAACGGTCGCGTTCTCGTCACAGGCGATCGCGATCCCGCCACCGGCGCAGGTCCAGGTCCAGGTCGAAGCGCTCCCGCTCCAAAGAACGAAGGCGAAAGTCCCCGTCGCGCAGGAGAAGCAGCTCCCGCGGCCGACATCGGTCTCGCTCGCGATCGCGGCGCTCCCGATCCCGCAGGTCCAGGTCCAGGTCGAAAGACCGGAAGAAGAGGTCGTCGCCCAGGCGGAGGAGCCGCTCGCAGTCGCGCAGCAAACGATCGAAATCTAAGACCAGACGGTCCCGGTCGAAATCCAAGTCCAGATCTTCCAAGTCGAAGTACTCCGAGAAGTCCAAAGACAAAGACAAGGACAGACGGAGCAAGGACAAGCTGGACAATGGGAAGAAGAGCGACGGGGACAAAGCCGATAAGGAGAAGAGCGAGAAGAAGTCCAGCAAAGAGAAGAAATCGGATAAGGAGTCGAAGTCCGAGGAGAAGAACAGAAACACGTCCGAGAACAGCGATACAAAAGAGAAACCAGAATCTGAGAACTAAGCCTTGGCGAATTACGGTTTATAAAAGGTTCGTTTTATTAATTTAATGTTACGATATACCGTAATGTATTGATGAATAAAAGGTACAGGAATGTATGGCTCTCGATAATTCTTTTAACTTGTGCATACTTATGAAGGATACTTATTGTATTGGTGTTCTTGTAATAATACACACAGTTCGAACTTATGTTGAAGGTGCAGTTATTTTAAATACAGATTCCACCCTTACGTCCTCTCGAACAAACATCTTCCTCGTATATTTACGAAGGATGTTCGGCAACTCGAGAATTCAAAAAAATGTTCACCCTTAGGACCGTTTTATTGCCGAATCAAAAAATAGTTCTTAGCATCACTTGAGCTACATTTCTGCAAAGTTTCAGATTTCTTTGGATTTTCCAGCTGCCGAATTTTATGTTACTTTTCGTCGTTGTATACTTACATTTATCAAAAGTTTCCGTTTTAAGGGGTAAGTATTTACGGGTTTGACGCCTAAAAATGATACAATATTTAGGAATTTTTTTCTAAATAACTACAAAATTTCTTGATAAAACTTTTTATATTTTATTAATCTATGATTGCACTGTTACTTATTTCTCATTTTTCTATTGTCATAACAAAAAATTATGTTGTTTTTATAGAGGGTGAAGAAGTACATAGTCTCCTGAGAAGATAGGTGTTAGCGGTGTGCAATGTTGCACTTTGTTCAATCATCAGAAATCGAAAAATCAAATGTTTTTTTTTTAAGTTTTAGCCTAAAACTAATGGACCCCCTAAAAATATTTAGAAAAATATAAAATATATTAAAAAAAATGAAAAAAGACAAGTGTTTGAATAAAAAGTTACGATCTTCGTCTATTTTTAATATCTATTTCTTTTCAATTCAAACCAAAAATATCGGTAGTATGTAAGCATATTAAGTATTTGTGGGGGGTCTACTAGATTGAAGTTATACAAAAATAATGCAAACAAATTTTAGACAAAATGATGTTCAATTTTTTTTTAATCGTGCACGCCAGTTTGAGACACGGTGTTTCGGAAAAAAACGCGTATCTCCCCTCAATGCCGATCGTAGATGGCATCGCTCGCTTTGATTCGCAACGATATAATTTCGAAAATATGTCGAATTTCTTTATGAAATTTTAACTGAACATTCTTATCATGTTACACTTACGCTCAAATCGCCCGTGATTTTTATTAAGATGGTTTTCCCATACACGGCTGAACGCAACGTCAAGGAATTTCCAAGTCGATTTTCTCGAAAACGCAGCGCAATATGAAAAATTTTTATTCCTTTTTCTCGATTTATTTACTCGTTATAAGTCGAAAAGAAACAGTAACTTTTTTTATTATCCGGCTTCATTTTTGAGAAAATCGACTTTGAAATTCTTCACGTTGATGGAAAACCTACCTTAATGAAAATCATGGGCGATTTGGCGTAAGTGGAATTCGCTCTGTGGATTCATTAATATATAAAAAAAGATTCTGTGAAACCTGAAATCCGCAGATTCAAATACGCCCAGTAATTTATTCGAGTAGCAAGTAATTTAGCAATGTAAGTATCGAGTGTGGACACCAAAATTTCGTTGAGTAATTTAGTAAAATAATAATAACTAATAATACTGTACTTTATATTTCATAATCTGTTACTTTTTAGCTTAAGTTTCGTATTATTTCTTCTGTTCTGGTTCTAGTTTGTTGTAATAAGCGTCCTTTACATCTTCTTCTCGCATAACTGAGTATTGGCCCGTTCATGTGGAAACAAATAAATAAATAAATGATTAAATTACTCTCCACTCGCCTTTTCTGAACCAGCCTTAAGAACGAAGGGCGAGTATTTATAGTTCTACGATTTTAAACCGCGCGCCAATTTACCGCTGGCAGCACCCACAAGTAAACGTGTCTGACAGGGACAGGGGATCATTACTAGTCCTTTCAATAGTTTCTCGTGTTTTCTGATTGTAAACGATAGTTAATCTCGCGGTTATAATCCCCGCAGTATCTCCAGCGATGAATGGCCGTACTCGATTCGCAATATTTTAAAACTGGCAAGGTGTAACAACTAACAGCGAAGTAGTTGAAACCCTCATTTGGGTTACATCCGTGTGACGTTGAAAACTTACACACATTTATTTTGAAGTTTTTACGAGCCAAGAGACAAACACCGTATCAAATATAGTCTCGCGAAAGAATCTCGATCGAATAGGCACTTGTGATAACAACGAACAATAGTCCGAAGAAAATCCCGTCCGGAGGAGAGGCGTTAATTTCCCGTTTATTTCCACGAGTTTTACTAAAACAGTAGGTTAAATGGTGAAAATGTCATCTCTGGACGAAGGGAAGATAAGGCAAGGTTTATCAAAGGCACGTACTATATTTTCTTCTACCCGCGTACTCGTAATTTTATCGATAAATCCGACGCACAATTTCGACGCCGATTTACCGCAACGGGTATCTCGATTTCCAGTACCAAAATCCAGATATCACCAGGAAACATGTAATGAGCGTTTTGAACATTTATACGGGCCTGCAATGCGAGGCGAAAGAATTCGGTAAGTTTTCCGACGTAAATACTTTAAATGCATTTATCGATTTATTCGATTACGTTTTGCTCCGCACCAGTGTTCAACGATGGCTCCCGTAAAGAGTTATTCAACTTACAAGGAACGATACCTGTTTCTTATAACGGTAAGGTAGCTGGAAAGTTTCCGAGTCTGAGAAGATTGTATTTCAGTCGTGAGAGTAATTCGAACGAAATTCGTCTTCAGGTACTTGCTACAACATTCCTGTGTCCATATGGCTTATGGATACTCATCCGAATAACGCGCCTATCTGCTATGTCAGACCGACGGCTGACATGACGATCAAAGTCAGCATGTTCGTCGACCATAATGGAAAGATATATTTACCTTATCTCCACGACTGGCTGCCAGTACGTAATTCATATATTTTTGTTTTAATTTTTTATTGTTCTGCGACAGTGCTCCACAATTGGTATATTATGGTTTTAACAGAGTTTTTCGCAAATAGGGTAAACTGTACTAATGCTGGCACTGCATTAATTATTGGCACTCCTGATTAAAAAGCCAAATATTAAGAAGTATAAGCTTAGAAAATACTTTTTTACAATTTCTTATTTTTCTTTTGCTACAACATTGCAAAGCGCAGTGGTTGTACTACACATTTTATGTCTGGTAACACCACAAAGTGGGACAAAGAGCTGAGTTTTAAGCGTTTTCTTAAAATTTTGATAAGGGGTAGGCATGTATATTTTGTCGCTTTAGAACTATAAGTAATGGATTGAAATACAGATTTACTAAGTGTTGTAGATATTTATCAGTGGATGAAATAGTCTGTTTAAACACTTTAAACTTTATTTTTAACTACATATGTTTTTCTATATAACTCCAAATTTTAGGGTGCCAATGATTGTAGTTTTAGGCCTTTTTTGGATTTCACTGAATATTTTTAAAATAAGGGACTTAATAGGTACTCGAGATGTTTTATTTTAATGAGAAATCCACAATCATTGATAATAACTGAAAAATAAGACCATATAAAAACTTCACAAAAGAATATAGACATTCCAATTGGGATTTCCGCTTAGGGTGCCAATCATTGTACAGTTTACTTTTGAACACTTTTTATTTTCGACTTTTGAATTTTCTTTGGGGCACCCTCCAGAATAGTTCCGAATAATTAAAAAAATCTGTGTAAAGTTTGAGCTCGATCGGATTACGGGAAGTGTGCCGCTGGGCCCTTAAACATTTAAATCATTATTTAGCAGCTCGCGAAGTCGATTTTATATAATATCCTTCAAGTTATTTTTTTTTTAATTTATTTAAGTATATCAACGGGATAAACCCTTTGTTACAAAAAGTACAAATCGCAGTGACACAAGCATAGAACAAATAATTAGGAAGTAGAACAGAAAAATAATTAAAAGAAAACAAAAGCAGAGAAGCGCAAAAGAACCATTAACGATAGTGACAAAAAAGAAATAAAAGAATCATAATACAGCAGCAAATATAAAAGTAAAAGTTAAGGAGAATGGGAACTACAAACAGCGATCAGAGCAGAGTGATTGAAGTTATTGATTAAATAAAAAAATATGTCAAACAAAAGTTGTAGATCCGGACAAGGAGCATCTTTTATGTTCTATTACTTTTTCCCGTGCAACAAACGATTTTCGAAAAAAGTCCGAAAAACTAAAAAAAAATTACTTTCCTCAAATTTTGAAAGTTTAAATGTTTCTGGAACACTATTTATTTATGAAGGCGAACAAAGAAATGGAATTTTTATTTTCGAGGACTATTTTATAAACATTTAGGGGGGCGGGGGGGGGGGGGGATATACTGAAATATGCGAAAAAGATAAAAAAAATTTATTTATTTTCAGTGTTTGATATGTCATGAATGTTTCCTGAAAATTTGGGACCGAAATTTGAGTCTATATCTTTAAAGTTTCTGGGCAAGGCGACGCTATATAAAATATAATAAAAAATCGATTTTTCGACTACCCCTTAAACAGTTATTTTCGGAACCGTTTGAAGACCTGCTTCAGAGTTGGGCATTATTAAAAAAATATAAAAATTTCGAATAAAATGAAGCTATTCGTGACTAACGAATGAATTTTTAGTCGACAAAATTTTTTTTCGACTAATGCCCAACTCTGCCCCGCTTGTGGTGCACCGCGGAATTCTGGGAAGTGCTCAGATGCGCGGCGGGTGAGGAACCGTTGCGGAGCACTGTTCTATAATACCTTCTTAACGATTATGCGTCTTTCCTCGTCTAGCATTCATCCGATTTACTTAGCTTAATACAAATAATGATCGTGACCTTCGGGGAGCAGCCGCCCGTTTACTCGAAGCCGCGGCAAGACGCGCAGCCAAGCTCCACGCCTTACCCCGTGCAATGTAAGAATACCTAGCTCGTAGCTATACTTGCGATAAATACTGATACTAAAAGATAGGAACTCGTGCAGCTTTCATGCATATGCCTGGAACCGGAGGACACGCGCCAGGTTCTAATTTTCTGCCCTATCCACAAAATTCTCAGTACTCGGGTGGAAGTAATGTGTACCCTCCATACATGTCTACAGCATCCTCCAGTTTCCCATACCCAGGTTACGGCTCTTACGGCGGGGCTGCTTCGAATTATCCATCCCAGAACTACGGCTCTTACCCGTATCCTTCGACGACGCAGCCAGTAAGTTCCACATTTAGCCCCTTGCCGTAGCAATAAGTTCGACAAAAATCTCAGCCAAAGTAATTTCTCCGGAAGTCGTTATCTTCACCAGAGAAGTATCGTCACATTATTATTATTGTTTGGCCCGAAATTGTTATCGCGAGTCGAACTCGCCGAAGCGCGGCAAGGGGTTAACGGATAGCTCACATCGCAGTTTTGCAGTCGAGTACTGATAACGCTTTACGATCGATAAGGGTGGAGTGATGCCTGGCACCGCTGGTGGATCGGGCACGATCACAGAGGAGCACATCAGGGCGTCCTTGTTGTCAGCCGTGGAGGACAAATTGAGACGAAGGCTGAAAGAACAGTTCTCTCAGTTGCTAGCCGAGCTGGAAACGCTGCGCCGGACGCACCAAGAATTAACCAGCGGATCGGCTCACCTTTCCGAGCTGTTCGATAAGCTGCAGAAAGAGAAATCGGAGATTGAGAAAAACATAACTATACTTCAAGACAAGGAGGCTGAATTAGAAAAAGAGATCGCGAAACTGTCGGACAACCAGTCGATAGACGTCGACGAAGCTGTCACGACCATCGCGCCGCTTTACAAACAGTAAGCATTTGGAAAACTGTTTCTCTAGTTAATTTCCAGGGCAGCGTGCATTGTCGTTCGTTTGCTTGCAGAATGTTAAACGCGTTCGCGGAAGAGGCTGCCACGGAAGACGCTATATACTATCTCGGCGAGGGCCTCCGTTGCAGTATCATAGATTTGGACGCGTTTCTGAAGCAAGTGCGGCAACTCTCCCGCAGACAGTTCATGCTTCGAGCGCTTATGCAACGCTGTCGTCAGAAAGCGGGCCTGGTCGGTTAAATGCATTGTTCCGTTTCTATGAAGTTGCTCTATTTAATATTTTATTTTATTACAAACGATGTATTCGAAACGAACTATATATAAATCCCGCGATAAGCAGGGGGAGATAAATATATTAGGGAAATAAGAGATTACCATTGCAAGTCCAGGAAGTGTACTGTGTCGATATATTTTTTATTTCATGCTGTATACACTTTGTTTGTAACGATCGAATTATATACGCATATATTAATATATATGCGAAGTTTTTATAACAAAGGGCGAATTCCACTTACACCCAAACAGCCCGCAACGCCCGTAATTTTCATTGAGGTACGTTTCCCTTTACGCGACTGGACGCGACGCGAAGAATTTCAAACTCGATTTTATCGAAAACGAAGCGCGATATCAAAAAATTTTATTCCTTTTACTTGACATATTTACATATTATAAGTCAAAAAGAAAGAGTAACTTTTTTTTATATCGCGCTTTATTTTCGGGAAAATCGACTTTGAAATTCTTGACGTTGTGTCCAGTCGCGAATAGGAAAATTGATGTACCTTAATGAAAATCACGGACGTCGCGGGCGATTTAGGCGTAAATGGAATTCCCCCGAAATGCAACAAAGAATGTTATATACATAAGCATGATCGTTTAATTATTCGCATCAAGAACAAGTGTGTTTAACGAAGCTCTACTTCTAAACGCAATATACTCATAAATCTGTAAAAAAAGGAACGTAATTTTCACTCGATTCTTTTCCCGTCGTAAAGAAATCATGTACCTCGAATAGCAATGTTAGGTGTTAAGAAATATAAATGCTTATTCACTGTGTGATGTACGCATAGATTAACCACTACAATTCACGTTTTAGTAAAAATACATTGTTTTTATTTTTATGACTTGGAATTATTATGTAATTACTTAAACGCTATTACATGTAAGTCTTTGAAGTTAATTCTGTTTTTATCGATGAGATCAATCTGGAACAGAAACAGAGGAGGAAGTGAGAGCGACGCGTGCGTAAACGCAACAACTCCGGAGAAATATTGTTTGTGGAAGCTCGCAGTACCTATACATAAATGCCGACCCAAAGAAGTAGGAATAGTACACCGAAGCCGGAGAATATCGCTGCTACTAGAGAGATCAGTAGCTCTTTGAACATGTCCCTCGTGAATTTCGTACTCGTGACTTCGTACACGAAGAACCACGCGGTGAAGAATACTCCGATTCCTAGTAATACCACTGCTAATAGTGGAAAGACTGCAGGGTTTATGGGGGAGACATATCTCGTCATAGACTCAATTTCCACCTGAATCAAAAAGAAATCGGAATTAGTTAAAAACCAAAGGAGCAAATACTCCTTCCTTGCTACGAGTTTACACGCTTGTGGTAACTCTTCTATACAGTATTGTCTCCGTATGTGCTCGCTGGTCGGGACCGGCGTTGAGCTCCTATCGTGAACAGATCCCTAATTCCCAGTGTTCGTTGCTCGCTTCTTTCTGGCCGAAGGGGGGAGCGAGATGGAACGCTTTGTGTGCGCGTTCCCGTGCTCACTGTAAGTGCTTGCAATCATCGCGCGCGCACGCAAAGGACGGAGCGAGACAAAACATCAACGCGTCGTTCGTCTCGTACCGTCCTCGCTCGCTTTCACTGGCTCTTGCTTGCTCTCGTTCCATCTCGCTCTCGCCTTTGCCGGACAAGAGTGAGACAGAAGTGGTGGGGATAGCGACAAGCTCGTATCGTGTGCACCAAACTGAGCACATACGGAGGCAATACTGTACTTGGTTTCATGAGGGAGCAGACCTCTTCGGGCAGCTTGTCCCAAGTAGGATATACTGTGGTGAATAGGTCAAGCTCCAAATGTGTGAGTGGAGACGAAGCAAATTGCTGGGTTCAGTGGAACCAAACGCTACGTAACCGATTTTTCGCTGAAAGCTAACGCTAGGTTGCTCCCCACTCAACACGTTTAATGAAGGGTTGCCATTTGTACTCCGCTACTTTTACGGAATGTGTTGAGTTGCTACAAATAACGCTACCCTCCCAAGTGTTGTTCACCAGTACCAGGATCAATCATCGTTGACCTCGGTGAGCGGTTGGTTACGTAGGGTAGATGTCCCAATTACCGTGCCCTGTACCTATTACCGTGCCTTTACACTTAAAGAAGCTTTAATTGTTTAAAAATGCAACCTACTTATTTGTAACACATACATTAATAGTATAACTTAATTAAAAAAATTTCTTTCCTTAGTTATGTGTGCGAGTTTTTTTGTACGACTTCTTTAAGTATAAAGGCACGGTAATTGGGACATCTACCCTAGCGGTTGGTTCCGCTGCACGCAGCCAGTGACTAAGGAAAGCGGGCGTCAACTGCGTAGAACTTATAAAAATGATCGGCAGGCGAGTCTGTTTCCTCGTGGAACAGAGGTTAGTACCGTTTTAATACTTCATCGAATGGTCGTACGACTATTTCACAATTATCTGGTACAAGCTAATCTTTCGTATGACTTTTCTAATATCTTCGCACATGTTAAACCCATATGTTTCTAAATATATTCGTTCTACAGTGTAATCTTAATATGTAAACATGCGGAAGTGAGGTTAATGGAACACCGGGTTTTTAATTCGGAAAAAGAATTCCATTGAACCCCAACATATCGCACTTAGTTTGCTGTATAATAAATGATAATCATTTGTGAGGTTATTCACAGTGATTAAAGCGTTAAAATGAGCATCGCACTCACCATTTTATCGAATAAATATTTTGACGTGGCTCGCGTAATGGACACGTAAAACGGCCTTTACAGTGACAGACAGTGCCGGCTGCATGAATGCGCGCAGCGACTGCGCTGCGGTCACTAGTTGCGGGGCTGGCTGGGAATTCTTGTAATTCGAAGGCAGTTCTGTGTGGTTCGGCATCCGTGGAGCTCTGAAGGACTCTGCTCACGAACGCGTGAAGTTTAATGAATATTTGGGCAAATAACTTTTCACTCTTAAACTGAACTAGATTGAATTAATTAGATTATCAAACGATTTAGAACTAGTATGAACGAGAAACAAGACAAGGATATTTTAAGAATGATTGAGATTAGATTTATTGCGACAGGTTTATAGCGTTATAATGTCGGAAATCAAATGCGAGGAGAAGAAACAGGCTTCATCTTACGTTCGCTCCTCTTTTCTTTATCAATAATTTGTTTTTCGAGCGATAAGGCTAGTGGCGGATTTAAGAAAAAAGTCCCAGGTGGCAAACATTCTGAGGGGCCCATTTGTTCGCGAAAATTAACAGGTAGTTTACTAAAAGGGGTAAGTGTTCAGAAAAGTATAGAAAAAAATATAGAACTTGGATAAAATCATAATTTTTTTTAAGACAGGGCCCTAGAGGGGTCTTCCGAGCAGGGGCCTATTTTTAGGGAAAATAAAGCGGTAGTTTACTAAAAACGGTCTTAATGTAATAATACAGAAAAAATATGCTTTGGATATAATCATAATTTTTTTTTAAATATTGGGCCCTAGGGGCCTTCAATGTAGGGGCCCTGGTGGTAATTGTTCATCGGCCACCCTGTTAAATCCGCTACTGGATAAGGCAGGAGGCGAAGATAGATTTATAATGCGGTAGAGTTCATCCTTAACTCTATCCTGTTTAAATTTCCCGCTTTAGGAGCTTCCGCTAAACGTCGCTAGAGCGAGGATCGCAACAGCGCTGTTGCGTGTTGCGCGATTTCATGGGATCCGTGATCGCTTTTGATTGGTGCAGGCAGCACAGTGATCGCTTCTGATTAGTGGAGAGCATGACTGCTCTTTACACGCGCCACATAACCTCAAATTCTATTATCTCTCGAAACATTGTCAAGTCCTCACTGTTCTTATAGAATCTCAGTTTTATATTTTGAACCAATGTAATCGTTCTTGATCTATTTAAATTAGCGAATATTTCTTCACTTTAGTTAAAAAGTATAATGTATATGTGAATACTTTAGCCAATCAAATCATTGCGTGTATACATTGACTATTTATGAATGAATATTCTATACATTCGCCGAATTAGCACGCTTTGACTGTAAAACAAGCTCTATTAAAGCATTTTATAAAAAATATTTCAATCAAGATCAAGAATTATGATCACAGTACACAATTCACTCAAGTTAAAAAAATTACAATCACGGTCGTGATTTAAGGATGTATTGGACGTACAATATCAGACAAAAGTTGAAATACTTGAATAGCTACGTCTTACGTCTTATTTTGAATCCTGGAATGGTATTTTTCACTTTACAAATGCTTTCTCAAGCATTATTTGCTAAACTTTTGGCAGTGGAAATGCCCAGAATTCACAATTTTCTCAAGTTATTATTTATTTCTTTAAAACGGTGTAGAGAAAACAATTGAAACTTGGCAGATATTTTCATCTACCCATATACTGCATGTACAAAAAAATTTAAAACATTGGTACTATTACTTCAACATTTTTTCAGATGATTTATTCGTCAAGATCGTCTCTTTCCATAAGAGTACGTGTAAAATCAGTGAAAATTAAAATCGTTATAACTCAGTAACCGTTTAGTGAATTCGTTTAAAATTTTTGGAGCACATCAGGAAGGTTAAAAAGAACAATCTCACGAATTTTCATCAACTTGGAACTATTTTGAAAATAGGTCCAATACATCCTTAACTTCAATCACGACCGTGATCGTGAATCTGCGATTACTGTGATAAATCACAGTTAGTGATTTTGCACTCCATCTCTAGTGATGAATCACTCAACTCGCGAGTTTGCGCGGTAATTTCTGTTTGGATTTTAAATAATAAATTCTGTTTGGATATTTATTAATATTTGGACGTTGACTGTTCTGCTAACAAGTTCGATCTAACTTCTTAGAAATTGACTCCTCGCTTGTCACCTCCGAGCGCCCTACTCCTCTAATTTTGGTGTGTTCTTCCGACTCCCTGTTCGGATCCCTTCGCCCAATCAAGACGGTGTTGTCCCTCAAGCTTTGTCAGTGGGTTGTCCTTCAGCCATCTCTCCGTCCTTGGCCGTTCCTCCGCGCTTCCCTCCACTCTCGGCTGGTGGTCCAGGCACGCTTTCCGATTACATACTTTGCATAGGCACCGTATAGTACATACATTTCTAACAGGTAGGTAGGCGCAACCCTCAGGGTCAAGATGACGTCGCCGGTGCAAAGTTTATGATTTTATGACTTTCAGTTTCTCCCGAGCTGAGTTTTTACTCTAACATCAGCAAATATTGAAAGGGAAACAGAGTTTTAAATGGTTTTACGAGACGAGCAGCTGCCCGCTCGATGAAATTTGGCACGCAGATGTGGAAGGAAAAGTTAAGCTATTTATTATCCTCGCCTGGCCTAACTGCAGTTTTGAAAATTACTGAATGCAATCCAAGGCTCTCGTGCGCCTTCTGAGTTTAAACATCTGCTGCTCGTTTGGAACCCGCATGCCTACAATAAATCTTTCTCTACAAAGGATTTTGAATATCCCTATGGCCGGTATTCATAGTCGCTACTTATTCTCAGTGGCGGATCCAGGAGCCTTTCTTGGGGGGGGGGGGGGGGGGGGGGCGTAAAACGAAACGTGTAAAAGTACATATACCTACCTACATTTTTTAATTTTCTTTTACGAGATTTAAAATTTGCTTGTAATTTATATTTTAATATATCTATCTGATACTATAGCCTGAATAATTACATACACAATAATTATTTATACATCACAAGAAATCAGAATAATTGCAGTACTTACCTGTTATTGAATAATTTATTATTCTTAGGGGGGGGGGGGCGATCGCCCCATAGCCCCCCTCTGGATCCGCCACTGCTTATTCTCAAGCAAATGCTTAAGCAGTCGAATAAATGCCAAAGTTTAACTTATAAATAGTTTCTTTTATTTTGTTTTATTTGAAACTCCCACACTCCGACGAGCAGAGCGGTTCAGCGCTCCAGGGGCACCAGCCCGCGTTCTCATTTTAAAATCACCGCTAAAATACGCAGCAAAGCTAGCCAAGGCAAGTGAGACCGTAGCCAACCAGCGTCGACAACCGATTCCTCGGCCAGGGATTGGTGGGTTTAAACTATATTGATGGAGGGGGTAGCATAATCCGCCGATCACTGGTCCTTACTGATCATTTAGTAATCGTGCATGGTCGAGGAAGTTCAGGTAAGTGGTTCCCTATTTTGTAATTTATCTTCCGAAAAAAGTAAATTCGGTATAAACTTCGGTTTTGCATGCTGCATATCAACACATGTATTGTTACTAATTAGTATATGCAGGCGTAGATATTGGTCCGATAATTTACAAAGTCTTATTATTGTTTTTGTTGAGGACCCCGCCTACGAGCACGTTTTGCCGTGTCCGTAATTCCGGTACGTGATTTATTCTTCTGTATTGTAATACGCAGAGCTGCCCTTAACACCGGGCCCAGCACTTAGGGACTGCATTTTGTAAAAATTAAATGAATATAAATGTCGAGGTATCAATTTTCCTAGAATAAGTTTGTGTGCGCGAAACTTAACGCCCGATTTGTGTACTCTTTTTTTCGTTTCTTCTGCTTAACCTTGTAACCGACACCGATATTACTTTTCGTATCCCCTATACAACATACTTACTGCTTTAACTAAGCAGTTTAATCGAGCGTCCACTGTATATCGTGGTTTTCTGTTGTAGGATTCTCCGCCGCCATCGCCGACCTGGTCGAGCGACTGGGGGTTGCCGCAGCCGTCGCCGTCACCCCCATCGCCGTCTCCATCGCAACGGTCGCCGTCCCCATCGCCACCGGCGCCATCGCCTCCGCTGGTATGTAGTAGTTTGCATTGTTTTGTGCGTTTCATATTTAATATGTTTAATGAATTTTTTAAATTATAATTTCGACCGTAATATTTAGTATGATTATTTGATTTCGGCGCACAGGTTCGGTCAATTTTGGAATTCATACTATTTTTAAATTACCGTTTTACACGAAACAATTGTTCCCTTTAATTAAAGACAAAATACCTCTTTTAAAACAATCTAACGTTGTATATTTTATCCCTTGTTTGGGTTGTAATCAAGTTTACATTGGACAAACATCTAGACTTTTAGAGAGACGAGTTTATGGACATAAAATAAATATTTTTGTATCCCCTATACAACATACTGCTTTAACTAAGCATTCGTTAGAGTTTGATCATAGGTTTGATTTCGACAATATTAAAATTGTTGATAAAGAAACTAAGTTAAATCAGAGGATTCTTTTGGAGACAATTCACATGATTAAACAGCCCAGCATAAATCTTAGGTATGAAACACCTAAAATACAAGAATATTACGCAACATTGCTAAAAAAGTAATGTCTTATGATGTTTTTTCTCCATTTAAATTTATATGATCGAACTAATTGTCTACATATCAATTGATAGTTATGTAAATGTTTATTGCTCGTCAACACCTTTAGAATGTACAGTAAAAGTTGGATAACTGCACGAAATTCAGGACCGGAGGCAGGCAGTTATCCAGCAGAGGTAAATATTCTCGACCTCCAAACTATTCGAGCCGAGCTCGGAGTTTGTTTACGTTTTTTGTCGAGCGTAGAGAAGGACAGCGAGAGAAAGAGAAAGAGGGTCGACACTCGAGCTGAACAAAACAAACGCGTCGATGACACATTTACTAATGCAACAAGAAAATTTTCTTATTTTTGATTTCTGGTAAACGCAACTTTTGCCAATGTACTTGTGAGGTTCCCCCATTTAAAAAAAGACCAAAAATGATATAATTCGGATCATATTTTCATATTTAATGAGTGATAATAATGTTGGATTCCGAGTGAGAAATGAAGTAAATATTATCCAAATTATGTCGTGTTTTGTCTTATTTTAATCAGAAAACCTCAGAAATACGTTAGTAAAAGTTTCGTTACAAAAAGATCAATAATAAAAAAGTTTTCTTCTTGCATTAGTATTGGCTCACGGATATTCGAGCTTGGATCAGGTTACATTATTCGACGCTCGCGACGGTCCAGCTTCGTGGTGCGCCAGAGGAGTCCCCTCCCCCGGTGGTGGGGATGACTACCGCGTACTTACGCTGTAGATCGTTCCGTGCAGTCATCCAACTTTTACTGTATTGGGAAATACTGTGAGAGCGCCATCTACTAAAGTAAGCTCTGCAATCGGGTCAATCGCGTTACAGGACTGGTGTCACACAAGTACTGAAATAATGAAATAATGTTTTTGTTATTAAATAGTCTGTTAAATTTTACAAAATCGATCATCAAACAGTCAAAATTCACAATACTCCCAATTACATGTAACAGCTAACCCGATTGTACTGCTTTAATTTTCGCCACTAGATTGCGTAGCGGAAATAAGAAAATGCCAATAACACACCATATGAGCAAGAATGCTTTGTTATCGCAAACGATACATCCTTTACGTTTGAAATTCTAGAAGTTCAAATATGTTTTCAATGTTCAACGGTATTTACCTTGTTCTCACCTTCTAAAGTCAGATGTTTTGTTACACAGTTTACTTCAGTCTTATTCCAACCGACTCGCGTGTCACACGTGGTACAGAAACACGTTGACTTAATTCAAACAGCAAAAGCAATATTTTATAATTTTTCGCAACTTTCCTGAGGAAGATCTAAATCAAGATCGAAACGTCGAAAGCTTTTATTATCTATTGCTAAATAGCTTGTGTTTTAGTGATTTAAAATTGACCGAACCTGTGCGCCGAAATCAGTTATACTAATTATTACGGTCGAAATTATATTTAAAAAAAAAATTTTTAGTTATGAACAAGTTAACGTAAGGCAATAGGCTTAAGCAATAATATAATTAGGCGGTAAGTAGGTATAAGCAAGGGAAACAATATAAAGCGAATAGCGTAATCAAAAGAAAATAATGTAAAGCGATAAGTATATAAACAAAAGAAAATAATATAAAGCGATAAGATTGGTGATTAGAATGAAACATATTATATATACTAAATATATTAACATAGTATCCACCGTTTATAGAGAAATGAGCCCGGACAGTCGAGCCCACCGCGTCCTGGGGCTCCCAGCATTCGAATTGAAGAAACGGCGGTCATCGAGGGACCGGCTCAGGTGCCAGAATTAAGTAAGTGAAATTGACTCGTCCGCTATCAGGCCCGGATTAAAGGGGGGCTGGGGGAGGGGGGCTGCAGCCCCGGGCCCTACTTTCTGGGGGAGGGCCCCGTTCCTAGCGCTTAGCTAACTACACCCCCCCCCCCCCCCCCCCGGGCCCAAAAATCTTAATCCGGACCTGTTTCCGCGGCAATCGTGGGACCATAATCTCGCGAGTTCTCTGTACTTATTTCAATATTTGCAACGATTGTTACAAATATAGATCCCGATCGTGCTTTGCAAATGGCACTTGACGCACTAACTACGAGGCAAGTGCATTCGATAAGGAGAGCCTCCATTGTGTTCCAAATACCTTACACGACACTGTACAGATTCTGTAGGCGGAGGGGCATCCGGTCACAATACATGGAGGACTCGCTGGCTCCTGTAAGTAAAAAATGGGGCTGTACTTCCGAATGGCCCCAGTGGCCGATCGACACGTGGTTTTGTGGGAAGGATGGGAAGGGGGTGTGGACCCTAAATCGAAAATTATTGCTTCGGGAATTTATTAGTTTCCGAGATATTAATAAAAAAACTTTTAGTATGTCTGTTGATGTATTCCGACAAAACGTCAGCTACTAAGTAGGGTAAACTCGGGTAAATTGGTGATAGTTTTAGAATTTCTCTAATAACTGCTAATATTGACATATTCTGAAAATTAGTCTAGGATATAATGATAGGCCAGACATCAGAGAAAGAAATGATAGGTTAACAGAAATTTACTAATTATATTTAATTGAAAATATACAAAATTACGTTGTCATGACAACTCTGGTTACTCCGTGATTAGTGTCCCTGATTTCTCGATATTTTTCGCATCTCGAGAAATGAGAAATCAGCTTTTATTTCTCGAGGATTCTCGAGAATTCTCAAGAAATTAAAATAATATTGCAAAATTTATGTTTTTGGAATAATGTTGATAATATTCATCTAAATTTTTATTCGTGTCCAACTTAGACAAAACTTGTGTAAATGAAAAGAAACTGATATTAAATATAATTGATAAATTTATTTATTTAATATAAAATGTGAGCAAGGCGAAACATTACTTTTTTTATTTAAAATAATTTTTTCAAAAGCACAATGCGTCTAATGTCGCGTCAGCCAATCTACTTCTTTTTTTGTGACAAAATCTGCGGCTGTAGAAAAATTTCTTTCATTTTGAGTGGATGTTGGTTTAATTGTATATAGAGCATCGGCGACACGAAGAGAAAAGTTTATAAACAACCACGCAATTCTTCGCAAATGACCCGGTCTGGCCGCGTCTGCATTATGGGAAAATGGGGCATAACCGGATACCTAATGTATTATTCCTGCTAGCATAAATTCAAACGGCAAAATAAACTTTGGACGCCGCTAGATATATTAATTAGACCTTAGAGAATCAGAAAATGGGAATTCTTATATGAAAAAACTATTTGGCTCACAGGAAAACAAGTTTTCTCGAAAGTATGCAAATACCCGGTTTTACCCCATAGGTGTGGGTCAGACTAGTGTTCCTTCTCGAGAATTTCTTCTCGAGAATTTCTCGAGAAATTTTATAATTTCTAATTTCTTATTTCTCGAGAAATTACAGTGTTTCTCGAGAATCTTCAGTGTAGGAAAATTATTATAAATCCTTTGTTTTCAGACATAAATTTTCAGTTAGTTCAAATTCTGTGTTAATCGCGAACATATAACAATCAGTGATAAATGTTAGCAATATATACGAAGAATTGTGCGATTGTTTATAAACTTTTCTCTTCGTATGAAAAATGAAAGAAATTTTTTTGCAGCCGCAGATTTTGTCACAAAAAAGACGTAGATTGGCTGAGGCGACATTAGACGCATTGTGTTTTTGAAAAAATTATTTTAAAACAAAAAAGTAATGTTTCGTCTTGCTCACATTTTATACTAAATAAATTAATTTATCAATTATATTTAGTATCCTTTTTTTTTTTCATTTACACAAATTTTGTCTAAGTTGGACACGAATAAAAATTTACATCAATATTATCAACACTATTCCAAAAATATAAATTTTTCAAAATTTTTTTAATTTCTTGAGAATTCTCGAGAATTCTCGAGAAATAAAATTTGATTTCTCATTTCTCGAGATGCGAAAAATATCGAGAAATCAGGAACACTAGGTCAGACCTTCCCAAGTACTGTGGTTTGCAAAAATGTTGCCGGCAGAAACTTGGTGGTCCGATCGAGTGTATCCGCATAGGCCCACTTTCTCTGACACTGTGGTAGATGTAAAGCACACGTATTGTCGCTATTGGCCGACGCGTCACGTCAACGAATCGGTCAGCAGCACCGCAGGACGAAGAGAGCGAGCGGGGGAATTGGGGAGTCCGCGGCAGAGAGTGGGGCGGCGCGAGCGAGGTAGTCCCCTTGCCCCGCTCCGCATACGACTGCCAACAATTTTGCAAACCGCAGTAGGGGAAATCTGCTCCTGGAACACATGTTTCGGTTCTCCTTCCAACGCTGCGCCTTCAGCTAAGGTGGGACGATTCCTACTGTCCTCTCTCTCTGCTTCCTAGCGGCGTTACTGCCTCCTCTGAGAGAGGGAGTGTTGGAGGGAGAACCGAAACATGTGTTCCAGGAGCAGATTTCCCCTACTTGGGAAGGCCTGGTGTGGGTAATACCGGGTACCTATTAAAATACGCATAAAATATTTTAGAAGGAAAAGTTTATTTTCTATTTTAATTGTACTTTTATATTGTATTCTGTTTTATTTTATATTTTTATTGTATTTTTATATTTTTATAGGCGAAGAGGTGTGAACACAAAGTAAGAATGGTATCATCACGTATCGCCCCAGAGTACCGAGACAGCCCGAAAGTACGTACGTATGGGGCGCGACCGCGACCATATCCGCGCCGGGGGCCTTGCGAGGGCGAGGGCGGCGGCGACGACTGCCTCCTTTGCCATCACCACCATCGCCACCACCAGGGCCGGAGTGAACTTTTGCGGGGCCGGGTTCCAGGATATGGACACTCCAATGCTTTAAAGAATTTTTTTATTATATACCAAGCAAAGTATAAAAGGGCTTATTTCCAAATGGTTTCATACAAGAGGCCTTATTTCTATACTGACCCGATCCCGTCCTGCTGTTCGACATTAAATATTGGTTAGTACAATTAAGATTAAAATTATAAAAATGGTTTATTTTGAATTCAAAATAAATTAGTAATTATACAGTTACTCACAAAATTGAGCGTACACCAAGGTCAGTAACGAAAATTGGCGGAAAAATGAATACAAACACACATATTCAAAAATGAAAACACAATATATATTTTATTCGTATATTTTACGAAATAATACGTAAAAGAAATTCTATATAAAATGGACTATTGGTGTATATTTAACAGAAATTGTAAAAGTACAGGTATTTTAGTAACACAAAAGTGAGCGTACACCTTGTTAAAATACTATTTAGAAACTTATACTATATCGTTTCATCTATTAATACTTCGTCGCATATTGCCTTACATCAATTTACAGCTTGTAAGCAATGTGACATAGAATAAATTAAGTGTTTTATTAAAGAAAGGGGAGTGTTTTCCCATTCTTCTCTCAACTTTCGTTTGAAATCTTCTATATTCGTAAAATTATTATTTGCTTTCCTGGATTTTATTTCTCCCCAGAAATTCTCGATGGGATTGAGATCAGGTGACTGGGGAGGTGTTTTTAGCATCTTTGGGATATTATACAGCAACCATAATTGAACTATATGTGATGAATGCTTTGGGTCATTATCTTGTTGAAAGTAATACACCCGCGGCATTTTTAATTTTTCTGCTGAATCTTTTAGATTCTTTTTTAAGATATTTAAGTATTTAATTTTGTCCATTATGCCATCTATGTATTCGATACTTCCGGTACCATTTGCACCTATACATCCCCATATCATAACGGATCCTCCTCCGTGTTTAACCGTTGGAAATGTATTTCTATGGTGGCGCCCAGTATTTCGCGGTCGCCATACGATTTGCTTCCTTCCATCCAGTCCAAAAAAATTGATTTTAGTCTCGTCAGAGAATATAACATTTTCCCAAAAACTTTCGTCAAAATTTACAAACGTTTTTGCAAATTCTATGCGTTTCTGTCTATTTGCTTCGGAGATATACGTTTTCTTTCGTGCGACTCGGCCATTATATCCCTCTTTTCTTAATGTTTTGCGAACTGTTTCAACCAAGATGTCTTTTTTTATATGTGAGGAAACATCTAACGTTAACTTCTGCACACTTGTACTCGGATTTATATTAATTTGTCGACAAATGAATCGTTCATCAGTGTTCGACAATATTTTCTTTCTTCCTCGGCCAGATATAATTCGGACTGTTCCATCGTACCGAAATTTGTTTATAATTTTTTGTACGGCAGAATGTGTTCTACCGACTATTTGCCCTACTTGACGAAAGGATTTACCTTGCGAATATAATTTTACAATAAGACTTCGTATTGAAATGTCAGGCTGCTTCCTTTTATTAGCGATGTTACTACTATAATCGTTAATCTACGGATAACAGATAGTTTTTTGTATCTGCTTCCTGAGCAACCGAACTTTGAAAGACATTTCGCGGGACATCCTCTTCAATAGTACCAACATTTAACTAATACAGACCTGCGTAATATGAAAATTCCTACGTGTACGCTCAATTTTGTGTCACTGAAATACCTGTACTTTTACGATTTCTGTTAAATATAGACCAATAATCCATTTTATTTAAAAATGTTTTACGAATTATTTAGTAAAATATACGAATAAAATATATATTGTGTTTTCAGTTTTGAATATGTGTGTTTGTATTCATTTTTTCTTCCAATTTTCATTACCAACCTATGTGTACACTCAATTTTGTGATTAACTGTAGATACATGAGAGAAATGATATTTAAAATAAAAATTTATTAGGAGAAAAAAAGCTTGCTTCTTTTATTTATTCGATTGTAAACAATTCCTTAAAATATTAAGGAAATGCGTTTGTTTTAAACGAATCCTTGGCAATTTAGGACTTTCTATAAAATAAAGCAATTGCTTGTGTTTTTATTGATATGAATTTAAGCAATTCCTAGTAAAATGTTAAGGAAAAGCAATTACTTACACTTTAGATAGATAAATGTATCCATATACAGGGCTTCCCAGATAAGACTGGACAGCGGGATATCTCCTAACGTATTGCAGATAAAAAAAATTAAAAAATATGCCATGGCATGGTTCGAGGGGGCCAATTTATTAGCGCGAACGAATTTTTTTTCGATTATTATTTTAAAAGATACGATGGTCAAGTTCGGTTTTTCAAATGGAACTATTTTTTTTGAAGACCTGAGTTGATAGTGCGTTCCAAGACAAATTCAATAAGCTTTAATGTATATATTTTATTTCCACTGGTTTTTGAGATATTGCGTTTGCAAATTTACTGATTTTTCCTGGAAAAAGCCTGCTGGAATAGCAAGGACTGTTCGAATTTTATGACTTTTTTTCGGAAAAATGTATGAATCCTCGGAAACAGAAATTGTTTCAGAAATAAAATAAGGTAGGGTAGTGTATACTGCATTCCACATTAGAGCATACCGATTTCGCGCAGGCACGACCTTCAGGAGGCGTTGCTACGCTCGACTCCCCACTGAACCGCCTATGTTTTTCTCCGTCGCACGGCCCTCTACTCTCTCTGTTAACTTTTCGTGCACTATTTACGTTGACAACGGCCAGGTCTCAGGTTATTCCTCGAAAATTATCACGACCAATCGCATGCGGTTCAAACTGTGGGTAGTAGTGGGAGCTGCGCAGATCGGTCGCAAATCGGTAGGGGCGTCGGTATGCTCTAGTATGGAATGCAGTGTAGGGTAGGGTATACCCTACACTACCCTACCCTACCATGCAAGCTACTTCTATTCCCTATGTAAAAGTTGTCCGGTTTGCACGATATTTGGCATGAACTTCATCGGAAAAACCTAAGGAATCCATCGGTGTCACTTCCATATCGATACGATAAAGAATAAAAAATTATTTTATTTCTGAAACAGATGTCACCCCTTGACTACGAGGCGCCGACCTCGATTTGCCGCGGTCGGCCGAGGATTCATACCTTTTTCCGAAAAAAGTCATAAAATTCGAACAGTCCTTGCTATTCCAGCAGGCTTTTTCCAGGGAAAATCAGTAAATTTGCAAACGCAATATCTCAAAAACCAGTGGAAATAAACTGCAGAGAGAATGTAGACGTATGTACATATAAATATTTTGACATTTATCGCGTTTAACCGTTGATATCGAGTAAGATTAAAATCAAGAGTTCGTGCGCATATTATATCGTGGTTTTTTGATGTAGGATTCTCCGCCGCCATCGCCGACCTGGTCGAGTGACTGGGGGTCGCCGCAGCCGTATAATACGTTTAATGTGTCAATATTATATCGACGTTTGCGTCTGTGTTATAGTACATGCCAGATCCTCCACCCCCGGAAGTGACGGTGCGGCAGGAGGACGACTATGGGGTGCGACCGCGGCCATATCCGCCGCCGGGGGCCTTGCGAGGGCGATGGCGGTGGCGACGGCTACCTCTGTCGCCACCACCGCCGTCGCGGTAATTTTTTATTTTATATTTTTCAATTCTTATATTTATTTTATTATTATATCCTTTTTATATTCTTTTTTTATATCCTTTTTTATATTGTATTTGTATTATTTATATTGTTGTTTATATTGTAGGGCAGGCCTGGGATTTAAGTGAACGCGGCGGTCGATTTTCAGAGGCAACGCCTCCTTTCTCCCGCCTCGCGTCTTGGCCCCCGCGGCGGCCCAGCAGCTACTATTAGCGGGCCAAAAGAAGATCCCTAGGAGGCGGGCTCGGGCGATGCAGTCCACCGATGTGACGATTGGTCGATTCACCTATTTGAACACACTTCTCAAGACAGGGCACACGTATTTTGGTTATTGGCTGAAGTAGGCACATACATTATCGCACCGCGCGACGAAGAGAGCGAACAAAACACATCGAGATCGAGTGGGATAAAGCGATCTGACCGACGAACGTCAAAGCAATAGCGTAGGCATCTTTAACGGTTAACTATTAATATTTAATAACTTAAAAATTTCCTTATTTTTTACAAGTATGTTCAGAAAGTATTATCATTGGGTTGGTATCAGGATAATACTTTCGTGAACATATTGTGAAAAATGAGGAAATTTGTATTTTATTATATATTAATGGTTAACCGTTAAAGATGCCTACGCTATTGCTTTGACATTTGTCGGTCAGATCGCTCTATCCCACTCGATCTCGATGTGTTTTGTTCGCTCGCTTTGTGGCGCGGTACGATAATGTATGTGCCTACTTCAGCCAATAAACAAAATATGTGTGCCCTGTCTTGAGAAGTGTGTTCAAATAGGTGAATCGACCAATCGTCACATCGGTGGACTGCATCGCCCGAGCCCGCCTCCTAGGGATCTTCTTTTGGCCCGCTAATAGTAGGAGTGGTGTATTAGGGTGTAACCGCGCGTGGCGTATTAGGGTGACATTGTATCAATAGGCTTCCATATCGTCCCAGAGAGCACGATTGTCGGTGCGTTTTTGTTTTGTCAACGCGCCACGCGCGCTTCATATGGTACGGGCCTGAGGCACTCCTAGCTGCTTGGCCGCCGCGGGGGTCAAGACGCGAGGCGGGAGAAAGGAGGCGTTGCCTCTGAAAATCGGCCGCTGCGTTCACTTAAATCCCAGGCCTGATATTGACCGTCTATAGACCGCTTTAGTGAGACCCTTTGTCTCGTTCGCGGCAATCGTAGAACCATAATCTCGCGAGTTCTTTGTACTCATTCTAATATTTGTTACAGAATCATTGTGTGTGTAGGTTCAAGTGGGGACTGGTGGGGCTTGCCGTCTCGGTGGAAAGGGAATATTCCAACAGCCATCGAGACATCACAAATACCCAACACAGATTGGTCCTTGCTTGCTGGGGAGGGGATTGCTTGCGAGAGTCTGTAGATGGAAACCTTGTCTCGAGGGAAGGGATGAATTGGGAAGCGAGGGATGCTGCACGCGGCGATCGATTCATTCGATCATCGAAAGTCTTCGTTGTCGTGCCGTGCGTAATCTTTTTTTTCTCTCGTTTCCAGTGTCCTCGTTCACGTCGACTTTTCATCTTCTCGACGACTTTCGTAGCGGTCCTGCGAGGTACACACCACAGCAGAGTGACTTGATTTAGGTAAATATATTCAATATATATTAAAATAATAGCAGGCATTATGGGAAAGTAGGGCATAACCGGATACCTAGTTTATTTTTCCTGCTAGAATTTGGACACCGCTAGAAATCTTAATTTGACCTTACAAGGGGAGGCCGCGACATCTGGGACACGGATTTTGATGAATCTCATATATGTTGTAGTGTAGGTGTAGTAGACCAATATATGTCTCACATGTTGGGTCCACTACCTCATAGTTTCCGAAATATTAATCAAAAATGATGTTTATACGTTTACGAACAGAAGCGATAGCGAAGTTTATTGTAATGATGAATAGCGGCGCGTGTAAAGGGCAGGTCTTTACAGGTTCGATTCTCACTGAGATCACTTTTTTTTCTATAAATGTATTTTGTGATTTTTTATTTCTCAAAAGATAAAGTATTATTTTTACATTATAAAATATGACATTTATCGTAAAAACAAATGAAACAATAAAATTCACGACACCATGCACAGCTAGTAAAAGATGTATGGCCACGGGTATATTTTTTAATTGTACAATTAGTTTCTAGTGAACATTACATTTGATTTACAATTAATTTAAAAGAAAATACGTCGCCTACACAGCTTACAAGCTTGCTTATACAAAATACATTTATGGAAATAAAATGATCCCAGAGAGAATCGAACCTGTGAAAGTTCCGGTGCGAGGACCTGCCCTTTACACGCGCCGCTATTCATCATTACAATAAACTTCGCTATCGCTTCTGTTCGTAAACGCATAAACATCTTTTTTTATTAATATTTCGGAAACTATGGGGTAGTGGACCCAACATGTGAGACATATACAGGGTGATCATGGAGCCACTGGACTCAAAGAGATGCCGCCTGGCACCCCGTAGCCGCGGTCAGTTCCCCGTGGCCGAGGTGAGCCCCCCGCGGCGAGGACCATCCCCCGCAATGCCTCACCGAATTTTAGGGCTTCGATCTTCGAAGGGGTTGGAATAAATTAAGAACTTGAGAAATGTCCAGAATTTCCGCAATTTCTCATCAGATCTTTCCGAAAACGACGCCAATCGATTCCTTATGTTTCGCCGATGAAACTCACATCAAGAACGACGTAATTCGGAGCACAATGAAGGAAATTTCATGAAAAATCGTATTATACCATTTGAAGCTGTCTTCGTTAAAAATAGTCCGATTTGCATGAAATTTGGTACGACCTTCATCGGAAAAACATAAGGAATCCATCGGTGTCACTTCCATATCGATACGATGTAGAATAAAGAATGCAGTTTTTCTGAAACAGGTATAAATCCAGGGCCGACCGGAGCGAATCGAGGTTGGCACACCGCAGTCGAGGGTGAAATATTCATTACAGCGTAATAAGAAATTCTTATCTTCATAATATCGATATGGAAGTGACGGCAATGGATTCCTGGTGTTCTCCCGATTAAAATCATACGAAATGTCATGGAAATCGGACTTCTTTTACACAGCAATACAAATCACGAAAAGAACAGGCATTTCTATTTCGCATTCAAACGGGTCGAAGCCAGAATAAACAAAACAGAACCATCCCATTTAACCATTTCCCTGTTCACTATAATAAGAGACTGCGGTAAGGAAATGCCTGTTCTTTTCGTGATTTATATTGTTGAGTAAAAGTAGTCCGATTTCCATGACATTTGGTATGATTTTAATCGGGAGAACGCCAGGAATCCATTGCCGTCACGTCCATATCGATATTATGAAGATAAGAATTTCTTAATACGCTGTAATGAATATTTCACCCTCGACTGCGGTGTGCCAACCTCGATTCGCTCCGGTCGGCCCTGGATTTATACCTGTTTCAGAAAAACTGCATTCTTTATTCTACATCGTATCGATATGGAAGTGACACCGATGGATTCCTTATGTTTTTCCGATGAAGGTCGTACCAAATTTCATGCAAATCGGACTATTTTTAACGAAGACAGCTTCAAATGGTATAATTCGATTTTTCATGAAATTTCCTTCATTGTGCTCCAAATTACGTCGTTCTTGGTGTGAGTTTCATCGGCGAAACATAAGGAATCGATTGGCGTCGTTTTCGCAAAGATCTGATGAGAAATTGCGGAAATCCTGGACATTTCCCAAGTTTTTAATTTATTCCAACCCCTTCGAGGATCGAAAGCCCTAAAATTCGGGGAGGCATTGAGGGGGATGGTCCTCGCCGCGGGGGGCTCACCTCGGCCACGGAGAGCTGACTTCGGCCGCGGGGAGCTGACCTCGGCCACGGGGTGCCAGGCGGCATCTCTTTGACTCCAGGGGCTCCAGGATCACCCTGTATTTACTTTCTGTGTGTATAATGGGCTTGTCCGATTAAGAAAAGAAAAAAGAAGAATGTGAGAATGATGTAGAAATAGCAGTAACAGTTGAGCAGCAGTAGTAGTTTATTCAATCACGAGGACAATTCACTAACCCCCCTGACAAACTAGCGAGCGAAAATAATGAGGGGAAAGTGAGGCAAAACCGGTTACGCGGGTCAGACCGGGTGCCACTGTTTTTCTAATTGTAAGACAAGGGTTGCGATATGCAGCCAAAATGGAGTTGATGGGGAGCTGACCTCGGCTACGGGGTGCCCGGCGGCATCTCTTTGAGTCCTGTGGCTCCAGGATCACCCTGTACCATAGTGCACAGATTGTAGAAACTGAGTATCCATCGAGACTATAACAACAAGCGGGACCGCCTAAAGGCGATACCCCCGAGTGGTTCAAATCATATTACGTGCAAAATTGCTTAAAGTCAGATTCTCGACGGACGTGTGTGTGATGATGATGTGTGGTGAATTGTAATTGGATCTGGTTCGCGGTTGACTTTTTCAAACTTAAATCGAACGATAGTGCAGAAACGCCGCGGAAAGTCTTGGTCTTCTTCCGAGTCAGCGTCGTGGTGCTTGTCGTTGTCTCGGCGGTTTCGTTTGAAATTCGTATAACGCTCCTTGCACCTTTGCATCGTGTACCGTATAAAGTCTCTCAGATGTAGTTGTCGGCATTAGAAGTAGTAGTCCGTGTATGACACTTTGTCGAAGAGGGCCTTTCAACCGCTGGAATTGTAAAAGATTCAATAGATTCAATAAATCCAATAAATTAAATAGTTTGAGTAGCTTAAATATACTATTAGCGGGCCAAAAGAAGATCCCTAGGAGGCGGGCTCGGGCGATGCAGTCCACCGATGTGACGATTGGTCGATTCACCTATTTGAACACACTCCTCAAGACATGGCACACGTATTTTGTTTATTGGCTGAAGTAGGCACATACATTATCGTACCGCGCGACGAAGCGAGCGAACAAAACACATCGAGATCGAGTGGGATAGAGCGATCTGACCGACAAACGTCAAAGCAATAGCGTAGGCATCTTTAACGGTTAACCATTAATATATAATAACATACAAATTTCCTCATTTTTCACAATATGTTCACGAAAGTATTATCCTGATACCAACCCAATGATAATACTTTCTGAACATATTGTGAAAAATAAGGAAATTTTTAAGTTATTAAATATTAATAGTTAACCGTTAAAGATGCCTACGCTATTGCTTTGACGTTCGTCGGTCAGATCGCTTTACAGTAAAAGTTGGATAACTGCACGAAATTCGGGACCGTAGGCATGCAGTTATCCAGCAGAGGTAAATATTCTCGACCTCCAAACTATTCGAGCCGAGCTCGGAGTTTGTTTACATTTTTTGTCGAGTGTAGAGAAGGACAGCGAGAGAAAGAGAAAGAGGGTCGACACTCGAGCTGAACAAAACAAACGCGTCGATGACACATTTGCTAATGCAACAAGAAAATTTTCCTATTTTTGATTTCTGGTTAACGCAACCTTTGCCAATGTACTTGTGAGGTTCCCCCATTTAAAAAAAGACCAAAAATGATATAATTCAAATCATATTTGCATATTTAATGAGTGATAATAATGTTGGATTCCGGGTGAGAAATGAAGTAAATATTATCCAAATTATGTCGTGTTTTGTCTTATTTTAATCAGAAAACCTCAGAAATACGTTAATAAAAGTTTCGTTAGAAAAAGATCAATAATAAAAAGTTTTCTTCTTGCATTAGTATTGGCTCACGGATATTCGAGCTCGGATCAGGTTACACTACTCGACGCTCGCGACGGTCCAGCTTCATGGTGCGCCAGAAGAGTCCCCTCCCCCGGTGGTGGGGATGACTACTGCGCACTTACGCTGTAGATCGTTCCGTGCAGTCATCCAACTTTTACTGTATACCACTCGATCTCGATGTGTTTTGTTCGCTCTCTTCGTCGCGCGGTGCGATAATGTATGTGCCTACTTCAGCCAATAACCAAAATACGTGTTCCCTGTGTTTAGAAATGTGTTCAAATAGGTAAATCGACGAATCGTGACATCGGTAGACTGCATCGCCCGAGCCCGCCTCCTAGGGATCTTCTTTTGGCCCGCTAATAGTACATGTATTTTTGTGTGAATTATTCGGGAACTGATGAAATTGCTAATTCTTTTGTTTTTTCGGGGAGAGAAGGAAGAGGTGCGGCTGGACCCCCCCCCCCCTCTCTCTCTCTCTCTCTTTCTCTCGGTCGGAGTCTGCCTCTCCGCTTCTTCGATCCTCGGCGGGCGCGCGCATGCGTCCCTTTGCACACCTGCCGCACGCGTGGTTACACTCAACAGAATTATTGCGACATCAATTCACTCACTCCCTCTCACTTGCTGATGTTTCTCTGCGGGTTCTGCCAGCTTTCGTCGTCGGCTATGGTAATTCAAACATTAGCAATTCGCGTACATGTATACGTATACATGGTCTGACACTTGTACGCGATATATACCGCGATATATGTCATTCAATTTGATCTCGTTTCGAGTCGTCACTTTTCAATGTCGCATTTGCAGACTTGGAAAAAAAGGAATGAGCAAAGAACAGGAAGGAGAAGTCCTAATAGGTAGAAGGAAAATTTGGACAATTTCATACGCGGATGATGTTGTGTTAATGGTAAATAATGCACAGGGGCTGAAGAATATGATAAAGAGATTCGAGAGATACATAAAGAAGAAGGGCTTGGAGTTAAATGTGCAAAAGTCTAAGATAATATATGCAGGAAAGCAGGAGGATGAAGAAAAGAGGAAAGATTCAGAGAGAGAGAGAGAGAGAGAGAGAGAGAGAGAGAGAACAATGAGGATAAATATCATAGGGTGACTCGGGGTAATATGCCACAGTTAACTTTGAAACGCGATATCTCGCAAGTATAAGTAGATACAGGAAAAAAAAGATAAAATCATACGAAAGTGTAACTAATTCTGTGTATTGATTAATAAGTAGAGATATGTAACTTTTATAGTTCAATGAGAAACGTACAAATACAAAAGACCTCGAAAGTGGCATAGGGTAAACTCGGGTAAATTGGTGATAGTTTTAGAATTTCTCTAATAACTGCTAATATTTACATACTCCGAAAGTGAGTCAAGGATATAATGATAGGCCAGATATTAGAGAAACAAATGATAGGTTAACAGAATTTTACTAATTATATTTAATTAAAAATATACAAAATTACGTTGTCATGACATACTCTGGTTATTCGGTGATAGCTCTGGTTATTCGGTGATAGTACTCTGGTAATTCGGTATTAGTTCTCGCTAGCCCCTGATATGGCCATCAACTACTTTTTTTTTTATTTTATATAATTTTACATTAGTTTACATTAGTTTATATTATTTTAAATTATTTTACATTTTATATTAGGGTAAGTCGGGGTAATATGCCACAGTTAACTTTGAAACGCGATATCTCGCAAGTATAAGTAGATACCGGGAAAAAGAAAGAAGTATATGAAAGTGTAACTAATTCTGTGCATTGACTAAAAAGTAGAGATATGTAACTTTTATAATTCAATGAGAAACGTACAAATACAAAAGTCCTCGAAAGTGGCATATTACCCAGGTGGTGGGTGAATATGCCACAAGGTCTGAAGTAATATGCCACAAGCTATGAAGTGCGAACTAATCACTCAAATTTTGGAGAATCAACAATATTTTAAACTATTTAAGCTATTAATAACTAATAACAAATATTTGAGCTCAATGAAACGTAAAATATATTTGAAAAAATAGCTATTTCTTACAAACTTACAAAAATAGCTATTTCTTACAGTCTCCAATCTCTAGGTTTACTTTACCATTCGAATGGCTTTCTTTAAACTTTCTTTTCACTTAGCCGCACGGTTTGAAATTCGCACATACTTCTTAGGCATGGTTCTGATACAAAAAACAACTCGAACACAAGTGGCATATTATACCGACAAACATGTGGCTTATTACTCCAAACGGCCATAAAACGAAGGATGGAAAATCTCTCCACAAAGTAAATAGTTTTAACGGATGTTTGAGTGGTCATTAAATTCGTTTGTTAGTATACTGTATCATAATCTATTGATTTTATGTAGAACCGTTCACACAAATGTATAATCTGCATTCTAGTTGGAGTGGGAAATTACATCAAGCCGATACTTTTATAACTTACCAGGATTTACTGAAAAAAAAAAATCAAAAGCCAAAATCTGTTCTCGTCTTAGGGCGGTATTCTCAGTCGCTACTTATTCTTAAGCTAATGCTTAAGCATGCGGCATCCTCTACTAACCTACTAGCTAGTAAAGGATGCCGAATGCTTAAGCATTTGCTTAAGAATAAGCAACGACTGAGAATACCGCCCTTAGCAGGTACACTAAATTGGACGGAATTAGTGCAAATATAACACCATCTGTTCATTATTTAAAAAATTATTGAGAAGTGGCATATTAACTACGGTGGCATATTACCCCGAGTTACCCTATTAAGAAGGTAGTTAGGAAAGCGAATATGATACTAGGAAAAGTTTGTGGGGGATTGGAGACAGATTATTCAGAGATGACTCTGAAAAAAGAATGAAACTGTATGATGCGCTAGTTAGAAGCATCGTGGCGTATTGAATAGGGATATGGGGATGGAGAAGGTATGAGGATATAGAAAAATTGTAGGCGAAATACATACGGTGGATAATGAAATTGGAGAGATCAACACCAACATACTGGTTGTTAAAAGAAACATGAAGAGATGACATAGCAATTCAAATGTGACTGAGGGCAATGAACTTTGAAGAGAGGTTAATAAACTCGGAAGAAGGATCGGAAGAACGTGGGAGAAGACTAATGAGTGGAAATGAAGTAACGGAAAGGGAAAGAATGAGAATCAAATTCTCGGAATGGAGAGGATGGTCAAATGAAGGATGGAAAAGAAGAAGAAGATTAAATGGGGAGGAAGTGTGGACCAAAATAGAGCAGATAAGTAAAGACATTCAAGAACAAGAAAGAGAGATGACAATAAAAGAGTCAAAGTTCCTAAGAGAATTAACAGAGGTGACAAGGAAACCAGGAGATAAGCCGAAATACTTATGGGGGAAAAAAGAAAAAAAGGAGAGGAGAATTAGAAAGGATAGGAAGATTCATAAAGGATAGTGAAACAAGGGTATGCAAATACCTATTGGCTAACGAACGAAGAAAGGATAGTATAAAGGCTTTATAAGAGGAAGAAACAGTGAAACATGTGATTAAAGCATGTGACGTAAGTGGAGAGAGTGGTAGGAATTGGAAAGAGGTAATTAGAGGAGAAGGGAAAAACTTGGCTATTCTACGGGAGATAATAGGGAGAACGAAAAGATGGGAAGAACAGGAAAGTGATAAAAAAAGATTATTCAACATAAAATAGATTAGGAAACACTTGTAAAATAGAAAAAAATTGTTAGGACACAGTCGGATACATTAAAAGGGTAGAACTTGACACAATCACGGGAATGAAATGAAAAGAGTATATGATTGTTAAATTGTAACCCAAAAGTGGGCAATAAATTAAATTATTATTATTATTATATTTATTCTTTTTATATTGTATTTTTATATTTTTATTTTTATACTGAATTTTTATATTCTATTCTTTTTATTTTATATTGTTTTTTTATATTTTTTCTTTTCATATTATATTTATTATTTCATAGTATTTTATTTTCGTTTCTTATATATTTATATTGATTTTTATATTGTATTGTATTTTATTTCCTATTTTAATTGTATTTTTATATTTTTATATTCATTTATATTTATACTTTATTTTATATTTTTATTGTATTTTATTTTCTATTTTAATTGTATTTTTATATTTTTATAGGCGAACAGGTTGGACATAGTATTCACGATGGGCTTTTCGAGAATCGCTCCGGAGTGCGGAGGGAGCCCAAATGTATGTACATATAAATATTTTTACATTTATCGCGTTTAACTGTTGATATCGAGTAAGACTACAATCAGGGGTTCGTGGGCATATTATATCGTGGTTTTCTGTTATAGAATTCCCCGCCGCCATCGCCGACGTGGTCAAGCGACTGGGGGTCGCCGCAGCCGTCGCCGCAGCCGTCGCCGCAGCCGTCGCCGCAGCCGTCGCCGCAGCCGTCGCCGCAGCCGTCGCCGCAGCCGTCGCCGCAGCCGTCGCCGCAGCCGTCGCCGCAGCCGTCGCCGCAGCCGTCGCCGCAGCCGTCGCCGCAGCCGTCGCCGCAGCCGTCGCCGCAGCCGTCGCCGCAGCCGTCGCCGCAGCCGTCGCCGCAGCCGTCGCCGCAGCCGTCGCCGCAGCCGTCGCCGCAGCCGTCGCCGCAGCCGTCGCCGCAGCCGTCGCCGCAGCCGTCGCCGCAGCCGTCGCCGCAGCCGTCGCCGCCGCCGTCACCCCCATCGCCGTCCCCATCGCCACCGTCGCCATCGCCTCCATTGGTATGTAGTGTTTTGCATTGTTTTGTGCGTTTCATGTTTAATCTGTTAATATTATGTCGACGTTTGTGTCTGTGTTTTAGTACATGCCATTTCCTCCACCCCCGGAAGTGAGGGTGCGGCAGGAAGACGGCTATGGGGCGCGACCGCGGCCATATCCGCTGCCGGGGGCGGTGCGAGGGCGATGGCGGCACTGAATAGATTATATACGAACGATCGGAATGCTCATTTCTATCGCGATGTAAGAAATATAGACTAAATTCTTATTTTGATTCGATTTGGCCTGTGATCCGATTCGCTCTGGTCTACCCTATAAATTAGTATAAATGGTTTCCCTTATAATAATTCACAAGTACAATCCGTTTCCTTAAAAATAGGCAAGCATGGGGAAATTGAAAGCTGTATTTTTTAAACAAATTCGAAAGCAGTAGAATAACTTATATCACATTTTATTTCAATCAATATGCCTGTCGTAGGCCGGACAAGTAATGGATTTGTAGTGAAATAATCTACTCTTCTTTCACAGTAATTGTAACTGCCCAAAACTATTTTCCAATTTAAATCCTGTTTCTGCCACAAATTTAGTTTTGTATAACATCTTTTGGCATTCGCAAACGTACCATTAGGCCACCATAGGTATTCATAGGTATTCATTCTGTACGGAAAGTAGTTTACTTTTTCCGTGATCGCTTTAGTGCTTTACAATAGGGTAGGTACTAGGGTGGATCGAAAAAACATTTTTTTTTATATTGAATTCTAATAGTGCGGAAAAGTTGCCCACCACTATCAGTATTACGGGTGTGAAACCAAGAAATTCCACGTTTAGGTTCTTAGCGGCTGTCCGTATCCGCGGACTGTGGACGAATCCCCTTGCCCCTGTGACAGTCCAGCTTTTGAGCGAAGTGAATTTACCATTACAAGAGATACAGAATAAAATAATAGAAATGTTTCTGACTACAAGAAGTCAGTATTAAAACAGAATTTTTGTATTTTTGACAAAATATCGAAATTTCAAGCCCAAGTGCAGAACAGAAGATATTACTTGATTCAATTGTGCTTTCACACCCGTAATACTGATAGTGGTGGGCAACTTTTCCGCACTATTAGAATTCGATATAAAAAAAATGTTTTTTCGATCCACCCTAGTGTGTAGGTACTAAGATTATGTTACAATGTATTCATGCTCAATGACGATCCATATCTTCTATAATAAAGATACATGATATCGATAAATTGCCGAGAATTCTTACGTGTGCGTCACTTTCCCTCCCACAGTCTCGCGAGTGTAATCTATGAGGGACATTCCACGCGAACTCGGACACTTTTTGGAGTAACATTTCGGAAGTGGCTCAAATTTGAATATGTTGTAGTCTTTAGGGATGCATAAACATGTGTAGAAGGATTTTTGAAAATTTTGAAAAATATAGATTTTACAGCTGTTTGAAGGTAAGTGCTAACTTTTTTTCAATAAATTATAACTATGGAAGTAGTAAACGGATGGAGATAAGCTTTACGGGGATTAGTAGAGAAGACATTGAAGTTTTAAGGAAAATTTATTTCATTTCTGTGCAATTATTATAAACAAATGCATTTTTTTAACATGGGGCGCGATTTTAAAAATCTGAAAAAATCAGAATATAGCCCTATCCTTCCCCTTCATGGTCTAATTGTCAAAAATATGGACATTTTAAAATTGGCCCTGTAAAAATTGCCGAAAGTTGACGCTGCGTCAAATCACACCGGCTCAACTGCCTGAGCCGTGCGGTACTCGCAGCGGCCAAGCGGATATATCTGCTATTCTTATACAATGTTCTCGAATATGGTAAGTATTTGTAAAAAACTGAAGAAAGACAACTTTTACTGTTTTTTATACACAACATAATACGGTAACTCAATTTTTGGTGTTCGCAATATTTTCCGCGAAACGAAGGTGACCCTCAGTTTTTTAAATGGAATGCTATATATTTGATTATCCAATATGAAAGCGACTGTCAAGACAAATTCAACCATATAAAAACGAAAATTGTGCGTTTTCTTACACATTTCGCTCAGGTAGGTACGTGGCTTGATTATTAATAGTTATCGGTATTTACCACAGTAAATATTTTTTATAAGAACTCTGTGTTCTTAAGATTCTATTAGAGATTAACATTTTTAATTTGTTGTTCATACTTTTATCAAACATTACAAGTTTCCACCAAGTGGGTTCTTTGGGCAAAGCGGATCGGGGTAAAGCGGATCGTCAATCCTCTGCCCTGCTAATCTCGTTCATATTATTATTGTTTTATTATTGTCATATATTATTGATAAATTTTTATTATTGATATTGATATTGATAAATATTATTGTCATATATGTGTGTTTTGAGCCATACTCCGACCCCCCATCCGAAGACTGGATCCAGTGCAGCCAATGTACCAGATGGGCCCATGAATGCTGCACTGTATATGAAGGATCTGGCAGTGACTTCTGTGACGAATGCCAAGATTGACTTTGCGTTATTTAATAACATCCGCTTTGCCGACCCCCTGATCCGCTTTGCCCAGGGGGGTAGGGCAAAGTGGATTGATTGACTTATTTACGTTTTTCGTTTTAAAATGCTTTAAATGTTTCAGTTACCCATTTTTTCGTTATTGTATCAGAAAGCTGATTAATTTTAAATGATTATTAATATAAAAAATATTTCTCATCTTAATTGTAACTATGTTATTTTTCTCACTAAACCTTAACATAACCGCTTTGCCCGGGCTTCCCCTACGTTTCGTCGCCGGATGTTTATACAAGGGCGACGTTGCATTCTAGCATGAGACGGTTGCGCTATTTAGGAAAATTAATCTCGAATAGTTATCAGTGTCGAATTACAGCATCCGCTTCACCTCTCGCCCCTGATCCAGAATCGGCATTGTTTACCTATTGTTAACTTATTATTTGCTCCTCTGATGTCTGGCCTAACATTATATCCTAGACTCACTTTCAGAATATGTAAATATTAGCAGTTATTAGAGAAATTGTAAAACTTACACGGATTTACCCGAATTTACCCTACTTCGAAACGCTACATTCATTCTGTCTCTAACCAGCTTTCTGAACAGTCGAATAAATGCCAAAGTTTACCTTATAAATAGTTTCTTGTATTTTGTTTTATTTGAAACTCCCATACCCTGACGAGCAGAGCGGTTCAGCGCTCCACGGGCACCAACCCGCGTTCTCATTTCAAAATTACCGCTATAATACGCAACAAAGCTAGCCAAGGCAAGTGAGGCCGCAGCCAACCAGCGTCGACAACCGATTCCGCGGCCGGGGATTGGCGGATTTACACTACATTGATTGAGGGGGTAGCATAATCCGCCGATCACTGGTCCTTACTGATCATTTAGTAATCGTGCATGGTCGAGGAAGTTCAGGTAAGTGGTTCCCTATTTTGTAATTTATCTTCCGAAAAAAGTAAATTCGGTATAAACTTCGGTTTTGCATGCCGCGTATCAACACATGTATTGTTACTAATTAGTATATGCAGGCGTAGATATTGGTCCGATAATTTTCAAAGTCTTATTATTGTTTTTGTTGAGGACCCCGCCTACGAGCACGTTTTGCCGTGTCCGTAATTCCGGTACGTGATTTATTCTTCTGTATTGTAATACGCAGAGCCGCCCTTAACACCGGGCCCAGCGCTTAGGGACTGCATTTTGTAAAAATTAAATGAATATAAATGTCGAGGTATCAATTTTCCTAGAATAAATTTGTGTGCACGAAACTTAACGCCCGATTTGTGTACTTACTCTTTTTTCGTTTCTTCTGCTTAACCTTGTAACCGACACCGATGTTACTTATTAATAATACATGCAGGATACTAACCTGAGGATAAACACACAGGGGCGTCTGGGGGGATAGGGGAGACTGGGGTAAACACGCGAACGCGAGCCGATAATCGTTTTAAATGCGCGAAATTACGAACGGAAAACAAAACAACGTATAGGTTATTATATAGGGCAAACTCGGGTAAATTGGTGACAGTTTTAGAATTTCTCTAATAACTGCTAATATTTACATACTCCGAAAATGAGTCTAGGATACAATGATAGGCCAGACATCAGAGAAACAAATAATAGGTTAACAGAAATTTACTAATTATATTTAATTGAAAATATACAAAATTACGCTGTCATGGCATACTCTGCTTACTCCGTGATAGCTCTGGTTATTCCGTGATAGTTCTCGCTAGTCCGTCACATGGCCATCAACTACTTATTTTATTTTATATAATTTTACATTAGTTTACATTGGTTTACATTAGTTTAAATTATTTTACATTATTATATATTATTGTTATTTTGTGTATACTCAATCGTTTCATGATCGTTAGATGTGTGAGACATAAGCAAACATGGATTCTGGTATTTACCGTCAGAATTTCTCGAACAGCACAATCAGAAGCGCAGGCTCGGGCGTACGAAAAATAAGAATTTAGTCACTTTTCGTAAGCATAAATAACGCTGATGCCTTATTGTATGATAATTTCAAAAGTAAGACTTGTTAAAGTGTGCTTTTACCATAACTTACATGTAGTTTGAACTTTATATTTATCTTCTAAAGCACATATAATACATAAACAAGCGATCGTCCGCAACCAGCGCGAAAAATTTCACGAATAATGCGCTTCTGGAACAAAATGCTCTCTCACTCTATCACACTATACTGCATTCCATCCTAGAGCATACCGACGCCCCTACCGATTTGCGACCGATCTGTGCAGCTCCCACTACTACCCACAGTTTGAACCGCATGGGATTGGTCGTGATAATTTTCAAGGAATAACCTGAGACCTGGCCGTTGTCAACGTAAACAGTGCACGAAAAGTTAACAGAGAGAGTAGAGGGCCGTGCGACGGAGAAAAACATAGGCGGTTCAGTGGGGAGCCGAGCGTAGCAACGCCTCCCGAGGGTCGTGCCTGCGCGAAATCGGTATGCTCTAATGTGGAATACAGTATAACTACAATTGATAATTATTTTACCAAAACATAAACTAGAAGATCAAGGCTATCTGTTAGCCTTTGTTCCATCTAAATTGAATCAGTCAATTTCTAGTTACAGATGACTGAAAAAGTATCACGGAATAACCTGTTAAGTATGTTTGTAAATAATAAACAAATTCATTTCTCACACAGTTTTCGTTTTGTTTGCTTTTTGGCTTAGATCACCATGAATATGGAGGAAGAATACAAAATTCGGTTTCGACTGCAGCAGCGGCGGCGAGAGCTGCGTAGACGCGCACGAGCAGGTGCTGCAGGAGCTGGCACGACTGGAGCAGCGGGAGTTGCGGCAGGAGTATGAGCAGCTCTTAGTCTCACCACCAGTATGTCGTGAAAATACAGATATTATTTTGGCTGTACCGCAGCGAAGATCAGGTGGGCGGTCCGAAGGCGCTATACAGGGTCATCGTTTAATCCTGCAACCTGCGCGCGCGCGAACCTGTAAAATGGCAACACCGCCTCACGGACGCATTCCACTACAACCATGCACCGTCCCGGCCTTCGGAGAGCTGCTAGCGACCGCTAGACAGCAGTGATGCCCGAGCTTCGAGAATTTTGGGCTGGTCTCTTTCAAATTAACGTTGCGAAGAACTATTCAGAATTTTCCGGCCGGGGTTGAAAAATTTGGGGCCTTTTTCGTATAACTTTTGAACTATAAGAGATATCGGAATGCAATTTACGCTGGTAAATGAGGAAAAATTATTCCCTCTTAATGATGGATAATTTAACATATTTTACGTTTACTTAATATTTCTTTTATCATTTTTTTAACCATAATTGCTTAAAAAGCTTTTGCAAACTGTTTATTTGATAATGTATTTAACGCTGTTTTTAAAATTCGTGGTGTTGATAAACAATAGGCTTGTTGTTTCTGTATCATTACTTTCATAAATTGAGAAATTAAATTTTTATTGAATTATGTGTTAGTTCTGCAGACCTCCGAATCTATTGTTCTGGTTTTCTTTTTTATGATTTTATCCTTAATGCGGTGCATACCTAAATCAGACGTAGGGGGTAACTAATGGGACGTGTCTTTGATTGTAGCGGTGTTTGATTTTTTTCTCTAGAATTGTTGTGTTTGAATGTTTTAACTACTCAATGCCACGCCTATTCCGGCTTCCGATAATGTCATTTTTTTTAATGATGTGCCATTATTGTGGCTTTTACAAGCACGTGGCGAAAAATCTCTCCGTACAAGGGTATAGCGCCGCGGTCAACCCTGTCGTAGCTAAAATTTTTTAAATTGAGACGAGTACGAGATCAGTTGACATTATTTTCAAACCTCATTACAGTAATCTGGGGTGCGAGTGGTAAACCGATCATAAAAGCGGAGTGCGCGGCTCGATTACCTGGGCCGGGAAATTCCCAATACCTAGCTCTTTGCGACGCTAAAATTTTCGAAGCCGGGCATCACTCTCTCCGCTGAGCCGGTGCATGGTTGTAGTGGAATGCGTCCGTGAGGCGGTGTTGCCATTTTACAAGTTCGCGGGCGCGCGGGTTGCAGGATTAAACGATGACCCTGTACTGTGTCCATCCTAAGAAAAAACGACGCCCATACCATTTTGCGACCGATCTGCGCAGTCCCACCACCGCCTACGGGCCCGACGCAGGCTATTGCTCGTAGCGCTATACCTGCCGGTTTCCCTGCCCGTCCAAGGGCGGGAAGTGACCATTGTCAATGAAAACACTGCAGGTTGCGGAATGGTTGACAGAGAGGTAACAGGCGGTAAGACGGAGAAAAACGTGGGCGGTTAAGTGGGGGGTCGGACCAATCAGCGCCTCCTGAGAACCATCCCTGCGCGGACACATTTTTTCTTAGGATGGACACGGTATAACAGACGCGGCCAGACCGGACCATTTGGGAGTGGCGTCTCCATAATGTTTACCATAGCCGCGCGGAAGGGGAGCTCGACAGCCAGTAGTGACGTGGGCGCGCCACGGATAGGGGAAACTGTAGTAGCGTGCGGTGCAACCTGATGCCCGTACGATAGGCTTGAACCAGTGCTGGATTTACCCTTTAGGCTAACAAGGCTGAAGCCTAGGGCCCCCTTTAGCTGGGGGCCCCTTATTCTAAATATTTTCTTCGAAAAATTAGCGTTCTTTTATATTATCTTTATTAACTTGTATCTTTAATGTTTATTTATGTTAATGCTATGTTTAGTTTTAATATTCAATGTTAATTTTGAAATTAAATTCTTATTTAGATTATACGAGTATTATTATAAAAAAAAATCAAATCAGCGTCATTTTATTTTTTACATTTAACCGAGGGCCCAGCAAATATTCAGCCTAGGGCCCCTTGAAAGGTAAATCCGGCTCTGGCTTGAACGACTGGGATTCTTGGGGGTCCAAGAACGCTGCTACCTACACACTTACAGTTTTCCTTATTCGTGTCGCGCCCACGTCACCATTGGCTTTCGAGTTAAACATCATGGAGACCGTACCCCCAAATGGCCCGGTCTGGCCGCATTTGACGTAGAAGACGCTATGGATGCTAGCGTCCTCGGACCGCCCACTTGATCTTCGCTGCTGTACCGTAAATTGGGGGAACACTGGCAGCACGGGGTAACATTGGTATATACTGGAAATGGGTTATGAAATAAACTTTAACACTTTGTATGCGGGAGACTGAGATCACAGTCCGCAACAGACCAAACGTTGAAAGCGGGAGACTGTAATCGACTGTAGTCGTCTGATATAATTTATCGTACCATACATATTTTTCGAGATAGTTACACTTTTCCAGATACAACGGACACACCGTATATTTAACTAATGTGGTCGGACTATTCCATAACACAGTCCAACAAAATGAAACTTTTTTTCTGTTCTACAATATCTACTGGGTGATTCTGATAGAGTTTTTCGCCCTGAACACGAATCCGCAAACCGTTTGTCACCATCACCCTCAGTTTTTGAAAAATTCGATTTTGAAAAAAAACGCAAATTTTCGACTTTGAACATCTTTTGCGTCGAAACGATAATAGTTATTTGATTTCTCTCTGCGTCGAATTATTCTATGAACCCTCCCGAATACAACGGTGTAAGTTATTATTGCATTATGAACATTTAAATATGTTTAAACAACGATCAAAGGGAAAATGACACCCGAAATGCACCAATTTTTGAAGATATCTTTCAATTTATTTCCAAAACTAAGGGTCTAGGAAAAAATTTGACCATTCCACGCGATGCAGCAGACATTTTTCCGTCGGAAATTATCAACAGAGGTGGTTAGTCACGTTTTGTTTTCAATTCAGAAGCGAAAGAGTTTTGCAAAACGCGCGGTGTCAACAGTGGTAGTCAACGGCGGCGCGCGATTTACTGCCTCTCAGCGTAACACAATCGCTTAACGCGCCTGACTACCACTGTCGACACCGCACGTTTTGCAAAACTATTTCGCTTCTGTATTGAAAACAAAACGAGACTCACCACTTCTACTGGTGCTTTCCGAAGGAAAAATGTCTGCTGCATCGCGTGGAATGGTCAGATTTTCTCCGAGTCCCTTAGTTTTGGAAATAAATTGAAAGATATCTTCAAAAATGGGTGCATTTCGGGTATCATTTTACCTTTGATCGTTGTTTAAACATATTTCAATGTTTATAATGCCATAATAACTTATATCGTTGTATTCGGGAGGATTCATAGAATAATTTGACGTAAAGAGCAGCCGAATAACTATTACCGTTTCGACACAAAATATGCTTAAAAGTTGAAAATTTGCAGTTTTTTTCAAAATCGATTTTCTCAAAAACTGAAGGTGATAGAGCAATTCTGCTTGTGGATTTGTGTTCAGGGCGAAAAACTTTATAAGAGTCATCCAGCGGTTAGTGCAGACCAAAAATCGTGTTGGACAGTGTAATCAAGGGAGTGATTGACAACCTTGTCAAAATAAATTAAGAACGAATACATACGTATTGTTGGGGTGACATTGTAGTTTTATGCATAATACATCCCCCAATATCGGAATAGTGTAAATTGTGCACACATGAAAAGATCATATTGTAAAGCGCATTCTTCATAGGATATAGAAGGTCCTTGTTTTATCCTTTCACTCCTCCTAAGTTCAGATTTTTCTTGTACTTCACATTTATCATTTTTTTTACTTCTGAACTTACTTTTACCCTCGACACCGATACATCTGATTTATCACTATCAGATTGATTAGACTCTCCATCTATTTCTACTGATTTTGACACTATGTCAGATATATCAGTTTTATTATAGACGTTCTCATTATTTTCAAGTCTCAGTATCAGTCGAGTTTTTAAGTAATTTGTTTCATCCACAATTACGTCCCTTACTGCAACGAAACCCTCTTTTTCCACATCCCACACTTTGTAACCAATTGGTTCATACCCAACTAGTATACCTTTCGACGATTTTTCATCGAATTTGCCTTTCCTAGTTTTGTTATGGATATAAACCGTAGAGCCGAAAACTTTCAGATACCTCCACTTAGGCTTCTTAGTATGCTTAGTATCTATAGAGAGCAGATTATATGAGACTTCCGGGCAGTAGAGAAGGTTTTCCAGCACCCTATCTGCTCCTTTGTTGCTGGTCACGTGGATTATCCCCCTCTTTGTTGCTGTGATGTAGGCACCGTTCTTCGCTACAGAAATATTTAGCGGCGGTTGTAGGCGTTGTAGAATAGGAAAACAAATTTTCCTTACAAATTTTTCACCTATTCTGATGTGTGTATTTCTACGCTGACAGCTCGGTTTGGCCTACATGTCAGAATCTTGGCACTATTCCCACCACTTCTGGCTCACTCTTGTTCTGCGAAGGCGAGAGCGAGTCAGAAAACTTCGAGAAAAGGAGCACCGAGACAAACAAACGGTGTGGTGGGAGAATACCCCTCACGAAACTCACCGGCCAATATATATATATATATATATATGATACCGACCTTAGTTTCAACGTGTTTTGTGTTTCTTACAACCCGACAACTTTAATAAATAATATTTTCGCTTATTACTTGAAATAATAGATATTTGAGGTGAACCGATTTAGTGGGACACCCTGTATAACATAGCTTCTGTACTTTTCTCGGTGATACCGGCGGCTTTCAGAATATCGGTACTTCAGACCCGTGACACTGAAGACAAAAGAATGACAGGTCTACTCTATACCTCGTCTGTGGTTGTATCGTGCTGAAAGCTAAACTTCAAGTGAAGAGAAGACGCAATGGCAATAGGGAAAAGTCCGTTGCTCACTTGAGATAAAGGGACAGCCCTGCGTTCTGTCTCTTACCCTGACAGTCAGGTAGAAAAATAACTATAAAAAGACTGTTTTCGTCAGTGGTTCTCACACATAACCAAATTCATTTTTGAATCCTGACTGACGCAATTGTTACCAACAATCCAACAGTATAAGCCGGAATTACGTTGTTTTACGTCAGATTAGAAAAATTTAACCTGTGAAGGCTATTTATATGAGGTGCCAATGTTACGAGCTTATTTAAGATGTAAAAAATAAAATAAAATAAACAAATTTAGGTTCACTGATCTCAGATTAGTAAAACAACCCATTAATGCTTGTACATGATGTGTCAATGTTACTCCGGTACACTAACGTTTTTAATATGTATTAAAGTAGGAAAGGACAAAAATTTTATGGATTTTCACACTTGTAGTACTGTGGTTTGCTAAAATGTTAATTACTTATTTGATAATTGTTACAACTTTTGATTTGTCACTGTATGAATAGACTTTAGCTTTTAAATGAGACACTGTATCGGCTGGTACAAATGAATAATAGTTTCGCGTTCCAGATATTGTTTTTGCAATCTATTGAGCAATGGAGCAATATCAAAAACATTCACGATTACTAGAGAGACGTGGACTTGCAAAATAACAAGTTTCGCTGACGCGAAACTATCGCGAAACCTATCAAAAGGTCATTTTTAACAGTTTATTAGTTCAACAGTTATAATTTTTGGATAAAAGTAAACACTATATTTCAAAGAGCTGTAACAAAATTTTTGACATTTCGAAAAATCCTTTGAGATATGTTTATATACCCCTAAAGACTACAACATATCCAAGTTGCACCAAAATCCGAGATAGTACTCCGAAAAGTGTCCGACTTCGCGTGGAATGGTCCCCACGCGATTCACACAATATATTGTACAATCTTCCAATATGATCCACAGACGTTCAATATTATTGTCCAATATGAATATGACAATATATTGCACAATATATTGAGCGTCTGGGGGCCGATTATCTTCTTCATTCACGCAATATATTGTACATCTTTTCAATATTATTGCCTGACTTTTCAATTTTATTGTGCAACCTTCCTTTATGATCCACAGACGGTCAATAATAATGTGCAATATTCAATATTGCGCAATTATATTGACCGTCTATAGACCGCTTTAGTGAGACCCTTTGGCTCGTTCGCGGCAATCGTAGAACCATAATCTCGCGAGTTCTTTGTACTCATTCTAATATTTGTTACAGGATCATTGTGTGTGTAGGTTCAAGTGGGGACTGGTGGGGCTTGCCGTCTCGGTGGAAAGGCAATATTCCAACAGTCATCGAGACACCACAAATACCCAACACAGATTGGTCCTTGCTTGCTGGGGAGGGGATTGCTTGCGAGAGTCTGTAGGTGGAAACCTTCTCTCCAGGGAAGGGATGAATTGGGAAGCGAGGGATGCTGCACACGGCGATCGAGTCATTCGATCATCGAAAGTCTTCGTTGTCGTGCCGTGCGTAATCTTTTTTTCTCTCGTTTCCAGTGTCCTCGTTCACGTCGACTTTTCGTCTTCTCGACGACTTTCGTAGCGGTCCTGCGAGGTACACACACCACAGCAGAGTGACTTGATTTAGGTAAATATATTCAATATATATTAAAATGATAGCAGGCATTATGGGAAAGTAGGGCATAACCGGGTACCTAGTTTATTTTTCCTGCTAGAATTTGGACACCGCTAGAAATCTTAATTTGACCTTACAAGGGGAGGCCGCGACATCTGGGACACGGATTTTGATGAATCTCATATATGTTGTAGTGTAGGTGTAGTAGACCAATATATGTTTCACATGTTGGGTCCACTACCTCATAGTCTCCGAAATATTAATAAAAAATGATGTTTATACGTTTACGAACAGAAGCGATAGCGAAGTTTATTGTAAGGATGAATAGCGGTGCGTGTAAAGGGCAGGTCCTCGCACCGGAACTTTTTACAGGTTCGATTCTCACTGAGATGATCACTTTTTTTCTATAAATGTATTTTGTAATTTTTTATTTCTCAAAAGATAAAGTATTATTTTTACATTATAAAATATGACATTTATCGTAAAAACAAATGAAACAATAAAATTCACGACACCATGCACAGCTAGTAAAAGATGTATGGCCACGGGTATATTTTTTAATTGTACAATTAGTTTCTAGTGAACATTACATTTGATTTACAATTAATTTAAAAGAAAATACGTCGCCTACACGGCTTACAAGCTTGCTTATACAAAATACATTTATGGAAATAAAATGATCACAGAGAGAATCGAACCTGTGAAAATTCCGGTGCGAGGACCTGCCCTTTACACGCGCCGCTATTCATCATTACAATAAACTTCGCTATCGCATCTGTTCGTAAATGCATAAACATCTTTTTTTATTAATATTTCGGAAACTATGGGGTAGTGGACCCAACATGTGAGACATATATGTATGATGCGCTAGTTAGAAGCATCGTGGTGTATGGAACAGGGATATGGGGATGGAGAAGGTATGAGGAAATAGAAAAATTGCAGGCGAAATACATACGGTGGATAATGAAATTGGAGATCTCAACACCAACATACTGGTTGTTAAATGAAACATGAAGAGATGACATAGCAATTCAAATGTGAGTGAGGGCAATGAACTTTGAAGAGAGGTTAATAAACTCGGAAGAAGGATCGGAAGAACGTGGGAGAAGACTAATGAGTGGAAATGAAGTAACGGAAAGGGGAAGAATGAGAATCAAATTCTCGGAATGGAGAGGATGGTCAAATGAAGGATGGAAAAGAAGAAGAAGATTAAATGGGGAGGAAGTGTGGACCAAAATAGAGCAGATAAGTAAAGACATTCAAGAACAAGAAAGAGAGATGACAATAAAAGAGTCAAAGTTCCTAAGAGAATTAAGAGAGGTGACAAGGAAAGCAGGAGATAAGCCGAAATACTTATGGGGGAAAAAAGAAAAGAAGGAGAGGAGAATTAGAAAGGATAGGAAGATTCATAAAGGATAGTGAAACAAGGGTATGCAAATACCTATTGGCTAACGAACGAAGAAAGGATATGTAGGCTTTGTAAGAGGAAGAAACAGTGAAACACGTGATTAAAGCATGTGAGGTAAGTGGAGAGAGTGGTAGGAATTGGAAAGAGGTAATTAGAGGAGAAGGGAAAAACTTGGCTATTCTACGGGAGATAATAGGGAGAAGGAAAATATGGGAAGAACAGGAAAGTGATAGAAGATTATTCAACATAAAATAGATTAGGAAACACTTGTGAAATAGAAAAAAAATTGTTAGGACACAGCCGGATACATTAGAAGGGTAGGATTTACACTGACACAATCACGGGAATGAAATGGAAAGAGTATACGATTGTTAACACAAAAGTAACAAATTGTAACACAAAAGTGGGCAATAAATTAAATTATTATTATTATTATATTTTTTCTTTTTATATTGTATTTTTTTTATTTTTATACTGAATTTTTATATTCTATTATTTTTATTTTATATTGTTTTTTATATTTTTCTTTTTTATTTTATATTTTTACATTCTATTTATATTCTATTTTTCTTTTTTCTTTTCATATAATATTTATTATTTAATAGTATTTTCTTTTCTTGTATATTTATATTGTTTTTTTATATTGTATTCTGTTGTATTTTATATTTTTATTGTATTTTTATATTTTTATAGGCGAAGACTGGTGAGCATAAATGGGAATTTCAAGAATCGCTCCGGAGTGCGGAGAGAACACAGATGTATGTACATATAAATATTTTGACATTTATCACGTTTAACCGTTGATATCGAGTAAGATTAAAATCAGGGGTTCGTGCAAATATTATATCGTGGTTTTCTGTTGTAGAATTCCCCGCCGCCATCGCCGACGTGGTCGAGCGACTGGGGGTCGCCGCAGCCGTCGCCGCAGCCGTCGCCGCAGCCGTCGCCGCAGCCGTCGCCGCAGCCGTCGCCGCAGCCGTCGCCGCAGCCGTCGCCGCAGCCGTCGCCGCAGCCGTCGCCGCAGCCGTCGCCGCAGCCGTCGCCGCAGCCGTCCCCATCGCCACCGTTGCCATCGCCTCCACTAGTATGTAGTAGTTTGCATTGTTTTGTGCGTTTCATGTTTAATATGTTTAATATGTCAGTATTGTATCGACGTTTGTGTCTGTGTTTTAGTACATGCCATTTCCTCCACCTCCGGAGGTGAGGGTGCGGCAGGAGGATGGCCATGGGGCGCGACCGCGGCCATATCCGCCACCGGGGGCGGTGCGAGGGCGATGGCGGCACTGAACCTACACACGATGCATGAATTTTCGCCTCGCGTGCCGCCGCGATATAAGATATCGGAAACTCCGCGACACGTCATTTACTTGCCGATCGTCGCGCGAGCAATACAAGATCTAACGTTGTGCATCGTCGATCAACACGATCGTCCTATAGATTTTCGTGGAGAAGAAATAACGACCAAGTACATGAAAATCATAAAAAATAGAAGATAATAATAATTACAAAATTAAAAAAAGATGTGAAATCAAAATGAGCTGCCAATTACATAAAGATGCTTTCCAACTGCGCTTTAGATGACACAACTACATATGCACAGCTAAAATTCCATTACTCATAATGGCTATTTATACAAAGAAAAAATGTATTAAATAATAATATGCAGATATATTTTTATACAAATAAATATTTGAATACGAATAAATATTTGATTCAAAATACTTGGCGCTGCGCCCCGAATTGGTGTTGCTAAACTCAATAAATATGTAATAAATTGCATTAATCCTTTTCTTTCTTTCTTGTACGTGTGTGAGTGCGCGCGCGCGTGTGTGTGCGTGTGCATATGCTACGCATGGTATTAGAATTAAATATACGTAGAATAAATCTGACTGCGATTCTAATATGTGTATGTATATGTATTTTATATTGTAATGGAGTTGTTGTAAATTATTAATACTAAGGCAATTAACATTTTTTCGGTTGCGCAGCGCCAAGTATTTTGAATCAAATATTTATTCGTATTAAAATATTTATTTGTATAAAAATATATCTGCATATTATTATTTAATACATTTTTTCTTTGTATAAATAGCCATTATGAGTAATGGAATTTTAGCTGTGCATATGTAGTTGTGTCATCTAAAGCGCAGTTGGAAAGCATCTTTATGTACTGGCAGCTCATTTTGATTTCACATCTTTTTTTAATTTTGTAATTATTATTATCTTCAATTTTTTATGATTTTCATGTACTTGGCGTATTTTTTTACTTTTTTGAAGTTTTTTTGCGGGGATCTCACTTCTTTTTACAAAGATTATTATTATCATCTATTTTTTGTGATTTGTATATTTTCTTTTTTTTGTGATTTATTATTAACATCTTATATTTTTTGTGATTTATATGATTTCATGTACTTGGCGTATTTTTTTACTTTTTTGAAGTTTTTAATAATAAACATTTATATTCATTGTAAATCTCCACTGGTGTCCTTCTTTTATTATATGTACCAATAACACTTCCTCTTTCACCTATTGTAATAATAAAATAATAATTCTTTTTGTGTGCATCGGTAGCTGAAATTTAAATGGAATTTTTTTTACGGGATTATTAATTTACAAGCAGAGGATCGAAGCTGGATATCTACTCTGTCCCAATAAATTCTTTTCTCCGACGTAGATCATACTCCATCATCTTCTGCTTCGATTATCTGTAAATATAAAAAGTAAATATATATAAAATAATATATAAAATCCACATTTTATTTTTTAGTTACAACTAAACGTAGTATTTATTATTATAGAAATAGAGTGGCATTTTACTATAGTAAGTATAGAGACTACAAAATATATTCGAAGAAGATGAGAGTGTATGTAGAGACTACAAAATGTATCCGAAAAAGGTGAGATCCGAAGAAGGTGAGAGCGTGTGACAGAAAGTCTCGTTGCAGGAAATTTAAATACTAATGATAATAATTCAAGGAAAATAAACAAAGATATCTATTATCTTTAACGCACACTTTATGGGTGTTGGAATAAAATTAATTTAGTATGTTTATTGGAGAACTGAAGTCTAGTTAATGGGAAACTAATAAAATTATTGAATAGCATGGCAACTACAGTGGATTTTAAAGTATTATGAATGTCTTTCACAAAAGATTGAATTGAAAAGTATCAAGAGTTTGTTCAAAATTTTGTTCATTTACCTTATTTGAGAAATGTCCAGAAGCTTGTGCGAAAGAAGATGCTTCTCTGTCGAATCGAACCTTCTCCGGACAACTTCCAAGTCTGCGACTCTACATAAAAAGTTTATATTATTATTATTTTGTCCATGCATGGTACAAATTTTAAGAAACTTATGCGAAAGAAGATGCTTCTCTGTCGAATCGAACCTTCTCCGGACAACTTCCAAGTCTGCGACTCTACATAAAAAGTTTATATTATTATTATTTTGTCCATGCATGGTACAAATTTTAAGAAACTTATGCGAAAGAAGATGCTTCTCTGTTGAATCGAACCTTCTCCGGACAACTTCCAAGTCTGCGACTCTACGTAAAAAGTTTAAAAGAAGATGCTTCTCTGTCGAATCGAACTTTCTCCGGACAACTTTCAAGTCTGCGACTCTACATAAGAAGTTTATATTATTATTATTTTGTCCATGCATGGTACAAATTTTAAGAAACTTATGCGAAAGAAAATGCTCCTCTGTCGAATCGAACTTTCTCCTATTAAAAAATTTTGGCAACTTACCTTGTTAATTGAGACAATAATTCAGTGTTCTAATGTGGTGTAAAAACTCGCGATATTTCAAATTTCGATTTGGACAACTTACCTTATTTAATACTTCGCAGGTTATGAGTGACTAACGCTTGACAGGTTATAATTTAGCGTAAAAAAAACTCGTGACATTTCTAATTCGGATAGCTTACTTTATTTGACACTTAGCACTTTAGGTTATGTATGTATGTACTATGGCGGACGACGATCCCTGCCGAATGATCCCGAGAGTCTACGAACGACGAATGAAATATGTGTTAGTCCCTCTTTTGGGTGAAGGTGTGCGTGTAACGCGTATACGTATTATGTTGACGAAAAATTCCTTGACGAAGAAGAAGAAGAATCTTACCATTTCCGACTAATCCATGAGACGATATTATGATATCTCTGATATGCGTGGACCGATTTTATTGATTTTGGTCTTATTCGAAAGCTGATATGCGGTTTACATAAGAAAAATGTCTTTAAATTTAGAAAATATTGCAGGCATGATGAGATATTAATGTATAAATGTCAGAATTAGGTTAGAGTGTCTCCGCGACGAGTAAAGGTACACGGCAGCGACATCGACATATACCGTGTGTTTTTCATGTACTTGGCGTCGAGACGCTGCCGCGTCTCTAGATTCGTTTGCACGTTCAACGACGTCCGCGCGATAGATAGCGTGTGCGGTCACGTGTATCCGTGCGTGTAGTATGCTAGTGTTAGATCATACGTTCGACTCATCAATCGCCGTTGCTACTCCTGCCGTCTCTGTCTCGCGTTATCTGCGCGACCCTTTATCGACCGACGAAAGTATAAGAAGAATAAAGACGGGAGGTGCGATAAGAGGAGCACCGGTAAGAAGGATAAGAAAGCCGCTGACTCGTCGAAACGGACGGTTCGTACGATCGTTAGTTTCATGGATCGCTAGATTCCATTCGTGTATCTCGATAAATAAATATATTTGCTGTGGTTCTTTCGGCTACACTGCTTTAGGAAGTGGAGATGGAACGTGTGAGAACAGCGAGACGATTATTCATTACCCTGATAACCAGAACTGGCAGCAGAATCTGACGTCAGATCCGTAGTCGTCTGTGTCCGCATTTGGCTGCGTTCTGAGGTACAGAATCTGATGTCAGATTCTGATGTCAGATCGGCAGCAGATGGACAGCAGATTCTGCCGTCTGCTAGGCACAGCCAACAGCGCCATCTGTGGGCCAGAATTTTCAAACAATTCCCTACCCGTGACGTCACATGCCCGTCCCTACCCTTACATAACCATCAAGCGGATTCTACAGTATATTAAATAATTCATTCTAGTTATTTAAAAAAGTATTTATTTGTTAATAATATACAGGATCGGAGATTACAATTGTTACAAAATAAGTTGCACATATAAATAGGAAGAGCGACTTTCCACATTTAAATTTACAAATCCACGTCCCGTAACCACTGGTACCTAGTAGGGGCGATATCAGAAAATTTCATTCCATATTTTGGACTCCTTTTTTGTGGAAAAGCATCATATTTCCTGTTGTGTTAGCGCTGAAAACAAACACAAAATTAGTATAAAATTAAACGTAACGTATGAATAAACAGGATACATGCGATACTTACATCAGCTCCATCTCCGCACAGTACACATTCTAGGCGATCATGCATGCTCCTGCGAACATTAACATTTATAAGAAAACATGTGTTAAATTATTATCTACTAAACAAGTCGCTAAACATTCGCACTTCGCGCATAACCATACTTTTCTATCTTGCAGATGATGTGAATATCGATTTCCGCGACGTAGATAATTGGAAATTATTCAATTTCATGATTACCTTTTCCTTCTGGATAAGTCGAGATGATTTGTCTGGATATTGATGTTTGAAATTACTTGGAATATTCTTCGAACGTACGTCTTCAAGCAGAACGGATACCAGTTTGAACAAAGGGTATGTAAGTAGGTAGATGTACCACGGTAGAGGATAACTAAATGTGGTATAATGGGCTACGCTCGGATTGGCTGCGCCATAGTGCCGAAACTCGTGATTGGTCAAGACTCTACGACCAGTTTGCGTTCCTTTTCGACGTCTGAGATGGCAGTCACTGGTAGTGGCAATCAGTGACAGCAAAATCAAATAATATTCCACGCGATTCTATGCATCAATATCCAGACAAATCATCTCGACTTATCCAGAAGGAAAAGGTAATCATGAAATTGAATAATTTCCAATTATCTACGTCGCGGAAATCGATATTCACATCATCTGCAAGATAGAAAAGTATGGTTATGCGCGAAGTGCGAATGTTTAGCGACTTGTTTAGTAGATAATAATTTAACACATGTTTTCTTATAAATGTTAATGTTCGCAGGAGCATGCATGATCGCCTAGAATGTGTACTGTGCGGAGATGGAGCTGATGTAAGTATCGCATGAATCCTGTTTATTCATACGTTACGTTTAATTTTATACTAATTTTGTGTTTGTTTTCAGCGCTAACACAACAGGAAATATGATGCTTTTCCACAAAAAAGGAGTCCAAAATATGGAATGAAATTTTCTGATATCGCCCCTACTAGGTACCAGTGGTTACGGGACGTGGATTTGTAAATTTAAATGTGGAAAGTCGCTCTTCCTATTTATATGTGCAACTTATTTTGTAACAATTGTAATCTCCGATCCTGTATATTATTAACAAAAAAATACTTTTTTAAATAACTAGAATGAATTATTTAATATACTGTAGAATCCGCTTGATGGTTATGTAAGGGTAGGGACGGGCATGTGACGTCACGGGTAGGGAATTGTTTGAAAATTCTGGCCCACAGATGGCGCTGTTGGCTGTGCCTAGCAGACGGCAGAATCTGCTGTCCATCTGCTGCCGATCTGACATCAGAATCTGACATCAGATTCTGTACCTCAGAACGCAGCCAAATGCGGACACAGACGACTACGGATCTGACGTCAGATTCTGCGCTCTCATGCCAGACTCTGCTACCAATCTGATGTCAGATTGGCGTCAGATGGTTATCAGGGTAGTTTGTTGTTCACCGTCGTCGAAATATAGAAATACGTGTTGCGCGATCATTATTTTTTGTGCTATTTCAAGTGAATTTCTTTCAACAACTTGTAACTACCATAATTTTAAACGACACTAGGGTAAAGTGTGCTGTCTTAGCTGTAATTTCATGTCCTTACTTTTCCATATTCGTATAAGTATAACAATGAAAACATATCTTTTCGATGTAACGTACAAGTTGCCTAATATTGGACCACCACTAGTTGCTTAAATTGGACCGGTCCATTCTAGGATACATTCTATGTTATGGTAGCGAATAGTTAAAAACTTACTAAAAAATTTTTAAAAAAATTAAAATTGGCTTCAAAAAAATAAAATTGCACTAAAAAGTAAAAATAATATTTTCCCTTGTGTAATATAAGACTCTCATTAGGGAAAAATTATTTTTTACTCTTTACTGCAATTTTATTTTTTGAAGTCGGTTTTAATTTTTTAAATTATTTTATTTTTAACTTTTTTGTTTTATATATATTGACCCAACATGCTGAAGATATATGCGCATACGTAGGGGAAGTAGGGGCATGACGGGGTAGCGAGGTAAGATGGGGTATCTCCCTAAACCCTAATTAAAAGATGCTAGGCACGTGACAAATACATCATTAGAAAGCCACTGTGTTATAATAGTGTGGTCGCTGGCAAGAGCGAGTGGGGGAGCACGCGATTTTTATTTATAGCTGTGAAACGCTCGCGTGCTGCGACGATATTATTTCGCGTGATAAAAAGATTTGAAATAAATGTATATTTAAGAACGGTTAGTCTATTATTTTTCTTCTATGATAATCTCTATTTCATCTATTTTAATGTGACATATTCGAAATTCCAACATTTCATTATTTGTTGTACAATTAATCTTTGGAAAACGATGCTTTGAGGCAAGATGGGGTCCTTGATACGGGGAATGATGGGATACCTCGACATAACCCCTAACCTCATTCCCCGCATGGTGGTTGTTCATGTGAGATTAAGCAACGTCATCCTTCTCTATTATAATTTAATTCAAATAAATCTCATTATTTTTAGTACGAATTTATAAAATGGTTAGAACATATACAAAAAAAGCAGAAGAGGAGACTGCGAATGTTTATATTGTCAGGATTCATACTTGCAATCCACAGAGGGTTGGGTTGCCTGTCAACTCTGTCGACGGTGGTCCCACAATTATTCCTGCGCAGGGGTTGATGAAAATAATTGCGAAGAATTTCACATTTGTATCGAGTGCGAAAATACTTAGGAAAATCATTTCGATACCCAATTTTACCTCATTTTCGGTATCCCATTTTACTCCATTTTCGGTACCCCATTTTACCCCGCGGTAGGGACAAGACGGTTTTTTCCATCTGTTTTATAAAGTTTAATAACTTAGACGCCTGACCTCAGATAGTTCAAAGTGTGTAACAAATGTTAAATCAACAACTTATAGTTGTATTTGGAGTAATAAAGACTTAATTAATAGGTACAATCATCACTTTATTTGCATTTTTCCTTAGCTTCCCCATCATGCCCCTACTTCCCCTATGATGCGCTAGTTAGAAGCATCGGGGCGTATGGAACAGGGATATGGGGATGGAGAAGGTATGAGGAAATAGAAAAATTGCAGGCGAAATACATACGGTGGATAATGAAATTGGAGAGATCAACACCAACATACTGGTTGTTAAATGAAACATGAAGAGATGACATAGCAATTAAAAAGTGAGTAAGGGCAATGAACTTTGAAGAGAGGTTAATAAACTCGAATAAATGCCAAAGTTTACCTTATAAATAGTTTCTTGTATTTTGTTTTATTTGAAACTCCCATACCCCGACGCACAGTGGGGAAATTTTGCGATTTTATGGCCAAAACCACAGAAATGAAATTTTGGAATTTTACAAATTTAATACAAATGTCAGTTGAAGAACTATATTCATTTTCGTGGTCAAAATCTCAAAACTTATTTTTAATATATAAAATTCAGCACTTTTATATGAGAAACTAAATTATCTGAAAAGCAGCACTTACAAAAATTACAAAGGATAAAGATATTTTATTTTTTACATTTATACACTTAAACCTGTGAAATTATATGCCCTTAAAACTTGTAGTCCCAGTCGGAATCGCCTTTTTCTTTGTCAGAGCATGTCTCTGCTATAGTGCAGCAGGGCATACAAACAAACATACATAATACAAATAATCAAACAGAGGATCAAAGCTGAATAAAATCGTTTAAAAAAGAATAAAAAGGTTTGTAATGTATAACATGTGAACCAGTCTTGGTCACAGTTATGTCGTATGTCAGGCCTGGGATTTAAGTGAACGCGGCGGCCGATTTTCAGAGGCAACGCCTCTTTTCTCCCACCGCACGTCTTGGCCCCCGCGGCGGCCCAGGAGCTCCGAGCGCCTCAGGCCCGTACCATATGAACCGCGCGTACTGTGGTTTGCAAAAATGTTGCCGGCAGAAACTTGGTGGTCCGATCGAGTGTATCCTCATAGGCCCACTTTCTCTGACACTGTGGTAGATGTAAAGCACACGTATTGTCGCTATTGGCCGACGCGTCACGTCAACGAATCGGTCAGCAGCACCGCAGGACGAAGAGAGCGAGCGGGGGAATTGGGGAGTCCGCGGCAGAGAGTGGGGCGGCGCGAGCGAGGTAGTCCCCTTGCCCCGCTCCGCATACGACTGCCAACAATTTTGCAAACCACAGTAGTTCATATCAACCGAGCTACGCGCGGTTCATATGGTACGGGCCTGAGGCGCTCGGAGCTCCTGGGCCGCCGCGGGGGCCAAGACGTGCGGTGGGAGAAAAGAGGCGTTGCCTCTGAAAATCGGCCGCCGCGTTCACTTAAATCCCAGGCCTGTCGTATGTTATACAAGACACACTGGATTGTGTTTTAAAAATGCATACAATTACAAGATTAGCAACTGTTAGCAAATAATAATTGCATTTATAGAATCAAAACAGTTCAACGTAAAATAGGAATGATAAATCATTGCAGGATATTATGAGATTTATAACTATTTTATGCATTGAAAATTGATTCTTATATGAAAAGGTTATTTCTAAAACACTACTTTCAAAATTGTATAAATTACATATTAAAAACCGAAACATAATGATTTTGAGAACAAAAAGATATCTTACGCACCACCAGGAATTGAATCCATGCCTTCAAATTATTTTCTGAACTTTAGATAACACAATATAAGTGTTTCAAGCAACTTGAAAATCTGGAATAATTCTTTGCGATCTGCCTAACTTCACATGAACATAAACATTTGGGAGTCTATACGAGCTTGGTATTAAAACATTTAACAGTAAAATTGGAGGCATTTGATGCTGATATTAGTTCTTCAATTGACATTTGCATTTATTTTGTTAAATTCAAAAATTTACTTTTGTGGATTTGGCCATAAAATCGCAAAATTTCCCCACTGTGCGACGAGCAAAGCGGTTCAGCGCTCCACGGGCACCAACCCGCGTTCTCATTTTAAAATTACCGCTATAATACGCAACGAAGCTAGCCAAGGCAAGTGAGGCCGCAGCCAACCAGCGTCGACAACCGATTCCGCGGCCGGGGATTGGCGGGTTTACACTACATTGATGGAGGGGGTAGCATAATCCGCCGATCACTGGTCCTTACTGATCATTTAGTAATCGTGTATGGTCGAGGAAGTAGAGGTAAGTGGTTCCCTATTTTGTAATTTATCTTCCGAAAAAAGTAAATTCGGTATAAACTTCGGTTTTGCATGCCGTGTATCAACACGTGTATTCTTACTAATTAGTACATGCAGTCATAGATACTGGTTCGATAATTTACAAAGTCTTATTATTGTCTTTGTTGAGGATCCCGCCTGCGAGCACGTTGTGCCGCGGCCGTAATTCCGGTACGTGATTTATTCTTCTGTATTGTAATACGCAGAGCCGCCCTTAACACCGGACCCAGCGCTTAGGGATTGCATTTTGTAAAAATTAAATGAATATAAATGTCGAGGTATCAATTTTCCTAGAATAAATTTGTGTGCGCGAAACTTAATGCCCGATTTGTGTACTTTTTTTTCGTTTCTTCTGCTTAACCTTGTAACCGACACCGATATTACTTATTAATAATACATGCAGGATACTAACCTGAGGATAAACACACAGGGGCGTCTCGAGGGATAGGGGAGACTGGGGTAAACACGCGAACGCGAGCTGATAATCGTTTTAAATGCGCGAAATTACGAACGGAAAACAAAACAACGTATAGGTTATTATATAGGGCAAACTCGGGTAAATTGGTGACAGTTTTAGAATTTCTCTAATAACTGCTAATATTTACATACTCCGAAAATGAGTCTAGGATACAATGATAGGCCAGACATCAGAGAAACAAATAATAGGTTAACAGAAATTTATTAATTATATTTAATTGAAAATATACAAAATTACGCTGTCATGGCATACTCTGCTTACTCCGTGATAGCTCTGGTTATTCCGTGATAGTTCTCGCTAGTCCGTCATATGGCCATCAACTAATTATTTTATTTTATATAATTTTACATTAGTTTACATTGGTTTACATTAGTTTTAATTATTTTACATTATTTTATATTATTGTTATTTTGTGTATAATCAATCGGTTCATGACCGTTAGATGTGTGAGACATAAGCAAACATGGATTCTGGTATTTACCGTCAGAATTTCTCGAACAGCACAATCAGAAGCGCAGGCTCGGGCGTACGAAAAATAAGAATTTAGTCACTTTTCGTAAGCATAAATAACACTGAAGCCTTATTGTATGATAATTTCAAAAGTAAGACTTGTTAAAGTGTGCTTTTACCATAACTTACATGTAGTTTGAACTTTATATTTATCTTCTAAAGCACATATAATACATAAAAAAAGCGATCGTCCGCAACCAGCGCGAAAAAATTCACGAATAGTGCGCTTCTGGAACAAAATGCTTTCTCACTCTATCACACTAACTTCAATTGACTAATTATTTTACCAAAACATAAACTAGAAGATCAAGGCTATCTGTTAGCCTTTGTTCCATCTAAATTGAGTCAGTCAATTTCTAGTTACAGATGACTGAAAAAGTATCACGGAATAACCTGTTAAGTATGTTTGTAAATAATAAACAAATTCATTTCTCACACAGTTTTCGTTTTGTTTGCTTTTTGGCTTAGATCACCATGAATATGGAGGAAGAATACAAAATTCGGTTTCGACTGCAGCAGCGTAGACGCTCACGAGCAGGTGCTGCAGGAGCTGGCACGCCTGGAACAGCGGGAGTTGCGGCAGGAGTATGAGCAGCTCTTAGTCTCACCACCAGTATGTCGTGAAAATACAGATATTATTCTGGCTGTACGGTACCGCAGCGAAGATCAGGTGGGCGGTCCGAGGACGCTATACTGTGTCCATCCTAAAAAAAAACGACGCTCATACCATTTTGCCACCGATCTGCGCAGTCCCACCACCGCCTACGGGCCGTCTCTCCCGTAAATAAACTCTGCCCGTCCAAGGGCGGGAAGTGACCATTGTCAATGAAAACACTGCAAGTTGCGGAACGGTTGACAGAGAGGTAACAGGCGGTAAGACGGAGAAAAATGTGGGCGGTTAAGTGGGGGTCGGACCAATCAGCGCCTCCTGAGAACCATCCCTGCGCGGACACATTTTTTCTTAGGATGGACACGGTATAACAGACGCGGCCAGACCGGGCCATTTGGAAGTACGGTCTCCATGATGTTTACCATAGCCGCGCGGAAGGGGAGCTCGACAGCCAGTAGTGACGTGGGCGCGCCACGGATAGGGGAAACTGTAGTAGTGTGCGGTGCAACCTGATGCCCGTGCGATAGGCTTGAACGACTGGGATTCTCGGGGGTCCAAGAACGCTGCTACCTACACACTTACAGTTTTCCTTATCCGTGTCGCGCCCACGTCACCATTGGCTTTCGAGTTAAACATCATGGAGACCGTACCCCCAAATGGCCCGGTCTGGCCGCATTTGACGTAGAAGACGCTATGGATGCTAGCGTCCTCGGACCGCCCACCTGATCTTCGCTGCTGTACCGTAAATTGGGGGAGCACTGGCAGCACGGGGTAACATTGGTATATACTGGAAATGGGTTATGAAATAAACTTTAACACTTTGTATGCGGGAGACTGAGATCACAGTCCGCAACAGACCAAACGTTGAAAGCGGGAGACTGTAATCGACTGTAGTCGTCTGATATACTTTATCGTACCATACATATTTTTCGAGATAGTTAGACTTTTTCAGATACAACGGACACACCGTATGTTCAACCCTTTCGCTCCGAACGCCGGATATATACGGCAGCCATCTGACGCCCTGCCTGGCCGAGTGCCGGATATATCCGACGGCACGGAACGAGCCGTCGTTCCTAGCGCCGGCTTTAGTCAGCACCTCCAACAGTTTAAAAAAAAAAAAAAAAAAATAAAAAAAAAAGTTATCAGCACTTTCGTGGGAATGCACGCCGTACCGAAAGGGTTAACTAATGTGGTCGGACTGTCCCGCATTACAGTAAAAGTTGGATAACTGCACGAAATTCGGGACCGTAGGCATGCAGTTATCCAGCAGAGGTAAATATTCTCGACCTCCAAACTATTCGAGCCGAGCTCGGAGTTTGTTTACATTTTTTGTCGAGTGTAGAGAAGGACAGCGAGAGAAAGAGAAAGAGGGTCGACACTCGAGCTGAACAAAACAAACGCGTCGATGACACATTTGCTAATGCAACAAGAAAATTTTCCTATTTTTGATTTCTGGTTAACGCAACCGTTGCCAATGTATTTGTGAGGTTCCCCCATTTAAAAAAAGACCAAAAATTATATAATTCAAATCATATTTGCATATTTAATGAGTGATAATAATGTTGAATTCCGGGTGAGAAATGAAGTAAATATTATCCAAATTATGTCGTGTTTTGTCTTATTTTAATCAGAAAACCTCAGAAATACGTTAATAAAAGTTTCGTTAGAAAAAGATCAATAATAAAAAAGTTTTCTTCTTGCATTAGTATTGGCTCACGGATATTCGAGCTCGGATCAGGTTACACTACTCGACGCTCGCGACGGTCCAGCTTCATGGTGCGCCAGAGGAGTCCCCTCCCCCGGTGGTGGGGATGACTACCGCGCACTTACGCTGTAGATCGTTCCGTGCAGTCATCCAACTTTTACTGTAATGTGGTCGGACTATCCCATAACACAGTCCAACAAAATGAAACTTTTTTTCTGTTCCACAATATCTACTGGGTGATTCTGATAGAGTTTTTCGCCCTGAACACGAATCCGCAAACCGTTTGTCACCATCACCCTCAGTTTTTGAAAAATTCGATTTTGAAAAAAACCGCAACTTTTCGACTTTGAACATCTTTTGCGTCGAAACGATAATAGTTATTTGATTTCTCTCTGCGTCGAATTATTCTATGAACCCTCCCGAATACAACGGTGTAAGTTATTATTGCATTATGAACATTTAAATATGTTTAAACAACGATCAAAGGGAAAATGACACCCGAAATGCACCAATTTTTGAAGATATCTTTCAATTTATTTCCAAAACTAAGGGTCTAGGAAAAAATTTGACCATTCCACGCGATGCAGCAGACATTTTTCCGTCGGAAATTATCAACAAAGGTGGTTAGTCACGTTTTGTTTTCAATTCAGAAGCGAAATAGTTTGGCAAAACGCGTGGTGTCAACCAGGGATCGAAAAAGTTCTCGGACCCTCGTTTTTTAAAAATTCTGTTAGAACTTATTTGTTTCGATTCGGAAAATATATGTTTCTGTGGAATTTTTAATGAAACAAATGCTACCTTCAGGAACTTCTTTAAAAAGTGTTCTCATGGAACAGATATTTTAGAACCTATACAGGGTGTCCCAAAAATGTTGCGTTTCCTTAAAGGGGGTGATTCTGGGGGTGATTTCAAACAACTTTTTCCTTTGCGAAAATGCTCTCCGATGTTTCGTTAACGAGATATTAATAAAAAGCACCGACCAATCACAGCGCGAGTCTGACGGCCGAGTTCCCGCGGTAGCGTGGCTACGAGCCGCGCTGCGACTGCGACGAGCAAGCAACTCGGCATGCATCGAAGAAACTTGCGTAGAATGGCAAATGAAAAAGACGTAACAAATAAAATCGAACATGTTGTCATAGTTTGTTCGTCATTTAAAGTGAATAATGAATAAAGGATAAATGGATGAAAATCATGTGTAACGTAAAAAGACGAATACGCAGTTTTTTTTTAGAAGATTCGAAAATAATAATTATTTGAAGTGGGAGGATAAGGAATACGTAAATTTCCTTGTGTTAATAACATAGCCACGAAAAGGTAATGTAACAGGAAATTAACGAAAGGTGATAGGCGTTAGTAACTAAAACTCACCCTTGTTGGAAATTCACCTGCAGCTTGAAAATCTGTGTCACAGGGTCACCGAACCGATCCTGGTCATCGATGGACGTGCTCCGTGCACAGCTGGTCCCAGGTATCCTTACATTCCCACTACCCAAAGTTAAGGGTCGCAATGTCAGGTGCGTCCAGGTCAACGTACCGAATATTCACTTCACTGCACGGCTACTAACACTGATCACTTTATTTATCCTGAAGTATTCTTGGGCCGTGTACATTTCTGCGACGCGATTGCTAGCTGACTGACAGGATTTTTTCCAAGCAACTTCCGCTACCCCCAAGTAGCTTCTCTGGTTCCATTATGAGTTAACTCCCACCAGGGCAAGAGGCTTTAGGTAAAAAGAAGCCAGCACATTTTCGGAACATGTGTTTTGCAGAAGTGCAACGGACACTTTCACAAAAGCCCGCGCGCCGTCCTTCTACTGCCAATGTACCCATTGCTTCGAGATAGAAAACAGACACCACGTGTATCGGTTCGAAAGGGTCCGAAGGGAAGAGACAGTCTTCGAGTTGCTATAAAGAAGAAAATGCATACCATTCCTGTTTCCCCTTTCCGACACCCTAAGTTCACGACTGCTACGAGGCGGAACCAATTAAGTCATAAATTATCCGAAACTGTAGGAAACCGTTCTCTACCGCCGACTCGCCGGACAATAAACCGCGACCCTGGCGAAATGCTCTGACTGATCAGCCTGATTAATTTTGAAGAACTAGAAATTACAAAGAGGTAGTCCGCTGACTGCGCGTAGTCCCGCCTGCTTCGTCCTACCTTCAAATTAAAGACGGATCCCTTATCTCTCGAGTATAAACACGCGCTCGAATTTCAAAACAAAAGCACGCGTCGACGTATTCCGTGCTAGAGATGGTGGGCCTTGGGGTCCGATTGGCCCCAAACTAACCAATCTGCCCTGCAGCCCTCCCAAACGGCCACTGTCCTGAAGAGGCCCTCTTCACAGCAGTATCTCCTCCCCAAGGTTCACCATCGCTCGCACGGAATACGTCGCTTGCTTATCTCAAGTGTCTAAGCACGCGCTCGAATTTCAAAACAAAAGCACGCGTCGACGTATTCCGTGCGAGCGATGGTGAACCTTGGGGAGGAGATACTGCTGTGAAGAGGGCCTCTTCAGGACAGTGGCCGTTTGGGAGGGCTGCAGGGCAGATTGGTTAGTTTGGGACCAATCGGACCTCAAGGCCCACCATCTCTAGCACGGAATACGTCGACGCGTGCTTTTGTTTTGAAATTCGAGCGCGTGTTTATACTCGAGAGATAAGGGATCCGTCTTTAATTTGAAGGTAGGACGAAGCAGGCGGGACTACGCGCAGTCAGCGGACTACCTCTTTGTAATTTCTAGTTCTTCAAAATTAATCAGGCTGATCAGTCAGAGCATTTCGCCAGGGTCGCGGTTTATTGTCCGGCGAGTCGGCGGTAGAGAACGGTTTCCTACAGTTTCGGATAATTTATGACTTAATTGGTTCCGCCTCGTAGCAGTCCTGAACTCAGGGTGTCGGAAAGGGGAAACAGAAATGGTATGCATTTTCTTCTTTATAGTAACTCGAAGACTGTCTCTTCTCTTCGGACCCTTTCGAACCGATACACGTGGTGTCTGTTTTCTATCTCGAAGCAATGGGTACATTGGCAGTAGAAGGACGGAGCGCGGGCTTTTGTGAAAGTGTTCGTTGCACTTCTGCAAAACACGTGTTCCGAAAATGTGTTGGCTTCTTTTTACCTAAAGCCTCTTGCCCTGGTGGGAGTTAACTCATAATGGAACCAGAGAAGCTACTTGGGGGTAGCGGAAGTTGCTTGGAAAAAATCCTGTCAGTCAGCTAGCAATCGCGTCGCAGAAATGTACACGGCCCAAGAATACTTCAGGATAAATAAAGTGATCAGTGTTAGTAGCCGTGCAGTGAAGTGAATATTCGGTACGTTGACCTGGACGCACCTGACATTGCGACCCTTAACTTTGGGTAGTGGGAATGTAAGGATACCTGGGACCAGCTGTGCACGGAGCACGTCCATCGATGACCAGGATCGGTTCGGTGACCCTGTGACACAGATTTTCAAGCTGCAGGTGAATTTCCAACAAGGGTGAGTTTTAGTTACTAACGCCTATCACCTTTCGTTAATTTCCTGTTACATTACCTTTTCGTGGCTATGTTATTAACACAAGGAAATTTACGTATTCCTTATCCTCCCACTTCAAATAATTATTATTTTCGAATCTTCTAAAAAAAAAACTGCGTATTCGTCTTTTTACGTTACACGTGATTTTCATCCATTTATCCTTTATTCATTATTCACTTTAAATGACGAACAAACCATGACAACATGTTCGATTTTATTTGTTACGTCTTTTTCATTTGCCATTCTACGCAAGTTTCTTCGATGCATGCCGAGTTGCTTGCTCGTCGCAGTCGCAGCGCGGCTCGTCGCCACGCTACCGCGGGAACTCGGCCGTCAGACTCGCGCTGTGATTGGTCGGTGCTTTTTATTAATATCTCGTTAACGAAACATCGGAGAGCATTTTCGCAAAGGAAAAAGTTGTTTGAAATCACCCCCAGAATCACCCCCTTTAAGGAAACGCAACATTTTTGGGACACCCTGTATAATAAAAGTTCCATAGAAAAAAGTTACATTAGAACATTTATTAAAAAAGTTTTCAAAAGATATAGAAAAGTACTCAACTATTAGGTACAAGTTTTATTTAACAATATGTTATAATATTCTTCATATGTTTATTTAATAAAGGGTATGAAAATCATAACATAAGTAATTAATGGTTTCATTAAATGTATTGAACGGAAAAGAGAACTTGTCAAGAATAATACCTAAATAATATTTTTTTTAACTTACATGAACCGAAATACATAGAAAATCTCTAATATAATATACAATATTTATAGTTCAGTAATAGAATATATGAATAGGTATACATCTACGTATTATTATACTATTTATGTTTTGCAGTTCAGCGTGATAGTATTATAGTCATAATACATTATCGTATTTAAACACTTTTATCAGAAATATTGACGAGTACAAACCAAAACTGATTTCGTTAGAAAGTAATTTGTGAGATTATTGTGAAGAAATGAAATACAAATTCCCACACCTTTACAAAGCAGCAAAAGTAATTCATGGTGTCCCTGCTACTCAAGTTAGCGTTGAACGTGCCTTTTCAACATTGTTGGGGTGACACTGTAGTTTTATGCATAATACATCCCCCAATATCGGAATAGTGTAAATTGTGCACACATGAAAAGATCATATTGTAAAGCGCATTCTTCATAGGATATAGAAGGTCCTTGTTTTATCCTTTCACTCCTCCTAAGTTCAGATTTTTCTTGTACTTCACATTTATCATTTTTTTTACTTCTGAACTTACTTTTACCCTCGACACCGATACATCTGATTTATCACTATCAGATTGATTAGACTCTCCATCTATTTCTACTGATTTTGACACTATGTCAGATATATCAGTTTTATTATAGACGTTCTCATTATTTTCAAGTCTCAGTATCGGTCGAGTTTTTAAGTAATTTGTTTCATCCACAATTACGACCCTTACTGCAACGAAACCGTCTTTTTCCACATCCCACACTTTGTAACCAATTGGTTCATACCCAACTAGTATACCTTTCGACGATTTTTCATCGAATTTGCCTTTCCTAGTTTTGTTATGGATATAAACCGTAGAGCCGAAAACTTTCAGATACCTGCACTTAGGCTTCTTAGTATGCTTAGTATCTATAAAGAGCAGATTATATGAGACTTCCGGGCAGTAGAGAAGGTTTTCCAGCACCCCATCTGCTCCTTTGTTGCTGGTCACGTGGATTATCCCCCTCTTCGTTGCTGCGATGTAGGCACCGTTCTTCGCTACAGAAACATTTAGCGGCGGTTGTAGGCGTTGTAGAATAGGAAAACAAATTTTCCTTACAAATTTTTCACCTATTCTGATGTGTGTATTTCTACGCTGACAGCTCGGTTTGGCCTACATGTCAGAATCTTGGCACTATTCCCACCACTTCTGGCTCACTCTTGTTCTGCGAAGGCGAGAGCGAGTCAGAAAACTTCGAGAAAAGGAGCACCGAGACAAACAAACGGTGTGGTGGGAGAATACCCCTCACGAAACTCACCGGCCAATATATATATATATGATACCGACCTTAGTTTCAACGTGTTTTGTGTTTCTTACAACCCGACAACTTTAATAAATAATATTTTCGCTTATTACTTGAAATAATAGATATTTGAGGTGAACCGATTTAGTGGGACACCCTGTATAACATATAGCTTCTGTACTTTTCTCGGTGATACCGGCAGCTTTCAGAATATCGGTACTTCAGACCCGTGACACTGAAGACAAAAGAATGACAGGTTTACTCTATATGTACCTCGTCTGTGGTTGTATCGTGCTGAAAGCTAAACTTCAAGTGAAGAGAAGACGCAATGACAATAGGGAAAAGTCCGTTGCTCACTTGAGATAAAGGGACAGCCCTGCGTTCTGTCTCTTACCCTGACAGTCAGGTAGAAAAATAACTATAAGAAGACTGTTTTCGTCAGTGGTTCTCACACATAACCAAATTCATTTTTGAATCCTGACTGACGCAATTGTTACCAACAATCCAACAGTATAAGCCGGAATTACGTTGTTTTACGTCAGATTAGAAAAATTTAACCTGTGAAGGCTATTTATATGAGGTGCCAATGTTACGAGCTTATTTAAGATGTAAAAAATAAAATAAAATAAACAAATTTAGGTTCAGTGATCTCAGATTAGTAAAACTTAACCCATTAATGCTTGTACATGATGTATCAATGTTACTCCGGTACACTATCGTTTTTAATATGTATTAAAGTAGGAAAGGACAAAAATTTTATGGATTTTCACCCTTGTAGTACTGTGGTTTGCTAAAATGTTAATTACTTATTTGATAATTGTTACAACTTTTGATTTGTCACTGTATGAATAGACTTTAGCTTTTAAATGAGACACTGTATCGGCTGGTACAAATGAATAATAGTTTCGCGTTCCAGATATTGTTTTTGCAATCTATTGAGCAATAGAACAATATCAAAAACATTCACGATTACTAGAGAGACGTGGACTTGCAAAATAACAAGTTTCGCTGACGCGAAACTATCGCGAAACCTATCAAAAGGTCATTTTTAACAGTTTATTAATTCAACAGTTATAATTTTTGGATAAAAGTAAACACTATATTTCAAAGAGCTGTAACACAATTTTTGACATTTCGAAAAATCCTTTGAGATATGTTTATATACCCCTAAAGACTACAACATATCCAAGTTGCACCAAAATCCGAGATAGTACTCCGAAAAGTGTCCGACTTCGCGTGGAATGGTCCCCACGCGATTCACACAATATATTGTACAATCTTCCAATATGATCCACAGACGTTCAATATTATTGTCCAATATGAATATGACAATATATTGCACAATATATTGAGCGTCTGGGGGCCGATTATCTTCTTCATTCACGCAATATATTGTATATCTTTTCAATATTATTGCCTGACTTTTCAATTTTATTGTGCAACCTTCCTTTATGATACACAGACGGTCAATAATAATGTGCAATATTCAATATTGCGCAATTATATTGACCGTCTATAGACCGCTTTAGTGAGACCCTTTGGCTCGTTCGCGGCAATCGTAGAACCATAATCTCGCGAGTTCTTTGTACTCATTCTAATATTTGTTACAGGATCATTGTGTGTGTAGGTTCAAGTGGGGACTGGTGGGGCTTGCCGTCTCGGTGGAAAGGGAATATTCCAACAGTCATCGAGACACCACAAATACCCAACACAGATTGGTCCTTGCTTGCTGGAGAGGGGATCGCTTGCGAGAGTCTGTATGGTGGAAACCTTGTCTCTAGGGAAGGGATGATTGGGGAAGCGAGGGACGCTGCACGCGGCGATCGAGTCATTCGTGCATCCAAAGTAGTCGCTGTGCGTTGTCGTGCAAACCAAGTGCCTTACTGTGCCATCTATCGTGCCTTGTGTAATTCCACAATTGTACAATCCGGGTGATCGGTGAACTGTGTAGAGACGATTTCTCGTCTACCAGGCATCCTTTTCGTTCGAGATCGACGTTACAACGGTACGTGTGTAGTAGGGCTGTTAACGAATATTCGAATACCACAGAATTCCAATAATTTCTTCGAATATTCGAACATTCAAACTTCGAACCTTTGAATATTCGGAGCTATCGAATAGGAATCTGAACATGAAATATTTGTTCACAGTTTATCGTGAAATTCTTTTCATATTGGCCTTTACAATTATTTGTTTTTTTAAACGATAAATTTGGGATTTTATTAATCTTTGGTTCTATGAATTTTGCAACGAAAAGTATAAATTCTATTTAAATTTAGAGACCTAGTGTATTTAAAATATATAATGTTGAATCATAATGCTCATTAAGAGCAATAGTAGTAATTTTATTCTTTGCTTCCTTTTACGGGATAACATTGTATCATTCATACATTTTATCCTTATTCGCTAAGGTGTCTTATCTATCTTACTTTACGCCTAGCCCCCCCCCCCCCCCTTCCAGTTTTATATACACATTCGTCCATCACATACCTATATCTATTTACACATCCACATTCACTTCACTTAGCTTAGTTGATAACTATCCTATTTGCAATTATTTACAATGTTTACATATTTTATCGTTTTTTTGGGACTTGTAACATCCAATACGTCCAATACTTGTACATTTTTATGCGTTGAAAACGAATCTGCAAATCGTTTTTCGTGTACACTCAGTTTTTCAAAAAATTGAAAATTTTTAGAGTTCATAGAGTAATTTCGTGTAAAACGCATCCGAATATTTGTTACAGTTTAAGCGAGTATTCTAGTGTAATTCTAGTATACTTGCGAAAGCCTATGGCTGAACTCCTAAAATGAACGAAGTTATGAGTGTTTGAATGCAACTGGTACATTATTAAACCGAATACAAGCTTTGCGTGCACATCAACTGAAAAAATGCGGAAATTTAAGAAGGAATTTAATGTTGTAATCTCAAGTGAATTAGGCTATTGTATTTTGAATTTTGCTGCTGTTTTGCCAGCCGGAACGTCTTATACCACGAGAGTTAATCGGGCCTTACACCCGGAGAGAAGGGAGAGACATTCGCACGTGTGTGGGAGTAGGTTCCAGAAACAAAGAATAAAATTAATATTAATGAGTAATATGGTGTTTATAAAGCGAATAATACTCTATAAATTTAGAAAAATAACGTTGTAGTAAAGAGGGAAAAATAAAAATATTATAGTTCCTCAAAATCGTTTATGGGGTTTTAGCTTCCTACAAAAAGTCTGCTTATACTGTTTGTCATCCGCTTATGATGGGACAGACACAGGTAGGCCTAAAGGAGGGGGCCCTTGGCCAATTCCGTCGGGATTGTCCTCTCATTATTATAAAAATAATACTAATAACTATGGTTGTTTTCGTTTCAAAATGTATAAATTTAACAAAGATTAATATAGTTAAAAATTTAACGTTTGAAAAACAAATAATTGTAAAGGCCAATATGAAAAAAATTTCATGATAAACTGTGATCAAATATTTCATGTTCTGATTCCTATTCGATACAATCAGAAATTCGATAGACCCGAATATTGAACATTCGAATATTCGAAGAAATTATTCGTATTCGAAATTATTCGAAGAAATTATGCGTATTCGAAATTATTCGAATATTCGAATATTCGAAGAAATTATTCGTATTCGAAATTATTCGAATATTCGAATAGTCGAATAATTACAGCCTTAGTGTGTAGCGGTGTGTCGATCTATAATTCTCTCTGTGTGTGCTCGAATATGACTGGGGAATATTTTTTTTTTCTTTTCCTCTAGATCCTAGGCTCCTCCTCGTTAGCGGCAAAGGATCTTTGGCCTTCGTCGTAAACAGCTCCCGACGTCTGTTTGTCAGTAGCGGTCCAGCGAGGCCATACTTGTACCACCGAAAAGTGAGTTGATTTCGATTGTGTGTGTGTGTTTATAAAAATAAAATCGTTAGAACCTTGCTCTCGTCAAGACGAACAAAGTGATGTAACACACTTGTGGGTACAGTGCATATTTGCTGAGAAACCGCATTTCAAAGTATGCAAGTTCAATTTTATATAATAAGTATAGATATATCAAAATGATAGCAGGCATTATGGAAAAGTGGGGCATAACCGGGTACCTAGTTTATTTTTCCTGCTAGCATAAAGTCAGACGGCAAAATAAACTTTGGACACCGCTAGAAATCTTAATTTGACCTTACAAGGGGAGGCCGCGACATCTGGGACACGGATTTTGATGAATCTCATATATGTTGTAGTGTAGGTGTAGTAGACCATTATATGTCTCACATGTTGGGTCCACTACCTCATAGTTTCCGAAATATTAATAAAAAATGATGTTTATACGTTTACGAACAGAAGCGATAGCGAAGTTTATTGTAATGACGAATAGCGGCGCGTGTAAAGGGCAGGTGCTCGCACCGGAACTTTTTACAGGTTCGATTCTCACTGAGATCACTTTTTTTTCTATAAATGTATTTTGTAATTTTTTATTTCTCAAAAGATAAAGTATTATTTTTACATTATAAAATATGACATTTATCGTAAATACAAATGAAACAATAAAATTCACGACACCATGCACAGCTAGTAAAAGATGTATGGCCACGGGTATATTTTTTAATTGTACAATTAGTTTCTAGTGAACATTACATTTGATTTACAATTAATTTAAAAGAAAATACGTTGCCTACACGGCTTACAAGCTTCCTTATACAAAATACATTTATAGAAATAAAATGATCCCAGAGAGAATCGAACCCGTGAAAGTTCCGGTGCGAGGACCTGCCCTTTACACGCGCCGCTATTCATCATTACAATAAACTTCGCTATCGCATCTGTTCGTAAATGCATAAATATCTTTTTTTATTAATATTTCGGAAACTATGGGGTAATGGACCGAACATGTGAGACATATATGTATGATGCGCTACTTAGAAGCATCGTGGTGTATGGAACAGGGATATGGGGATGGAGAAAGTATGAGGAAATAGAAAAATTGCAGGCGAAATACATACGGTGGATAATGAAATTGGAGAGATCAACACCAACATACTGGTTGTTAAAAGAAACATGAAGAGATGACATAGCAATTCAAATGTGAGTGAGGGCAATGAACTTTGAAGAGAGGTTAATAAACTCGGAAGAAGGATCGGAAGAACGTGGGAGAAGACTAATGAGAGGAAATGAAGTAACGGAAAGGGAAAGAATGAGAATCAAATTCTCGGAATGGAGAGGATGGTCAAATGAAGGATGGAAAAGAAGAAGAAGATTAAATGGGGAGGAAGTGTGGACCAAAATAGAGCAGATAAGTAAAGACATTCAAGAACAAGAAAGAGAGATGACAATAAAAGAGTCAAAGTTCCTAAGAGAATTAAGAGAGGTGACAAGGAAAGCAGGAGATAAGCCGAAATACTTATGGGGGAAAAAAGAAAAGAAGGAGAGGAGAATTAGAAAGGATAGGAAGATTCATAAAGGATAGTGAAACAAGGGTATGCAAATACCTATTGGCTAACGAACGAAGAAAGGATATGTAGGCTTTGTAAGAGGAAGAAACAGTGAAACACGTGATTAAAGCATGTGAGGTAAGTGGAGAGAGTGGTAGGAATTGGAAAGAGGTAATTAGAGGAGAAGGGAAAAACTTGGCTATTCTACGGGAGATAATAGGGAGAAGGAAAATATGGGAAGAACAGGAAAGTGATAAAAGAAGATTATTCAACATAAAATAGATTAGGAAACACTTGTGAAATAGAAAAAAAATTGTTAGGACACAGCCGGATACATTAGAAGGGTAGGATTTACACTGACAAAATCACGGGAATGAAATGGAAAGAGTATACGATTGTTAACACAAAAGTAACAAATTGTAACACAAAAGTGGGCAATAAATTAAATTATTATTATTATTATATTTTTTCTTTTTATATTGTATTTTTTTTATTTTTATACTGAATTTTTATATTCTATTATTTTTATTTTATATTGTTTTTTATATTTTTCTTTTTTATTTTATATTTTTACATTCTATTTATATTCTATTTTTCTTTTTTCTTTTCATATAATATTTATTATTTAATAGTATTTTCTTTTCTTGTATATTTATATTGATTTTTTATATTGTATTCTGTTGTATTTTATATTTTTATTGTATTTTTATATTTTTATAGGCGAAGAGATTGGACAGGACAGTAAGAATGGGTTTAACAAGAATTGCACCGGAGTGCCGAGACAGCTCGGAGGTATGTACATATAAATATTTTGACATTTATCACGTTGAACCGTTGATATCGAGTAAGATTAAAATCAGGGGTTCGTGCGCATATTATATCGTGGTTTTCTGTTGTAGAATTCCCCGCCGCCATCGCCGACCTGGTCGAGCGACTGGGGGTCGCCGCAGCCGTCGCCGCAGCCGTCGTCACCGCCTTCACCCCCATCGCCGTCCCCATCGCCATCGCCTCCATTGGTATGTAGTATTTTGCATTGTTTTGTGCGTTTCATGTTTAATGTGCCAATATTATATCGACGTTTGTGTCTGTTTCATAGGACATGCCGTATCCCCCACCCGCGGTGGTGAGGGTGATGCAGGAGGACGGATATGGGGCGCGACTGCGGCCATATCCACCGCCGCGGGCCTTGCGAGGACGATGGCGGCAGCGACGGCTACCTCCCTCGCCGCCACCACCAGTGTAGTCAAGTGACTAGGGGTGTGCGGGTACTAGTGCTGTTCGAGTACTCGGAAAAAGCGAGCCGAGCTGGGCTCGGCTCGAAAAACCGGACCGAGCCGAGTACTCGAAAGAACCGAGTAGCTCGAATAGAACCGAGCAACTCGAATTTTTTCGAGCAACTCGAATTTTTTCGAGTAACTCGAATTTTTTCGAGCAACTCGAATTTTTCGAGCAACTCGAATAGAACCAAGAACTTGAATTTTTTCGAGCAGCTCGAATAAAACCGAGAACTCGAATGTATTCGAGCGACTCGAAGTAAACCGAGCGGGCCGAAAGAACCGAGCGGGGCGAAAGTACCTAGTGGGCCGAAAGTACCGAACAATCCGGTGTGTCGAGTAGTTTGAAGTTTGAATGTTTCGAATATTTTAGAATATGTTTATATACTGGATAATGATTCGTTCTTATTATTATTATTATTTCGACTTTATTAAGAAAGTAAGATACGAGTAAAGACGAGACCGCAGTAATAATGTGAGTAATTAAAATGTAAATTGTAAATGAAAATATTCTCTAACTATTGAAAATAATTTTGCGCGTATGTATGATTTATTAATATTTCTTCTTGCGTTTTCCTTTATTTTTCTTTGTTTTTTGTCTTCTCCGTGTGGGTTATATTTCTGCCGAGTCACTGTTAACAAAGGCTGGTACCCGTTAATGAAAAATGAATAAGTATAAATAAATCAAGAATTCAAAGAGTCAAAATTGAGATTATGGTTTTTTTTTCATGTGTGTCTATATGAAATTTGAATGTTTGCAAAATATACCATCTGAACGCTGTAGTAGTTTAGAAACAAAGCGAGGTGGCAATTCATGATGTGCTGAAGTTTTTGTTGGGCATTGCCCACTACTGAAGACGCTGCAGAATTCGACGACCTGGAAGACTTCGAGGATGAAATTAATGAAAATTTAAAAAAAAATTAATCTCCACACTTTTTTGTAGAAAAATAATTACTATTATTATAAGTCCCTATCTTAAGTTACCTACAACTTCCATATTCAATTAATATTTTGATTAAAGTTTCTTAATGAATGACTAAAGAAAGGAAAATTAAATTTTCACTGCTGGAAAAACTTTAAAACTGCTGTGCTGTGAAATCAGGAAAACTGGACATATCAGGTTTTGCCATCTGACCATGGAAGTGTTGAAAGCATATCGACCTCGCATACTTCATTTCCCCAAATTTAATTTCTTTATCCAATTAATGTAAGATAACATTACCGATCTGTTTGGAGGAGGATGGGAAATGGTTGTGAAATAGCGCATGAAACCAGGAGAAATGAAATAAATAATATATTTATATATAACATACAGGGTGTCCCAAAAATGTTGCGTTTCCTTAAAGGGGGTGATTCTGGGGGTGATTTCAAACAACTTTTTCCTTTGCGAAAATGCTCTCCGTTGTTTCGTTAACGAGATATGAATAAAAAGCACCGACCAATCACAGCGCGAGTCTGACGGCCGAGTTCCCGCGGTAGCGTGGCTACGAGCCGCGCTGCGACTGCGACGAGCAAGCAACTCGGCATGCATCGAAGAAACTTGCGTAGAATGGCAAATGAAAAAGACGTAACAAATAAAATCGAACATTTTGTCATGGTTTGTTCGTCATTTAAAGTGAATAATGAATAAAGGATAAATGGATGAAAATCACGTGTAACGTAAAAAGACGAATACGCAGTTTTTTTTTAGAAGATTCGAAAATAATAATTATTTGAAGTGGGAGGATAAGGAATACGTAAATTTCCTTGTGTTAATAACGTAGCCACGAAAAGGTAATGTAACAGGAAATTAACGAAAGGTGATAGTCGTTCGGTATTGTGATAAAAATCCGTAATTCAATAACGGCCAGCACTGTTGGTGGTAACGAATAAGTCTGTTTAAAAAGCCCGAATAAATGTTATCGTACGGGAATTTAGAGAATTATCGCCGGAAATAAGCCATCGCTTGCGTTAAATTTAAAAATGAATTATCACCAATAAAGTAACTAAAACTCACCCTTGTTGGAAATTCACCTGCAGCTTGAAAATCTGTGTCACAGGGTCACCGAACCGATCCTGGTCATCGATGGACGTGCTCCGTGCACAGCTGGTCCCAGGTATCCTTACATTCCCACTACCCAAAGTTAAGGGTCGCAATGTCAGGTGCGTCCAGGTCAACGTACCGAATATTCACTTCACTGCACAGCTACTAACACTGATCACTTTATTTATCCTGAAGTATTCTTGGGCCGTGTACATTTCTGCGACGCGATTGCTAGCTGACTGACAGAATTTTTTCCAAGCAACTTCCGCTACCCCCAAGTAGCTTCTCTGGTTCCATTATGAGTTAACTCCCACCAGGGCAAGAGGCTTTAGGTAAAAAGAAGCCAGCACATTTTCGGAACATGTGTTTTGCAGAAGTGCAACGGACACTTTCACAAAAGCCCGCGCGCCGTCCTTCTACTGCCAATGTACCCATTGCTTCGAGATAGAAAACAGACACCACGTGTATCGGTTCGAAAGGGTCCGAAGGGAAGAGACAGTCTTCGAGTTGCTATAAAGAAGAAAATGCATACCATTCCTGTTTCCCCTTTCCGACACCCTAAGTTCACGACTGCTACGAGGCGGAACCAATTAAGTCATAAATTATCCGAAACTGTAGGAAACCGTTCTCTACCGCCGACTCGCCGGACAATAAACCGCGACCCTGGCGAAATGCTCTGACTGATCAGCCTGATTAATTTTGAAGAACTAGAAATTACAAAGAGGTAGTCCGCTGACTGCGCGTAGTCCCGCCTGCTTCGTCCTACCTTCAAATTAAAGACGGATCCCTTATCTCTCGAGTATAATCTCGAGTATATCAGATTTCACATCTTTTTTTAATTTTGTAATTATTATTATCTTCTATTTTTTGTGATTTTCATGTTTTCATGTACTTGGCGTATTTTTTTACTTTTTTGAAGTTTTAAAATTTACACCTAATTTTAAGCACTTATGTATTCGCATTCTTTTTTATAATAAACACATATATCCTTTATAAAACAAAACCGTGAAATAACCTACAAAAAATAGTCTATAGAAATACTAGCAGTTATTAGAGAAATTCTAAAACTATCACGAATTTACACGAGTTTTTCCCTACTTCGAAACGCTACATTCTGTCTCTAACCAGCTTTCTGAACAGTCAAATAAATGCCAAAGTTTAAGTTATAAATAGTTTCTTGTATTTTGTTTTATTTGAAACTCCCACACTCCGACGAGCAGAGCGGTTCAGCGCTCCAGGGGCACCAGAGCCCGTGTTCTCATTTTAAAATCACGCTAAAATACGCAGCAAAGCTAGCCAAGGCAAGTGAGACCCCAACCAACCAGCGTCGACAACCGATTCCGCGGCCAGGGATTGGCGGGTTTAAACTACATTGATGGAGGGGGTAGCATAATCCGCCGATCACTGGTCCTTACTGATCATTTAGTAATCGTGCATGGTCGAGGAAGTTCAGGTAAGTGGTTCCCTATTTTGTAATTTATCTTCCGACAAAAGTAAATTCGGTATAAACTTCGGTTTTGCATGCCGCGTATCAACACGTGTATTGTTACTCATTAGTACATGCAGGCATAGATACTGGTCCGATAATTTACAAAGTCTTATTATTGTCTTTGTTGAGGATCCCGCCTGCGAGCACGTTGTGCCGCGGCCGTAATTCCGGTACGTGATTTATTCTTCTGTATTGTAATACGCAGAGCCGCCCTTAACACCGGGCCCAGCGCTTAGGGACTGCATTTTGTAAAAATTAAATTAATATAAATGTCGAGGTATCAATTTTCCTAGAATAAGTTTGTGTGCGCGAAACTTAACGCCCGATTTGTGTACTCTTTTTTTCGTTTCTTCTGCTTAACCTTGTAACCGACACCGATGTTACTTATTAATAATACATGCAGGATACTAACCTGAGGATAAACACACAGGGGCGTCTCGAGGGATAGGGGAGACTGGGGTAAACACGCGAACGCGAGCCGATAATCGTTTTAAATGCGCGAAATTACGAACGGAAAACAAAACAACGTATAGGTTACTATATAGGGCAAACTCGGGTAAATTGGTGACAGTTTTAGAATTTCTCTAATAACTGCTAATATTTACATACTCCGAAAATGAGTCTAGGATACAATGATAGGCCAGACATCAGAGAAACAAATAATAGGTTAACAGAAATTTACTAATTATATTTAATTGAAAATATACAAAATTACGCTGTCATGGCATACTCTGGTTATTCCGTGATAGCTCTGGTTATTCCGTGATAGTTCTCGCTAGTCCGTCATATGGCCATCAACTACTTATTTTATTTTACATAATTTTACATTAGTTTACATTGGTTTACATTAGTTTTAATTATTTTACATTATTTTATATTATTGTTATTTTGTGTATAATCAATCGGTTCATGATCGTTAGATGTGTGAGACATAAGCAAACATGGATTCTGGTATTTACCGTCAGAATTTCTCGATCAGCACAATCAGAAGCGCAGGCTCGGGCGTACGAAAAATAAGAATTTAGTCACTTTTCGTAAGCATAAATAACGCTAAAGCCTTATTGTATGATAATTTCAAAAGTAAGACTTGTTAAAGTGTGCTTTTACCATAACTTACATGTAGTAAATTTTACTCAAATTTGAGTTTCTAGGTCGGGGGGAGGGGAGGGGAATGGCCTTCAAACTCAAATTTGAGTTGGAACTCCTCTTGTATTACTACTCGTATACGTACACGCTTTTCCTAGCTTGTGTGAGCGTTCGCACACATTCAAGGCCCAAGGAGACGGTAGCCTTAATTCGTTATTTAAATAATGTTTTGTTCTAATAATTCCTAACTTTGTTTTACGCTTAGACTGGAAGAAAATTCAAATTCAAATTTGGAGGAGGTCCCGCAAGCCGGCGACGAACCCGAAGAAAGGAGAAAAATGTAAGTTACTTGTACCGAGTTAGTAGTAGGGGTATGACATTTCCAATTCAAATTTGAGTTTGAAGGCCATTTCCCCCACCCCTCCCCCTTCCTTGAAACTCAGATTTGAGTTTTTGAGAGACAGAAATTATTCGTATTCGAAATTATTCGAAGAAATTATGCGTATTCGAAATTATTCGAATATTCGAATATTCGAAGAAATTATTCGTATTCGAAATTATTCGAATATTCGAATAGTCGAATAATTACAGCCTTAGTGTGTAGTGGTGTGTCGATCTATAATTCTCTCTGTGTGTGCTCGAATATGACTGGGGAATATTTTTTTTTTCTTCTCCTCTAGATCCTAGGCTCCTCCTCGTTAGCGACAAAGGATCTTTGGCCTTCGTTGTAAACAGCTCCCGACGTCTGTTTGTCAGTAGCGGTCCAGCGAGGCCATACTTGTACCACCGAAAAGTGAGTTGATTTCGATTGTGTGTGTGTGTTTATAAAAATAAAATCGTTAGAACCTTGCTCTCGTCAAGACGAACAAAGTGATGTAACACACTTGTGGGTACAGTGCATATTTGCTGAGAAACCGCATTTCAAAGTATGCAAGTTCAATTTTATATAATAAGTATAGATATATCAAAATGATAGCAGGCATTATGGAAAAGTGGGGCATAACCGGGTACCTAGTTTATTTTTCCTGCTAGCATAAAGTCAGACGGCAAAATAAACTTTGGACACCGCTAGAAATCTTAATTTGACCTTACAAGGGGAGGCCGCGACATCTGGGACACGGATTTTGATGAATCTCATATATGTTGTAGTGTAGGTGTAGTAGACCATTATATGTCTCACATGTTGGGTCCACTACCTCATAGTTTCCGAAATATTAATAAAAAATGATGTTTATACATTTACGAACAGAAGCGATAGCGAAGTTTATTGTAATGATGAATAGCGGCGCGTGTAAAGGGCAGGTTCTCGCACCGGAACTTTTTACAGGTTCGATTCTCACTGAGATCACTTTTTTTTTCTATAAATGTATTTTGTAATTTTTTATTTCTCAAAAGATAAAGTATTATTTTTACATTATAAAATATGACATTTATCGTAAAAACAAATGAAACAATAAAATTCACGACACCATGCACAGCTAGTAAAAGATGTATGGCCACGGGTATATTTTTTAATTGTACAATTAGTTTCTAGTGAACATTACATTTGATTTACAATTAATTTAAAAGAAAATACGTCGCCTACACGGCTTACAAGCTTGCTTATACAAAATACATTTATAGAAATAAAATGATCCCAGAGAGAATCGAACCTGTGAAAGTTCCGATGCGAGGACCTGCCCTTTACACGCGCCGCTATTCATCATTACAATAAACTTCGCTATCGCATCTGTTCGTAAATGCATAAACATCTTTTTTTATTAATATTTCGGAAACTATGGGGTAATGGACCGAACATGTGAGACATATATGTATGATGCGCTACTTAGAAGCATCGTGGTGTATGGAACAGGGATATGGGGATGGAGAAAGTATGAGGAAATAGAAAAATTGCAGGCGAAATACATACGGTGGATAATGAAATTGGAGAGATCAACACCAACATACTGGTTGTTAAAAGAAACATGAAGAGATGACATAGCAATTCAAATGTGAGTGAGGGCAATGAACTTTGAAGAGAGGTTAATAAACTCGGAAGAAGGATCGGAAGAACTTGGGAGAAGACTAATGAGAGGAAATGAAGTAACGGAAAGGGAAAGAATGAGAATCAAATTCTCGGAATGGAGAGGATGGTCAAATGAAGGATGGAAAAGAAGAAGAAGATTAAATGGGGAGGAAGTGTGGACCAAAATAGAGCAGATAAGTAAAGACATTCAAGAACAAGAAAGAGAGATGACAATAAAAGAGTCAAAGTTCCTAAGAGAATTAAGAAAGGTGACAAGGAAACCAGGGGATAAGCCGAAATACTTATGGGGGAAAAACGAAAAAAAGGAGAGGAGAATTAGAAAGGATAGGAAGATTCATAAAGGATAGTGAAACAAGGGTATGCAAATACCTATTGGTTAACGAACGAAGAAAGGATAGGATAAAGGCTTTGTAAGAGGAAGAAACAGTGAAACATGTGATTAAAGCATGTGACGTAAGTGGAGAGAGTGGTAGGAATTGGAAAGAGGTAATTAGAGGAGAAGGGAAAAACTTGGCTATTCTACGGGAGATAATAGGGAGAAGGAAAAGATGGGAAGAACAGGAAAGTGATAAAAAAAAGCTTATTCAACATAAAATAGATTAGGAAACACTTGTAAAATAGAAAAAAATTGTTAGGACACAGTCGGATACATTAAAAGGGTAGAACATGACACAATCACGGGAATGAAATGAAAAGAGTATATGATTGTTAAATTGTAACACAAAAGTGGGCAATAAATTAAATTATTATTATTATTATATTTTTTCTTTTTATATTGTATTTATATATTTTATTTTTATACTGAATTTTTATATTCTATTCTTTTTATTTTATATTGTTTTTTTATATTTTTTCTTTTCATATTATATTTATTATTTCATAGTATTTTATTTTCGTTTCTTATATATTTATATTGATTTTTATATTGTATTGTATTTTATTTCCTATTTTAATTGTATTTTTATATTTTTATATTCATTTATATTTATACTTTTTTTTATATTGTATTCTGTTTTATTTTATATTTTTATTGTATTTTTATATTTTTATAGGGGAAGACGTGTGAGCCGATTTACAATGGGTGTGTCAAGAATCGCACCGGAGTGCGGAGAGAACCCAGATGTATGTACATATAAATATTTTTACATTAATCGCGTTTAACCATTGATATCGAGTAAGATTAAAATCAGGGGTTCGTGCGCATATTATATCGTGGTTTTCTGTTGTAGAATTCCCCGCCGCCATCGCCGACGTCGTCGAGCGACTGGGGATCGCCGCAACCGTCGCCGCAGCCGTCGCCGCAGCCGTCGCCGCAGCCGTCGCCGCAGCCGTCGCCACCGCCGTCACCCCCATCGCCGTCCCCATCGCCACCGTCGCCATCGCCTCCACTAGTATGTAGTAGTTTGCATTGTTTTGTGCGTTTCATGTTTAACATGTTTAATGTGTCAGTATTGTATCGACGTTTGTGTCTGTGTTTTAGTACATGCCATTTCCTCCACCCCCGGAGGTGAGGGTGCAGCAGGAGGACAGATATGGGGCACGACCGCGGCCATATCCGCCGCCGGGGGCGTTGCGAGGGCGGTGGTGGCGTCACTGATATACAGGGTGTAACCAAAGATTTGTATATACTACACTTGACCAGTGTAGGGTTGCCGATTCATGCCGAAAAATATCGATTTTTCAAATCGATTCGAATCGCAACATGAAAAATCGATTCAAGAAAAAATCGGCTTGTAAAGAATCGATCTTCAAGAAATCGATTCAACTTTATGTATATGTATTTATTTTCTTCTTCAACTTTATGTATGTTCAATTCATTGAAGACTAAGTAGTGTATATTAGAAGTATATTAGAATGATTTTGGGTAAATAGAATAGAAATAATTTTTTTGTCCAAACTTGTTTGCTCATGTATTTATTGCTAAACAGCCGTCATTTGCTAGGTGTTATTTATTGTTATTTCGCAATAATTAATCTATGTATATATATAAATTATCCCGACAAATTGACGGATTCCGTAAATGTAGCATTCATGAAATGTTATTGAGGACAAAATGACTTGGTAAATTAATATTTTGCTGAATAATATTCACCCGAAAAACTTATTGTTACCTACACAGCACGTCTGGCAAAGTCTTAAAGACGTCCAAAAGGTGTCTCAAAGACGTCTTGTTACAAATCAAGACGTTCAGACGGTCTGAATGTATCAGTTTCAGAGGAATCTGTACCTCTTTTTGAGCGTTACGTAAAGCATCAGCTGCCTTAACACTTTGATTGAAATGTTGTGTGATAAGTTTTATTTGGTCCAGTAGTATTTTTACATTATTATCGACTTTATCGGTTTTAATGACTTTATCGGTTTTATTGGTTTTATCGACTTTATCGGTTTTATTGGTTTTATCGTCTTTATTGACTTTATCCACATTATCTTTGGATTCGAAAGGTTTGCTTGCCACTAAATTTAATGTATGGGCAAAACAAGGTAAATGCCTATTTTTGCCATACAAAGTAGTTACGGCTTTTACTATATTCGCCCCATTCTCTGTTACAACTGCAGCAATTTTTTCAGATGGTATATCCCATTTTTCTGTGAGCGATAGTAAAACGTTCGATAAATATTCTGCATTGTGGCCTTCCGTTAAAGGTTCAACTACAAATACAATAGTCCTCAGCTTGCCATTGTCAGTATCGACAAAATGTCCTGTAAGTCCTAAATAACTTTTTGTGTTCAGTGTATCTGTCCATACATCTATCGTCAAGGAAATTGCACAAACCGTACGAAGCATATTCTTTACTTTCAATGAAAGAACTTCGTACTTGTCATCGATCATATTTGTTATTGTCATTCGTGAAGGAATTTTATAAAGTGGAACTGCTGTTTTCATGAGAGGTTTAAAACCTTCTTTCTCTACAGTCATGAAAAATAAATCATCTTTAACAATCATGTAGATCACAGCATTGGTCAACTGACCGGATTTAAATCCATTGTCTAGATGATATTTATAATAATACAGTAAATAAAATTAAGAATGTGATATAAACAAATTTGATAAGTACATAAACAAGTTGTGTACCTCTATAGGATTTCATATTAGAGATGTATGTATTTATTTTTGGCTGATTTTGTTTTAATGTAAGTGGTTTCACTTTCGCTTCATCTGTAGGAACCTTGTCAATATCCACCACATAATCTGAGCTGTCACTTTCATGACACATAATTTCATTAATCTGTGAAAATAAACATCGTATGTTTAGTTGACAATTTTTAATAAAACTGTAAATAATTTAATGGTAAATAAAGGTTATTTGAAGTTAGGAGTTTTGAACTAACATACTTGAATTTTCCACCACCAGTTTCACTCTTCTTGGCTTTTAAACTTACAGTATTGATGTTTGGATGTTTACGCAGTACATGGTTTCTCAAGTTTGTGGTGTTACCACATGATTTAACTATCACGTGACAATACTTACAAGTTGCATTATTATCAGTTTTTGTGAAGTGCAACCAAATATCACTTTTTTTATATGACATAGTTACTGTTTGGTAAGGCGTTTCCGTTGTTTTATCTACGGTGAAAAAATTCTGCACCTCAATTCCTCAATAAATGTATTTGAATGAACACGTGCGTAACACGCATATTCAGCGTGCGGACCAATTATGCTCAACAATGGAGGGGGAAAAACACCGACAGGGGGTAGTAGTAATGTGTGCGTGGACTGAACGCTGGCTTCAGTTCACGCACCATTACCACTACCCCCTGTCGGTGTTTTTCCCCCTCCATTGTTGAGCATAATTGGTCCGCACGCTGCGCATATTACTTTTGCCTTGTATATTGCCTTTTGGACGTATTTAAGACTTTACCAGACATTGCGCCCAACGTCTGGTAAAGTCTTAAATACGTCCAAAAGGCATCTTAAAGACGTCTTAAAGATGTCATGTCACGAATCAAGACGTTCAGACCTAAAATAGACATAAACCAGACATCTCTAAGACGAGGTGGTGCTGTCTGGGATAAATTCTCTGCCTTAGCTTCAGAAAGCTCAACTAAATCTAGCAAGTATGTACATATTTGCCCTTTTTCTAGATAACGGGCTAAAAAACATAAAATTTTTTCGTTCGATATGTCGGTCGTTTCGTCGATTAGAATTGAAAAGAACTTGCCACGCAGTACATCCGTATCTTCTTCAACAACGGCCTTATTAACTACTTTTTTGGCAATTGCTGCCATTTTAGTCCTTTCAGTAGAAAGGTATGGGAGTACATTCGGGTTTTTTAGTACTCTTTGTATCACTTTAACAAAATGACAGTATGACCGAAACGATCTATCGTGTTCGATAGTATCTATGCATATTGTAATTTCTGCTTCCTTCACCTCGTCCGCAAAAGTCCTTTTGGTTGCAGTGGTTCCTGGCTCCTTTTGATACATCATGTTCATGATATGAACTTCAGAATCTGCATGTTGCTTCAGGAATCTTTTGTGTGCCGTTAGAAGTTTAGAGCAAGCTGTGCACTTGGCTTTGTGCGGATCATCAACTTGCTGTAGCCACGGTTTGAAAATTGGTTCCTCCAACCAAGCTTCACGAAATGCTTGTTTCTTTGTCTTTCTTTTCCTTGCAGCAGGGACAAACAAGCTGCTATCACTGCCTATTCAAAAAACACGAATTATTATTCATAAACTATTAAAAAACAATTTCAAAAAAGTAATCCTTGAAAAAAGAAACTGTGCTCACTTTGTACTTGTATAATTTAAAAAACTGTTAAATTAAAGAATTATATATCTTACTTGATGTATATTCCGTAGATGATATATTACTGGGTTTGCTAGGTCCAGCAATGTTGAGATCAGCGTCTATGTACAAAATATAGAATATATATAATGCAGTTTATGCAGGGATATACTCAGTTGACTGGAAGGTTGATTAATCATAACATTGTATAAACCTATATTTGTCTTACCTGATTTTTTATTCATTTTGGAAATTTTATAAAACGCAAAGAACTCCAAAAAATAGCACAATTCACACACGCAGTGATTTAAATTCAAACCGTGGTATGATGGCGTCCAATGGCTTGGCTTGGCTTGGCTTGGCGCTGGCGTCGGTGAATTTTCCTCTTGGCGGTGATTGGTTCAGAATGGGTAGTAGGATTAGAGTGGGGTCTACTATCGCCGTCTGAACCAATCAACGCCAAGAAGAAGATTCACCGATGCCAACGCTAAGCCAAGCCAAGTGGCGTGAACGCGAAGCGGATCGAGTGACGTCACAGACCTGCGTAGTAGACCCCATGACAAAGAGGAGATATAATAAGAGGCGTCACTCGACAAGGACAGAAATAACCTAGGGAAATCACTAGACAACCAATTTAAATGCCCATTCGGCAATGATCGGTAAACTTCGGCAATAATCAGCCAATTGCGGTAAGGTACATTTAGTCGATTTGAATATCCCGCTCGAATATACAACCAATTTAAATGCCACGGTCAAGTAAGGACTTCAAAGGTTCCGCCCGGAGTGACGCCTCTTATTATACCTACTCTTTGCCCATGATGTAAGGACATAAGGTGTGCTCGGCCGGCAGCTCATCTTCGTCTTCTACTGCGCCTTCCCACTTTCCGCCATGTTAAAATATGGCCGCCTAGTTACATTATGGGGTTTATAATGTACTACCTAACTTCGTGTAGCGTAAACTCTACAGGCGCGAAGTTTGAACAAGACTACACGAATGTAATAGGACGTCGTATTGGTTGACAATCCAATATGGACGATCTTGGGAAGGGCACGTCATTGGCTAATCTGGAAGGCTGCGCACGAGCACACCTTATGTCCTTACATCATGGTAGACCCCACACGGTCCTACTACCCAGTCTGAACCAATCACCGCCAAGAACAAAATTCACCGACGCCAGCGCCAAGCCAAGCCAACTAGCACAGCCGACTCTAGTACTAGCCGTGCTGAAGGTAAAATGGCAACACCGCGAGAGTCCGGCTTCGATATATATATATGTATATATATATACCTACCGTATCAGCCTCTCGGCCTCTCACCGGCCTCCCGGCTACACAGTCTCCCTCTACCGGCCTTTCGGTTTCGCGTTTATCTTTTAAATGTTTATATTAAACTAGTACTGAAGTCCTCTAAATATCAGAAACGAAGCTATAATCCAGGTGTTTTATTTATTTATATTAACCCTACAGATCTTTATTTTTGTGGGTAGCACATTTATTTAATACAACTTGTAGCATTTTTGGACATTTTGATTTGCATAATTTTTTTTTACCAATTTTACGTATTCATTAAGAGATAAGAATAATAAGATAATAATAATAAGAATAAGAGATAATAATAATAAGGGAAATTAATAATAATAATACGGGAAAATAATAATAATAAGTTTATTTGTACTACAGGCTCACAGCCTATTACAAAAGAGGTTGTTTGATTCTCACTGCTTTGCTTCCTCGATGTTCTTAATATTTAATATTTCAGGGAACTCTTTTTCCCTAACTTTTTGTGCATGCCTTTGTTGATATTGGGGACTTCTTCTCATGTTGCATAGTTGACATTCCTCTGCGTCGCTTATTTTTACGCTTCCTTCCATTTCTTCTGCCATACTGAATTCATATCTTCCTGCCAAGAATTGCAAGGGAAATTATAATGGTACTTTAAAAGTTAATAATATAATTCTATATTTTTATTCCCAAAAGATTAGGAATTACCAAAAAAATAAATGGTTGCTATACCTCGTAAAAATTGGACACCAACAAAATATTCTGCCGGTTGTAGATGATTCCATTCAAATTTACATATCCAGTTATAGGTCCCAGTCTGTTGCTAAAAAAATTAAATTGCAATATATGTCGATTATTAATTGTGGATGATAACGGTAAAACTGTAGGCGACGGATATTTTGATCACTTACAAAGAGGGGTCCTTTCTGTCCTCACTGAAGAAGTCAGAACCTCATTTATTCATATATATGCAATAATGTAAGCCATAATAGGTGATGGTAATTTGTAGTCTCAACATTTGCAATCTGAAAATAATAAACATATTTTATGTAAGTTAACCCATTATAATAAAAAAAGAAAAGGTAACGCGCCATGGTAAATACCCGTAGGGTGGTGAGAAAATTTTCCACAATTATAATAATGTCCTCTAACACGATTTTATATTTAACTGCATAATTGTTCCTTTCAATAGCTAATTATGCTAACCTCTTTTTTACGGGCACTTAACCTGTTTGGCTTCGTACCAACAATTTTGTCGACACATATTTCAGGTCTCTATTAACTTATACATACCTTTATCAATTTGTAAATCCTTCAATGTGGTTCAAAGATGGTTTTAACTTGGTTCACACTCCTGTTTTCTTGAAATCTCTGTAAATATTTCAAATATAATGCATCACAACACCAAACTATTCCGAGAGTCCACGTAACATATACCACATTTATGAATATTAATACACTTCTGTTTTACATCAACTTACTATAGTTATGATATTTATATATTCCTTATACATAATTAATAAAAAATACTGTATATTAGTATAATTTTATATCGCTAAATAACGATAATTGTAATGCTGAATACAAAACTCCACCATTCAAAATAGGACTCCCGATCCGCACATGAGCGGTGTTGCCACGTTGTACAGCACGGCTAGTAGTAGAGTCGGCTGTGCAACTAGCCAAGCTAAGTGAAACCGCAGCCAACCAGCGTCGCCGGGGACTCGATGACGATGCTGGTTGGCTATGCCCTCACTCCACTCGGCTTGGATTGGCGCTGGCGTCGATGAATTTTCCTCTTGGCGGTGATTGGTTCAGACGGCGATAGTAGGCTCCAGTGGAGCCTACTACCGCTGCAGGGACTTTCCTCTCCACCCTGGCCGTCACCCCCATCACCGTCGCCATCGCCTCCATTGGTATGTAGTATTTTGCATTGTTTTGTGCGTTTCATGTTTAATGTGTCAATATTATATCGACGTTTGTGTCTGTGTCATAGGACATGCCATATCCTCCACCCATGGACCTGAAGGACAGTGCATAAGCTAGACTTACGGATGCGGGGGTTGAAGCGAAAGACGGAAGGGGAATCGACCCCTTCCAACTGATTTTTGAGGGACGACTGGTAGTGCCATCTGTGCCATACCGTCGAAAATTTCTTCTAGCAAAACATTTTAAATTTGATTATTCGTGCGTTGAATACCGTAGAAGTCACTGGTGACAGGCACTTTGGATTTACATTATTTGGAAAAATTGCGCCTTCGTTGATAGGTTAATCAATAAGTCGCTAATATGTATGTAGTTGTATGTAATTCATAAATGTATGTACAATTAATAATATTTAAATAAGTATCACATCACAAATATCCATTCTGCTATTATAGCTACCTTCATGTATTACTGAAAGTATCAGACAAACAAATGCAAGTTCTCGTATATTATTCGTGCGTTGAATGCCGTACAAGTCACTGGTGATAGGCACTTTGGATTTACATTATTTTCATAAAACACCTGTAATAAATGAAGCGTAATGTCTGTAAACTTTCAATCAACGTTAATATTAAGCATCCGAGTTACTTTGCACCGTTTTGCACAATGGCGTCACAAGGATATACAATGAAGGACGCTATTTCTATAACTTATACTCGGCTGTAGAGGACACCACCAGTCGTCCCTCAAATCGCAGCCCCTTCCGTCTTTCGCTGTACCCCCCCGGAACTAGGCACTGTCCTTCAGGTCCATGCCTCCACCCGTGGAGGTGAGGGTGATGCAGGAGGACGGATATGGGGCGCGACCGCGGCCATATCCGCCGCCGGGGGCGTTGCGAGGGCGATGGCGGCAGCGACGGCTGCCCAAGGGGTCTAACTACCATTGCGGGGAGGGACCCGCTGCGGGACGGGGACGAGGTAAAAGGGTGCCTCCTTTTCATTGGCCGCTGTCCGGCGCAAGCGCAGTAATACCATATGTACCGGTGCCATAGCTGGCCATAGCGTCCATAGCCCTATAGCGTTGCATAGCGTCCAGCGTCACATAGCGTTACATCACATTTTCTTAAGCGTTTTGCTAACTAAATAGTTAATTATATTTATTATATTGGTATAGTTAAATTAGTTCAATGAAGTGTTTTGTGCCCACGTGTACCAACAGGTCAGATTGCCAAAATTGGAAGAAACGTACGAATAGAAGTAATAATGTAAAACTTACATTTCACAGGTAATGAGGTTATTTTATTATATTTAAAATAATTATATTTGTACCATATATTTTAATGTGAATTTTTTTTTGTAGATTTCCACGGAATTCTGATGCTTCTAGCAAATGGTTAGATGGTTTAGGCATTAAATCATCATCGATCCCACAAGGTGCTCGCATTTGTTCATCACACTTTCCAGAGCAATGTTTCAACAGAAGTGGTATGCACGTTCGATTGAAGCCCAATGCATTACCATGTGTATGTATAATAATGAATTTTTTTTAATTTTTATGAGTATAGCAGATATATTGAACAATATTGTTTTGTTTTTCTTTATTTTTTATGTGTTTGTTTATTTCAGAAAACCATTGAAACAGAAAAGTCATCATGTGCTGATGCGAACCCATTATACCTATTAGAAGATAATATGGACTCAAAATTATCACTTCATACAAGTATGTTTGTACAGAAAAATTATTTTTAATTAATATATACTTTGTTAAGATAAAAAAATAAACTGATCATGTCAATATTTCTAAAGTAATAATATTTGTTATTTTTCCAGTGCAATCTGTGAAATCAGAAACTGAAAAAGCTGCAATGACTTCCACATTTGATGAATGTCCATTATCACAACAACCATCAACATCTACAGAGGACAATGAAACAACGATATCACCTGTGTTAACTTATTCTCCCGAAAAATTAAGATTAAGGGAAGAAGATGCAATGACTTCCACATTTGATGAGTGTCCATTAACACCACAACCTTCAACATTTACAGAAGACAAGGGAACAATGATATCACCTGTGTTCATTTATAATTCTCCAGAAAAAGTAAGATTAAGGAAAAGAATCAAGTTTTTGGAAGAAGACTCGAGGAAAAAAATACGACTTATGCATCAACAGTTACGGCGAAAAAATGACCAAATTATTACACTGAAGAGTATGTTGGATGATTTAAAAAGTAAAGAACTGTTGAACACAAATCAGGTGGAGGTGATAAATATGCTAGGTGGATCAACTGGTCAACTTTTTCAACGTTTGATACAGCAAAAAAGTAATGTATGCTTACCTAAGTGTTATGATCCCAAATTGCGTTGCTTCGCTTTGACACTTCACTATTATTCGCCACGTGCATACGAGTATGTTCGTGAACAATTTAGTAACTGCTTACCACATCCAAAAACCATATCCTCTTGGTACAAAACTGTAGATGGAGAACCAGGTATTAGCTTGGAAGGATTACAATCTGTTAGACAACGTGTAAAAAATACAGATTATCCTTTGTTTGGCTGCTTAGTATTTGATGAAATGGCTATTAGAGAGCATGTGGAATATGACGGAAAAAAATTTAGTGGCTACATCGATTTAGGGAAAGATATTGCTTGTGAGCATGAAATTGTAGCCACACAAGTTTTAGTTTTTATGCTTGTTTGCATTAATGGTGGTTGGAAAATTCCCATTGCGTATTATTTAGTGAAAGGAATGCGTGCAATTGATAAAAGTAATTTAGTTATAGAATGCTTGAAAGCTGTGCATGGAACGGGCTTGAAAATAATAGCAGTAACCTGTGATGGAACATCTACAAATCTATGTGTATTCAGAGATTTAGGATGTAATTTTGATAATATTCTTTCATTACAGACATCGTTCCCTCATCCATTGACAAACGAAACTGTTGTTGCTTTTCTTGATCCTTGTCACATGTTAAAGTTAATTCGCAACACCATCGGAGACATCCAAAATTTGGTTGATGGAGACAATAACCTTATTCAGTGGTCGTACTTGAATAAATTGCATGACCTGCAAGAATGTGAAGGTATGCATTTGGGCAATAAATTGCGAAGTGCTCATATTAATTATAACAAACAGAAAATGAAAGTTCGGTTAGCCGCTCAAGTTTTTAGTAGATCCACAGCAGACTCACTTTTATTTTGTAATAATAATTTAGCATTAGACGAATTTAAAGACTGTGAAGCAACTATCAAATTTTTATTAATTTTCAATGATATATTTGATATATTTAATTCAAAGAACATACGACAGACAGGATTCAAGCAGGCATTAAATGCAAAAAATATTGAAATCGTACGAAATAAATTTAATGAATGTAAAGAGTATATAACAGGATTGAAATATCAATCTCGTGAATTGGTAATACATTCTCGTCGGAAAACTGGCTTTCTAGGATTCCTTGTTTGTATTGAAAGTGCCCTAGTGTTGTATGACGAATTATGTGAAAAGAATACTTTTTTACAATACATTCCTTTTTATAAGCTAAGCCAAGATCACATCGAATTGTTATTTGGATGTATCAGACACCATGGCGGAGCAAATAATAACCCTACTGCGAGGCAATTTAAAGCCGCCATGAAAACAATTTTAGTCCATGCAGATGTACGTGGTTCCAAGACTGGTAATTGTATACCTTTAGATGAAATTGCAATTTTGCACGTTTCCTCTGCTGGCAAAGTAATTGATTCGGAAAAGGTTATAAATGTAACGTCACGTTTATCAAGATTATGTATTGAACCGGTGAAAACTGATTTTCACAATATTAGCAATGAGTTAAATGATCATGATTACATTCAAGACATTCGAGAAATTACAGCATTCTCAATGAGTGTTGTTGAGTATATAGCTGGGTATGTTGTGTTCCAATTAAAAAAACTGTTACTGTGCGAAGTTTGTACAAACGAACTAACTGACAGTAACATTGGAAGAAACAATTTAATTAATGTAAAAAACCGTGGGCGATTAATACAGCCGTCAGAACAAGTACTTGTGATTTGTCGCAAGTGTGAACAAGAAATTCGATGTGCCATCCATTTAGATGTGATTTTTAGGCAGCAAACAATTGAATTATATTTATCAAATGCAGTATTAGAGAAATTTATTAATACTAATATCTTTCAAAATTTAAAAGAACATACGCATGACCAGGGATTTATGGAAAACCATGTAGTGCACCTAACACGTGCCATAATAAAAAAATATATTAAAATTAGGTTACATTACATAGGTTTAAGTAAAATAGATACATCGAATAGTCGAAGACATTTTTTTAACAAAATGACACTTTTTAGGGGCGAGTGATAGAAATATAAGTATACTAGTAATAAGTATGTATTGTATAATATTTAATTTCAATATAAATAATAAATTATTTTCAATCAGTATTTCTGCTTTAATTAAATTTAATTACCCTCTGTCCCTATATTCCTATGTCCATGCGGCTGCCTTCCTCGCCGCCACCACCAGTGTATACTGCATTCCATACTAGAGCATACCGACGCCCCTACGGACTTGAGACCGATCTGCGCAGCTCCCACTACTACCCACAGTTTGAACCGCATGCGATTGGTCGTGATAATTTTCAAGGAATAACGTGAGACCTGGCCGTTGTCAACGTAAACAGTGCACGAAAAGTTAACAGAGAGAGTAGAGGGCCGTGCGACGGAGAAAAACATAGGCGGTTCAGTGGGGAGTCGAGCGTAGCAACGCCTCCTGAAGGTCGTGCCTGCGCGAAATCGGTATGCTCTAATGTGGAATGCAGTGTAGTACTTACATTAGGTGACGCTACGTATATAATTTCATATTTTATAGACATTTTCCAGCGCGCAAACACCGCAGTTGTTATGAAATGCACATCGAATGACATCCGTTGAAGACATAGACTTTAGGTTAGGAATGTCAGGGTCCGCGGTGACATGCATGATTCCGCAATAATCATCGTCAACGTCGTAGCCCCCGTCATCTTCGACAGTTCGCGCGTTGATGTTGTTGCTGTTGCTGTTGTTAGTGTTGTTAATCTTTTGCGTCATCAGTTCATATAAATTACATACATCCTTAACGATTATGTTAGGTATACTGCATTTCACATTAGAGCATACCGATTTCGCGCAGGCACAACCCTCAGGAGGCGTTGCTACGCTCGACTCCCCACTGAACCGCCTATGTTTTCCTCCGTCGCACGGCCCTCTACTCTCTCTGTTAACTTTTCGTGCACTGTTTACGTTGACAACGGCCAGGTCTCACGTTATTCGACGAGGTTCGACGAGATTTTGTTGATATGTAATAATATGAGTGACCAAAGTAGAGAAAAAATGGACAAAATACACTCGCAGATTCCAAGTATTTTTAGGTCACTATAAGAGTTTTGTGACTCAAACGATGTCCAGAGCGTGTTGCATTGAACCTTCCTCTTTCGAATGAGACCTCGCCCAGCCCAAAATCTGCCCATATAAGGACGAAAAACGAAAAATCCCAAACCCATGTTTTAGGTTAGATTGTCGGTATTACAGCGCGGTGCATCGCCTGTGTCACGCGACGTGTCTACCCCCTTAATGATGCCGAGCAAACTAGTATTCTAGAAATTATAAATGCATTCCCGTATCAATTTTATCTTCCCTCAGATGAATTAGGTTCAACCGATACAATTCGCCATAGCATAATTACCACAGATGAGATACCCATAAATATAAAGCAATATCGTTTTCCTCAAGTTCATAAGGAGGAAATTAAAAAGCAAATAAATTCATTATTGGAAAATGGAAAATTCAACCGTCTTCATCGCCGTATAACTCACCTGTTTGGATTGTTCCGAAAAAACCGAGTTCTGATGGAGTAATTCGTTGGCGTGTCGTAATGGACTACCGTAAATTAAATGAAAAAACTGTAAATGATGCTTACCCTCCTCCTAACATTATTGATATAGTAGACCAACTCAGTTCAGCTAAATATTTTAGTACCCTCGATTTAGCTTCTGGATTCCATCAGATACCCGTAGATTGTGCATCTAAATCAAAGACTGCTTTTTCAACTCCTCATGGGCATTATGAATTCAATAGGATGCCATTTGGTCTCAAGAATGCCCCAGCAACGTTTCAGAGATGTATGCATTTGGTTCTATCTGGTTTACAGGGAGTTGAACTTTTTGTATATATGAACGATATAGTCATATATGCCGATTCCTTGGAAGAACTTGCCCGAAAATTGAAAAGTCTTTTAGCTAGATTACAAAACACTGGTTTAACTTTGCAACCTGACAAGTGTCGTTTCCTTAGACAAGAACTTACATATCTGGGTCATATTATTTCTGTAAATGGTGTGAAACCTGATCCCAAGAAAATCAGAGTAGTTAAACAATTCCCCATTCATAAAACTAAGAAAAATATAAAACAGTTCTTAGGTTTAATAGGATATTACAGGCGGTTTATTCTCAATATGGCCAAAATTGTTAAACCCTTGACACAACTTTTAAAAGCAACTGTTCCTTTTGTTTGGACTAAACACTCCCAACTTGCTTTCGAGAATTTGAGAGATATTATATGCTCAGAGCCCTTATTTCAGTACCCAGATTTAAAAATATCTTTTATTGTAACCACTGATGCTTCTGATTATGCTATTGGAGCAGTACTAAGTCAAGGCTCTATCGGAAAAGATCTTCCCAACGCTTATGCATCTAGAACTTTGAATGACGTTGAGACCAGATACTCTACAATAGAGAAAGAGTTATTAGCTGTTACTTTTGCTGTCGAACATTTCCGACCTTATTTGTATGGACAACAATTTACCCTTGTCACCGATCATCGTCCATTAGTTTGGTTGCACAATGTAAAGGTTCCAACTTCGAGACTCATGAGATGGAGGATTAAATTAAACGAGTATGATTATGAAATAGTTTATAAACCTGGGAAAATCAATTCCAATGCTGATGCATTATCCCGTAACCCTCCGATTTCCGACACAGAGTTTTTCCCACAACTCCAAACTTCCAAGACGAATGACATTGACAACTCTTCTTTGATGCGTTTGCAAAAGGGTTATTGTAGGCGCCAACAATTTACCAATTGCAAATTCTGAGAGGTATGAGGATACTGATTTAGACAAGTTTGTGGATAATGACACTGAAAAATTGGTAGCCGGCGTTTTTTTTTTGACGTACGGAAAGAATTTCGAACATCAACCTGAGGTCTCACCTTCTGGTGTCTATTACTTTGTTCGCTGTTTACCTCAGTCATCTTCCAACCGACTCGCGTGTCGCTTGCACAGATTTAAACTGCTGCGACGGTTCATTAGCAAGTGCAAATGCAATATATATTCTTTCCTGAAGAAGGTCCAAATCAGGGACCGAAACGTTGAATATTCTTGTTTTTATTGCAAAATAGCTTTTGATTGATTATTTGTTGTGTGTGACCGAATCAGTGCGCCGATATCATCGTATCAACCTGAGGTCATTCTTGATAAAGTTTGTACTGACATTAGTTTAACTGACAGTGACTGTGACGAATATTACACAGCTGATGAAGATGAAACTCCCCATTCCTGTAAGAGAATATACTCTGAGAATGTGGGACCTTCTCAGTCTGGTAATAATTTTTCTAAAGACTATGTAGTGGCTGGAGGATCGAATTTGAGGGGTATGGAGGATTCTCGTCGACATGGTAGTCTGTCACCGGTCGGGGAAGGTTCTGTACCTCGTGGGAACCAAGCGCTGGCTGGTCTGTTGGCTACCGGGAAGGTCTATATGATAGACTCCGCTCAGATTGCTAACTTGGGGTCCATGGTCCGTGAGGGGACGTTGGCGAGAGAGCCTGTTTTTGGAAATGTTGATGTGGTACAGGCTGACGAGCCTAGTGTTTTTGAGAGTAAGCATGGTGATGCTTTGGTACGATCCTCCGTAGAAACGACCTCAGAGAAAGATGATTCATTTAAAAATAGTAGAGTCAAAATATTAGTGACAAATACTTTATTACCACTTTCAATATCCCATCTCTCACTCCCACCTTCCATCATTTATATTAAAGATCATCTTCATATGCAGAAAGATAATCTTATCCATTTCTTCACTCCTAATTGTCAAATTGTATCGCAAGTCAGTAAGGATTTGTTCAGCCGAGGTAGATTTTCTGTGGAACAAGTTAAACAACAATGTATTAACATTGGCGAGGCAATGGTTTTCCCTGGAAAAATATCTAATCTTTCATTTATTTTCTAAGACAGTCCCTGCAGAACAAAAAATTGTTGCACATTTAAAGTCTTCTATGTTATCTCTTAAATACCTTATGGATTCTTTGGATGTGAAGACTATTAGCATTTCGAAGTTCCACAACAATTTCGAACCCATTGAATGGATTTCCATAGAACAGTTACAAAAAAGAAATTTTCAAAAGCTCTCAGTACGCTATTACTATCTGTACTGGTGAAATTGTGATTCTACCACCTTTAAGAAGACTTTTATTGGTTAGGTATGGGAAAAGAAATTTCAAATTTCATTCGTACCTGTTCAAGTTGTCAAAGAAATAAGATGCTCTCGGCTAAGACAAAACAACCAATGCGTATAAGGTAAATGGCCCAGTCCTTAAACAAGGCCCAATAATTAAAAATTGAGAAAAAATTTCATTAATAATAACAGTTTTACTAATTTGCAATGTTTAAACTGTTCGAAATATAATTGCAATATATATTAGCTTTATATAGATACAATTATAAGCTTATATAACTGAATAGTTATATCATGCAAAAATATTATTGTACAGTAAAGCTTCAACAGTTTCAATCTCGCTTCTTACCTAATGGGCTCGAGCAAGCGAGAGAATATTTTTGTTAAGGTTATAATTAATTATTATTTTATAATTTTTGAAATAGTACACTTGTTTTGGGTTTATTAGATATTGAAGAATTGAAAATTAATTGGATCTTTTAGTAATTTTTTGTTTTTAATATTGAAATTGTTGGGTTTATCCACTAGTACACGATACCATGACACGGACCAGTTATTAAACGCGTGTTTAAAGGTTATGGAAACACTGGTATAGACGCCAGTATTCAGTGAAGTTTTAAAATTATTAACATTTATTGTACCAAAGCATTTTTTGGATCCCATATATTTACGTTAATAATAATTAGACAAAAATATAATACTGTTTAAGAATTACATATTAGGATAATTGATCTCAAACACGTCACAATATTAACATAACCTAAAATTTTATAATATACTATTAATCATTTTTTCCTGCCGAAAATTGAACACAAATTTATTATAAATAAAATGTTTTTATTACCCTAAAATATTACCACATTGATTTATTTTCATTAACTGATAGAAATAGTTAAATTAAATATGTATTCAATTATTGGGACACTGATAATTAATGACTGGGACACGCTATGAATTTCATTTAATTACTGGGCCATATGAACACTTTCACGTTTTAATTAATTTACAACTTTTCCTTTAACAAATGTAGATTCTTGTTACGTTATCTGAAAGTAGAAATTTTACGCTTTCGAATAATTATATTTAGTTATAATTTTATACTATTTAAATATAAAAGAAATTGCAATTATCTCAACTGCTTCCTTAACTGTTTCACCACTGGGCCATTTACCTTAACTGATACTAAAGTAAGCCAAGGTAAATGAAACCGCAGTCAACCAGCGTCGACAATATGCTCCGCCGGCGACGCTGGTTGGTCTGGTTTGCTAGCTTCGCTTGACTTAACAGTGGCGCCGTTTCGTTTCCCATCTCGGCGCTGATTGGTTTGACGTCACGCGTATGCGTAACGAAGCGTAGCAGTTAGCTACGGGGCCGTTTCCTATTCACACTGGATATCATCACTGATCGAAAGTCTTTGTTGTCGAGTCGTGCGATCGCAGTGCCTTGCCGTGCCTTTGTGGTGAGTAAGTTCCACAAATGAGCAGTCTGGATATTTGGTGTCTTGCGTAGAGACGATTTATCGCCTACCAGGCATTCTCCTGAATAGATTGACTGTGTGTGTCAGTGTGCAGTGTGTGCTCGAGCGTGACAGGCTAATTTTTTTTCTCTCGTTTCCAGACTCCTCGTTCACGTCGACTTCTCGTCTTCTCGACGTCTTTCGTAGCGGTCCAGCGAGGCACACATACCAGAGCAGAGTGAGTTGATTTAGATAAATATATACAATATATATATTAAAATGATAGCAGGCATTATGAGAAAGTGGGGCATAACCGGGTACCTAGTTTATTTTTCCTCATTTTTCCTGCTAGCATAAAGTCAGATGGCAAAATAAACTTTGGACACCGCTAGAAATCTTAATTGTACCTTAGAGAATCAGAAAATGAGAATTCCTATGTGAAAAAACTATTTGGCTCACAGGAAAACAAGTTTTCTCGAAAGTATGCAAATACCCGGCTTTATCCCAAATGAGGTGATTTACTAAACATTAAATATTTACACTTCAACATGCGATAAAGAACCGGGCGAATATTAGAATATGAAGCCCAACAATTATCATAGGGTAAACACCTATTCTTAATAAATATGAAATTCCAATTTTTATTGAATATAGCAAAAAAATAATTTATAAATTAAGTCCTTTCGTACAAAAATTGATTAGATAAATATAGATAGAAAACCGATCTGGTTCACGTCGATCTGAACTCAAATCATGTAAGATATTAAAAGTCGAACAGACTTAAAATTTAAATTCCTGCAATTTAAATTATATCTTAATCATCTTCATAAATATAGGTAATGTAACAAATGTGATAAACAGAATATGGAAGAAAGGGGAACTTCCTGGAAGAGTGGAAAAAAGGAATAGTAAGTCCGATGTTCAAAAATTATTATTATTAATATATTTTTTCTTTTTATATTGTATTTTTATTTTATACTGAATTTTTATATTCTATTCTTTTTATTTTATTTTCGTTTCTTATATATTTATATTGATTTTTATATTGTATTCTGTTTTATTTTATATTTTTATAGGGGAAGACGTGTGAGCCGATATAAAATGGGTGAGTCAAAAATCGCACCGCAGTGCGGAGAGAAGTCAGATGTATGTATACTGCATTCCATACTAGAGCATACCGACGCCCCTACCGATTTGCGACCGATCTGCGCAGCTCCCACTACTACCCACAGTTTGAACCGCATGCGATTGGTCGTGATAATTTTCAAGGAATAACGTGAGACCTGGCCGTTGTCAACGTAAACAGTGCACGAAAAGTTCACAGAGAGAGTAGAGGGCCGTGCGACGGAGAAAAACATAGGCGGTTCAGTGGGGAGTCGAGCGTAGCAACGCCTCCTGAGGGTTGTGCCTGCGCGAAATCGGTATGCTCTAATGTGGAATGCAGTATAGTATGGAATGCAGTATACACACACGTTGCATCTACTTTACGCGTCATATGTAGAGGAATGAATACCTATGTAAGAATGATTTTTTTTGTTTTCTATAGTGAACACGATGGCGGCGGCGGTGATAAGATCGATGACAACGACGCCTGCTTCCTCTACCCACGAGTATGAATATCCCTACCACACGAACGTTATTTTTTTCTTCGCAAATACTGATTTTATAATTTAAGTACGCATGCTTGGATGTATATTAATAAAACGCACTGTTTCGAATATAAAAAAAATATTTATTTAAGATTATTATATAAAATACTTTATTTAAAATAAAATTCTATGTGATGTCACGTTCTACAACACACAGAGAAAACACAAAATTATTATTATTATTATTATTATTATAATAAACGTTGGTTTATAGCACGCGACACATCGAACAATTAAATTCGCTTATACTCACTCGGTAAATAGTCGTAGGAAGCCCCAAAACTCGTCTTCAGCCGCTAAAAACTCCAATTCAATGGTGTTTTCACGCCACGTGCGTCGAACCGCTTGAATCTGCCGTCTTAACTCACGGCATATTCGTCCGTCCCGTCTCGACGGATATTCACGATGCTGAAACAGTCACATGACTCGATTAAAACATCGTCGAATGGTGTACACATATAATATAATTTTTATGAAACGTCACTTACGAGTAGCATAATGGCAATCTCGCGATCGCCATTGCGCGCCCGGGCCTCGAGGTCTGCTCGACGCTGAAACAACGTGTGAATCAATTAAAACATCGTCGATTGGTGCATGCACAACATAATAATTTCTCCGAAACATTACTCACAAGGCGTACGACTGTTTGGAGAAAATTATTGCTCCACTCAGCGATCTGGTTACGTCGGTCGTACTACAATAAACACATGATTCGGTTAAAATATTGTTGAATTGGGTATACGCATCAATATAATTTTTTTTTTTTTTTTGTGAAATAACACTTACGAGGTATCGAACAGCTATTGGCCGCTCCAGGCACCACGCCTGTGTAAATTTATCGAGCAGCTCCTGAAATAAACACATAACTTTGTTAGAAGACTCTCCAATTGTGTCAGTTTATCGAGCACATCCTAAAATAAACACATAACTTTGTTAGACGACTGTTCGATTGAATAAAACACATAATTTCAATTTACACTAAAAAACTATACTTACAATTTTTTCAATTATTAAATCGCACTCCTCATGCGCCTCTACTTCGATTTCTCCATGCCGTTGCTATAACAAACGCATAAATTGATTAAAATACCGTCGAATTGAATACACGCACCATTTCAATTTTTACAAAACTATACTTACGAGAAACCGCTGCATATCAAATGCGTTCATGCGCGACATAATGGTTCTTTTTTTTAATGATGTGTACGCTCGAGTGGTAATAACTATCGTTCGCTTCCTTTTTTTTTCCACCGATGAGTAGTGTACATCATACGTCAGGGTTGACTAACTGGCGACTCACGAGCCGCCGGGGGCTCCTCCGCCCAGTGATGCCAGAATCGTGGGACGTGGGACCAAACGTTTACCCCCACCATGACCTACCGTCGTCTCCCACTATGGCCTACCGTCGTCCCCCACTTTCTTCCCATTGCACTGCACACAAGCATATCCCTACCCCTGTCCATGTGCTCAGCAGCCCAACAGGCAGCTCACACGGACAAGAGTAAAAATATGCTTGTGTGCAGTGCGGTGAGGAGAAAGTGGGGGACGACGGTAGGCCATAGTGGGAGTCGACAGTAGGTCATAGTGGGGGTAAGCGTTTGGTCCCGCGTCCCACGATTCTGGCATCACTGCCTCCGCCTTGCTGCTACGCTGAACGTCCCCCCTCCATACCGACCAAACTATGACTATCGCAGTTGATTCCTGATTCTTTCCTTCTCTTTTCGACTGCGATCGTCAGAGTTTGGTCGGTATGGAGGGGGGACGTTCAGTGTAACAGCAAGGCGGAGGGGCCCCCGGCGGCTCGTGAGTCGCCAGTTAGTCAACCCAGTCATACGTAGTGTATATCAAAATGTACAAACACAACTTAAACGATTCATCATGCGCATCCGACAACGATGGTGGTCTTCCAAATAAACGTCAACGACAGCAAATCAATATGAGGTATGTATACGTTACTATACACTTACTTTATTCCCTGTAAACATAAATGAACGAAATATTAATTCCCTGTGCATATTTCTTACAGTTCTGGAGTTGCAACATCAAATACATTGAAAACATCAAAACCTCCAATCGTACGGGTCCTGGGACGTGATTACCCATTGACCGCAACAGCTTATAAACGTCTAACTATTGGAATTCGTATTGCCATGGATTCGTGCCAGGTTGAGATCGCCATAGTCGACAACAAAGGTGGCGAGTTGTGCTTTTCAATGTCTACGTGGATGCTCTTGCTGCAAAACATTGAGGCAGACATGAGGCTTGGAATGAATGAAAAATTCGTCACAAATTATGCAAAGTTCCTTCGTACATAATTGCATAGAACCGGGTATCCGGTTTTGCCCCATAATCAAATACCCGGTTTTGCCTCAAATGGGGCAAAATGATTTACTAAACATTAAATATTTACACTTCAATTATTATACTTTTTCGTTTTATATTTTTATTTTTATACTGAATTTTTATATTGTATTCTTTTTTATTTTATGTTTTTATATACATTTATATCGATATTTTTTTATATTGTATTGTGTTTTATTTTATATTTTTATAAGCGAAGACTTGTGAGCAAAAATGGGGATTTCAAGAATCGCTCCGGAGTGCGGAGAGAACGCAGATGTATGTACATATAAATATTTTGTCATTTATCGCGTTTAACCGTTGATATTGAGTAAGATTAAAATCAGGGGTTCGTGCGCATATTATATCGTGGTTTTCTGTTGTAGAATTCCCCACCGCCATCGCCGACATGGTCGAGCGACTGGGGGTCGCCGCAGCCGTCGCCGCAGCCCTCGTTTTTTTATATTTTTTTATTTTCATATTATATTTATTATTTAATAGTATTTTATTTTCGTTTCTTATATATTTATATTGATTTTTATATTGTATTGTATTTTATTTCCTATTTTAATTGTATTTTTATATTTTTATATTCATTTATATTTATACTTTTTTTTATATTGTATTCTGTTTTATTTTATATATTTATTGTATTTTTATATTTTTATAGGGGAAGACGTGTGAGCCGATATACAATGGGTGTGTCAAGAATCGCACCGGAGTGCGGAGATAACCCAGATGTATGTACATATAAATATTTCTACATTAATCGCGTTTAACCATTGATATTGAGTAAGATTAAAATCAGGGGTTCGTGCGCGTATTATATCGTGGTTTTCTGTTGTAGAATTCCCCACCGCCATCGCCGACATGGTCGAGCGACTGGGGGTCGCCGCAGCCGTCGCCACCGCCGTCACTCCCATCGCCGTCCTCATCGCCACCGTCGCCATCGCCTCCGCTGCTATGTAGTAATTTGCATTGTTTTGTGCGCGTCACGTTTAATATGTTTAATGTGTCAATATTGTATCGACGTTTGTGTCTGTGTTTTAGTACATGCCATTTCCTCCACCCCGGGAAGTGAGGGTGCGGCAGGAGGACGACTATTGAGGCCGGGGGCGTTGCGAGGGCGATGGCGGCACTGAATTACCTACATTACATATATATGATAATACAATAATGCAAAAAGTATTTATTTAATTATAAAATACCATTGAATGTTTGAACCTGTGTTTCTCAAAAACGTTAAAACTGGACATACAATATGTGTGCGCTAAGCCACAGCCGACTCTAGACGTGCTGAAGGCAAAATGGCAACACCGCGGGAGTCCGGTTTTGATATACCCAACCCAACCTATAGTATCAGTCTCTCGGCCTCTCACTACCAACCGGCCTCCCGGGTACACAGTCTCCCTCTACCGGCCTTTCGGTCTCCCGCCTATCTTTCAAATGTTTCAAATATTAATGTGTTATAATTTTCGGAAAAATAGTACACACTATATTTCAAAGAGCTGTAACTTCCACAATTTTTGAAATTTTCAAAAATCTTTCGAGATATGTTTATATATCCCTAAAGACTACAACATATCGAAGTTGCACCAAAATCCGAAATGTTACTCCGAAAAGTATCCGAGTTCGCGTGGAATGACCCAAAATAGAAAAAATTGTTAGGACACAACCGGATACATCAGGAGGGTAGGACTTATAGTGTAAGTCTTACACTGATATAATCAAGGGAATGAAATGGAAAGAGTATATGATTGTTAAATTGTAACACAAAAGTGAGCAATAAATTCAATTATTATTATTATTATATTTTTTCTTTTTACACTGTATTTTTATATTTTTATTTTATACTGAATTTTTATATTCTATTCTTTTTATTTTATATTCTTTTTTTATATTATATTCTTTTGTAATGAATGTTTACATTTTTCCTTTTTTATGTTATATTTTTACATTGTTGTGACGTCCCTATAATTTTCGCCCAACCCTAACTAACTTCCTCCTCATATGACCTACCCAAGAACCTACTACTATCTATAAACCACAACTCTTAACCCTTTACGAATCATCAGATCTTGGACGATGTACCTTAGCGGTCCCCATCTCCAGCTGATTCCCCTTCCCCTCTCCGCCTTAGAGGCATTATTCCCTCCTCAATTACGAATTGCAACAAGCCCTCGCCCCAACCTTTCTAAATCAAAACCTCTTCCCTCCCCCTCTCTACCAATGAAAACCACAAAAGTCCACCCAACGGATTGAGTGCCCCTTTTCGAAATCTCATTGTTTTACAGCCTAATTATAGATCAATCTTTGATTCTTACAAAAACCCCAGAGCTATTTCGACACATACTTTACGGATGACTCATCACGCATACCGCAAATTCCACGCATACTTTGGGCATGAGTCATCACGCATACCTCAAATTCCCCGCATACCTCACATTCCATCAATTTGTATAAATACCGGTGCCGCGTGGCCCACGGATCACTATTCTTTAGTATCTTCACGCATCATGATTATTCCGTGCTATCGCCAAGTCGCGACCATTACTCTGTTCACCTCAAAACTAAAAGTGGTTTTCTTTATTAGTTGTATTGTTACATTTAAATTCAGTGTACATCAACCAGCGTCTACATCACTGTAAGCGTTCCCATTTCTTCTACTTATAATATTGTTTATACTTTTGTTTATAACATTTAATTGCTACGTTATTTCTTCGTGTTAATTTCTTTGCTTATCGCTTTATATATATATTGTTTAGTTTGCATTTATATCTTGCTTAGGCTTTAGCCTCATATTATTATATTGCTATCTTTATCATATAATCTCTTATTGTTTAACTCCATTGCTTCGCATCTTTTGCTATTTTTGCCTAACGTTAATTATCTATCATTTACCTTTATATAAATGTTATGTGCCTATGCTGAATGTCTAACGCATAATTATAAGGTGTTTATTACTATCTGTTACGTGTTCTAATAAATAACGCTTTCGCTTTTATCTTTAACCGTCAATTCTCGCTATTTCGCCTCGAATACCTGGAACCATTACGCGCAACGACTACAGCTGATCGGTCTCCGCAAGCGCCGGGAGTTCTTGCCCGTGTTTACTAACGTTCTTTCATATAGAGTCCCGTATGGGTATTCCCAAACCTATAGTAAAAACCCTATTATTTACGCCTTTTTCATACGATGCAGTTAGTAAGCCAATTATCGAGCCATAAGTCAAAGCCTGTACTCTCACGTGCGTCACTCGGGTGTACGATCACCATTCAGCCTTCCCTGGTCGATACGAGTCGCGAAGCATAGCCTTCATAAAGAAGCAGGTCTTCTTACGAAGCAAAGTCTTCGAGCTCTCCTACAAGTCGCGAAGCATAGCCTTCATAAAGAAGCAGGTCTTCTTACGAAGCAAAGTCTTCGAGCTCTCCTACCTCTCCTACAAGTCGCGAAGCATAGCCTTCATTAAGAAGCAGGTCTTCTTACGAAGCAAAGTCTTCGAGCTCTCCTACACCTATCCGCAAGTTCAGAACCATAGCCTTCATAAAGAAGCAGGTCTTCTTACGAAGCAAAGTCCGCACGCAACCTCCCTACCCCATATATGTCACGATCCAAGTCCCGCCACCCAGGACGTGACAATATTATATTTATTACTTAATAGTATTTTCTTTTCTTTTATATTTATATTGATTTTTATATTGTATTTTATTTTCTATTTTAATTGTATTTTTATATTCATTTATATTTATACTTTTTTTTATATTGTATTCTGTTGTATTTTATATTTTTATTGTATTTTTATATTTTTATAGGCGAAGAGATTGGACAGGAAACTAAGAATGGGTTTAGCAAGAATCGCACCGGAGTGCCGAGACAGCTTGGAGGTATGTACATATAAATATTTTGACATTTATCGCGTTTAACCGTTGATATCGATTAAGATTAAAATCAGGGGTTCGTGCGCATATTATATCGTGGTTTTCTGTTGTAGAATTCCCCGCCGCCATCGCCGACGTGGTCGAGCGACTGGGGGTCGCCGCAGCCGTCGTCGCAGCCGTCGCCCCCGCCACTGCCACCGTCGCCATCGCCTCCATTGGTATGTAGTAGTTTGCATTGTTTTGTGCGTTTCATGTGTAATATGTTTAATGTGTCAATATTATATCGACGTTTGTGTCTGTGTCATTGGACATGCCATATCCTCCACCCGCGGAGGTGAGGGTGAGGCAGGAGGACGGATATGGGGCGCGACCGCGGCCATATCCACCGCCGTGGGCCTTGCGAGGGCGATGGCGGCAGCGACGGCTGCCTCCCTCGCCGCCACCACCAGTGTAGTCAAGTGACACTATTTGGAACACAGATCGGAAGGATATTGCCGTTATCTGCTGCCTCTATCAGCACAATTCTCGTGGCATCACTCTTCTCAGACAATCTTCAGAAAGTGGACGAATTAATTTCTCACCACAGTAAATACATTTCTTTAGATTTAATTTTCATCACAGCTTCCTTTATTTTTGTTTTGTACACCATGATCCCTGATTGTTTTAATTATAAAAATACTAAAATAAAAAAAGAGTGATCCGATTCGCCACATATATAAGTATTTCAAAGGTTGTACATTATATAAATATAGTATGATATAATAGTCTAAAATACATCAAATACTAAACTTTGACACCGTGCAAACTAATAACAATAAACACATTTGAATTTTCAAGCTCACTATTTATTTTCAATACGAAATTGCAGATTACGTAAGTTATATTCGAACCAAAATTGTAACGTTCGCGTGCGTTCATCTCACTGAAACCGTATGCCAGCTCTAAACAATGACTTAAAATAATTGACGGGCTATTGCGGTAGGTGCAGGCTGGGAGGGACGAGGTACTACGAACGATCGGAATGCTCATTTCTATCGCGATGTAAGAAATATAGACTAAATTCTTATTTTGATTCGATTTGGCCTGTGATCCGATTCGCTCTGGTCTACCCTATAAATTAGTATAAATGGTTTCCCTTATAATAATTCACAAGTACAATCCGTTTCCTTAAAAATAGGCAAGCATGGGAAAATTGAAAGCCCTGTATTTTGTAAACAAATTCGAAAGCAGTAGAATAACTTATATCACATTTTATTTCAATCAATATGCCTGTCGTAGGCCAGACAAGTAATGGATTTGTAGTGAAATAATCTACTCTTCTTTCACAGTAATTGTAACTGCCCAAAACTATTTTCCAATTTAAATCCTGTTTCTGTTCCACAAATTTAGTTTTGTATAACATCTTTTGGCACTCGCAAACGTACCATTAGGCCACCATAGGTATTCATAGGTATTCATTCTGTACGGAAAGTAGTTTACTTGATCGATATCCTCGAAAACGCGGTAACAGTGAGAACGACGATGACGACAAGTACCCTCTAATGCTACGAGCTAACAACAACACCATGAAAAGTGAACTGTACTGTTCGTTCTATGTGGACTTTGCGAATCTGAACAATATGGGCTCGTTGCTAAGATTTTCACCGAATCGCGTCTTATTACCGAGAATCTGGCACGAGTCAGACGTACCGGTGAATATTATAAACGTTAACGTGATCAGAGTAACGTGCAACGTCACTATCGGCGCGTACAGCAACGATAAACCAGTACACACGATCCATGAATTTTCGCCTCGCGTGCCGCCGGGATATAGGTACGACCGACGTAACCAGATCGCTGAGTGGAGGGATAATTTTCTCCAAACAGTCGTACGCCTTGTGAGTAATGTTTCGGAGAAATTATTCTATTGTGCATGCACCAATCGACGATGTTTTAATCAATTCACACGTTGTTTCAGCGTCGAGTAGACCTCGAGACCCGGGCGCGCAATGGCGATCGCGAGATTAAGTGACGTTTCATAAAAATTATATTAATATGTGTACACCATTCGACGATGTTTTAATCGAGTCATGTGACTGTTTCAGCATCGTCAATATCCGTCGAGACGGGACGGACGAATATGCCGTGACTTAAGACAGCGGATTCAAGCGGTTCGACGCACGTGGCGTGAAAACATCATTGAATTGCAGTTTTTAGCGGCTGAAGACGAGTTTTGGGGCTTCCTACGACTATTTACCGAGTGAGTAGAAGCGAATTTAATTGTTCGATGTTTCGCGTGCTATTACCAGGATTCCCAGGATTCTTACCTTTTTCCGGAAAAAGCCATAAAATTCGATGGGCACTGCGGGGTGTTGTCCCTCCTTCAACGGGGTGACGGGCGTAAATGCAGAACTACCCCGTTTCTGTTTGAGAAATGAAATAATTCTTTACTCTTTATCGCATGGATATGGAAGTAAATATTATCCAAATTATGTCGTGTTTTGTCTTATTTTAATCAGAAAAACCTCAGAAATACGTTAGTAAAAGTTTCGTTACAAAAAGATCAATAATAAAAAAGTTTTCTTCTTGCATTAGTATTGGCTCACGGATATTCGAGCTCGGATCAGGTTACATTACTCGACGCTCGCGACGGTCCAGCTTCGTGGTGCGCCAGAGGAGTCCCCTCCCCCGGTGGTGGGGATGACTACCGCGCACTTACGCCGTAGATCGTTCCGTGCAGTCATCCAACTTTTACTGTAATTTCGTTCCCTACCCCATTGTCAGGGAAACATTCTTCAATGTATCATAGGAACATTTTCTTTCTGTCATCGTGTGGACAAGAAGAGTAATTTTCGACACGGTCAGCGTTGAGGACATCATTATAATTTATTTATATTGTAGCGGGGCACGATTATGGCCAGCCGAACGTAGAGAGTTTAGTTAGGGAAAAAGAAAAATGCCACATCTGGTACCCATAAATCAGCGCTGTTCAAGGTCGCTCCCGCGGGAGATTGGGGTTCTCCCACTCTCGTCCGCGTTGTCAGGGATACCGCGTGACGCCAACCGCGAAGACGCTAGCTCGTCACGGCAGCCTTCTTAGTGTCGCGCGGTCTCTCTGACAACGGAAGGCATGCTGTGCGAAAGAAAGGTTGGAAGGGGAAGCAGGCGCGTGAGGGGCCCCTACGCTGGACAGCGCTGCCATAAATGAAACACGCTGAACGGCCGCAGTGTTTCGCCATGGTCGCTGTTTATGGCTGAAATGTCCCGCGAGCCTGTGGCCAGGTACAACGGTACGTTCCGATCCGTAATTACTGACGCGACCATCCACCAACGCAGCACTACCTACATGTATTAACTCAGAGCGAAAGGTGTCGAAAGCCAAGAAGCATGGTCGATTGCTTTCTTAGTAGAAACCCAACAGATGTAGAAAAACTATCCCTCGAAAATACTAAATTGCCAATCGTAAACATCAAATAAATGAGTTTCTTTTCCTTCTGAGCTACCCTCTTCTTTTCATTTCGCATTTCCTTCTACGTTCGGATGACCATGATGGGTTCCAGCTAGGAAATGGTGGGTGTTATAAATTTTTTTTCGTTGATCATAAAAATTTTCCCGTTGCATCTTTTAACCATCTCCATGGATTATTCCAACCAATAAGGAAGAAGTTCCTTTCTTTCGAAAGGGCCAATGGCATCTTTTGACAAATTTTCCGCAGACTTAGGAAACAGCCTGTGGATATGAAGTCATTAGACATTCACAGTTCTTACGACTTCTTTGGCGCAAACGAATCGTATTACCAAGTCCTGCAACATGCATTTAACAGTGCAAGATAAAGTGGAGTTAGTGCTTATACGTGGGGAGGGACGCTTGTCCTACCGGTTAGTAGGTGAAGAGTTCCACCGTAGACATCCCGATCGACCAACACCGAGTCCGCAAACCGTAAGTGTTCTTCATTTAGTGAAATACATACAGTTAAATATTGAATCTTTAACCCTTTTGCTACGGCGCCTCGGTCCGCGGGGGCGCCGCTACCGACCGCGAGCCCGCACCACGATTGTACCCTTTTCGCTACGGCACGGCAGCGCACAGTGTTACGCGTAATGGACAAAAGTCAAGAATCCGAAGTGTTTCATATACAAATTCTTGTACTGTGACGTCCCTATAATTTTCGCCCAACCCTAACTAACTTCCTCCTTATATGACCTACCCAAGAACCTACTACTATCTATAAACCACAACTCTTAACCCCTTTACCAATCATCAGATCTTGGACGATGTACCTTAGCGGTCCCCATCTCCAGCTGATCATATACGAAATTCCCCTTCCCCTCTTCGCCTTAGAGGCATTATTCCCTCCTCAATTACGAATTGCAACAAGCCTCGCCCCAACCTTTCTAAATCAAAACCTCTTCCCCCCCCCCCCCCGTCTCTACCAATGAAAACCACAAAAGTCCACCCAACGGATTGAGTGCCCCTTTTCGAAATCCCATTGTCTTACAGCCTAATTATAGATCAACCTTTGATTCTTACAAAAACCCCAGAGCTATTTCGACACATACTTTACGGATGACTCATCACGCATACCGCAAATTCCACGCATACTTTGGGCATGAGTCATCACGCATACCTCAAATTCCCCGCATACCTCACATTCCATCAATTTGTATAAATACCGGTGCCGCGTGGCCCACGCATCATTATTAGTCCTTGCTATCTTCAGTGAATCAGTCGCCATCATTATTATTCCGTGCTATCGTCAAGTCGCGATCATCACTCTGTTCATCTCAAACCTAAAAGTGGTTTTCCTTATTAGTTGTATTCTTACATTTAAATTCAGTGTACATCAACCAGCGTCTACATCACTGTAAGCGTTTCCATTTCTTCTACTTTATAATATTGTTTATACTTTTGTTTATAACATTTAATTGCTACGTTATTTCTTCGTGTTAATTTCTTTGCTTATCGCTTTATATATATATAGTTTAGTTTGCATTTATATCTTGCTTAGGCTTTAGCCTCATATTATTATATTGCTATCTTTATCATATAATCTCTTATTGTTTAACTCCATTGCTTCGCATCTTTTGCTATTTTTGCCTAACGTTAATTATCTATCATTTACCTTTATATAAATGTTATGTGCCTATGCTGAATGTCTAACGCATAATTATAAGGTGTTTATTACTATCTGTCACGTGTTCTAATAAATAACGCTTTCGCTTTTATCTTTAACCGTCAATTCTCGCTATTTCGCCTCGAATACCTGGAACCATTACGCGCAACGACTACAGCTGATCGGTCTCCGCAAGCGCCGGGAGTTCTTGCCCGTGTTTACTAACGTTCTTTCATATAGAGTCCCGTATGGGTATTCCCAAACCTATAGAAAAAACCCTACTATTTACGCCTTTTTCATACGATGCAGTTAGTAAGCCAATTATCGAGCCATAAGTCAAAACCTATACTCTCACGTGCGTCACTCGGGTGTACGATCACCATTCAGCCTTCCCTGGTCGATACGAGTCGCGAAGCATAGCCTTCATAAAGAAGCAGGTCTTCTTACGAAGCAAAGTCTTCGAGCTCTCCTAAAAGTCGCGAAGCATAGCCTTCATAAAGAAGCAGGTCTTCTTACGAAGCAAAGTCTTCGAGCTCTCCTACACCTATCCGCGAGTTCTGAACCATAGCCTTCATAAAGAAGCAGGTCTTCTTACGAAGCAAAGTCCGCACGCAACCTTCCTACCCTATATATGTTACGATCCAAGTCCCGCCACCCAGGACGTGACAGTACCTTAAAATGTTAATAAAGGAACGTAGGTTTCAATGTTACCCATAACTTCTGCTGAATTTACTAATTTGTTGTCAAAAGTGATACTAGAAATTCATTACAAATTTCGATGCATTTTTTCAAACACGTGCCATTGGCAGATGGTTTATGCTTTTCATTTGTTTTTTATAAGTTGTGTTTAATACTGTCATACCTTCAAAACTGCCGAGTCAGTTTTTTACAATACTAACAATTTGTAATAATTCTTTATGTTAAATGTTTATCAACTTCGATGGGACTTTTAAAAAATATACCAAAAAATACCTCTTTGTTTTTTTTATATTAATTTAGGGATCATTAAACTTTATATTGACGTTAATTTCAACTGCTCGAATTTGCACGAAACAGAAAAAATAGCCAAAATCATTATTAAGACGTTCGTCGTCTGGCCCTTAGCGTAGTCGCTGGGGCTCCTCTCGTGTGTCCCGCGAAGGCATAAGACACTTATGTTAATCTACACATCCAATTGTTTGTACGATATCTACCATCGTTTTTCCATCCTGCATGCTGTCTTCAGTTTTAAAATAACAGTCAAACGCGATACACGTGACGAAAAGAATTTGATAAAAAAATGTTTTGAACAGATGTTAGTCAGTATCGCCGTAATTTTTTTAATGGAACTGTATATTTTTTCATACATCAATCGATGCATTTGCATATTCTCTTTAAAAAAGTATTAGGGTACTTAGGACGAAAACTGATTAGCTCAGAAGTCATGAGGTTTATCCATGCACGCACGACGCGTCGTATGGTCTGAACAATGAAAGACTTCAATATTCAGTTTTGCCGTTTTTGTATCAATTAAATGCGCTTACATGAAATTGATATGTTTTCAGATCAAACACATTAGTCAGCTATTCCAGGCGACGGGCAGTGTGCGTCCCCTCAAAAGAAATAGAAAGACCAACCACATGGAAGACCAAGCAATCGATGTTGTAGCAGCCTTCAAAGCACACCCAAGAGCTTCAATCCGCGAGGTGGCCGCGAACGCGGGTTTGTCGAAATCGAAAGTTCAAAGAATCCTAAAGGAAAATGGTCTGAAGCCGTACAAGCCCAGCACGCAGCACAAATTATTTCTTAGAGACTACGGACCACGGATTGAATTTTCGATGACGATACTGCAGAAACTCGGAGAGGATTCCGAGTTCATCAGGAATATTATGGTAACGGACGAATGCATATTTTACACAAATGGTATGACATGCCATCAAAACACAAGAATGTGGGCCGAAGAAAATCCATATTGGATACGCGAGGATAATAGCCAGTATCGCCAGTCAGTTTTAGTATGGTGTGGTATTTTCAATCGGAAAATATATGGACCGTACATATTCAATAGAAATGTAACGGAAGCATCATATTTAGAAATGTTAAAGAATTATCTGGGAGGTATTTTGGACGATATGTCACTGGAAGAAAGACGGGACTTGTGGTTTCAACAAGATGGTGCTCCGGCACATTACTCAAATATTGTAACGACATGGCTGAACGAGACATTTCACAACCGCTGGATCGGTCGCAATGGAACAGTGCCTTGGCCACCGCGATCCCCTGACCTCTCGGCCTGTGACTTTTTTCTGTGGGGGCACATTAAGCAACAGATTTTCCAAACACCGGTTGCAAATGTACAGGATTTGACCCAAAGAATTATAGGAGCATGTGCAAATGTTCCGGGCGAGATGTTAAGAGGCAGTAGAAGCAACATTTTGCCGACGCATATTGAGTTGTATTCTCAATGACGGCGGCCACGTGGAGGGGCAGCCGCCCGAAATGCAAATCCCGTGAGTACAGCATTAGGGATTGCAATCGGGCAAATCGGTTAAAATTTTTTTTTCACTGATAACATAATAGATATCGACGGAATTAATGAACGCATATATGTATGTGCTACATTGCAATAGATAATTTATCGAATTACTTATCGATTCAGCTGCACGGGAGTGCAGCACCCTGCATCTTCACCAATTCAGTCTGGAGATAGCGGCGCACAGGACGCTGCATGCAACGCAAGCACCGGTGAATTTGACAGTGTCAGCAGAGTACTTCATTCGCCAGGGACAACGTCCAGGTCGGCTGAAGGCTGACGGCCAATGCCAGATCGGCTGCTGGGCATCATCCACGACGACGGAAAGCGTGAAGGAAGCGCGTCCGCCCACAAGGAATCAATTCGTCCTCAATTCGCGCCCTATAACACCGATGTCGTGCAACATTTATAGGAGCAGACGGTTCGCAAGAAGTGGCACACAGGTCAGGCCCGGGACATCCCGTTGGGTACGCTGGTGGTCGTTCGCGAGGAGGCCACCCCACCGTTGAGCTGGCCACTTGAACGAATCACCGCCGTGCATCCAGGTGACGACAGCGGTGGAGAGTACAATAATATGTAGATAGATACGTAATCCCCTGATTGTACACAAATTTCAATCGCGCCAGCACCCATGTATAAGTTGTAACCTACCATCACAATGTTGCGTTAATTTAATCTTCTGCGTGTTTGTATTCGGCGCCAAGCCTTCGTACTGCACCTACGCGCTCCATTCCGTTGAACGTGATTGTTCAAAGGGGGGGGGGGGGGGGCATGTTGAGTGGTCCACCTGAACGGTCACATGTATGTGTCCTTCCGCGCCGCGTGTAAAGATCGCCATGGTGCTCCCCGAAAATCAACCGCAGGCTAGTGCGAGCGTGCATCACACCTCAAGCAGCGGACGTCTTCGTCTCGAGATGCCCGCCCGAGCGGTCGCAGAACAAGTCTATCTTATATTACAATACAGTTTCAATTTCGTACATAGTCGAAACAGTTTCACTTTGCGAACAACAATTTTCAATCAGTCAGCCCTTTCATTAATTTGAAAGGCGACACCCTAAGAGCGACCGACGCTCTACAGTCGGTTTGAATAAGTCACAATTTTCCGCTATCTTTTGTGCGAACTGATGTTGCCGGGTTCGCACCGAACGCAACCGCGTCTACTTGGTAGTGGCTTCAAAAAGGTCACAAATATTTTTTATATAAAAACATACCGATTACATGTACACGTACTTAATTGATACAAAAAAGGCAAAACTGGATATTTAACCCTTTCATTGTTGAGCCGAATTGTCGTGCGAGCAAAGGTAGAAATAAACGTTGTGCACAGGATGGTTATAATATGCAAATAAGAAATTATTATGATCAAAGAAAAAATTTATAACACCCACTAGTTCCTAGCTGGAACCCAACCGGCCATCCGAGTGTAGAAGAAAGTTCGAAATAAAAGACTATTGAAATTGAAAATTGAGTCATATTCTCCTACTTCCCCTTGGTACAGATACAGGGTGATTCTGGAGCAACGCACGCCAAAGGATGCGGCCTGTTACTCCGTGGGCAGGGACAACACCCCGCAGTGCCCATCGAATTTTATGGCTTCTTTCGGAAAAAGGTATGAATCCTCGGCCGACCGCGGCAAATCGGGGTCGGCGCCTCGTAGTCAAGGGGTGACATCTGTTTCAGAAATAAAATAATCCTTTATTCTTCATCGTAGAGAAGGGGAAGTGACGCCGATGTATTCCTGGCGTTCCGTCGATTAAAATCATACCAAACTCATGCAAATCGGACTACTTTGGCACAAGCTATTTGTATTCCTTACGTAAAAGTAGTCCGATTTACACGACATTTGGCATGATTTTCATCGGAAAACCACAAGGAATTCATCGGCGACACTTCCATATCCATACGATAAAGAATAAAGAATTATTTTATTTCTGAAACAGAAACAGGGTAATTGTGCATTTCATCCCGTGGCTGGGACGACAACACCCCGCAGTGCCCATCGAATTTTATGGCTTTCTTCGGAAAAAGGACCCAGGATTCATACCTTTTGGCTTGACCTCGTCACGGTTGCGAGGCGGATTAGGCGTACCAAGCCATTACCCTGTAATCGGTGTGCGCGAAGTGGGGCGCAAGTTCGATCATTTATTATAGCACATGTGGTTTGTAATAATCGTCTCCTGAATTCAATAACTGGCATCCCGACATCTACGCTCCTACAATCCACCGTCGATACTCCTCGTGGAGAGACACAGGAAGAAAAGGGGTAGCCCGCTGTCGACGCGTGGTCCTCTCGAGTATAAACACGAGCTTCAATATTAAAAGAAAAGCATGCGTTGACGTATTCCATGCGAGAGAAGGTGGGCATTGGGGATGAGGTATTGCTGTGAAGAGGGCCTCTTCAAGAGAGCAGCCGTTTGTGAGGGATGCAAATCCGATTGGTTCTAATACAATCTGCCCCCTATAGTTGAAATTTAGTCTAGCAACTTTCACACCTCCTAACCTAACCAATCGAGCTTGCATCCCTCCAAAATGAACCGGGCATCCAAGCGCAGAAGCAAGTGCGAAATAAAAGTACCGGTGCGCTTCTCGATACCGCAGATGTACCTACCTAAGTAGCATTTCTGGCGGAAAAGAATTGTCCAGCCTTTGGGCCTGCCAGTCTCGGCGTCGACCTTTGGCAGGTAAGTATCAGTTTCAACGCGCAGCGCCACCCGTGGCGCCAGTATGACCGCCACAGGTCCTTGCTATTTCAGCAGGCTTTTTTCCAGGGGAAATCAGTGAATTTGCAAGCGCAATATCTCAAAAACCAGTGGAAATCAAGTGTATACATTAATGTTCATTGAATTTGTCTTGGAACGCACTATCAACTCAGGTGTTCAGAAAAAATAGTTCCATTTGAAAAACAGAACTTGACCATCGTATCTTTTAAATAAATAATCGAAAAAAAAATTCGTTCGCGCTAATAGATCAGCCTCTTCGAACCATGCGATGCCATATTTTTTTCATATTTTTATCTCCAATACGTTCGGAGATATCCCGCTGTCCAGTCTTAGATGGGACACCCTGTATATCAAAATGTACAAACACAACTTAAACGATTCATCATGCGCATCCGACAACGATGGTGGTCTTCCAAATAAACGTCAACGACAGCAAATCAATATGAGGTATGTATACGTTACTATACACTTACTTTATTCCCTGTAAACATAAATGAACGAAATATTAATTCCGTGTGCATATTTCTTACAATTCTGGAGTTGCAACATCAAATACATTGAAAACATCAAAACCTCCAATCGTACGGGTCCTGGGACGTGATTACCCATTGACCGCAACAGCTTATAAACGTCTAACTATTGGAATTCGTATTGGCATGGATTCGTGCCACGTTGAGATCGCCATAGTCGACAACATAGGTGGCGAGTTGTGCTTTTCAATGTCTACGTGGATGCTCTTGCTGCAAAACATTGAGGCAGACATACTCCAACGATTACGCAGCAACGCAACATCAACCCAAACCCCAATCACAATTGACCATTTACGATTAGAATTCACGCGTATGCATGCTGATCAACTTATTAAAATCACCGATAATCGTAATGTTATATATATGACTGAAGCCACGTTGTGTAAACTATTCGCGTACAAACATTGCATTCAACATATGTTCTCCTGGTTGACAGAAAATATATACTGTGTAAGTAGTAAATATGCTACCTTCGTTGACGTTCTGCGTACCGCTACGACACCAATGAATTATGTGGAATTAATTTCCAAAAGCGAGCACTTCGAGCAACATTCTTTGATTGACTGTGAATTGTTGGCGTTAGGATTACAATCAATGCTGCGTGATATGAACCACGCGTCACTGTAGTATGTATATATATTTGAATAATAAATCGATGCTATATTCAACGATGCTGTTGCGGAGTAGGATAACTAAGTTAAATAAATTACTAAAATCATGAAAATTTATGTACGAATTCTTTTTACCCTTACACGCTCCCAGGACGCTCGACTCGCAGACCCTCGAGAAGAGCCCTTGAGACGTCGCCCTGTTCTCGATCGTGAAAATACTCCGAACTGTAGCCCGAATAATTATCGCTTAGTCGCTCGCGTGAACGCGCCACCTAATTTATGCTTGATGCTTCCTCGCGTTGCGCCAAATGTGGCCAAATGGCGCCAAAGTAATATTTCCCCAACGTCGAAAGGTTGTGTGCGTGCTCACTGATACACCTAGGTATGTGTGTGTGATGTACCTAGCGCCTCCTACCGATAAGGTGCTAACTAAACGGGAACTTCGGCCAATGAATGACGGCTTGGTCCCCTGCGAGTCACTCGTTCATCGAAAGTCTTCGTTGTCGAGTCGTGCGATCGCAGTGCCTTGCCGTGCCTTTGTGTTGAGTAAGTTCCACAAATGAGCAGTCTGGATATTTGGTGTCTTGCGTAGAGACGATTTATCGCCTACCAGGCATTCTCCTGAATAGATTGACTGTGTGTGTCAGTGTGCTGTGTGTGCTCGAGCGTGACAGGCTAATTTTTTTTCTCTCGTTTCCAGAGTCCTCGTTCACGTCAACTTCTCCTCTTCTCGACGTCTTTCGTAGCGGTCCAGCGAGGCACACACACCAGAGCAGAGTGAGTTGATTTAGATAAATATATTCAATATATATCAAAATGATAGCAGGTATTATGGGAAAGTGGGGCATAACCGGGTACCTAAGTAGTGCATTTTTCCTGCTAGCATAAATTCAAACGGCAAAATAAACTTTGGACACCGCTAGAAATCTTAATTTGACCTTAGAGAATCAGAAAATAAAAATTCTAATATGAAAAAAACTATTTGGCTCACAGGAAAACAAGTTTTCTCGAAAGTATGCAAATACCCGGTTTTACCCCATAGGTGTGGTTAATACCGGGTACCTATTAAAATACGCATAAAATATTTTAGAAACCATAACGGAAGGTTTTTTCATAAATATTAATTTGTATATCAATTTATTTTAATTTATTTAGTGTACAGAAATCACTTGTACAAATCTCATGAGCCCACCCGTGGCAGACAATGTATTAAATCCACTTTTTCTTGGACTTGGAATGAATGAAAAGTTCGTCACAAATTATGCAAAGTTCCTTCGTACATAATTGCATAGAACCGGGTATCCGGTTTTGCCCCATAATCAAATACCCGGTTTTGCCTCAAATGGGGCAAAATGATTTACTAAACATTAAATATTTACACTTCAATTATTATACTTTTTCTTTTTATATTTTTATTTTTATACTGAATTTTTATATTGTATTCTTTTTTATTTTATGTTTTTATATACATTTATATCGATATTTTTTTATATTGTATTGTGTTTTATTTTATATTTTTATAAGCGAAGACTTGTGAGCAAAAATGGGGATTTCAAGAATCGCTCCGGAGTGCGGAGAGAACGCAGATGTATGTACATATAAATATTTTGTCATTTATCGCGTTTAACCGTTGATATTGAGTAAGATTAAAATCAGGGGTTCGTGCGCATATTATATCGTGGTTTTCTGTTGTAGAATTCCCCACCGCCATCGCCGACATGGTCGAGCGACTGGGGGTCGCCGCAGCCGTCGCCGCAGCCGTCGTTTTTTTATATTTTTTTCTTTTCATATTATATTTATTATTTAATAGTATTTTATTTTCGTTTCTTATATATTTATATTGATTTTTATATTGTATTGTATTTTATTTCCTATTTTAATTGTATTTTTATATTTTTATATTCATTTATATTTATACTTTTTTTTTATATTGTATTCTGTTTTATTTGATATATTTATTGTATTTTTATATTTTTATAGGGGAAGACGTGTGAGCCGATATACAATGGGTGTGTCAAGAATCGCACCGGAGTGCGGAGAGAACCCAGATGTATGTACATATAAATATTTTTACATTAATCGCGTTTAACCATTGATATTGAGTAAGATTAAAATCAGGGGTTCGTGCGCATATTATATCGTGGTTTTCTGTTGTAGAATTCCCCACCGCCATCGCCGACATGGTCGAGCGACTGGGGGTCGCCGCAGCCGTCGCCACCGCCGTCACCCCCATCGCCGTCCTCATCGCCACCGTCGCCGTCCTCATCGCCACCGTCGCCATCGCCTCCGCTGCTATGTAGTAATTTGCATTGTTTTGTGCGCGCCACGTTTAATATGTTTAATGTGTCAATATTGTATCGACGTTTGTGTCTGTGTTTTAGTACATGCCATTTCCTCCACCCCCGGAAGTGAGGGTGCGGCAGGAGGACGACTATTGAGGCCGGGGGCGTTGCGAGGGCGATGGCGGCACTGAATTACCTACATTACATATATATGATAATACAATAATGCAAAATGTATTTATTTATTTATAAAGTACCATTGAATATTTGAACCTGTGTTTCTCAAAAACGTTAAAACTGGACATACAATATGTGTGCGCTAACAAGGGGACCTTCAGGTCTGACAAACTCAGAAATTGTTTATACTTAGTGTACGTGAAGGTCTTCACTTGGACTTTAATTTCCCGAAGCAGTAAGGCGCGCTTCCCATCCAAATTCGAGAAAAACGACTTTGAAAAATGTGGAGTTCCTTATATACATTTGAAAAAAATGAATGACCAACGAATAGCGTGGAGCAGTACGTAGCGCTCCCGACTAGCAAGCATGAGGTCGTCGTCAGTTCAAATCTCACTATTGACACTATTTTTTTTTTATTCATTTGAATACCTACACCTTTCACATGCAAAGTTTATAAAATTCATACTAATTAACAGATATGTAAACATCTGTTATACTGTTATCTGTAAGATTGTACGGTGTATAGCGGTGCTCCACCTCTCAGGAGATAGACATCACTTTCAATTAAACACACATCTTATTTAAAATTGTCTCTTGCTTAAGAAACCGTACCTTTTATTGCACATATTAATTGTTAGATAGGAATATTTACAATAACGATTTACGATTTCTTAAGCAAGAGACAATTTTAAATAAGATGTGTGTTTAATTGAAAGTGATGTCTATCTCCTGCGAGGTGGAGCACCGCTATACACCGTACAATCTTACAGATAACAGTATAACAGATGTTTACATATCTGTTAATTAGTATGAATTTTATCAACTTTGCATGTTTTTTTTTATTCAAATGAATAAAAAAAAATAGTGTTAATAATAGTGAGATTTGAACTGACGACCTCATTGCTTGCTAGTCGGGAGCGCTACGTACTGCTCCACGCTATTCGTTGGTTATTCATTTTTTTCAAATGTATATAAGGGAACTCCACATTTTTCAAAGTCGTTTTTCTCGAATTTGGATGGGAAGCGCGCCTTACTGCTTCGGGAAATTAAAGTCCAAGTGAAGACCTTCACGTACACTAAGTATAAACAATTTCTGAGTTTGTCAGACCTGAAGGTCCCCTTGTCAGCAACACTTCTTTAATATCACTTATTTGCACAATTTCTTTAGCTGAGAAAGAAACCACGACGAAAACTTTAGAATTCGGCCGGGAAGTATTAGGCATAAAGGGGCAACCGCAGAAAAACATCTGCAAGAAGATTCCGTTAATTGTTGATATACATGAGCAAGTGTCCAAATTGAGGCACGACTTAACTAAGCCAGACAAGACTGATAATAATGAAATAATCCAGCAGAGACTGAATATACTGATAGCTAATGTCACCACAAAGGCGCCGTGGTTTCCGAAGGCGACACCATGCAAGGAAACCTGCATACCGGCGTTATTATCTACGAATTAATCATCAACATCATCTTCAGCTGTTGATGGCGGGAGAATGTTCGAGATTCACTAGTTCACGTTGTCGCCGCACCTCCGTGCGCCGCAGCACCTACTGGGCAGCGGAACGAGCGGCAGACCGCCGATCGACAATCAATCGATCAATCGATATTCTCCATCGAACGCTCAACCAATCACCGCTCACCACGTATCTCAGCTAACCAATCACCGCTCACTAAGCACTCCTGCTCAGCCAATTACCGTTCACATCGTAAGCGAGCGGCCCAATCACAATGCGTACTTTCTTGATCGTCTCTCGAGGATTGTTCGAGAAGACGCTCAACGGTTTTCGGCGTTCTCTTTGTTCACTTCGGTTTCATACTGCTTGTCGAGAACACGTGTTTTTCTCATTGTGCTTTTCGCAACGTATTTAACACCTTAATCAGTACTTTTCAGTGCTCCGCTCATCTCTTGTGCTCATTTAACTGCTTTAATTGCATCAGTCACGCGAGTGTAGTGTTCACGGCTCTTTCTCATAGCTTTTGCGCACCACGTGTTTCACCACGTGTTCACCGCGTTGCTCACCGCGTGTCTCATCGCTTTTCTCATCGCGTGTCTCAACGCGCGTCCTTTCATTGCGCTCATTCAAGCTCTTCGTGAGCCGGGTTTTAATAAAGTGACTGCTCAGTTTTACAAACATCAGTGCACTGTGCTTGCTTTTCCACCGTCGACCATAACCTCTCATTCCAGCGTGCTCACCCGCTGAATTCTCAAACATTTCAATGTTAATTGAAATGTTTTAAATGTTCAAATGTTCGGCCTCACTATTATACATCAATCCGCACTGGAGCCACACAATATCGGAATACAACTACATAATGTCTCTAAAGAATGTCACGGTATCGGTGAAGGTAAAGCCTACACCGCATGACGCGCCCTTATGGGCCATCGATAAAAATTTAATAAAGATGGAAGAAACAACCCAGTACGCCTTTGATCATATATATACAAGTGAGGCCGCAAATGAAGAGATATTTCATCAAGCGTTGCGTCCGACAATTGATAAATGTTTAGAAGGATACAATGCTGTTATTTTCGTTTACGGAGCCACCAATACTGGAAAAACACATACAATCATGGGGTCATCCCATGACGTTGGGATTTTGCAGAGGAGTATTGAATATTTATTTAATATCTGCGAAGAATCCAATGAGTTAATACACCTCATAAAATTATCGTGTGTAGAAATTTATAATAATTTTATATACGATTTGTTGGAGGAGAAGCGCAGAAAAATTATTAAGTATGGTCGGACCACAAATATAATCGTTCCTTCGGGGGAGGAAGCCATCAGGAGATTTCGCGAAGCTAATAAACTTCGCATTGTTGCCGCTACAGCGGGCAATACCAAAAGCAGCCGGGGGCACGCTGTTTTTACAATTAAAATTCAAAGTACGAACGCGAACCGGCAAACGGTGAAAGCTGAATTAAATTTTGTTGATTTAGCGGGGTTTGAAAAACCAGACACATCGCATATCCAGGAAAGCGCCCATATACACAATTCTCTAATGACGCTGAAAATGGTGATGACCGAAATTCGGAAAGGACGTACCTTCATACCTCACTGTAACAGCAGCCTGACGACTGTATTAAAATCAAGTCTCACAAGGGGACCTTCAGGTCTGACAAACTCAGAAATTGTTTATACTTAGTGTACGTGAAGGTCTTCACTTGGACTTTAATTTCCCGAAGCAGTAAGGCGCGCTTCCCATCCAAATTCGAGAAAAACGACTTTGAAAAATGTGGAGTTCCTTATATACATTTGAAAAAAATGAATGACCAACGAATAGCGTGGAGCAGTACGTAGCGCTCCCGACTAGCAAGCATGAGGTCGTCGTCAGTTCAAATCTCACTATTGACACTATTTTTTTTTTATTCATTTGAATACCTACACCTTTCACATGCAAAGTTTATAAAATTCATACTAATTAACAGATATGTAAACATCTGTTATACTGTTATCTGTAAGATTGTACGGTGTATAGCGGTGCTCCACCTCTCAGGAGATAGACATCACTTTCAATTAAACACACATCTTATTTAAAATTGTCTCTTGCTTAAGAAACCGTACCTTTTATTGCACATATTAATTGTTAGATAGGAATATTTACAATAACGATTTACGATTTCTTAAGCAAGAGACAATTTTAAATAAGATGTGTGTTTAATTGAAAGTGATGTCTATCTCCTGCGAGGTGGAGCACCGCTATACACCGTACAATCTTACAGATAACAGTATAACAGATGTTTACATATCTGTTAATTAGTATGAATTTTATCAACTTTGCATGTTTTTTTTTATTCAAATGAATAAAAAAAAATAGTGTTAATAATAGTGAGATTTGAACTGACGACCT